>PVHT021183543.1:34470546-34548133 GCA_004024745.2 Catagonus wagneri | reverse complement strand
TGCCTGCTCCTCCTGGCCTCTGCATCCGCTCCCTTCCCTGATGAGCAACTGCCCTTTGGAACTCAGGGAAGGTCATGGAGGCTGAGGCTTATTCCCTGAAAACAGGAAATGGAGGACACAGAAAAGCGTGTGTGCCTAGAAGCCACACAGGATACTAGCTCAGTTATACAAAAATCCCACAAAAATAGTATGAGGGATAATGGAGTAGTATGTTACAAAAGAAGAAGGAGGAGGAGGAGAAGGAGAATAAGAGAAGAAGAGGGAGGAAGAAGAAGAGGAAGAAGGAGGATGAGGTGGGGGAGGAGAAGAAGGAGGAGAAGAAGAAGAAAGAAGGAGGAGGAGGAAGAGGAGGAGCAGAAGAAGAAGAACAACAACAACAACCAGGAGGGATTTAATACAAAAACGAAAGAAGGTATTGACATAGGAATTTTATTAATGTGGTATTACTAGACTTCATTGTGTAAACAGACCAGAAATGAATAGTCACCATCATGTGTGCTATAAAGTTCTTTAATAAGAATCAAAATCCAATGATTTCAAAGTAAAAATATTGTAAAGTAGGAATAAAATAATGTTCTGAAATATAAATGATCATAACCCAAAGTCAGCACTCAGTCTATGAGGAAAACACTAACAAGCATTTTCATTAATGTTAGAAATAAAATTAGGGTGCCACTATCACCAGTATCATTTAATGGTGCTCTAGAACTACCAAAAATACAGTTAAACAAAATAAAGAGAAAGTTTATAGTAAGAAACGAAGAAATGAAATGATCACCTGTAGATGTTACTGTGGAAGATTATAAAGAATTTAATTGAGGAGTTCCCTGATGGCTTAGAAGTTAAGGATACACTGTTATCATTGCAGTGGTGAGTTCAGTCCCTGGCCTTAGAACTTCTGCATGCTTTGGAGGTGGCCAACAGAAAAAGAGAGAGAGAGAAAGAGAGCGAGAGTCTAATTAAAAACTATCGTAAACAATATAAGAATTGAAAAAGCATCTAGGCACAAAAGTAATACACAGAAATCAGTAGCTTTCATGCTTTGAAATAATCACAAGATATAATGGAGACAGCAACCAAAAAGGGTAGGTTATCAACCAAAAAGAAAAAAAGATACAGACATGAGTTTAACAAAAATATGCACAACCTGAAAAAAAATTGCAACACTAGTGAGATACAAAGAAAGCATAAAAAAAATGAAAATAAATCCAGTGTTCTTAGCATTTTTATACTATTAAGTTCTTTTGGGTTGGCTCTAAATTGAAGTCGGTGATCCATATAAAAAACTGAATAGTATTTATTTGAAACTAGATAAAGTTACTCTAAATTTCATATGGAAAAATAAGCAGGCAGAAGTAACTTTGGCTATTCTGGGAAGCAGTAAGTAGAGAGGACTGGAGCTATAAATACTGAAGCATATTTTATGGCCAGTAGTTTAAATAATGTGGTACTGACACATGAATAAGAGATGAATAGCAGAAGTCCAGAAATATCTGTATATACATGGTAAATGAAGATAATATTTCAATTCCAGGAGTGGAGAAAGGAAGGCTTATTTAGCAAACATACTGGCACGCTTAATAGCCTTTTGGAAAAAAAAAATACAGGTATATGCCATAATTTAACCTTAAAATGAAAAACATTTCAGATTGATTTTTTAAAATTTTATAGCAAATAAAACAGAAAACTGCCAAAAGAAAGCACATGAAAAAATTCATATAATTTTGAGGCAGACAGGACTCTTTTGGTGTAGTAAAATAGCTAAAGAGCATATAAAGAAAGATTGGTAAATTAAACTGTATTAGATTTTTTCTTTAATTGTGTTCAAGGAGTTCCCGTCATGGCTCAGCAGAAACAAGTCTATTATCCATGAGGATGCAGGTGAGATCCCTGGCCTCACTCAGTGGATTAAGGATCAAGCATTGCTGTGAGCTCTGGTGTAGGTCACAGATGTGGTTCGGAGCTGGCATTGCTGTGGCTGTGGTGTAGGCCAGTGGCTACAGCTCCAATTTGACCCCTAGCCTGGGACCCTTCATATGCCACAAGTGCAGCCCTAAAAAAAGAAAAAAAAATTGTTTTCAAAAGCACTGTATACAAAGTCTAAAGTCAAACAATAAATTTGTAAAAAAAAAAAATTTGTGACTCATATCACAGAAAATGAATTCTCTTACATACAAAGAGTTTCCACAAGTCAACTTTTAAAAACCCCAGTAGAGGAGTTATTATTGTGGCTCAGCAGGTTAAGAACATGGCTAATATCCATGAGGATTCCGGTTTGAACCATGGCATAGCTCAGGGGTTTAAGGATCAGGTGTAGGTCACAAGCTGCAATATACAGTTAGCAGTGGCTTGGATCTGCAGTTACAGTGGCTGTGGTGTAGACTGGCAGCTGTGGCTCAGATTTGACTTCTGACCTGGGAACTTCCAATTATGTCCTAAATAAATAAATAAATAAATAAATAAACCTAACAGAAAAAAGTAAACAAAGAATAAGACACAGTGTTCATTAAAAAGTTTCAAATATAGTGGAGTTCCCGTCATGGCACAGTGGTTAAAGAATCCGACTAGGAACCATGAGGTTGAGGGTTTGATCCCTGCCCTTGCTCAGTGGGTTAAAATCCGGCGTTGCTGTGAGCTGTGGTGTAGGTTGCAGATGAGCTGTGGTGTAGGTCGCACATGCGGCTCGGATCTGGCGTTGCTGTGACTGCGGTGCAGGCTGGCAGCTGTAGCTCCGATTCGACCCCTAGCCTGTGAACCTCCACATGCCGCAGGTGCGGCCCTAAAATGACAAAAGACAAAAAAACAAAAAAAAGTTTCAAATATAGTAAAAATTTTAGCTTCACACACAATAGAATATTATTAGATTTTGACATTTAACTTTGCATATTAAACTTTGACATTAACATTAGCAGATTAGGAAAAATTCATATAGTTTGAAAACATTTTATTAGAATCATTGTGAAGAAAGTCAGTGTTTTTCATTACCAGTGAAAGTATAAATTGCAACAAGAGCTACTTAAAAAGGTGTATCAAAAGCAAAAATGCCTATGCCCTTTGAAATAACAATTCACCTTCTAGGAGTTTATACTATAGATATGCACATGTCAAATGACATATATGCAGCTTCATTCCTTGGAACATTGTTTATAGCTGCAAAATGTTATAAGCAACCTACTTGTCTCTTATCAAGGACAAACTGAAAATTACAAGCAATTCATTAAAATAAAGTACAACCTGGCCATTAAAAAATAGCAGATCTATTTGAACTGATTTGAAAAGATAACTTTTAAAAGAATCAAAGTGCAGAATTGCATGTAAAATATGTACTGTCTGTGTGACTGTAGAAAAATAATAGAGATGATCTCCAGAAGGATACGCAATTGACTGGTATTTATTTTTGCCTCCAGGGAGGGCAAGCTGCAGCTTCAGAACAAAGAAGGAAGGTGACTTACATCAGGTTCTCTCACCTGCTTTTGATGCTCTCTCTATCCACTCTAATTCAACATCTTCTTTTTTTTTAATTTTATTTTTAGGGCTGCACCCAAGGCAAATGGAAGTTCACAGGCTAGGACTGAATTGGAGCTGCAGCTGTTGGCCACGCCAGAACCCCAACCCACTGAGCAAGGCCAGGGATCAAACCCGCATCCTCATGGATACTAGTTGAATTTGTTCCTGCTGCACCAAAATGGGAACTCCCTAATTCAACATCATAATTACCCCAAAGTGTGTTTAGTACGGACTTTGTTTTTCTGTTCTTCTCTCTTGTTTTTTCTTATTTGGGGATGATTTATGAAAGGAGAGAGGGTACACGGTACCTTTATTCTATCATCTTCGAGCCAGAAATTTCTATTCCTTTTTGTGCTTTTTGAATTTGTAACCATATACATTGACATCACTTATTAAAAACTTAGCCAAAATAATTTTAACAAATCCAAGATTAGCAAAAGTCACGTGTTTAATTTAGGTTAATGAGCCTGCTTAAGCTTGGTCACAATTAGGATCTAGCAAAGTCCTTAAATGGTACCCACCACGTAAGACAGAAAAGAGGAAAGAGGAGACAGTCTGTGAAATCCATTCATATTTGCAGTGAAATGAGTGTTTTGTTCAGGTTTGCCTATGGGTGTTCTGAGGGGAAGATTTCAATAAAAATAGCTTCTGCTGCTTCAAAATGTTGAAGACCCATTGAAACATTGTCCTCACAGTTTGTAGCCCCATGGAGGCACTTTAAGATAACTGGTTATCCAACATTTATGGCAACCGAGCCTAAAATATAATTAGACTATTTTAAATTATTTGTTGTTACGTGTTTGCTGTTACCGTTAATTTTGATGGTCTTTCGAGTTATTCGATGCTGAACCTTTGATGGGAAATGTAACCTCCAGTTTTGCTATTACTTTTGAAACTTTATTCTGCTTGTTTTCACTTCACTTACTACTGTGGCTTCCTTGAATACCTGGTGGTAAAATTGGTAAATCGCTTTCACACGCCTAAATTTTGGAAGAAAATCCATGTGAGATATCCAATAGAGCCATAAATTGCAGTTTTCTCGCTCTGTACTTTCTTGGTATTTGACTTAGTTGCCTCAGCAAATAATTATACATTTACTTTATAGTTCTACAAGACAGCCAGCGTTTTATGGATCGCTATATTCTGGGGAAACACGCCAAGCAGACTTCTTAAGTCAATGTGAAAATTTGTAGAACTCAGCAGTGTCAACCAAAGAGTAAATATTATGACGTCAATTGCCAATCAGAAAATTAGAGGAGAAAAAATTCACTCTGAATTGTAAGGTTTTCCACTTGCTACCCCCCAAAAATCTTCCAATAGGCATGAAGTCCGAAGTGAACCAAGGAAGCTGAGAGCAAAATGGGGTTTGTATATACAGCTCCTTTGATTCCTCATCACGAGCTAATTGCCTCAGGTTTGGTGTTGCTGGTGAGGACCAAAAAACAGGCAAATGTGGCATCTCTTCTTTCCATTCTATGCTGCTGTTAGTTCCGGGGTTCATGTACGCTCTGTGGATGGAAAGCATGCCAGAAATGGCTACACTATCCACTGGAAAAAAAACAGAAAGCCAAAAGACCAGTGGAACTGATAAATCTGGGATGGACTTGAAGATCCTTGGTTTCAAATAACTGTCTTCTTTTATCCCATTTACTCCAACAATAAACATCTTTTGAGCACCCACCCACCATGTGGCATTGTACCTACTAGAGTCTACTGGTATGATGACGGCACAAAGGGGAGTATCTGGGGTTCTGCTGCCTGGGAATGGGGAGGGAAATCTTGCCGAAAGGTAAAATAGATAAGCTGGACTTAGAAGAGTAGACATATGATATAGAGAAGTATCTAGGGCCACTGTTAAATGACTACAGAGAGAACTCTTTGATTGTTCACTTGGGCAGAAGCATAGGGAGCTTGCACAGGAGCAGGAGAAGTGAGGTCAGGGGGAGGGCAGGGGCCAGACTGAAATCTGGTCAGGTCTACACCACCTATAACAGGAAGTTTGTAGGATCTGCTTTAGTTCCTCTCCTACTACAAGGAAGTGAGAAAAACAGTAGGGGTTCACAGTTCCCCAATTAGTCTATGCTCAGGTGTTATTGCATTTCTGAAACTCTCTGGCATGTGCATACCCATGAGCCTAAAGTTTTAAATTTTGGAACTAGTATTAGCACGATATAGAAAAGAGAGCAAGAGAGTTGGAGAGACATGTTATCTTATATGAGATTTTTTAGACATCACGGCAATAGCAACCTGGGAATTTTAGATTCAATTTATTTGATGGAATCTGCAGACCTGGAAACACTGCCTGCAAACCCAGTCTTGCACCCAGCTTCGTGACTCAGCTTCACACATATTGGGTGGTCATAAAGCAATGACTGAAAAACACATAAAATTTTATTTACCTCTAATTTTCTAATTTTCAGTCCATGTCATAATATTCACTCTTTGGTTGAAACTGCTGAGTTCTGCAAATTATATTTTTTGCAGATCATCTTTTTAGAATGAGCATTCAGTGCTTTCATCTTAGGATCCACCCAATATTAAGTTCAGTCATTTTTGCAAGCCCCATTTTAATCACCATTTTTCAAAATCTGTAAATCTACCTCTCAGGGTGGATTTACTCAATGAAATACCCTGCTCCATGAGCATATTTTCATATGTGTGTGGATTATGCTTCGTACTTCATTGACATTCTTCGCAGAGTCCATAAAAGAGATCTTTTGCACATAGCCGGAATATAGCAAGTTGGAAAAAATTAAGCAAATGGTGTTCCTAGTGAAATGAGTTAGTCATATTGAGTTAAGTATATAAAACCATCTGGATCCAGAATTAGCCATCCAGGGTAGACACTCAGATGTTATTAGCTGAACCCCTGTAGGAGTTCCTGTTGTGACTCAGTGATAACAGACCCAACTAGTATCCATGAGGATGCGGATTCAATCCCTGGGCCTGCTCAGTGGGTTAAGGATCCAGCACATATCCGGTGTTGCTGTGGTTGTGGTGTAGGCCAACAGCTGCAGCTCAGCTCCCATTCGACCCCTAGCCTGGGAAACTCCATATGCTGCAAGTGTGGCCCTAGATAGATAGATAGATAGGCAGGTAGATAGATAGATAGATAGATAGATAGATAGATAGATAGATAGATAGATAGATGATAGGTAGATAAATTTAACCCCTGTAATGAGGAGAGGGCTCATTTGGGGACTTGTCAAATCACTTTCCAAATTCCTTAATAGGAATAAGTGTTACTGAAGCCGTTGCCCCAGAATCATAGCCCAGCCCCTTTCTCAAAAATGAATTACTCCTATCTGTTTCAGGAGGAAGCTGCAGAGAAAAAAACAAGAACCAGTTAGAACGAAATAGGCCCAAGATGACAGAGAATTTGACTTCCAGTAGACCTTGAGCCTCATTGTAATACATTAACATCTAAATGACACACCCTTGGGCGACTTGACAATAGGTAGTTGCCAGGACAACAATGGAAAAGCCCTTACAAAGACTTAAAAAGAGAGTTGCATCAGTTCTGGGCTCAAATCACACATCTGTTCTTGGATAACTCATGAATATTACCCCCATTCTTTCCAGTTCCCTCCTTTTTACCTCAGCCCTCCTATATATTTGCTGTCTCTGCCCAAATTGGGTTGAGAAGTTTATTTGCTAACCACATTCCTGCTTCTCCATTCTTCCACCACTGAATAAACCTTGCGGTGTTCCAGTCTCAGCATCCAATTCATTATTGGCTGCTGGAATCCTATCAGAAAAATAACCTCTCTGGCTGAGACAGGGGGTCTTGGCCTTGGCTAGAACACTCGTGTGGGTCTGGTTGACCAATCTGGTGACATAAAGACAGAAGTGTATTTCGTCAGACTGGAAAAAGACACTTTGAAAACCATACTTATGGGCTGCATTTCCCCAACATATTATGCAGACATCACAAGCAGCTGTGGGTGGCTTTGTTTTCTCACAGGAGAAAGAGAAAATAACTGTGGCAACGCTATCTCCAGGTGCTCTGGACATCTCCTCCAGGGTGTCTGGAAAGCAGCTGACTTGTAAAAGTCCAGCCAAGTGACCACTTGAGAAGGCATTAGGGATGGACGCTACCTGTCTCTCAGTAGTTCTGCTGAGCTCAGCTAATGAGATTTTGCTTGGAATTAAAATCAAATTTTCGTCTGTCCATTAGGAGATAAGCTAATGTATCTTAAATCCAGCTTGCCTTCCTCCTCCCATCACTTGTGCTGCTGTCTTAGCCAAGATTCCTCTATGGTAACAGGGCA
The DNA here is from genome assembly GCA_004024745.2 of Catagonus wagneri. Classification (NCBI taxonomy): domain Eukaryota; kingdom Metazoa; phylum Chordata; class Mammalia; order Artiodactyla; family Tayassuidae; genus Catagonus; species Catagonus wagneri. The sequence goes on along the minus strand of PVHT021183543.1, from coordinate 34,540,355 downwards.
AGAGTCAGCATTTATTTTATCAGATGCTGAGTTCAGACAAAAGTTCTCTTCCTTTGCTCACCAGGCTGCTTTCATATTTGGAAAGAGCCCCCTAAAGGCGGAGTTTGCTCAACTGTCCAGTTCTCATTTTCCTCTCTGTGATGACACTGTCTTCTTACTCTATGTCTCTTATAGACACTCATCCAAAATATATACCCGTGGTGTAATAGAACCAATGCCATCTCCTAAGCTCTTCCTCAAGTACTTCTTTGTCTCTTAAAATGCTATGAAAACTTTAGGAAAAAACTTGAAAAGCAGGAAATGAGTTCCTTTGCTTTATTATTTTATAATGCAGTTGCTGTGATATATTAGAGTATTTATGATACAGTTACTCCTATAGCCAATTATACAGTTCCAAAGGGTGTCTTAATTAAGAAGAAAATGCCATTGTTTTCCATACCAATTATACAATTATAGTAAGAAATGCTTGAGAAGAATGTGAATAAAAACAAGTTGTCAAGAACTAGTGCTAAAGCTTAAAACGTTACAAGTGCTTTCATACAAATGTAAATTCTTTGTAGTAGAGTCCATCTGAATATTTATTAAAATAATGTGAAAATGTGAAGTTATTACCTGCAGTGAGTAATATATCTGTCCTAGGTGCCTAAAATTATGTTAAGCTCTTTGACTACTTTATTTAGAAAATACTTCTTTACCAGTTGTAATGCATACAGACCAAGTAATTTAATTAGAAAGTATTGTTTTAGAAAGAAACTCAGTTTGGGAAATTTTCAGCTATATTAGCATGTTTCATCTAACTCACAGCAGGACCTATATTTCCCCGTAGCCGGTAGCTTTTATTGTTTTGTTAGTGTGGCAGATCTTGTCCTAGTCATCATATATGTATTACTTTGTTTCTTTTTGCATCAAACTGCTAGTACTATGTTGCCCATTCTACAGATGTGTATATTGAGACCTATAGGTTTGAATAACCCATAAAATTTCTAATGCTCAGCAAGTGACCATGCTGATAGACCCAGTCTCTAGTCCCAGCCTGAGTTCTAATCCACCTGAATATCCCATCCATCTTTCAAATGCAGCCTTGCTAAGGAGTGACCTCTAGCCATTATCATTTGTTTGCTGCACCTTGAATGATGTAGGGAATACCTCAGTGGGTGAGGCTAATGGTTCCAGGACCCTGGGTTTCTCATACCGGCAAAATATATTCACCTTTTTAAAGTTGAGAGCATGGAAGCTCCCGTCGTGGCACAGTGGTTAATGAATCCAACTAGGAACCATGAGGTTGCGAGTTCGATCCCTGGCCTTGCTCAGTGGGTTAAGGATCCAGTGTTGCCGTGAGCTGTAGTGTAGGCTGCAGACACGGCTGGGATCCTGCGTTGCTGTGGCCGTGGTGCAGGCCAGCAGCTGTAACTCCGATTAGACCCTTAGCCTGAGAATCTCCATATGCTGTGGGTGTGGCCCTAAAAAAGTGACAAAAAGCCAAAAAAAAAAATTAAAAAAATAAAGTTGAGAGCATGAATGTTCTAATTCTTCATTTTGCCTTGAGAGAGTATTTTTTTAAATATTCATCTACTACCACTATTGTTGCATAAAAGAAAATTTTAAGATCAAAATTTTTGAAAGATGTAATATTTAAGTAGATTAAGTAGTAGATTAAGCTTTATCAACACGACGTTAACTGCTATTTAATTTCTCTTTCCTTTGTGGACTAGGGGGAGAAAAAGTTGTCACAGTTTAGCACTGATCCATAGATTCATTTTCCAAAACTTCCAATCTAGATTACATAATCTACATTGTATTTTGCTCCTCTCCTCCTTTTTAATTTTTTTTTTTTTTTTAGGGCCGCACCCGTGGCATATGGAATTTCCCAGGCCAGGGGTGGTGGAATCTGAGCTCAGCTGCTGGCCTACACCACAGCCACAACAACACGGGATCCAAGCCACATCTGTGACCTACACCACAGCTCATGGCAATGCCGGCTTCTTAACCCGCTGAGCGAGGCCAGAGATTGAACCCAAATCCTCACGGATACTAGTCAGATTTGTTTCCACTGCACCACAATGGGAACTCCAGTTTTCTTCCTCTTCTTTCTCCCCCTCCTCCTTCTGTGCTTTTTCCACCACTGAGAGTCATCAGGGACATAGTCAAATAGAAGCCAGTCAATGGGAAGAAACAAAGAACAATGCCTGGAAAACCCACAAGCCAAGCGATCATTCTGAGGGTACCTAACAATTAATAATGAGGGAAGGTCATTATTAACCCAAGTACCCTGCCTCACTTGAGAATTAATGTATCAAAAGTTTTCCTGTCCCTGGTTTATCTTTTTGACTCCCTCTGCTTTCTTTATCTTCCTATATGCAGGATTTCCTCCTGCCCTTCCCAAATTCACTCCAATCTGAGAAGTATTTTCCTGAAATCAGTGCCTTCATCACAGTGTCATCATCTGTAGTGGACCCTATCCCTGCCTCCTATCTGCTTTCCTCTCTGACCCTCCTTGCCCCTCATGTGGGGTAACGGTGGGGCATAGTTCATGCCGTTTCCCCAAACTTCCCAGTGAGCGTGCGCTTCTGTTGCCTCCAGTGGTAATTTATTTTACTATCCATGTTTTGTCAGTTTCTCTACCCCCATGCTTCAGTTGTTCCTGGGATTACCTTCCCAATAAAGCCTCTTGCTCTTGAATCCTTATCTCAGAATGTGCTTCTGGGGGAAGCCAAACTGAAGAGACTCTCTTAATTTATTTCAGAGTGATTTTGGTCATTGCTAAAATCACATCTGGAGGAAACGAGTGCCATAGCAAAACAACTCTGTAAAAAAAGAGAAAAAGAAACAGCCTTCCTAGGGAAGCTGAACAGAAGTCTATATATCAGGCTGGGACCCAACCTAGTCTTTTGGCAGCTACCTACAAATCCCTGTTCTTTGCTGAGAAACTTACCCTTGCCTCTTATTGTTGTTTCATTTTAGGTATTACGTAAGGAACCAGTTTGAGAATATTGAGTTTAGAACATATGCTGGCTGATATAAAATGTTCCAGCTGTGTTAAGATGGTCCCATATAGTCTATCAGCGCTTCAGAACGTCTGGTGGCTATGAATATGAATGGGTCCTTAAAACTTTTCTAATAATCCTGTGCAGAGTGATTCATAAAAGGCCTTACATAAGCCTTGATTCATTTTCCTTCAAGGATGAATTTTCATGATAGATAGAAGTCATTTTGATCTAAAACACTGGTTTTTCTGCTCTAAATGAGCTCAATGGGCATCGCATCTCTGGAAATACTTGGTTAAGGTAAGACCATAAGCTGTGACACCCCTGTTAGAATTCACTGCTGGGTTGTGAATGATACATTTAAGACCTATGTCAAACGGGATCCATCCATCCAAATTTCACCTTGGGTGGCTAAGTTGGAAAAGGTCTTGTAATACCTCATCTTCTTTGGCTTTGAACTATATAAACTAAGTGTGAGACTGATTGTTCAATGAGAGTAAAAGAATCCCCTCAAGAGAAGGGGAAACAGCAAATCTTCCCTTTTCTCTTGGCCAGTATCATTCAGTTTGGATTTTCCCCTACAATTTCCAATACATAACCCATTTACTAACATCTCATTCAAAACAAATAACCTGTCTTGTCATTTTTTTTAAAAAACCAGTTTTTGGCCACTGATGTACTCATTAACTACTGACCCGAATCTCCATTCAAATGAAAAATTTCCATATTAATAAGGAGTCACTCTGTTGATAAAGAATAGAGTAAAACAAGTGATAAGTCATGCCAAGCCTGGGAGTTCACTTCATGGCTCAGCATTTAAGGAACCCACAGGATCCATGAGGATGCAAGTTTTATCCCTGGCCTCCCTTAGGTTAAGGCTATAGGGTTGCTGTGGGCTGTGGTATAGGTTGCAGACGCAGCTTGGAGCCCAAGTTGCTGTGGCTGAGGCTGTGGCTGGAAGCTGCAGCTCTGATTCAACCCCAGCCTGGGAATTTCCATATGGTGTGGGTGTGGCTCTCTAAAAAAGCAGAAAAGAAAGAGAAAAAAAATAACTTGACAAGCCTGTAATAAGCCTGGAGGGATGCAGACAAAGGAAGAAGGCACTGGAGTTCCCGTCGTGGCTCAATGGAAACAAATCTGACTAGGTACCATGAAGTTGCGGGTTCGACCCCTGGCCTCGATCAGTGGTTTAAGGATCCAGCATTGCTGTGAGCTGTGGTATAGGTTGAAGATGCGGCTTGGATCTGGCATTGCTGTGGCTGTGGCATAGGCTGGCAGCTACATCTCCAGTTGGACCCCTAACCCTGGGAACCTCCATATGCCGAGAGTATGGCCCTAAAAGGCAAAAAAAAAAAAAAAAAAATGAAGAAGGCATTAACCCGATTCCTACTAAAAATCCCACTTCTGAAGTTAGAGACGAAAAGGACTAAACCAAGTTTTCTGAAAAGTTGACTTGACACCTAATCCTGATTTAGTCTTTGTACTTTCTCTTTGGCATACTGTTTTAGGTGAAGAGTCAAGCTTATAATGTTAAGAAGCGACTAAAGAAAAATCTAAGACTATATAACTGAAAATGAGGTGGTCAAAGAACTGTAACATGATCGCTTTAAGCCTTAGCAAATCATTTCCCACAATTGTTCTAAATTCAAATTGGTCACTTATGGCAGATGAGCAATATTTTTGAACCAGTTTTGTTCTCTTTTATAAAAATCTAACTTTTGAGATTGTGATTAGCTAAATGGTCTCTTATCAAAGTGAAATTATCTTCTGTGAGCCTTGACGTTAGACCAGTTGGGCGAGAGGAGACTTTGTGTTTTGCAATTGTCAGAGGAGGAAAACTAACCACTTAGTTACCAGCTAGAATCTGTTATAATCATCACAACCTTTTCTAAAAATCAAATGAACGCAAGGCATTTGAATTCACTATCTCTAATCTTTATGGCAACCAATCAAGTGGGTATTATCACTTTGTCTTAGATAGAAATCAAAGCTCCAAGATGTTATATACTCCACATCTCATAGTTGATAAATACTGGAGTCAATATATGAAACCAAGTCTTATTGGTTCTAAAATCCATGCTCAATGTACTACTAACTTTTAGTGTTCTAGCTTTGATTTATAGCACACTTTAATGAAATGAAACTTACCTGGAGCCCTTTTAAGCAAAGCAGATTAAAAAGCAGAGTGGTTCTGGTTGAACCGTGAAGAGAAAATCTGGAAACTTACTGCTGAGTTTCCTTCTCCATTTCCCAGTCCTCTCTGCAGGAGCCCCGGGTGCTTTCATGGAAAGGCAGGGGTCTGTGGAAGCCCTGTATTAGCTCTTCTGTCAGTAGCAGGCCCACCATAAGCATGTGCTTCCTAATGCATATCAGAAATCAGATTGCAAACTCAGATGCCTGCATATGCTCCCAACGCAAGCCCCCCTGCTACAATTTCAAAGTAAGCCAAAGATTATTTTTCTCCCTCTGCCATGAGCTTTAAAGTCGTCTCTGTGCACCAAGGGGGTTATTTTTTATTAAGTTTTAATTTCTGATTCCAAACCCAGGATGATAAAGAAGAATACTGATGATAGGCTATGTAAACATGATAGTCAAGAAAAAAGATGGAGTTCCCGTCTTGTCTCAGTGGGTTAAGAACCTGACATAATGTCCCTGAGGATATGGGTTCGATCCCTGGCCTTGCTCAGTGGGTTAAGGATCCAGCATTGCTGTCATCTGTGGCTTAGGTCACACACATCCCAGCATTGCTGTGATGTGGCATAGCCCTCAACTCCAGCTCCGATTCGACCCCTAAACCTGGAATGTCTATATGGTGCAGGATTTGACCCCTAGCCCAGGAACTTCCATATGCTGCAGGTACAGCAGTAAAAAGGAAAAAAAAAAAGAAAGAAAGAGAGAGAGAGAGAGAGAGATCTCATTGTATAGCACCTAGCAAGGTGACACTATTTACATTTTTGGATATTTTATATACACACATGTATAAATACTACATGTATTTTGAGTTATAGTACATGGGCATGCAAATATAATAAGTAAAATTAAACTCCTTTATGTTTCCCTCTGTATTAAATATGAAATTAGAAAAACTATGTATCCACTGAGGAATTCTCCCCTGGCAATGCTGCTCAGGGCAGAATGATGTTATTTTAAATTCTTCTCTCATTATAAGAAAAAGGAGTTTGCTTCTTCAGAGATTGTATGTGTTTATGCTAGAGCTTAACTGGCATTTTCATCGCGGTGTTTATGAATCGTAATATAGTTTCACTGCAGTTTCTGACACACTCATTAATTTGTTCCCAGCGGCTACTCATTACCAACATCACAAGCAAAACCCGTGTTCTCTGTGGGCACTGAGGGTCCACCGGAAATTAAGCAGACAGGGCTGCAGCACATCTCAGAGCAGAGCCAGCCAGCTTCATCTCCCGCAGAAGGCTGGAGGCAGCAGAATTGAAAGGCATCTGTGCCTTCTGAGTTTTGAGCTGACACGGAACAGTGATGCCTTGAAAATGATGGGATTTTGCTGTCTCGATGATGTGCTTCCTGTGATCAGCCTGCTTCGGATGAGTTACAGACACAGCTTCAGAGTTTTAAGGCAGAGAAGACTTAGGAAACTTTTCTTTCTTTTGACTGGGATTCTGCTTCCGGTGCTGACCCTCCCTGTCAGTGGGGAGTTTTGAGCTCTGAGTTGGACTTGGCCAAAAATCTCCTCTGAGAGGTGTTAGCCAGCAGATTCCACAAGAGGAAACTGACCCTCACTGAGTTTGGCTTCTCAGAAAGTCCTGTTTTTAAAAGGAACTTAGTATTCGAACAAGGTAGAAGGAAACTCTGTGTGCTTCAGGTGCAGCCGTAAAAAGACATAAATAAATAAATAAATAAATAAATAAATAAATAAATAAATAAATAATTTTTTTTTTTAAAGAACAAAATAACCAAACATGAAAGCTCAAAGTGTTGGTCTGTTCTTGCTTTGAGGTTGTCAGCTGTCCCCCAGGTCCCTGGACAAAGACATTGTACTGCGTGGACAAAGACATTGTACTGCGTGTCAGGTCTCACCACGACTGGAGGAGCTTGTCTCTCGGCATCTCAGGAAATACTTCTGAGCTTCAATTTCCTGTTCACACTGCAGTGCTGCTTATTTCTGCTCCACAGCCTGGCAAGGTTATTGGGAAGCATGGATGAGGCAGGATTTGGTGGAAGATTTGCCAAGGTCACGTGGGACACTGCGTGCTAAGGGATGGAGATCACAGGAGTTCAAATCCGAGCCCTGCTGCACAGGAGAAACCGTGTTAGCCCCTGACTCTGGGAAGTTTCATCTACAGAATCAGGATAACAAGAAGTTTCGGGATAAGAAGACCACATGGAGTCCTTCTGAGTAGTAAATGTATTATTTGAATGTGGTCCACTGGTGTTCCATTCTAAAGTGAAATACAGGAGGTCCCATTGTGGCTTACTGGGTTAAGAACCCAACATAGTGTCCATGAGGATGCACATTCAATCCCTGGCTTTACTCAGTGGGGTAAGGATCCAGCCACAAGCTGTGGCATAGGTCGCAGATGAGGCTCTGGTCTGGTGTTGCCCTGGCTGTGGCATAGGCTTCAGCTGCAGCTCCAGATCATCCCCTGGCCCGGGAACTTCCACATGCCGCAGATGCAGCCCTTAAAAGAAAAAAAAAAGGTGAAATATAAATGTGTGTTTGGTGATCAGCTTAGAGCAGAGCTGGAGGAGAGAGGTCTAGTGCCAGATGTGGACACCGGAGGCGAACCTTCTCCAGAGCTCACTCAGAAGTCTGGAGTGCAAAAATCTCCACCTCCTTCTCATTCATGTGGCCTCAGGATGCAGATTAGATGAGAAATAACTGCAAACAGAGATTTTTGGGAGCTCAGCCCAAACCAAGGGACTTTCCACCACTCCCTTCTCTTGCCTCACCTCTGGGCTGTCAGCATTTGGTCAGCTCAGAAGTTCCCAAGCTGTGCCACTGTTCGCTGCCTCCGGCAGCTTCCATCCCAGGCTAAAGCACCATCATCTCCCCCTGCACCTCTGAAAGGGCCTTTGAATAAGCTTCTTGCTTCTACCTTTATTTCTTCCTGTCTGTTCTCTTCACAGCAGCCAGAACCACCCTTGTTAAAACATTGTGAGACCTCATCAGCTTCCTGCTCAAAAACCTGGGTGGCTTCAAGCAGAGTGAAATCTGAAATCCTCATCAGAGCTGGAGGGAACTTGGTGACGTGGTCCCACACGGTCCCTTCACTCTCTGCCACCCCATTCCTTCTGCCACAGGGGCACTGGTCGCCTCGCCCCTCCCTGGGAATACACACATGCCTTTGTAACAAGGAAGAAAAAAACCCGACTTCATGTTGGATCTGTTTCTTTTGCCTTTTTTTTTCTGTCTTTTTAGGGCTGCACTCAAGGCATATGGATGTGGGCAGGCTAGGGGTCAAATCAGAGCTGCAGCTGCCAGCCTACACCACAGCCACAGCAGCACCAAATCTGAGCTGTGTCTGTGACGTACACCAAAGCTCACAGCAACACCAGATCCTTAACCCACTGAGTGAAGTCAGGAACTAAACCCTTATCCTCATGGATACTAATCAGGTTCTTAACCCACTGATCCACAGTGGGAACTCCTATTTCTTTTACTTTAACCTGCGTATTCTGTCGCTTTTGCTAAAGTTAAGAATGTTGCCTGTAGCCCAAAATATACAGGATAGCCCACTCTCAAGGCTCTGATCTTTAAAGGCATAATGGTTAGATAGTCATAGAGAGATTAAAAGTTGCAGAACAGATAATAACATTTGTCTTGCTGGACTACATGAACTGCAAGAACAGTGAATCACAATGGCAAGAAGTTTGCAACAATCAACCAAACCCTTTTTGTATAAAAAGAAGCCTGAATTCTAACATGGGTAAGATGTTAGGGACACTAGTCCACCACCTTCTCCATGTGCTGCTGGCTTTCCGCTGGCTGTCCCTTGACCCAACAACTTGTCTCTCAATTTATTGGCCTGTGGTGTGGCGAGCGGTAGGAGCTTGGCCTCCATGACAACTTGGAACAGATTCTCTCACTGTTTCCTCTACCTGAGACTCTCTTTCCTGGGAAGTCCCAGGAGTCCATTACCTCCCTTAGCTAGACTCCTGCTGAAATGTCATCTTTGCAGAGGTGCAACCCTAATTAAAATAGTGTGAGTACATGCCTGCACCCCTGTGTGTGCCTATACACACACACACACACACACACACACACACTTGTGTGTACCCTCCATCTCCTCATCTGCTTTATTTTTCTTTATGATCTTTATTATCACCTTCTACGTATTGTGGCCTCTGCACGTGGGTGGAAAAAGAATTTTCTGGATTTAAACCAACTTGAGGAAAAGAGGAGTTTATGGAGGCAAGAGACACTGTTAATACAGTCGGCTGACTTCCTGATAATCAGGGAGAGCCAACTCTGGGCGCATGGTCGTGTCTGTTTTTACAGCCCAAAGACAAAGGAGTGTGAGGAGTGGTCTTGCCCTATACCTGTTGATCTGCTGATTGGTTGGGGAAGAATGGGGTCTTTGCATTACAGGTGCTGGTTGGTTGGGGCATATGTTGCCCCAACAGGGGTGGGGCAAGGAGTAGGCTACGTACCCTTTCTAGGGGAGGAGAAGGAAGGAGTAGGCCAGGTCCTGGGGTCGGGAGATCCTTAGGAACATTGTAGCAGTTATAGTGAGACAGGTGGGATGCTAGGGGTCTGGCAATTCTTATCTTGGCCAGAAATTTTTTTTTTTTTTTTTTGCTTTTTAGGCCCGCACCCACGGCGGCATATGGAGGTTCCCAGGCTAGGGGTCTAATCAGAGCTATAGCCTCTGTCCTACACCACAGCCACTGCAACGCCAGATCCGAGCTGCGTCTGCCACCTATACCACAGCTCACGGCAACACTGGATCCTTAACCCACTGAGCAAGGCCAGGGATCGAACCCACAACCTCATGGTTCCTAGTCAGATTTGTTTCCGCTGCACCAGGACAGGAACTCTGCCAGAAGATTTTTGAGTTTTATCTCCTTGGAGAAGACGTGAAATCCCACACATATTATTCATTTATTTTTCTGTTTTCTGTACTCCACCTCCTCCCCCAATTAGAATACAAACTTCATAAGTTCATATTCTTTTTTTAGGGCTGCACCTGCGGCATATGGAGGGTCCCAGCTAGGGGTCGAATCAGAGCTGTAGCCGCCGGCCTACACCACAGCCACAGCAACACCAGATCTGAGCCGTGTCTGCGACCTACACCACTGCTCACGACAACTCCGGATCCTTAACCCACTGAGGGAGGCCAGGGATTGAACCTGCGTCCTCATGGATGCTAGTCAGATTCGTTTCTGCTGAGCCATGGCAGAAACTCTACATAAGTTCATATTCTTGATCCCTTTGATTCACTAATCTATCCCCAATGTCCAGAATAGGGCATGATATATATCAAGTGTTTAATAGATACGTGTAAAAACAATAGCATGAATGAATGTGTTCAGATATGAGAAGCCATCAAAGGGCACCAGAATGAAGCTGTTGGAAAAGTGACTGACTTTAAGGATACAAAGGTGGTCATGGCCCCAGCTGTGGGACAGACAGCCACATTAACCTTGATCTCATGAGAACAACCTAGGTTATATGGCTAAATCTTCCCTTGTCTTGTAAAGACTTAACCAGTAGGAAGAGCCGTCCCTTAAAATTCATTATGAAGCAACCAAGCTAAGTGAATTAATTTATATACTGTCTGTATTCTTCTTCTCCATCTACTGCTGATATGCTTTCCCTGGTAGTCCACCCCTCTGGCTTCCTCAGGTATGTCCCAGGCAGCAGTTTTATGTCACACAGAATATGATTCTAACAAACAGGTCAATTTCCATCCAGGGCTCAGTTCTCTCACAACTGATGTAGAGGGAAATATAAACAAAACTACAGTAAAGCCTTCTTTTTGAGTCTGAGAACAGCCAAGAAAAAAAAGCAAGAGAGAGTTGGAAAATCTTATTTGGGAGACGGAAAAATAAATAAGTATCTCTAACTCACTTTCTTTAAAAGTTGTATAGCATCCAGTAGAGTGTATGTACTGTAATCTATTCAGCCTTTGCATTGCTGATGCATTTTTTTCAGCTAACTTACCATTTTTTTCCTCTGCAAAGCCGAAATAAACACTCTACTACATAATATTATTATTTTCCTGCGTTTTTATTTCTGCAGGCAAGAGTCCCTGAAGTGGGATATCTTGGGCAGAGAGTATCAATATTTTCTTTTTATTTTTCAGCAGTATTTCTAGATAATGTTCCCAAATGTAGCAATTTACTGACTAAAACTGTATGACAGCATCCGCTCACTTACCTCCCCACCTCCTGGGGAAAAAAAAAAGGTCTCATCGCATTGGACTGCCAAAGTGATGACTGAAAAAATGGTACTTCAACTTTAATTGTGATTTTCCTGCTTGTGTTTGAGGGTCTTTTTCTAAATTTATTGACTGACTTTCCAGTTCTTCTTCTCTTCGTTGTCTGTTCATACTTACTGAAATGATTGGTCTTTGGTTTTAATTTTATCAATTGAAAGAGTTCTTTGTATAGTAGAACCAGTGCTCTTTTTTTTTCTTTTTCTTTTAAGTGCCTACTCTGTGGATATGGAAGTTCCCAGGCTAGGGTTGAATCGGAGATTCTATGGCTACCGGCCTACGCCACAGCCACAGCAATGCTGGATCCAGCCACATCTGTGACATACACCACAGTTCAGAGCAATGCCAGATCCTTAATCCACTGAGTGAGGCCAGTGATTGAACCCACATCCTCATGGATACTAGTTGGATTCATTTCTGCTGCACCTGGGGAGTACAGGAACTCAACAGCACTCTTTTCTTATAGTTTCTTTTGTAATTGTGTTAAAAATCCATAGAGTGTGTATTTTCACTTTACTAGTGTTATATTTACCATACCCTTTAAAAAATTGTCATCAAAAATAATCTATATTTTATGATGGTTTCTAAGATTCCTGTGTTGTTTAAGCATGCTCCCTCATATGAAGATATTCTCCTATAATTCATTCCAAGATTATCATGTTTTTATTTATTTACCTCTTCCATGCATCTGTAATTTATATCAGTATGTGGAGTCAGGAAAGGATATCCCATGTTTTTCCATGGAAGTAGCAATTATTACAGTAGGATATGGTCAATAAACTATCTTCAACTAGAATACAACCTTGGTCACATGATAAATTTCTATATACCTGGATGCAATTTTTTTTTTTTTAATTCTCCAAGTGCTTTGATGGAATCAGCTTCTCTGGAAGTCATTAAGGTCATCTGAAATGCTGACAGAACCAGACCTGATAACGGTCCGCATACTTCAATAAACTTCCAAGCAGAAAATTCTCTTTAGTTTTAGTTTTGTGCTAACTTGAGCTCTTGACCAGACACTCATTGACCCCTTACATGCACCAGGCACATTTCTAAATATTTTTTATAGATTTCTCCTTTTACTCCTTAGATTAACCCTGTAAGGCAGGTATTACATAATGCCTATTTTCAATATTAAAAAGCTGAAGACAGAGACTTTAGTTACTCAGGAGTACAAAGATGGTAAATATTGGCGCTGAGGTTTCCAGCCTCCAGCAAGATCCCAGAGTCTGTGCTCTTAACAGCTCTTCTCTACAAACAATGATCTTTTGTTGTTACATTTTAAACACTCCACTTATCAGGATATAGACGGTACACAGTGAATATTTTTTTGACTGGATTGAACTGAATTCTTCTCCCATAATCCATTAGAATAAATTTGTCTTCATCTACTATCTTTGATGGAGACCCAAATGGCCTCTGCCTTCCTTCATGTGCCTGCAAAAAATTCCACCAGGAAAATAAAATAAAGTGTGAGTGGAATTTAAATAACAGAATAAGTGTTCAAATCCTCATTATTGGACAAGAACTTTGACTTAAAAAAGAGCACAATAATTTGTTCATACTGCAGTCTTACAGCGTTTGGAAATAATGACTTGAAATGAGTTTGCTTCTTGAAAACCCAGAGTAATTTCAAAACAGGGTGATTTCAGTAGCTGCAAAGGAAGAGCTCTAATGAGTTCTGCTAGAGAATCTTCTTCTCACCAGGAAATGATTGAAGACAAGGAGATAACCTCTCATTAATTCCTTATTAACTATTTTAATCAGGATTACATCATTGTCTCACTCCAAGCTCGGACGGTTGCCAGCAGGCTTTGGTGCTCAATCAAATTCATTAAGCTGACAAGGTGGAAAGGTCTGGACAGCAGGAGAGGTTGGTCTTGTGTCCCCACCCCCACCGCAGTAGCCATATTTGTTGAAAATGTGACATCCTCATTTCCCAGAGCAGCAATCGCCACTTCTAGATTATTGCCACACATCCCTCAAAGCCCAGCACAAAGCGCTTCTTGCGATGAGTTCTCTAATGCCTGCACTGTGGCTCTGAGAAAGAAAGCCCGGTAGGGAGAGCAGGCAAGCAGACGCAATCAGCTCCTACCCTGGAATTGAGGGATGGTTCACCTCCAGGCAGGAAGTGTCCCCAGAGCCAGGGTCATAGAAGGTTCAACCTCTTCTCTGTGACAGGGACTGGTCTACCCTCACCGCCCAGAGCTTCAGGAAGCCCTCTGTGTGCTGTGTGCTGGGGGGGAAGGGGGCAATTTGGTCTAATGAAAATCACCAAGAAAGAACAGAGTCCTGGATGGCTTGAGATTCCTCTGTAGTCAGCATTGCAACTTTCACTGTATTCAACTAATAGCCCTGCAGAGACACACCTAGCTTGCATTTTCAGTCCTTGCCAGGTGGAGAGGGCACCACCCTTCAGCTCCAAGATGCAACAGATGATCGATGACTAAGCACACACAACCATGGGACTGGCTCCAGAATTGGTTCACGGGGCCCAATCAGAGTCAATAAGATACATAGAAAGGACTTCTGGGAGGTCACATGTGGTAGCAGCTCCCCCACCTCCTCCCCGGAAACACACCTCTGCAAGCAGCTGCTAGGGTTCATATCTCCCATCAGCAAATTGCTCTGTGTGTGGCCTTGATGTGTTATGTAGTTTCTTTCTACCTCGGCTTCATTATTTCTGAAATAGGAATAATCTAAGTACATGTCTCACACAAATGATGTAAAGACTAAAGGAGTTACTATAAAAACTAACATTTTTTTTTTCTTTTTTTACTGCCACACCTGTGGCAAATGGAAATTCCTGGGCTGGGGGTTGAATAGAAGCTGTGGCCTATACCATAGCCACAGCCCTGCCAGATGCAAGCCACAGCCATGCCAGATGAGAGCTGCATCTTTAATCTATACTGCAGCTCACGGCGACACCAGATACTTAACCCACTAAATGAGACCAGGGATCAAAACTGCATCCTCATGGACACAGTGTTGGGTTCCTAACCCACTGAGCCATAATGAAAACTCCACTTAACACATTAAGCAGTAAATTAAAAGCCAATTTAAGTATTGTTTATTATTATCTTTATTTTTTTTTAATTCCCTGAGACTTTTAGGAAGGAAATTCTCCTCCTTGTCCCTGGGATTTGAGGCCCAGAAAATGTAAGGTCTAGAAGGGCCATAGTCAACACAGGGAAGCAATCGTCTGAGAATAAAGCTAAGACGGAGCTCTGTTATTTAAGAGATGTTAAGAGATGTGAAAACCGGTCCTGCTGGTATCATCTGAGGCACAGAACGAGCTGTGCCTAAAGCCAGCCCTTTTCCATGACATTCTCCTTCTATTAAGCCAGTTTGTTTGGGGTTTTCTGGAAATTTCACCTGGAGTCTTAGCTACCTTTCTCTCTGAGGTGGGGCTCCAACTAATTCTGGACTGGCTTTGTGCTCCGCGTGACTCAGTGGATCAAAGCTCAGAAAAGAAAGGCCGGAGTTGCCCTTCCACAGTTTTACCTCTGGAAAAGAAGTGCCTGAAAGTGCTGCGGGAGGGGTGTGGGGTTTTGAGAAAAATACAGAGTTGCCTGGGCCTCCATTCCTTCAAGTCTGGAAGAATACTATTTCACAGCCTTTAAAATTTCTGCACAAATTGGCACATGGGCAGAGTAATAAGAATAATCTAAAAAGACACAACCTCCCAGGAACTGTAGCCAAAACGCAGCCTCTGTAGACTGGCACCAATTTAAGTCTCAGAGACAGAATTTTGCGTGAAGCAGAAAGAACAGCTTTATGGCTTTGCCAGGCAAAGGAGGACACAGCAGGCTAATGCCTCAGAACTGTGTCCTGTCCTGAGAGGGGTTTTATAGGTTTAGCTTGAAAAAAAAAAAAGGGGGGGCTGTTGACAGTTATAAGGGTGGCTGCGTTCTTCTCCCTCTACAGGTCATTTCCAAGTCAGCAAGGCTGGAGTCAGGTGGTCTGGTGGTGGTTTCTGGTGGTCTTTGGGGTTATCACACCTTGACCTTTTCTCTGCAGTGAAAATTGCTCACAAAAGGAAGGGGGTGTTAGGGGGTGTTCCAATTACAAAAGAAAATACTAGATGCAATGAAACTCTAACTAGAAAGAAACCATTAGTAAAAGAAAGTGTTAGGACGGTGGAGTTGAGAGAAACAGAGGCTGGGGCAGTGAGCTCGCAAGCAGGTCTATCCACCAACAAAGTGGCTGGGAGCACTGAGCAGAGAGAACTCAGGCTCCCCACTACTGGGGCAAGGACTTTTTTATAGTTAGGGTCTCGTGTGATAGGTCACACAGTCTCAAGGAGGAAGGGGAAGGGGGCTTGGGAAACAGGCAAGGAGGATTTAGGTCATTATGTGTGAATTTTAACAGTCCTTTTAGCTCTGAGGTTTAACAGCTCCTTAAATTGTCTTGCTCCTGGGGACTTCATCTCTGCTGGAGTCTGTTTTCTGTTTGTTTGGGCATTTGAAATCGTGTCTGGAGCCTGGGTGGAATCTTGATGATATGGCTGATTTCATGTCCGTCACGTTGAACTTTCTCTCCGTATTACAGATACCACCTAACAGAAGGCAATTAAGCCAGGAAGAGATCGTTTGTGAAAAGCTGGACACTAGCTTATATAAACATAAATCTAACTAGAAAGTAAAAATTAGTAATAAGTTAGCGGGCCAAGGCAGGACGTAACATAGTGGAGACTGTTTTAACTAGTTTCTTAGCTATAACAATATTTCCTAATCATTAACTCTTGAGTCAGCCTTTTGAGACTGAGGAGGCCTGGGAGGCAAAATAAAAAGGCTTTTACTTAAAAACACAAAGATTTAAGGTACATGGTTTCAGAACTGCAAAGCCCTGGGCCCTTGTGCTCACCTAAAGGGTCATAACTGTGGGCCTTAATGACCTGCAGGAGGCACATAAATGCTCAGGTGGTCTCAGAGGATGAGGAGAAGAAGCGGACGCGAGGCCACCACTGGGTGGATTCAAGGATCACGGTGCCAGCAAGACACTTGTGGGCCCACATGCATTAATCTGCTCAGAAGCCCAGAACTGTGCTAAAACCTCAACATCAGCCTGCAGGGATCAATCTCCCCCCTCCCTACCTTTCTGAACTACAAATGTTTCCATTCATGGACCCAAATTTCATTTGAAATGTCCCATTTTTCATTCCTTTTCTCGTGTGGTTGTTTTGACCAAAAATGCGCGCATGCATGCACAAACACACACATTCCACTCCTCTGTGGTTTCTAAATCTTCCAAAACTTTTAAGAAATATTCCACCTTCTTCAAATCTTCTTAAATAACTTTAGCCTACTACAGCGTTCTACCCTTTTTATGAAACCCTATCCGTTAAGTTACTATTTCTTCAGAAACACAGACGCATTAGTCTGTTTCTGATGAACACTGAGAGAACAACGGCAAAAACACAAGGTCCTGCCCAGTGGAATTTAAGGCTTCCTCGAGCTCCTGCAAAAGGAAGCCCTGATTTGTAGCAATTGCCAATTTCCGTGGTGTAAGGACATCCACTGGGGCCAATTTCAAACTAGCAACAGAAATTGGTAAAATGTGGGTGTGAGTATACGATCATAGTATAGTAGTATTTCCACCCTAAAGATACAATTGATATAGATGATCTCTAGAGCATGGATAAGAATAAAATGTAAAAAATGCAAATGGGCAACGATAAGGACTACATATTTATTACCTTTGTTTTCAGTGTCATGTGTTTAATTTTAAGGTCATACACTTTAATCTGAATAACAACTGTGTTTCAAAACCCCCTCACAAAATTCCTGAAAATTTAAGAGTTGGCTCTCACAACTCAGTACAAGCTAAATACAGCAGACCATTGTCCCTTCTCTAATAGTGCCTACTTTCTAGAGAAGATATTGAAAACAGAAAGATAAGTAACATGTTAAACAATAAATAAAACAACAAATAATATAAAATAAATATATATTACAATATCTGAAGGTACACTGAAACTAATATAGTAGTTAAAACTAATACATAATAAATATCTCAGTTAAAACTAATAAATAATAAATAATATCTCAGTTAAAACTAATAAATAATAAATATCTCAGTTAAAACTAATAAATAATAAATTATTATCTGAAATATATACTGATGGCAAGAAATATTATGAAGAATAATAATCAGGAGAAGGAGATATTGAGCATCAGGAAGATGGGAGTTTATTTTATTTTATTTTTTTAACTTAATGGATTTTATTTCAATTACAGGTGTACAAAAATCATCACTAGTCAATTTGAAAGATTTTGTGTCCCAAACCCACAGTGCATCCCCCCACCCCCCAGATTGTCTTATTTGAAAAACCAAGGTTTTCCAAAGTCTGTGAGTCATTGTCTATTCTGCAAAGAAGTTCATTGTGTCTTTTTAGTTTCCACATGTAAGCGGTAGCTTGGGTATTGCTGTCTAATTGTCTGACTGGTTTCACTTCGCATGACAATCTCTAGGTCCATCCATGTTGCTATAAATGTTGGTATTCCGTTCCTTTTAATGGCTGAGTAATATTCCATTGTGTGTATGTACCATATCTTCCCTATCCACTCCTCTGTCTATGGGCATTTAGGTTGTTACCATGACCTGGCTATTGCATAGAGTGCTTCAATGAACACTGGAGTACATGTGTCTTTTCGAGTCATGGTTTCCTCTGGATAGGGGAGTTTATTTTAGGTAGAGTGAACAAGAACGTCTTCTCAGAAGGGTGGCCATTGTTCACTTCAGTGTGTAAGGGAGCAACAATGAGAAAATTAAGAAAAATACCTTCCAGGTTCTGAAGAGGAGAGCATGTGCAAAGGCCCTGAGGGAGAAATAAGCTCTGTGTATTCATAAATAACAAGGCTAGTGTGGCTAGAGAGGAGGCACAGTGAGGGATGCTAGAAGAGGTCTTTGAAGAGACAGTCAAGGTCAGGGTCACATAGAGCTGTGTAAGCCATGGAGAGGAATTGCCCCTCAATCTGAATAGGCTAAGAAGCCCTTGGAAGGATGTCCATTAGAAATACAATATGGGGAGTTCCTGTCGTGGCTTAGTGGTAACAAATCTGACTAGGATCCATGAGCACACAGGTTTGATCCCTGGCCTTGCTCTGTGGGTTAAGAATCTGGCATTTTCATGAGCTCTGGTGTATGTTGCAGATGCTGCTCAGATCTGGTGTCGCTGTGGCTATGGTGTTTTGTGGTAGCTGCAGCTCCAATGTGACCTCTAGCCTGATGCCGCAGATGTGGTCCTAAAAAAAATGTAATACAATGTGGGCCAATAACTACATTAAAAAAGCAAAAAAGAAAAAAAAGTAGGTAAAATTAACTTTAATTATATTTAACACAGTGCTTCCAAAACATTCTTATTTCAACATTGTTATGAGTTGTGCCTTGAACAAAAAAAAAATTTTTTTTTTTAGATGTGCCTGTGGCACGCAGAAGTTCTCAGGGCCAGGGATGAAATCCTCATCACTGCAGTGACCCAAGTCATAGCAGTGACTATGCTGGATTCTTAACTGCTAGATCACCAGGGAACTCTGGGCCTTGGCAAATTTTAATTGTTTTCTGAAAGATAAATAGGTCTTTAGCCACTTTATAAATGATAACTTTTTTCCCTTCATGAAGGGAATTTAAATTCTATGCAGGGTATTTCTGTTCTACCAGGTAATCCTCATTGGAAAACCTCTATTGATTTTATTCAATATATTCCTTCCACTAGAAATCTAAAAACTTCAGAGGCAAGATCTTCTGCCCATATTGTACCAAACTATTGCAATTTGCAGCAATAAAACCCTTTTGGAGGGAGCACAGTCATTAGGCACTTTTAGTCCCCACAGTGAAGCTGCAATAATGGGCAGTTAGATGTCCCTCACTCTCTGATCTTAGCATAATGTCCTTCTTTCTCAGAGTCCCGCTCTTTCAGAGTCTCACTGGAACATGGCTCATGCACAGGAGCTCACATCCCGCATTTACGGCATATGACAGCAGATGCTTGACTTAAACAGCCTCTTTATTCTCTTCTTTATAAAAATACAGTGCCTTGGTGCCCATCTTTCTATTGAATTGTTGTCAGGTAAAGCTTTGCCCAAGGTCAACATAACAAGCCTCTCTGCCAGCTACGAAAGCCGTCTTTAATGCATTCGGAGGATTTATGTCAGCTTCCAACTGCTAAAGATTGAGCTGATAATCGTAGGTATTCAGCAGAGGCATTAGCATTTTTGTCTGCGCAGATTTCAATGCCCTATTAACTATTCTGAAGCATCATTTACCCAGTGGGGAAAAGTACCAAGTTGAGTTAGGGATTCTGCATTGCCCACCACAGGCAATGTCATAGAAATCTCTATGGCTTTCTACATGGAGAAATTAACCAGGGTGGCACATGGCTCCTAATGAATATGAATGCCCGAACATGAAGATTTCAAAAAACAACAGTAGAGCCCAGAGAGAAAAACCATGTTTCCGTGTGAGAGCTTTCTGTGAAGTCCCTTGTGAATGATTTTCTTGGATCACGGTGAATGATTTTCTGTACTTCCAAAAAAACCTAAAGTCTGGCCCATACTCCAGTAGCTATAGTCTTGGCTGTCTCCGGGAAAGTCTCTTGCTCTTCTTTTTGTTGTTGTTGTTGTTGTTTTGCTTTTTAGGGCTGCAGTTGCGGCATATAGACGTTCCCAGGCTAGGGGGTCGAATCAGAGCTATAGCTGCCAGCCACAGGCACAGCAATACAGGATCCAAGCCATGTCTGTGACCACCAGAGCTCATAGCAATGCCAGATCTCCAGCCCACTGATCGAGGCCAGGAATCTAAACCGCAACCTCATGGATACTAGTCAGATTCATTTCTGCTGTGCCGCAACGGGAAGTCAAAAGTTGCTCTTCCTGTAAGTGCAAACCGCTACAAAAAGAAAACCACGCTACAAAAAGAAAACCACGCTGATGATAAATAATAACTCAGAAGAGGGCATGGCACTCAGTGAAAGGAGATCGGAGAGGTCAGTTTTCTGGGGGAGAAAAAGTAACCAGTTTAACTCTTTGAACAGAAATACAGAGCTCTTTTAAGCACCAGAGATGGAAATGGATCATGCTTGGTTTGCTGACTCCCAGTGTACTTTGTGATTATCAAATGATGAGGCTAATGTTTAATTCTAGCCACTGAATTCTGCAAGAGAATAGGGGCAGCTACTGAAATAGTAATTGTATGGTCAATAAATATACAGCTATTTTTAGAAAAAAAAGTAGTTAACTTTTCCTTAAAATGTCAAATAACCATCCAAACCACTAAGAAAGAACGAATACACTTGAATTGGCACATTTTGGAGGGCAAATCAATTCTGACCCCATAGTGGCATTTCTCGATGAACTTGATGCCCTATGAGACACTAAGCTCCTGAGAAACGAAGGTGAGAATCATTTACTATGTATTTATACTTTTCAAACCTCCCAATGGACAAAGTTAATCCTCCCAAATAAGTCTAACAGAATTACTATTATTATGAAATTTCCCATAGAAATTATAAGAAACTTAGATCTAATTTTTAATGGCTGAGCATATATTAAGGCCTCTCTTTTCCACCTGCACTCATACTCTTTATTTAAGATTTCTATTCAAGATCCCGAGGCTGACCATGAACATTCTCTATTCATCTTGTTATCAGGGATTCCAAAGGATGTAGGGAGTTGCTGTCCTTTGCTACAAAAATGTAGCCACCCTTGTGGCCTACAGCCAAACTACTTGCTCTTCTCTCTGCAAGGTTCTGGGATTGATCCCTGGCCCTTGAACTTCCACATGCCATGGATGTGGCCAAAAAAAAAAAAAAAATAGCTACTCTGAGGATGCATTTAGGAGCTCGCCCAGCTCCTTCTTTTGCAAAAAAGAAAAGAAAGAAAGAAAGAAAGAAAAGACAACTGTGGAAAGCAGGTATTTCTTACATATTTCTCACCAAATGTAGAAATACGTACTCTGCCTTTAATTTCAACACAGCACAACACTCAAGTGTACTTTCGTCTACTGTTTCAGAATCACCTAAGAACTCTGCTTTCCACTTCATCAAATAGCTACTGAATCCCTGTGATGTTAAGTCAGGATGCCCTGTGCTGCAGCACACTCAGAGCTGTGCACACAGAGCCCCAGCCTCATGGAGTCAGCCATTCCCCAGAGGGAATAAGATGTGAACTGATGTTACCCCTTGAATACAAGGCCATTTGGCAAAGCATTTTTCTGAGCAAAAGAAGACTGACTCAAAAGTGTTTTATATTATGTAGTTCCATTAATATGATGAAATTAATGGGACAAAATTAATCTGTGGTTAAAAAAATGAGAGCAGTGGTGGATTTCCCTTTGAGGCTCAGCTGTAATGAACCCCACTAATATCCATGACTTTCACTTAGTGGGTTAAGGATCCTGCATTGCTGTGGCTGTGGCGGGCAGCTGCAGCTCTAATTCAGCCCCAGCCTGGGAACTTCCATACACCATAGGTGTGGCCCCAAAAAAGCAAAAAAAGAAGGAAAGAGGAAGGAAGGAAGAAAGGAAGGGAGGGAGTAAGGGAAAGAAAGAAGGAAGGAAGGAAGGAAAGAAAGAGAGAGAGAGAGAGAGAAAGAAAGAAAGAAAGAAAGAAAGAAAGAAAGACAGAAAGACAGAAAAGTTAGAAAAGAGTGGTATTCTCTGAGGTGCATATGTGACTTGTTAAGGGCATGAAGGCACTTTCTGTTTTCTGTCTTGGAATTTAGGTTACACAGGTATATACATTTGTTAAACTCATCACATGATATACTTTAGATGTGTGCACCCCCTTGCATGCAAATTTCACCTCAAAAAACCACTGTGAATAAATATGGAACTATGGTTAATGATATGCCACTGCAGTATTTAGGAGGAAATGTGCTAACATCTGCAATTCTCTTGAAAATGCATAAAAAATAAAATGAGTTGATGGATGGAAAGAGGACAGATGGACGGCTGGTAGATAGATGGTGAATCAAATACAGCAAAGTGTTAAGAGTGGGCACTAGGTGTGGGGTAAGAGGGTTCATTGTATAGTTCTTTCAAATTTTCTATATGTTAGAAAGTTTTAATAATAAATGGTGTGTAAAAAACAGCTTCCTAGATGAGGAGAAGTTTTTTACACGTTTCTTGAAAAAACGCAAGAAGGATTTTGAGTGGTAGAAACATCAATCGAGAACATTCATTGCTGAGGAAATAACAGAACAGGGGGCTAAGAAAGTAACAAGCACGTACAGGGAACGGGGCCGTGGTAGAACATTGCAGGGAGAGAGTGAGGGGGAGGGGAGGAGCGTGGCTGAGGTCATACGGTGGAGTTCCTTCATGCCAATCTGGGGCATCTTGAGTGCCTGGATATAGAGAACAGCCACTTTGGAGGGTCTTCTGAGCAAGAGGATCGAGGAGATCAGCATTTCCATTTAAGAAGGGGCTTGGGCAGTAGAAGAAGAATAGGGGCAGAGAGAGTCATTTGTTGGTGAGTAACAGGAGTCTGAACCAGGAAGGAAACAGAGGAGCTAGACAGGAGGTGACCTTGAAACAAAGAAAGCAGTGGGTGGGGACGGACAGGCCCGGGGGTTGAGTCTGAAGGAGGATTCCCAACATGAGCCCAAGGTTTCTGTAGCCCTGTGTCCAGAGGGGATTTGCTGATGACTTGCTTCACAGAAAAGAAGAATCAAAAAAGCTAAGTTGTAGAGAAGGCAACCATGAGCTTGATACAGACCATTTACACAAGAGGCACCGAGGGGCAGAAACAATCTGAAAAGATATTTATTTTCACTTAGTAATCAGGGAAATGCAAGATCAAATGATGTGAAAACATGTTCACCCATCCTACTGGCAAAAAATGAATTTCCATTGTGGCTCAGTGGGTTAGGAACCCGTTATAGTGTCTGTGAGGATGCAGATTCAATCCCTGGCCTTTCTCAGTAGATTAAGGATGTGCTGCAAGCTGAGGCATAAGTCACAGATGTGGACTGGATCCAGCACTGCTGTGGCCATGGTTGTGGTATAGGCTAGCAGCTGCCGCAGGGACTCAATCCCTAGCCTGGGAGCTTCCATATGTCGCAGGTGTGGCCGTAAAAAAGAAAAATAAAAGTTAAAAGCATGATAATACCCAGTGCTGAGGGAGGAGAGAGGCAAAGGGATGTTTAGCACACATGTTTATGTAAGTGTGAGTTGCTAATCATGGTCACGAGGAAGTTGGTTGTCTGTATCTCTCCCATTTATTCTGTTAAGAGAAGAAAATACTTGTTTCCAGAAGATGGAAAGATAAAAAAGTAACCAGGCTGAGAAGCCAGTGTCAAATGCAGATGTATTTCCCACACCTGTGGAGTTTTCTGTTCATCCTGTCTCTCTTTTTTTTTTTTTTTTTTTTGGATAGATGCTTCAACTCAGCCTCTCTCATTGGGGCCCAGAGGTAGTCTATGTTCCAAAACGGCCTCCTTTTCCCCTAGCAGGCTGTAAACCAAAACTGTTTACATTCTTCGCTATAGATGCTCTGAAAGAGTGGAACCTACTTTAAACTGATGCGCTAGGATGTAATGAGCATTTTCCAATTCCTAGTTCTCTCAGAATGAGAGTTATTCCTAGGGCCCAACTCCCCAGCAATTGTGCCCACATCTGGCAGCCATGCAAGTTCTTCCAGCCAGAGAAATCCATCTGACAGAGATACCCAAGAGTTTAAAGTGTCAAGGCATTCTAGCATTCTAAAACTGTCCCCAAGGCTGTGATGACATACAAGGTGGATGAGAGCATCATGGGTGTAGCAAGTCACTGACAGTATCTGTTAAAGCAGGACTTAGTGTATGGCAACAGAAACTGAGTTTCTTGAGTCTTCACCAAATAGAGAACCACATTAACAGAAAGAATTCCATTTTATCAGCTATGGCCCCCAGATCTTCAGTTAGATCTTCCAGATTCCTCAGTATCTTTGATGGACGACACCTCATCCACAAGGCATGGACCCATCTGCTGGCTGCTGCTTCAGCCTCTTGGGTACCAGAGGCCTGCACCTCTTCTCAGAGAATTCTAAAGCAATAAGTCCTGCTCCTTTCCATTTTCACTCTGGCCTCATACTCCAACCATCTTCTCACTGCAGGTCCTCCTAGATTTTATTTGAGAAATGCATTTTGATTGCTTATATTGATTTTATACCCAAATCTCTTGTTTGCAGAGATGGACAAGACTATTTTAAGCTTTAACTATTGGCTGGGATTAGATGGTCAAATGGATGAAGCCTGTAGAGAAATCATTTGGCTTTCTTTAAAAACAAAACAAAAACGTCCTACTGTTTACCTAATGGAAAAAAATAGTCTCTACCCAAACGATCTCTCAGGGCCCAAATAATGCATATAATAGTACGGAGATTCTATTGACCCAGCTGGACACAACTATACATGCTAAACCTGCCTTCATTTTTTTTTTCTACCTTGAGCCATTTAAAGACATGGAACCATTTAAAGTTCCAAATTTTACTGTGTCAGTTGGAGCAAGTTAGCCTCTCTGAGTATCTGACAGAGATAAATACCTAGGGATCAGAGAGCTAGTGTCACAGGGTTATTGTCATAATTAAATGACAATGTGCTCACATGAAAAGAGTTTGAGACATTCTCTGTCGCTCCGTTAATATCCATTTTCCCTATGCTGCATAATTAATTTATTTCCTAGATATCATTCAAAATCTAGCTTAGATGAGGCCTCTTTATAAACTTTTTATTCACAAGGTCAGTACATGTTAAACTTTTTCCCCCCCTTTTACTTATTCAAACAAATTTTCTGAGTCTGAGCTGGCCCC
Source organism: Catagonus wagneri (assembly GCA_004024745.2). Classification (NCBI taxonomy): domain Eukaryota; kingdom Metazoa; phylum Chordata; class Mammalia; order Artiodactyla; family Tayassuidae; genus Catagonus; species Catagonus wagneri. Next base: position 34,515,171 of record PVHT021183543.1, on the reverse strand, counting down.
AGGGACACTGGCATTAACAGAACTGTCCCTGCCACATGGAGAGATGTATAATAAAAAAATGGAGTACATGTTTAATTAAATTCATTATGATGTGGGCTACCCAGCATCCTTTTGGAAGCTGATGTGAGTATAGAAGGGAGACAAATCAGAGACAGCTTCTCAAATGATGCCGTTGAAACCAGGATGGAAGTGGCAGCAGGGGTTAACAACGAGCTAGAAAGAGCCAGGGCCTTAAGTTTGTTTTTTATGTTCTGTAAGTCTATTTCTGTCTTGTAAACTATGTTCGATACCTTATAATAACCTACAATGGAAAAAATCTAAAAAAGAATATATATATTCATATGTGTATATATATATTATATATATATATAATATATATATCACTTTAATGTATACCTTAAACATTGTAAATCCCTTATACCTCAAAAAAAAAAAAAAGAAAGTAAAAAGAAAAGTGGTCGGCCCTAAAAGGACTAAAGACAAAAAAAAAAAGTGGTTGACAAATTTAGGAGTTCCTGCCATGGTGTAATGGGATTGCTGGTGTCTCTGGAGAGCTAGGTCACAGGTTCCATCCTCAGCCCGGCACAGTGGGTTAAGCCCAGCATTGCCACAGCTACATCATAGGTTGTAGCTGTGGCTCAGATCTGATCCCTGGTCTGGGAACTCCACATGCCGTGGTTCAGCCAAAAAAAAAAAAAAAAAAAAAGGTGGTTGACAATATTTTTTAAAAAGAGACTATATTTGTTCATCTGGCCTCTGATTTGATTTTTTTCCAAATATAATAAACATAATTGGTGCTTCTATGGAATTTTCCAACAGGTTCGTGTGGCTTGTCTCCCCAGTTAGATTTTACACTCACTTAGGGCAGGGCCCAGGTGTTGTGCTTTAAAAAAAAAAAGTTTTGCTGAAGCCTAACAGTGTCAGGCAAACACCAATGTTCAAAAAGTGTTGAATGATTGATAACAAAAGACACTGAAGTTAATGACTGCTCTTAATTTATAGCTCATCTAAACTGCCCTACAAACTAATGAGCATTTTTAACATTTTTTTGAGGTAGGGCATGCATACAGAAAGGAACGCACATCATAAATGTACAGCTCAATGAATTTTCACCAAGTGAACCTACCCTGGTAACCAGCCCCTATTCCAAGAAAAACATCATAGCCTTCCAGAAGCTCCTTGGGTCCCCTCTAATTATTAGCGCTCCAGTGTTAACTGTTACTCTGACATCTAACAGCAGGGATTTGTTTTTTGAAGTTTTTATACATTATGTACTCATGTGTGCCTGGCTCTCTTTACCCAACATTTTGCTTTGGAGATTCAGTCGTATCCTTGCGTGGAGCTGAAGTTCTTTCATTCCCATTAGCATAGAACATTCCGCGGTAAGGATGTAATCTATCCATTTACTCTTTCAGCTGAAGTAGAGTTGATTGACAGTGTTGCGTTAGTTTCAGTTGTACAGCAAAGTGAACCGTTTACTCTTGGTGACCACTGGGGACACTGCTCTTGGACATTCCTGTACATATCTATTTGTAAGGATATGCATTCGTTCGTGTCGGGTGTATGGGTAGGAGAGTTGTTGAGTCATACAGTGTATGTGTTTGTCCTGTCCTTAGTATAGAGACTGCTAAAAAGCTTTCCAAATGGATTGTTCTAACTTTTGCTTTCACTAGCGGTATGCCAAAATATTTATCAGATCCACCCACATCATAGAGCAAAGAAGTGGTGCCCTCGGGTGCCAAGTGGTTAAAAGGATACCTGTGCAAATAAAGATCTGCGTATTTTCAGAGTCAGCTTACTTCCCTAGCCCCATCCCAGTCTTGATCACCTTTAGTGGAGAAAGGTCGCAGAGTTTCATAACAATGCATGCTTTCCAAAACAGTGCAAGTTTTAAAAGGAGTCACTGTTCTTTGGTGTGACTTGTAAAGACAGCCTCTTTCTCCACTACCTCTCCCATTTATTTTGTTAAGAGAAGAAAATGCATGTTTCCCGAAGATGGAAAGATTAAAAAGTAACCAGGCTGAGAAGCCAGTGTCAAATGCGTAGGTAGTATTTCCCACAACTGTGGAGTTTTCTGTTCGTCCTGTCTCTTTTTTCGTATAGATGCTTCAACTTAACCTCTGTCATCAGGGGCCAGGGGCAGCCTATGCTCCAGAATGGCCTCCTTTTCCCTTAGCAGGCAGTGAACCCACAGACTTCTGCCCAAATGGTGTTTACTGCCATCATCGACTTCTTATTGCTGGCAGCCCATGTCAGCTGCATTAAGAACACATGCAGTTATTAAGTAAGAGGCTGATAGTCTGTTGAGAGCAGAACAGATAGCAAATGCTGGCTTGGCAGCCCTTGAGTTTTATAGCCAGGTATTTGGAATTTAGCTGTTTTCATGGTTCCTTATACACAGTAGGAACTCAGGAAGAATGAATTGCATTGCAGTCTTGCCCTTCACACCTGGGAGCCAGGTTTATGACATCACAGCTTGAGTGAGATGCTCTATACCCCTTCCCTAGACTGTCAGGCCTCTGAGGGAAATGCCCCACGACCTTCTTGGCACATTGCAGGTGCTTGGCAGAGGCTCCCTAGATATGCATCCAGTCTTCAATAATATATGTAATTAGCACCAAGAAACGGGGGGGGGGGCATAAATGGTCCGGATAACTGAGAGCTAAACAGAAGCTCAATGGATGAGCCTCTTCAAGGATCTTCTTTCCTCCTCCTGCGATGTTAGCCGGCATCACAGCCCTTGGTTCCAGCAGGGGCGCAGGGTTTATCGCCACATATACATTTTGAAACAGAAACGCAATGCAGCAAGCATTATATCTATTATAAAAGTGACTCCTTAATGTAGTGTCAGCCATGCTCTTTTGAGCAACATCTATGTCAGTTAGATAGGTTTCTATAAATCTTTGAAAGAAGTCTTTTCCCCCAACTAGCTTCTCTCTGCTATTCAATAAAACCAGCTTACTCATATTCAAAAATGTTCTTGAACCAAATCACAAGGGTCCTTTGACGTATTTAAAAGTGATAATATAATCATATGTGATTCAATCAAGTTCATTTCAAGGTTATTGCTAAGGGATACAAAGACTGGCCATGCTCCCCGGGCAGATTCTAAAGACATTTCGGTTTTGGCTCGTGGAAAAGAAAAGCGAAAAGCAAAGGCTGCTTGCAATGCCCTCTCTTGAGAAAATAAAATTAAAATGTGTCTTAATTTAGATTCCCATTTGAGCGTTCAATTTGAGATCACCCTTTGTCATCACTGTAAGTGAATGACATTGGTACCTGCTTAAAAGAGGCTCAGAGGTATTTTCCCTTTCCCATACTTAATGTTCTATTTTCCCTTTAAGATAATTGTAGATTGTGACACTGAAACTGTTACATCTAGAGCGCTTCAGAATAAAGATAGCTGTGAAAATACTGCTCTGCGGAGAACCTAGGAGCTTCAATCCCTGCGCCTCCGTATCAGCGTGTCATGAGCCATTGACCACCCACACCTCTTTTTCTAACCTTGTTTTGCAAGGTGATTTGTCCACACTTATTTATTGAGGATATTACACTATTTACAGCTTGTACATCGACAGCCTGTCTCCAAAAGTGACAGAAAAACAATATAATTTGTTATCCTTAGTAAATATCTAAGGGGAGGGAAAAAAAAAGATATTATGCAAAGCTTCTTGAAATTCACAAATGAGGTGGGTTAAAAATCTCTGCAGAATTTATAACGTCTGCACAATGCCTTGATCTTGATGTATTACAACCCCACCCCTACTCTCCCATCCACCGTGATGCCTTCAGTATTTCATTGTGCTGGCCTAACACACAGCTCGCCATTTTACACTGACAAATCTGAGAGCATAAATTTTATATGCTTTTTTGCAAAACAGCAAGGCTGAGGACAGACTGTACGTTCAGAGGATGATAGCCTGCTCTAACTCATGCCATTTCCACACACTTTCCCTCCCCACCCCCCTTTGGAAGCTTTTAGGGCATATTTCAAACAAATATCAGAACTTTGTGTTTATGCCATGTAATAAAGAATATCTGGGCCTGTCTGTCGGAGAATATCTGTTTTCCAAATCATCTCGGTTATGGAGAGAAAATGGATTCTATTTTGAGTCCAAATAAAAGAGTAGCCCCACAAATAAACATTTAACATCTGTTTGTTTGGGATTTGCTAGGGGGCTTCAAGCTCTTTATTAATAATGTAAACTCAATCCACAGGTGAATGCAGCATGGTAGGGGGTATAGGGAAATGCTGGTTGTCTCCAAATATTTTCCTCTCTCCCCGACACCTCTTTACCCCTCCTCCCCAGGGCGTCCACGACGTTTTACTCTTAGAAAAGGTAGATTTAGGGAAGAACCTCTCTAGAGTTACTTCCGTACCATAATGTCAGAGCCCCTGGGAATTATTTCCCACTCTTTATGGCAATGGCTTAAATTAGTTGAAAAGTAAATTTCTTTTAAAGAAGATAAGATGGGAGTTCCCACCGTGACTCAGCGGTAACAAACCTGAAGACCCAGGTTCGATCCCTGACCTCCCTCAGTGGGTTAAGGATCCGGTGTTGCCGTGAGCTGTGGTATAGACTGCAGATGTGGCTTGGATCTGGCGTGACTGTGGCTGTGGTGTAGGCCAGCTGCTGTAGCTCTGATTCGACCCGTAGCCTGGGAACTTCCATATGCCGCAGGTGCAGCCCTAAAAGGACAAAGACTAAATAAATAAATGAATAAATAAAGTGCCAGAGGATGAAGTGGGGGGTAGTGGGGAGGACAGACTCAGTGTTTAGAGACCTCTGAGTAATGTGAGTAGAGTGGGTGTGACTCTGTCACCGTCACTTCTCCCTTGCTTATGGGAGATGTTGCAATCAACCACAGCACGCCTTCTCACTAAGGTTTGATATGGCCTCAGACTCCTGCTGACCCTCCAGGCAGCCACTACTGACCAGCGAAAGTTGGCAGGTAGTTAAAATTAGGCACCACTTCTGGTCATCAGAAAGGACAATGGGGAGAATACTAGTGGATTTGGAGGTTGAAGGGTAGGGAAAAGAGATTTGAAACTTGGCTGAATTAAAAGCTAGCTCTGCCTCTTGGGCAATGCAGGTAAGAACAATGACCAGGATAGCTACTAAAAGCTACCATTTATTAAGTCTTTATTGTGTGTCGGATATTCTGTTGGATGCTTTGCTTAATGCCGTGAAGGATGATTACTAAATTGGGATGCTCCAGAGTCAGGTCTCAGAGCTTGAATTTTAGTAGCAGGAGGTAGGTACCAAGAGATCAAGCCTCAGTTTCTCGTCTAGAAAGTGGGGATAGGAATGGCGATCACCCCATTTGTTGGCTGCAAAGATAAATGAGATGATATATTAAATCCCCTCGCATAGCTCCAAGCTTACCCTTGACAAGTAATCGACACTCTATAAAAGATTGCTGTGTAGCAACATTATTTCTTAAATTATTAGTCAGAATATTTTTCTGTATTTTACTCCTTTCTCTCTCCTCTCACTGGAATTTTGAGGGCAAAGATTCCTTTCCCAGTCACACAAAATAGGAGCGTTTTATTATGTATGTATGTATGTATGTATGTATGTATGTATGTATGTATTGCTTTTTAGGGCTGCACCCGAGGCTTATGGAAGTTCCAGGCTGGGGTCAAATCAGAGCTACAGCTGCCAGCCTATGGCACAGCCACGGCATCATGGGATCCGTGCCCTGTCTGCAACCTACACCACAGCTCATGGCAATACCAGGAATCAAACCCACATCCTCCTGGATACTAGTTGGATTTGTTTCTGCTGCCTCACAATGGGAACTCCCTAGGAGCAAGCATTTAAAGAGCTAAGTGCCTAGCAAATACCTTATTTAGCAGTTTTTCCTCTTCCAGAGACAAAGTAAGACAGGCTGCTGGAAAGGCAGAGAAGCATCTGTGGGGTCACTTGATCCAGAAAGAAAATGGGCCAGAGGGATTAGGTATGCTCAAAGAGGGAAATGGAGAAAGAATCTTCCATGAGGAGGTCAAGGAGTAGGAGGGAGAGTGTGGATGGTCTTCTCCCGAGTCCCTTAAATGTCCCTGAAGAGGAGGTGGGTGACTTGGAATTTCGTTGTGGGAGATGGGGGTGTAAAGCCTCTTGCCCTTTCCTTGGCTTCAACATGTTTCCTTGGCTTAACAACATGGAACTAGCAGAACCTGCAACTCTAAGTGGGACAGTGGAGAACTCATAGTCATGAATATGCCTGTTATAAGCTATAACCTATAAGAATGCCCATCCAAGGAGTTCCCATGGTGGCTCAGCAGAAAGAAATCTGACTAGCATCCATGAGGACACAGGTTCGATCCCTGGCCTTACTCAGTGGGTTAAGGATCTGGCATTGCCATGAGTTGTGGTGTAGCTCGCAGATGCGGCTCGGAGCCTGCATTGCCGTGGCTGTGGTGTAGGCCAACAGCTGCAGCTCCTCCATTTCAACCCCTACCCTGAGAACCTCCATATGCTGCTGGTGCATACCAAAAAAAGTTTTTGACAAAAAAAAAATATATGGTGCCTGTCCAATATAATATAAAGCACATATATAATTTAAAATATTCCTAATAGCAAAAAAATTAAATAAAAAAGGGAATGTACATATAAGTAAGTATGGGTCACTTTGCTATACAGCAGAAATTGACACAACATTGTAAATTAACTATACGTTAACTCAAAATAAAATACAAATAAATTTTTTTTTCTAATAGCCAGATTGTAAAATGTAAAAAGAAATGGGTGAGATTAAATTTAATAATGTGTTTTATTTAACCCAAGGTAAACAAAATAATATCATCTCAATAATAATATCATCTCAATAATATCTCAATAATAATATCATCTCAATAATATCATTTCAACATAATATCATCTCAATAATAATATCATGTCAATATGTAATCAACATGAAATCAATTGTATCAAGTCTTTAAAATCTAAGAAATAAGTTAAACTTACAGCAAATCTTAGTTTGGACCAGTCATGTGAGCTTGTGGCTGCTCTGTGGGTCAGCACAGGTCCATAACCTTCAAAAGCATCCAAAAGATTGAAGGCATCATCTCTATTTTACTGACGGAAAACTATGGCATGGAGAAGTCATATAACTTCATCAGGAACTAATATTTAAAACCAGTCCTGTCTTACTTCAGCCTCTGTATGATTACTGTCAACTTACACTGATTTCTTTGTGTATCTTCAAGAAGAAACATGAGTCATACAGACCTCTCTCCGAAGGTCAACCTGAGACCAGTGAAATTAAGGAAGCACAATTCCACACCAATATTCTACCATGATCACCACTTAAATTTTACTTTTTTGCTCAGGATCTTCTTTGCCCATTTTGAAATAATCTGTTAAGCAAGGGTCCGTACTGTTGTAGATGCTTATCTTGGTGACAAGACGACAACAGTCTGCTTCTTCAAGTCCAGCAGCAAATGGTCAAGGCCATAGGTAGAATGTTTAAGGTGTAAGACTCCAGTGGAGCAGACCTGGGAAATGATCATTCTCATCCTTCCTTCTGTAGTGTAGAACTCTTCAAAGCTCCTTCCCAAATGGCTAGAGATTTAGAGGAGGAAGAAGGAGATACTGGTATGTCCTATGATGCTGCTGCCTGTGTCCACTGCACCTGTCTGGTAGATCCTTTTCTCCCTCCTTGTTCAGTTTGAGCCAGCTTAGGGGAACCTCAGAATTTCCATTTAGAACCTCACTTGACCTTGGCAAAAGGATGTATGTAAAACAGGCTCAAGAGAAAATTAAAAATTAAGAAATCAAAGTGTCATTTTACTGATGAGAAAACTTGGATAGAGAAAATAGGTGAATGTTCCAACATCACAAAACCTGTAAGTCTAAGAGGAAGAAGTTGTCAATCCAATGAGAGAAGTTATTTGCATACATATATCTAGTGAAGGACTCATGTACAGGATTTATAGCTCCTAGTCATCAATCTGAAAAAGACAGGTTCCCCCCATAAAAAGAAAAATGAGTGGAAGACATGAATATACACTTCATGAATGTGAATATATTAATTAGCAGTAAATAATTTGGTGGGCTATGTGCATGAATAAAATTTTTCATAGAAGCCTTTTTGATAATTGCTAAAACCTGGAAACAAACCAAACGTCCATCAAAAATAGAATGGATTGAAAGTAACAGTGATGTGTTCATACAATGGCAGTGAGAAACAATGAGAAGGACTGAACTACTGTCATATGGAACATAGATGAAGCTTATGAACATAATATTGAACAAGAGAAACCAGAAACAATAATATATGTACAGTTCTATGAATTTCATGTTCCCCAACAGGCAAAACTAATCTATAGCATTAGAAGTCAGGATGGAGGTTAGCCAGATGGAAAGGATAAATAATGATCAGAAGTGACTGGGGGGTTGTGTGTGCATAGCCCTAGAGGGCTGAAAATGCTGGAGTTTTGTTTTCTTTTTCTTTCTTTCTTTCTTTTTCTTTTTTGTCTTTTTTTTTGTCTTTTTAGGGCCGCACTTACGGAATATGGAGGTTCCCAGGCTAGGGGTCAAATCGCAGCTGTAGGTGCTGGCCTACACCACAGCCACAGCAGCTCCAGATCTGAGCTGCATCTGTGACCTACACCACAGCTTACGGTAACACCAGATTCTTACCCATGGAGCAAGGCCAGGGATCGAACCTGCATCTTCACGATGCTAGCCAGATTCATTTCTGCTGAGCCGTGATGGGAACTCCTTTTTTTTTAAGGGCTGTGGCATATGGAAGTTCCCAGGCTAGAGGTCAGATTGGAGTTGCAGTTGCCAGCCTACACCACAGCCACAGCAAGTAACCCCAGATCCAAGATGCATCTGCAAACTATACCAAAGCTTTCAGGAACGCCAGATCCTGAACCCACTAAGCAAGGCCAAGGATTGAACCTACATCCTCACGGACACTGTGTCAGGTTCTCAGTCCCCTGAGCCACAATGGGAATTCTTGAAAATGCTAGGTTTTTTTTAATCCAGGTGCTAGCTACATGGATGAGCTTTATTTCCGAAAATGTATCAAGGTCTACACTTATGATAAATGTAATTTTCTGTTATGTATATTATACTTCAATAAAAGCTTTTACCAAAAAGAAAATAATAATCAAATTGCTGGAATTCTCCCAAAATTAGATGCTTGTCTTAGCTAGTACATTTAGGGAATTTCAACTTTTCCTTACTTCCTACTCTTCACACCCACCTCTGTCAGCCATGACCATGATTCAGGAAAACATCTTCTGGGTGATAGGAGTTCAATTTAATAAAATACTTCAGTAAGCATTTAGGACAGGAGTTATACTAAGGTCACTCAAGCCTCAAACTTCTGTTAAAAATAGTATCAGGGAGATGCTCATATATAGAATATTTTTTTCTTTCCTCTCCTTTAACCCAGAGCTCTCCCCAGGGTTCCCAAGCAAAAGTCTGCACCAGATATGTTACACTAATAAAGCCATAAGGATCAGGTTTATCGCTCAATTTTCTGTATCTTCTATAGAGAGGAATGTCAAAATGGCATTTGAAAAGAAAGCCAACTTCAGGTTTGGGATTTTATGATCTTAGAAACATCCCCATGATGTTTCAAACCCAAACTGTCCTGCTGACAATATTTAGGAGAGCTCCCAACCCAGAGGAAGTTCTGCAGTGCTAAGCCAGTACTCGAGTCTAGTTCTGGAGGCTTCCAATGGTGACAGGACCTTGATGTATTTATTAAAGAAGGTTTAGTAGCTGGTGCTCAAACTTGCAGGAGAAAATCAGTGTTGGAATGATACTGTAGAAAAGGAATTGACTTGGTCCCATCTCCTTTTCCCACCATCTTTACCCCCACCCTTAGCATGTAATCATTTCTTCCTCATTGTTATAAATAGTAAAATGAGAACAAGTAAAGGTTAAGTCTTCATTTTCAAAATAGAGCTTGGAGAAGAAGGTGGAGTGGCATTAGCGGGTGCCCTAGAGCTGCTACCCTGCATGGCTATCCCTAAGAGTAATGCTGGCAGGTGCATGTTTACAAGCAGTTCCAACACCAGCTGTGGATGAGCCAACAGAAGGCTCTGCTGAGCCACCTGAGGCTTAATGGCCTCCAAGGCCATTAAGATGGGCAGCTAGAAGATCTACCAGACTCTTCATCAATAAGATGACCAGGAAAGTGTGAGACTGTTCACTAAGGCTGATTGGAAAGATGCAAGGTAATTCCCTGTACACCTACCTCTTTTCCTATAGCAGAGCCTACAGCTCAGCACAGTGATGCTTTGTGGTGTGTATGTTAGAGGTAGATAAACCTGACTTCTGTGCAGCCCACCGTCATGAAGATGACTGGGAACAAAGACACCATGGCTTCCATGGACCAGTCGTCACAGAGGCTTGACTCCCTGCATTGAGCCTCAGCCCAGCAGACCCTGTCCCTGCAGCTGGCTGAGAAGCTGGACATCATCAGACCCAGAATAACAAGTGAGGTTTTGGTGGCAACCAGGGCACTTTTAGAGGCACTACTTTTGAAACCAGAAGGATGGCCTTCGCAAAAACGAGGACCACGCATGGTGAGGAGGTGGTTGGGGCAGTAAGTTCAGACAGACCAGGATCTCTCCAGCCCTGTCCCCATGGCCCAGACCGCTCAGTCTACAAGCACAAAACCACCTACTCATCTCATCTCAAAATCTTTATGTAGAATTGAAAAAAAAGAGCTTTTTCCCTTTTCCCATGAAGTCCATTACACATGGACTAGAACAATGAGATGCAGAAGCCAAGAGACACATCTTCAGTGGTTCCCGTGTTACTGCTTATGATAACACCGCTGCCCTAAGATCCTGGCTTTAACATTCAATTTCTGACAGCTTTATTGAGTTATAATTGACACGAGTATGCTGCATGTATTTAAATCATGCCATTGCATGTGTTAACCCATGTGGATATGCATGAAACTCTCATTTCAATCATAACAATGAACATGTCTTTCACCCCCCAAAATTTCCTCATGACTTTTCAGAGTCACTCCTTTTTGTCTCATCCTTGTACAGTGATGTGCTTTCTTTTTCTGTAGATTCTTTTCTGTTGTCTAGAGTTTTGTATACCATCCAGTAGGATGTTAGCCTACTAGTCTGCTGTGGGATTTCTCCACGGTGCTGCGTTTATCAGCAGTTTATTATTTATATTGCTCATTAGCCTCTGATTTATAGATATCTCACACACACACACACACACACACACACACACACACACACACTCCTTTGAAGCCAGTGGCAGAGATGTAAAAATCAAAAAAAATTAAAAGTAAATAAAAAACATAAACTTCCCTTCCTTTCTTCACCAGCCTGGGCAAAGATTCCACAGACAATGGTAAATAAAACCCTCTAGGCAAACCAGGAGAATTAGGCCAGTGGTTTCTCTCCACCCAGGGACAAGGTCAGGGTGAAATGGGAACAGATCGGAGGAACCTCAGGTAGGTTTGGTGACCCAGAATACAGGGGACCAGTGTCAGAAGTTCAGCTAGAAAGCCAGATATTTTAGCGACACTGGCATGAGACAGCAGTGACAGCCAAGTACACCCAAGATAATGTAAGCAAGGGGGTATGAAACTGCGGCAAGAAATGTCCACCCAGAGAAGAAGCAGGCAAAGTCCCTAAATTGAATGAGAAAGCCCAGAACTGCCTTAGGAAGTGCTACATGTTTAAATTTACCCTGGGATTAAATTTAACTGGGATTAATGGTTCCCTAACTTGAAATTAGATCTACTTATATAAAAGAACAATTACATCTTGCACAAGGGAGCACTTAAACTTAGAAAGTTGTAGCTTGGTGTTCCCATTGTGGCTCAGTGGTAACAAACCCAGCTAGTATCCATGAGGACGCGGGTTCAGTCCCTGGCCTTGCTCAGTGGGTTAAAGATGTGACATTGCTATGAGCTATGGTGTAGGCTGGCAGCTACAGCTCCAATTTGACCCCTATACTGGGAACTTACATACACCAAGGTTGAGGCCCTAAAAAGACAAAAAAAAAAAAAGTTGCACCTGCTGTAGGATCTGATGGATGTTTCTAAATGATTACAATCCTGGAGTTGATTCCTACTGGGAAAGCTCATGAGATACTGATCTACATAATCAAAAAATGAGAGAAATTTTCGTTTACATTTACTGGCCTTTTCCACTTATCATCTTTGCTTTCTAACAACTTCCTCCCTGGCTTTCCCACCTGTCCCTCACCCCCTTTGCAGACAAAGGGATTCTGAATTTTGCTCAGCCCTTAGATCACATTCTTCCTCTGCTTAAAATCCTCAAATAGAAGCTCATGCCCTGGCAGTGAGTGCCGGTCCTGCAGGAGCTGTTGTTCTATTACTGTCTGGTCCAGAGCTCTTGGCCTTCTCAAACAATGGAAATCGATAAAAGACCAGACAGGAAAATTCAGGCAAGGCTTTATCCTGGCCCCTGCTACAGCAGAGGGGAAAGACAACAAATAATACTTTCCCTGGCTTGCTCACTCCCTGGTCCAAGGGTCTGGCCAGAAGGATGGCTTAGGTGGGCCGCCCAACCCTTTAGTGACCTTGTATGCAGGGGGTATTCTGCTTCTGACACCCTGCTTTTGCTCTGGGCTCTTCAGAAGCGGCAATTGGGTTTTTGGTGTTTTTTGCGTCTTCTTGCCCATCATTTGCCCCCAAAGATGCATGTACGTGGTTATTTTTAGTCCCCTATAGTTTCTTTGTAGTTTGTTGCTGAAAATGTTTGTCTAGATGTGTAAGCATTGCAGCCACTGCAGCAAAGGGTCCCAGGTCCCAGGTCCCAGCCTGTCTCTGTTCTGCTCTACCACGCAGCTCCAGCTCCCAGACACTCCCACCATGGCCCAAACTGCACACCCTCTGTTCCCTGCTTGCATTTCTTCCAACAGCTCCAAGGCTCGCTCCCTCACTTCCTATAGGCTTTTACCCCAAAGTCCTTTCCTCAAAAGAAAAAAACAAAAAACCTTCCTGGCAACTCTTATCTGAAATCTTAACCTTGGCCTTCCCCCCAGCCCCAAATTGATAGATGGATAGATGATTTATTGCCTGACCCCCAGACTAAGATAATTTCCCTAGGATGCTATGAACTCTTTTTTTTAAATTAAAGTATGGTTGATTTACAATGTCGTGCCAATTTCTGTGGTTCAGCAAAGTGACCCAGGCCTATACATATATACATTCCCTTCCTTATTTTTTATTTTTTTTTCTTGTTGTTGTTCTTTAGGGTTGCCCCTGCGGTATATGGAGGTTCCCAGGCTAGGGGTCGAATTGCAGTTGCAGCTGCCAGCCACACTATAACCACAGCAACTCGGGATCTGAGCCAATTCTCCAACCTATGCCACAACTCTTGGCAATGCTGGATCCTTAACTCACTGAGTAAGGCCAGGGCTAGAACCCAAATCCTCGTGGGTACTAGTTGGATTTGTAACCCGCTGAGCTACAAAGGGAACTCTTATGTTTTTTTGTTTGTTTCAATCATTCTTTTATCCTTGGCTGATAAGATAATGCTGCTTATACCCTGGACCCTCAGTAAACACCTGTTGAGAGGATACAGTAGTACGTATCTTCCAGGAAGATGGGCACCCCATACACACACCAACACTTTCCCTTCCTTGAAGCAAGAGTCACCGGTAGGTGAATGACCATGCTGGGAAGAGTTTGCTTGGGGGTCCAAGAGAGAGCATCAGATTCAAAGGTGGATGAACAACGAGGCTCTGAGCATCACAAACATCTGTCCCCACCTAGCATAAGACTCTGTCTGCCTCTTCTGGTTGCAACGCTGTGTGGGGACCTCCCCTCCAGGAGGGTCCTGAAAAGATACCACCACGCTGCCCCCTCTGCCCCACCCCCCAGCCCCAACCAGCCAGATAGAGCTATTTCCAAAGGGGGAGACAAACCGTATTTCCATTACCAGGACTGGATCCTGCATTTGGTGCTTTTTCTTGAACTGAACTCTCCTTTTTTGATGCATCCGAGATAGGCCAGCATCTCTCCAGTGGAAAAAGTCTTTCTTTGGATATGTCATCATGTTTAATCAAGTGCCAGTCATATTTGTGGGCTCTGGGCCTATTGAAAAGATGGTAGGGGAATATCATAGCTCTAGTGAATGTTTTCTCTAACTACCAAGACACATACTTGCAGATAATGTAGGGAAGCATGTATAAGGGTTAATGAAAATAATAGTAATTGAATTTAATCAGTTCCAACCATGGGTTAAAAAGTGCTTTAGACTTTTATATGCAGTAACTTAATAAAATAATCCTAAGGGGTAAGTTGCATCATCCATTCCATTTTACAGACAAGGAAACTAAGGCATAGATATATTAGGTAACTCACTAAAATTGCATAGTAGTGAGTGGCAGGTCTATTGTAGCATTATATATAATATTAATAATAATAAGAAGAAGTAAAAGAAGAAGAAGTTAAAAAATCCAAGGATAATATTTAAAAGACTTAACAACCAGCACAATAATATAAATCACTATTTAATTCAATTTATCAATCAAAACATAAAGGAAAAACATATATCCTTTTATTCTGTAAACTAAATTATGAATTTAAGTACAATCATAAAAAATGCTTAAGTGATACAAAATTATTGCACAGGTTGTTCATCAAATTAACCTAACAGTTCTCTAATCATTAGTTAATTCTAGAAAATATTGTGTGATCTTTTGTGGGTTAGGGCCATCCCCAGCTAAATCTATTTGATGCTGAGGTGACCAGGAGCTGCATCATACGCTCCCAATAATTTCCTTAGTAAATAAGAGTGACGAGGTTTCTAGTGCCCAATGCTTGGATGCAGCTTCAGGACAATGGGGTCTGTGCCTTGATGCTTTTACCCACTGCCCTGGACCCAAAGAGTTGACACCTCAGCCCTCACCCCCAAAATGCTACTACCAATACCACCTGCCCCTGCTCTGTGGCTACCTCTTAGTAGGAGCAGGACTGGAATGGTATCCTATGGGGCAGTTTCTGTGGATCACCATATAGGAATACCACATAAAGAGAAAAAGTATAGAAAGACGCACAGAAAACTTGATAACAGTAGTTACCTCTGTAGGTTAATATAAAAAAAAGTCAGACCATCCCCCCCCAAAAAAAACAAAACCTAAAACAAGAAAAGCAATTTTTAAATATGTGATCTTTTGTGGGATAGGGCCATCCCCATTTGCTAAAACCCCTCTAAAAACATTTAAAAGCAACCATTTTTATGTATTACCTTTTAAATAATATTTCATAGATGAAGATATTTCATAAATTTAAAATTCCATTAAAATTACTTTTAATGAGCTGGCTAGTTACCTGGAGGAAAATAGATTTTTCTTTAAATGAAACATTCTATCTTTAACACTACATTCTTTGCATGGACCCACATTTTCCTCCTCTAATATACTTTAATGCAATCATATAAGATTTTATCTGGATGATAATTGAACTTCAACACCCAATGTTAATATGGAAGTTTCTTTCCTGTACTCAGTTATTGATTCATCTTAAAATAATGTTTTAAGGAGCATCCTCTATTGCCTGGCATGGTGCTAAGTCATGTGGATAAGGAGTGAACACAGCACAGGCAACCCCTGCTCACAGCACCATGGATGGAGACAGGAATTTTAGAAGTGGGAAGGAAAGTATACAATGTCCTCACTGGAGATTCACAAACAGAAAAGAATAATGAAGTTACGAATTAAGGGGAAAAAAATCAGACCTGAACTCATAGGACATTGCTGGCCGATAGGGGATTCTAGACCAATTCCAGGAGCAACATGAAGCCACTGATGAGTTTCTCCCAGCTAAGCCACTTGATCAGATTTGCGTTGTTTTAAAAAAAACACTGACACAAGTGGAACTGAAGAGAGCAGCCTACACCAACCACACTAGGTTTTCCAATAGTCATAGGATTAAAATGTAATAAAATGCAATCAACATCAACACTAGACTAGAAGTGATTTAATCACCAATAATTAGGAAGTAATGAAAAAGGAACAACTCTCATCCAACGGGGAGCAAGTAAACAGAGTTCACCATGGGTTCAAGGTGGACTCAAAGTGTTACCAAATGCAAATTCATATGCCTGCACAAGGAAGCCAAACAATATTGAAATGTTAGAGTTTGAAACCAAGAAAGGTTTATTGCAGGGCCTGGCAAGGAAACAAGTGGTTTGTGCCCCCAAACTCTCTAAGTGTTTTCAGCAAAGCATTTTTAAAGTCAAAGGGAAGGAGGGGCGTGGTTGGTTGTTACAAACTTGTTGGTGCAGGAATCCTTTGTTCTTACCTTGTCCACCTAGGTCAGGTTCCTATAAACCTCCAATGAGACAAATATTATTCTCCATTTTGCAGTTTTTTATCTGTTTATGATGGGAAAGTGTTTTACCCTTAAAGGCCAGAGCCTTGAGAACGGGCTATCCTATACATTTCATGTTCTTGGCAACGTCCTTAACTTGTAGCAAAAGCAATAGAATACAAAGGTTACAGTAAAAGAAACAGACCCAATAAGAAGTCAGAGTTGTTCTTTACCATTAAGATAGCAGCCCAACTCCACCCCAAATTTTCCCATTTTAACCAAAAGACAATTTCAAGGAAAAAAATGGATCCCCTCCCAAGTCAAAACAGATTTACGAAGAACAAAAGAGGATGACTATTTTAACTCTACTTTAAACTTATCTGTAGCCTCCCCTCTTCATAAGAAAAATATCCAAATGGCCTTTTAACAGTAATGTAGAGGCAAATTAACAAAATTTGAGGTGCACATTTTGAAAATACATCACATCAAAATGCATGTGGAAACACTGATAATGGACATTTTTAGCTAACTTTTATCCAAGAAAAGAGAGAAACAGAGAAACTTAAGAATATTTAAAACCTGATTTTTGGGAGTTCCCATTGTGGCGCAGCGGAAACGAATCTGACTAGTATCCATGAGGATTCAGGTTCGATTCCTGGCCTCACTCAGTGGGTCTGGGATCTGGCATTGTCCTGAGCTGTGGAGTAGGTTGCAGACGCAGCTCAGATCCAGCATTGCTGTGACTGTGGCTGTGGCTGGCAGCTGTAGCTCCAATTCAACCCCTAGCCTGGGAACTTCCATGCACTGTGTGTACAGCCCTAAAAAACAACAACAAAAAATTAAATTAAAAAAAATTAAATAAAAACTGGTTTTTGTATAAAGGATCCAATTTAACTAATTCTTTGCTTTATCGTTTGTAAGGATCTGGCTGATTGCTTCTCCTGGTTACCCCGAACTCCTCTACTGAATACCTCCACCTTTAATGAGATGGATCTTCTGAAGTTTCTCTGGGACGCTCACTTACAGGTTTTTGTTAATGAATCAAATCACTTCAGTCTTTATTAGCAGAAGCTTACCTGCTGCAAATTTCTTATTCCTGGGGTCTTAATATTACACATCTTTATTTCCAATTCAGTAACTCAGCCAGTTGTCACCTTTTCCCCTTTTTTACATGGGTGAGTTTTCTGTTAAGGATCTCAGAAGACAGCAGCTCAGAATTCCACATCAGGCTTTCTGATCAGGGAGTGCTATCCAGTGAGACAGAAATAATGTGCTTTTATCATGCAGCTGGCAGGTGAAACTCTGTGCTTATTTATAATAAACATCATACTTGAAACAAAAAGCATTTGCAGCTCTGAGGAGCAATAAGATCTCTTCGTTTACCTAAACACAAACGTCCATCTCACACGGTCCTCTTTAATAAGGAAGTCTATCACAAATGCTCCTGTCTTGCTAAATCAACTCCATCTGGAAAGCCAGAATAAGCAAACATACTTTAGTATTTGATTGCTTATTCCCATTTTCATTTCACAAGGTTTAAAAGAGATGAAAACAGTGTAAACAGGAAAGGCACTAAGTAACCACTGAAAACCCTCCTGTTTTCTTTCCACTGGAGTTTCCAATAAAAGAGAATTGGGGTCTGATCCCAGCATTGTCTTGGCGGAGTGCCCAGCATGGTACCCACAGAGGTGGCAGGTGGTCAAGTGGTGGTCCAGGGTGATGTCCAAGGAGAAGAAGAGGAGACCTGAGCAAGACATCTGTGGGCTCTGTGCAAAATGAAAATTCAGGGACCTCATTAAAAAATGATGAAGACCCTCAAGAGAGTCCTTGTAAGCGTGGCGTCCTTTGGGGTGTCCTGGCCCCAGCTGGAACATAAATCCATCCATGGACACACCGTGCAGGTCAGGGCTCTGCATGGTGTTGAATCAAAGAGGATGAGAATAGTCCACTGTGAAAAAAGATTTACAACAGCCATCTTTAAACAGGCTGCTCGGCCTCTAAGCCTTTATTTATTTTGTATGGACAGAGAGGCAGAGATCAAAAGTACATTAAAATATAAGCAGGGTTTCCATCTAAAGGTATTTATTCCTGGTTGAAAAAAAAAAAGCAAAACAAAACAAAACTAGAGAAGATTCAGCCAAATGGCTAAAAGGAACCCATCTAGGTAGGAGGTTGTGGGGAGTGGGAGTGGTTGTAAACAGCAGATTTTCAGTCGATAGGAGGAAAGGGGATATCGCTTCTCTAGAAGCAGCTGGTTGCTATGGCAAAATGGTAAGAGAGCGTTTCTCCAGCTTTCCTCTTCTGATTTGGAAACACAGAATGGAGGAGAGGGGCTCAGAGGGACCATAAGTGAAAGAGTAGCGCTTTGAGCTCCTGTGAAGCTGTAGGAAATGATCTCAGAGCTGTCAGCCTCACCCCCATGCCTGGCAGAGAGAGTAAGCAAGGCTCCCGGGAAGCGCCAACATTTGGGACGGGCTGATAACCATGATGATGGAGCATGGATCCTGTATCCAGAGCTGTGCCAGATACCTTCTATACATCATTTCATTTAATTAGTACATTTCTCGCAGCCTGTTAGCATGACACGTATTATCATCCTCATTTTGCCGAGGAAGAAACTGAGGTTGGAAAGGTCACCTAATTTGGCCAAAGTCATTGTGCTATTAAGTGGCAGCTCCAGCTCTGAATCTTGACAGGACATGGTCTGTAAAAAATGCACAAATTCAATAAGATGAGGCCAGTAATGTAGACTTTGTAGCAGTAAGGCTGGTGCAGTAAATAGTGACTATAATGAACTAGGTTAAAAGTTGAATGGGAGATAATAGTGTGACATTAATTCCTGTGCATTGAATATTTTTAAATTGATAGTTCTGTTTTCTTGTATCCATTAGAAATGGGTTGTATAAGGTGACTGGTAAAGCTTCCTATCTCAGTTTTTATCAGGAGAGAGACTATTTTTTTGAAGGATAAAGAAGCAGGTGCTAGGTCTAATGGCATCTCAGATAGATGCTAAACGTGTGTCAGCCTTTCAATGCACAGGAGGCAGAACAAGGGAGGTGTCCAGAGAGGCTGAGTAGCATATAATAAGTGCTCAATAAATACCTTTTGAATGAATGACCATGGAATGGAGACTGAGGGGAGGGAGGGGGAAAGGTGCATGTAGTAAGAAGATTTAAAAATTGCTTCCATATTTGCTAGTATTTAACTTCGGTAAGGCCAATTTGTACTGGGCCTGGTCACTGTGTACTACTTACTAAATGTTATGAACCGTCACATGATAATAGGTCCTCTTCAACTAAGGATACATTTATAAACCTACTATTGTTATGGGACTTGTATTTTTATGGTAGAAGGAAATTTAATGACCATGAACATACACTGTAACTTCTTCATATCTATGAATAATTGCCATTCACATTGATGAAGAATTCTCTGTGGGAACAAAAGATTTCCCCCCTTGCTGTCCTCTGGGTCATTCTCCTATCCCAAAATTGAACCAAGGGAAGTAAGTATCCATTTGCCTCCATTATGATCCAACAAGGGGCCTTAGAACCACCATGGAGTGAGGCGAAGAGGGTTTTTGCAATGCCTCTCTCCTCTTCCTTCCCTTTTCACCTTCAAGTTGCCTCAGGAGCCCATCACCCTGGCTGACCGGCATCCCTCAGAATGGTTGAGAGAGAGCTAATCGAG
Organism: Catagonus wagneri; assembly: GCA_004024745.2. Classification (NCBI taxonomy): domain Eukaryota; kingdom Metazoa; phylum Chordata; class Mammalia; order Artiodactyla; family Tayassuidae; genus Catagonus; species Catagonus wagneri. The sequence continues at coordinate 34,495,197 of PVHT021183543.1, read as the reverse complement.
TGACTTGTCCATGGCACCTGCCCAGCAAATATTTAAAAACCTTCCTTTAGAGTCATGGTCTGTACACTGGCCCTCTCTCCACCATCTCCCTGACTATAACTTGAGTTTTATCTATTATTCTCTTGGGACTGTATTCTCAGGCCCCTGCGATAGATGAAAAAGGTTCTGCTAAGCTAAAACAGATCCCCCCCTGAAGTGTTCATTGTTGACAGGAGCATAATGTGTCACCTGCTCACAAATATTTGCATTTTGTCCAGGTCTTAGAAACAGACAAGTCTTACCTGGTGCATAACTCAGTCACTGTTTCATCAATAGTATTCAATAAATTGTTTAAATTAAATTAACCAAAGGAATAAATCTCTACTAGTAGAATTGTAGGCACCAGTGTAAGCCAGTAGGGAAGACATTCTTGGACAAGGAGGTTTTCCAAGGGTAACTCAGATCTTACATAGAGCTAACTCCAATTCTGACCCCCTCCATTAAGCAGAAAATCTTTGCCCTACATCTGGATGGAATTCCTTCTAGCAACATGAACCCAAATTCTTCCCAACAGTGCTCCATGGAGAATGAGCAAAATGCGTTGCTTTCCTCCACACAAAATGTTTTCATATATTTAACAATTATAGTACTGGGGCAAGTGGGTTAGAAAGAGATTGATTTATTATCCAGGTAAAATATTTATCCACCAGACTTTCTTCTATGAAGTACATAGAACATAAATATATAAAGCTAATATTGTTTCAGATTAACTTGTACCACATATTTAATTGCTTATGCCTTTCCACTAATTAACTGGTAGTAATGATACCAAAAAAAACCTTCTAATCTTCATTATAGAATATATCTCAAGAAAAGATGGGCACTTGGGTTATTGCTGTTGTTTTTTTTTTAAAATTAATTAAAATGTAAAAAAAAAATCACACTGTACTTGGATTTGCAGCTCTAAAATGTCTCTGTTATATGACCTTGATCGGTGAGTTTAAACTCCTTTTGCTTTAGCTCCTTTGTTGGCAAGATGGGCATTTAGTTATTTAACATTCTATAGCACCTACTTTAGGCCAGGCACTGGTCAGAGTGCTTTGCAAATGTGAACTCATTTAATCCTCATGGCAACCACAAGGAATAGCACTATTAGCAGACTTGTTTTGCAGATGAGATAACTGGGGAAGAGAAAGGTTAAGTAACATGCCCAAGGTCATACAACTTGCAAGTCATAGTCAGGACCTGAACCCGGGCACCCTGGGTCTAGAGAAAGTGAATAAGCTTGGAGGTTGCTGCAGTGATCCCAGGGACAGATGTCTGGGGAGGGTGGCCCAGGTGACAGCAGTGGAGATGCTGAACAGAATCAGAACCTGACCATGTTCTGATTACAGACAGAATTTCCAGAAAGTCTAGATCAGACGTGCACAAGAAACCTAGAGTGTCACAGAACATAAGCCCTTGAGACGGGAACTCTAGTCCCAGACTCTCATGTCACAAATGAGGGATCTGAGCTCGGAAATTCAGAGAGCTAGAGTTACTTGCCCAATGACACAGAGCCGAGCCAGGAGGAGATGCCAGGACTCCTAGTTGCAATGTCCCCTGACATCTACTGACCTTCCAGTGACAGAGGCCAACCAGTCCCCCTCCGAGAGGCCACAAATAAGATGTGTGCACCCCCATAGGGCCTCATTCCTGCCACCACTGCCCCTTAGCCCTTAAGAGCAGTGACTTTGTTCTTGGCAAAGGAACCAGTCCCAGCTAATAGCCATGTTCTCATAGAAGCTTTGCACAACAGACTTGCCTTTTAATTCATGGATATATAGTAACCTCTCCATGAAGGAAGATCATATAAGAAAGGGAATATCTATCTATCTATCTATCTATCTATCTATCTATCTATCTATGCCCAAGGTCATACAACAGTCATACATACATACATGCATACATACATACATACATATATATGTATGTATGACTGTGTGTCTTTGCCATACTGCGGAAATTGTCACAACATTATAAATTGACTATACTTTAATTTTTAAAAATATGTAAAAATAGGTAGTAACCTCTTGGGGTCTTCTCAGGACAGTAACTAAGCATACTGATTGGAACTTGGCCAGTCACGATGAATAACGTGCTGGTTTCCCCTCTTTTTGGTTATCGCTTTGACACCTGTCACAAATGCACCTTCTGTTCCTCTAAGAACGACCATGGGGCTGGTGGGCTGTCAGCAGCAAAGCTCCTTTGAATGATCTGAAAACCCTGAAGAAACAAAACCCTCATTCCCCACTCCTCTCACAGTCAATTTGGGATCAGTAGAGACCTTTGCCAATAACACCTCTGTTTGATAAATTATTACAAAAGAAACCTCATAACAAATACCTAAAGACTGACTTTTTTCCGCTCATATGGGGCTGAATTCAGGCTATGGGCTCTGGAATGAAATCAAAGTAATTTGAAGGAAAGGCCATTCTCTCTCCCCCAGGCCCTGGCACCGACATGCATCCTTTCCTCCCTCTTATTAGACATATTTAATTGCTGGGAGTACCAATGAATCAAATCTATGTTATATTTGCATACAGAGTATAATGTGTACAACTGCTTTACATAGTGTCTGGGTGACTGATTGGGTTTTCCTTCTACGTGAATATCATTTAAAAGGAGACTTTTTCAAGAGGTAGTAGGATTTGTGGCCGTTAGCAGGTCCAGGCTTGTCTTTTGGCAGTTTTGCTATAGTAGCCAAGGAATAAACTTCTCTTGCAATTATTTCATCAAAACCCCCACAAGAATCCAAGATTCACGTTAGTAAACCCAATGGGGCCATGGATCCATCGCCAGACCGTTATTATTAATCTGATTGTCCAGGTCAGGTCTTAGGCAATGCCCTGAGCCAAGGTCAGTCCCTGTGACCTTGAGTGAGGAAGATGTGATTTTCAAAGGAAAAATCCAGATTCTCTTACTTGAAGGAGAGGAAATGGTTGCTAGATGGGTAAGGACAGCAGATACAGAGAACTTTGGTGCCTTATGAATTAATATTTCTATCATCATTTACTGAGGTCCCACTTTGTGTCAGGCAGATTGCTAGGAATTGTGAGTTACATCAAGATGAATGGTGCCAGTCCTCAAAAGAGAAGGTTAGAAGACTCCTAATTCTTGTGCAAAGCTAAGTGGAAGCACAAGCCTCCTGCTATGGATTCTAGAGAAAGGATTGATTCATTCTGCCTGAGACACACAGAAAGGCTTTTGTGTGCGAGCCACACACAAACTGTTGTGGCTCAGATTACTAAAGAGGAATGGGTTTGATCCCCAGGCCAGTGCAGTGGGTTAAAAGAATAGGCACTGCCGCAGCTGTGGCATACATTGTTGCTGCAGCTCAAATTCAGTCCCTGGCCCAGGAGCTTCCATATGCCAAGGGTGTGGCCAGTAAAAAAGCAAAATGGCTGGGCTTCCGATAACAATACCACAACAACAGCAAAAACCCACCAAATTTGAGTTTAACAGATTTTTCCAATTATTCATTCTAGTTGTTTCCTTTAGCTCTGACACCTTTGTCATCGCATTCTTTTTGGGAACCTCTGAAGTCACTAAACGTGCCTTTCTTGAGTTATGGGCACTGAGTCCAATGCTCCTAAAGTCTGTAGTCACATTTGCTTCTTAAAACACAAATAAACTCCCATCCGTACCTTCTATCGCTCAAGTCCTAGAGATAGGCTGTCGACACTTGGAGGCCAAAGGAAAGCAGATTATTAGGGTTTGGAGACATGGGAGCAAATCTTAGCATCTGATCTTAATTTAAAATGTCTAAAGACTGGAGTTTCCATTGTGGCTCAGTGGAAATGAATCCGACTAGGATCCACGAGGACACGGGTTTGATCCCTGGCCCTGATCAGTGAGATAAGGATGTGGCATTGTCGTGATCTGTGGTGTGGGTTGCAGATGCAGCTTGGATCCTGCATTGCCGTGGCAGTGGTGTAGGCCGGAAGCTGCATCTCCAATTTGACTCCTAGCCTGGGAACTTCCATATGCTGTGGGTGTGGCCCTAAAGAGACAAAAAAAAAAAAAAAGGCTAAAGCCTGTACAGGGAGGAAAGGAGGATAAACGGGAAGGAAGGAAGGAAGGAAGGAAGGAAGGAAGGAAGGAAGGTAGGAGATTGGGAAGGAGGGAGGGAAGAAGGGAAGAAGGAATGGAGGAAGGGGGAAAGGAGCAAGTAGGCGGTAAGGATGGAAGAAATATCAAAGGGAGACAGAGCAGGAAAGTTGTTTAACTAGTCTAGTAGGGTTCTCAGTGTTTTCCAGGAATCGATTTCCCCTCAGAGCCGACTTGACAGGGCTTAAACTTGTGAAGCCAGATGTCACTCTAAGTTCAAGCCTCCCCTGCATTTGACCTCCACACTCAGCTCCGGCAGCAGTCTGCAATGCAATTAAAACTTTTTCTGAAGGTGATGCTGGGGAGAGTCTGCTCCGTAACAGAGCCAGAGTATGTGCTGCGGATCCCTGGGGGATGCCTGGGCTGCTGTTGAGCAGAGTCTCCCTTAGAGTGCGTCGACACTCCTTAGAGCTTTCGCAGGCACTGGGCTAGACTCCGGCCTCCCAGGGAACCACTGGTCACTCCCACAGGTGAGGGCTCTTGATCCCCAGCGAGCAGCATTCCTGGCAGTGCTGGTCCGTCTAAGTAATCAGTTGTCGGGAGGTCACAGGTCAAGAACAACCCAGAAATACCACAGAGCCAAGGGGAGCCCTAGAGGATGGCGCCATCCGTTCTGGAGGACATCCTAGGCAGGGTGTCTCATCCTCCTCGGGGGTGGACCGCCACATCCTCAGAGATCTCTTTCCTCTCATAACACATGGCATGGGCCAAGTTCATTCTGGGGATGTGTCATGTGTTATTATACATGATATTACGCTCTGCCACTGCGCCACGGACATTGGGGCACGTGTATGTGTATGCGGGTATGTGTTTTGGTCAGATACTCTGATTTCATTCTCTAACACTTGGCCATGACCTTTCATTTCTTCTGAGAAGGAAAGTGTCTGAGGTAAGCACGGAGAGGGCATGACCCACAAAGGAAAAGCACCACGTGCCCCCCCAAAACTGACTTTCTGTAAAGTTACTAAAATTTCTAAAAGAATATTTATTTATTTGTTTGTTTATTTATTTATTTATTTACCTTTTAGGGCCACAGGTGCAGCTTATAGAAGTTCCCCAGACTAGACGTCAAAATGGAGCTGCAGCTGTGGGCCTACACTACAGCCACAGCAATGCTGGATTTGAGCCGAATCTGTGATATACGGTGCAGTTTGTGGCAATGCTGGATCCTTAACTCACTAAGTGAGGCCAGGGATCAAACCCATATCCTCATGGATACTAGTTGGGTTCTTAACCCACTGAGCCACAATGGGACCTCCTCCTCCTGTACACTTTCATTTGTGTTTATTTATAATTTTTTTCACTACTGTTTTTGGTGGGTTGATATTTTCATTCATCTTCACACTGCAGGCTAATCGTGTGTGTGTGTGGTTTGTGTAGATGTGGAGTGTCTGAGTACATACATGTGTGCGTGTGTACAGTGCACATGTACATGTAGAATGTGTGTATTCGTGTATATGTGTGTATATGCCGTTGGGAAATGAGATAGGTGTGATTATGGTGTGTATATGCACGTGTAGTTGAGGTTGAGTGTGTGTGTGTGTGGTGTGTATGGGATTGTGTCTGGTGGCATGTGTGTGCATTGAAGTGCATGTATTCATGCATGGTATGTGTGTGGTTTACATTTGGAGGACTATGTGTGTGTGTGGAGTGTGAATGGACAAACAATATGAGGTGCAGGTGTATGGCATATGTGGAGTGGTGTGTGCTTGTGTGTATCTACATATATTGTGTTTGGGAGAGTGTAGAATGTATGTGTGAAAATTGTGACTGTGAAATTGAAACACACTGGATTTCTCGACCATGTTCTGATCTAATAAAGAGATAGCTTGGGAATGTAAGAGGACATCTTTCTATTCCTTTAAAAAAAAAAATCTGTGTTTGAAATAAACTTTGACTATTTATTTTCATACACAAATCAGTTATACTTGTTCATAGCCAAAGGCAGCCATCTTGGACTTTGGGGACAGTGCCCAAAATAATATTTCCTAAAAGCAATTTACAATTGGAATGGACATGCCATTTTTTAGAGGTCCAACAGGATGACAGAAGATCATTGATGGTGTGTTATTTGAGAGAGAGAAAATCTATTAAAATGTTTCTGACTGTAGAAACAATAAAACACTAATGAACCAGAGGAACAGATGGAAATTGAAAAGTATGTGCAATGTCAAAATCCCAAATGCAGTGATTTGTTAAATTACAGGGTTTGTTCCCCCAAGAGAGGAGCTGCAGTTTGCTGATAACTCGACCACAACCAGGGCCCTACAGCGATGCCGTTTTCTGCCTGAAACCCTCAAAAACAAATTTATTATGCAGCTTTGGTTACCAGGTTATAACCAAACTTTGCCATCCTGTTTCCAAAGCCTGAACTTTCTAAATTGTCAGCAGAACCAATTTTTCCTAATTGTCTACTGACTACTGTAGATAGTTATAGAGCCTGCTATAACTTGCCATTGGGAAAATGGCCCAGGATAAATGCTGTTTGCTTTTTGACCATGTGGAAGCATTTTTCTACAGCCTTTAAAATTCTTGCATTACCCAGACTTCTTTAGAGAACTGAAATGCATCGTGCTGCATTGTACCTCAAAAAAGAATGTGTGATCCAGGAGGGTGAGTGGCTTCTAGGAAGGGTTTTGCAATCATACCAGCTGGGTGTACCAGGCTAGGCAGGCGATGGGGAAAAAATATGGTTCTCTCTGCTCTAAAGACCCCAGGCAACTTATTAATAAAGAAGTGAGGTTTTAGAAGCTTCTTGAGCACAGACAAATGGGAAATAATGTTCTGTCCATTATTTTAAAGAAGGAATCTTCTTTGTGCTGATTTTTTTTCCCCAGAAGTAGTTGGGAGGTGGAAACCAAAATGAATGCAGGAGGCCCAATGGGAATTGCAAAGGAGCAGACACTTTCATTGAGTCTAGGTGGTTCTCAGGGCCTTTCACCTCCCCCAGCACTTGCTGTTTTCCTGCTGCCAAAGAAGCAAGCCCTCTCATGGCCAGTGGGAATGTGCATGGGTTAGAGTCACACTGGAGAGCATCCTTCTAGAATCTACTAAAACTGTGACCATGCACACTCTATGCCCAGTAAGTGTATTTCTCAGTATCTTTCCTAGAGAAATACTCATCCATGAACCCCCAGAAGATGATCCTAAGGTGGCCAATGCAGCCTTGTGTGTCACAGCAGAGAACTGGAGGGGAATGACATGTTTACCAACAGTAGAAGGGCTAGGCAATAGACAATGGACTTAAGTTTCTGAATTATTAGCAACACTTTATATAAGATGGATTTACAGCAGTGACACCGCAAAATTTCCAACATACAGCATTGAATTAAATGAAAACAATCAGCAGAACAAAATAGACAAAACAAAGCCAAAAAAAAAGAGAAGAACCTCATTACTCATGGATTGCATATTTGCGAATTCACCTATTCACTAAAATGTATTTGTAACTCTAAAATTAACACTCTGGGAACATTCACAGACGTGCGCAGAGTAGTGAAAAATTTAAGCTTCCTGATGCATGTTTCCAAATGAGGTCGATCAAGATAACTCTGCTTTCTTGTCTCAGCTCTGACACATAAACAAGTGGCCTTTCCACAGTCTACTTAGTGTCATTTTTTCCACATTTTTTGCTTTCTGTTGGTCATTTTGCTGTTCAAAATGGCCCCCAACATACAGATGATGTGCTGCCAAGTTTTCTCAAGTGCAGGATGGCTGCGATCAGCCTTACAGAGAAAATGTGTTAGATATGTTTCAGCCAGGTACAGGCACAAGCTGTAGTGCTGTTGGCTGAGTTCAGCGTTAATCAATCAACAGCATGGTACACCCAGAAAATGGAGAGAAAACCCACCAATCTGTACATGAGACCACTCCAGAAAGTTCTAAAGTTAACATCTACAGTGTTATGGAATAGATGGAAAAGCAGCTAAATTTGTGAATTTGTGAAGTTGATGATTGATAAAAGATGCAGAGTGGGCGTTCCTGCTATGAAACAATGCGATTGGGGGTTTCTCTGGAGCTCTGGGGTGTAAGTTTGATCCTGAGCCAGCTCAGTGCATTAAGGATCTGGTGTTGCCCTAGCTGTGGTGTAGGTCACAGCAGTGGCTCGGATCTGATCCTTGGCGCGGTAACTTCCATATGCCACGGGGTGGCCAAAAAACTAAACAAACAAACAAAGAAAAAAACCGCAGAGTGGGCAGCACTGTCATGAGGCTGGGAGCCAAAGGAATTTATGGTCCTGTCACCTAGGGTCAGGAAAATGTCAAACCCTTCTCAGCTAGGCTGGGGGCTTGTGCATTTCAAAAAGCAATGCAACATGATAAGTGGTAAATTTACAGAGTGTTTTTTTTTGTTTGGTTGGTTTTGTTTTGTTTTGTTAAGTGTTATACAGGAAAAGAGATAAGTGGAAGAATAGGTTTTCAATGATGAGGAGACTGGCTTGTTTTATAAGAATGATGGCAAATTAATATAAGTGACGCATTGGTGGACCGTAAAGTTGTGACCAGAGGCATGTAGGAATGTTACCTTGACTTTTCTCTAGGAGCAAAGAGTTCACTATCTGCTAATTCAGTGTCCATGGCACCTTGTAGAATATAATTTCAAATAGTATCCAACTATTCAGAGTTCCCGCTGTGGCACAGTGAGTTAATGATCCCTGTTTCTGTGGAGGTGCCAATTTGATCCTCAGCCTGGGTTAACCAGTGGGTTAAGGATCCAGCATTACTGCAGCTATGGCATAGGTTGCAGCTCCAGCCCGAAAACTTCCATAAAAAGAATCAAGAGTTATCCATGTGGGCATGGATATCTAATACCAACTTATAAAAGATTTCCTAATAAGTGAGTTTCAATTTAATTTCCCCCAATTTCTCCGATCACATATTTAGTACTTCCAGGTCAGTTAATATCTCCACTTCACATGTTAGCCATGTGGTTATTTTCACTGGCTTTTTGTTTGGTTTGGTTTGATGTGAAATCCTTTCATCCTTTGCGATTTTCAAATGAGTTTTTAACATCAGCTGACATGGGAATTGTGGCTAATAATCTTTTTTTTTTTTTTCTAATTGCTTAAGCTATTTTCTTGAGGTCTTAAAGGGTTTGTTTTTCGACATTGGCTTTTCTGATAAAAATGGAAAGTAATTTGGCACCGACTGTATCCCTGTATGAATTATCGTAATTGGGGGACATACATTCAAGTCTCAAAGGATGGCTAAGAATTTGTTATTTCCTAAATGAGAAATTAGATTTTTCTTTCTTCTGTGAAAATCTCATAGGGCTCTTTGTCAAAGGGACCATTTGCAACCTTTTTTGGCATTGCAGTGTGTGTGTGTAATTAAGGCAAAATCTGACAAATAAGTAGGTCTCCTCTTATCCACATAGACTCTATTCTTTTCTAAGGATCTAAGAATTTTTTTTTTCTTTTTAGGGCCGCACCTGCAGCATATGGAATTTCCCAGGCTGGGGGTCAAATTGGAACTGCAGCTGCCAGTCTACACCACAGCCACAGCAACACCAGACCCAAGCTGCTTCTTCAAATTACACCACAGCTCATGGCAATGCAGGATCCTTAACCCACTGAGGGAGGCCAGGGATCAAACCCGCATTCTCATGGATACCAGTCGGGTTCATTACTGCTGAGCCACAACAGGAGCTCCCAGGATCTAAGAATTATTATTTTAAACCATCTTGGAATATAAATTGAAAATTGAAGAATAATAAAAAATAATAATTTCTTCTTTGCCTCTGCACAAATTTCCCATCTCCAGCTAACTCTGACTGTGGTTTAGAGTACTGTGCAGCAGTCTAATTGTTCGACTTGATTGCAAGTCACGGGACAGGCAAGGAGAAGATGAATCTGCCTCGGCAAATGTATTATTAAAATCTTTTAAATATGCTTGCACAGAGTGATGGAAATGTTGCTGCACGACCGGGAAGGAAATGAGGAGAGGAAGCCTCTCCAGGTGGTTATGCCAATAGGACTGTCACAAACCTGCAGTTATCCTGATAGGCTTGGTAAATGGAATGGTGGCTGGACCTTCTGAAATGAGAGCAGAAGTTTCATGCATAAACGAAAAGCAACACACTGCCACTCTATGTGTTGAGACTCTAGGAACCAGGATTCTAGGGACCCGAGACCTCGGAGCAAACGTGAACTAGATCCATGTAGCAGCCTATGTCAGGGTCTTGTACGTTCACTGCTTGCCTTCCAACTACAAGCATTGGAGAAATCCTCAGATCTCCAGAGCCCACTTTGCTTGCTAGTACAGCTGGTCAGAAGTCCTGGGGAGTTAGCCCTGCCCTCTCACAGCAGCCCTCAAGCAGTGAACGGGGGCTGCCCACCTCCACTCAGGTGACAAGCCTCTGGGGTGTGTTCTACACTGGGACAGAGCTCCAGGTGCTAACACCTGTTGTCAATCTCTTTGGCTTCTTTTCCTTCCCTGCCCGCCCCCCTTCCCCACTCCCAAACTCCTCTCCTGGGATCAGCCCCCAGATGAACTATCTGCACTCACGCCTTCATCTCACTCTGCTTTCAGGGAAGCCAAGGGTGTGTAGGTTTCCAAGATTCCAGAATTCTCTAAATGAGTATTTGTGGGGCCCTTGTAGTCATCCTTGGTGTCGCAAAACAAACAAACATAAAAACAAACAGAAGTAGAGGTTGGAGTTCCCGTCATGGCTCAGTGGTTAACGAATCCGCCTAGGAAACCATGAGGTTGCAGGTTCGATCCCTGGCCTTGCTCAGTGGGTTAGGGATCCGGCGTTGCCGTGAGCTGTGGTGTAGGTTACAGACGTGGCTCGGATCCCGCGTTGCTGTGGCTGTGGTGAAGGCCGGCAGCTACAGCTCCTGTTAGACCCCTAGCCTGGGAACCTCCACATGCCGCGGGTGCGGTCCTAGATAAGGAAAAAGACAAAAAACAAAACAAAAAAAAGAAGCAGAGGTCAAGAAAGTATCTGTCATCAGTGAATGAAGCAAGTGGTTGGGCACTGAGTTTCGGGTTGCGGCTAGTGCCAGCCAGCTGGATTTCATTTGGCAAAACGACCCTTGATTTGCCATATACTCTTAGAGGAAATCTGATTTTTGTAGAATGTTTTCTTTCTCCTGATTAAAGTCCTGTCTCTCTTTAGTTTGTTTCTCTATGCAGTGCAAATTTGGTTTTTAAATACTGAACGCTCACTCAAACCTTAAAAACTCCATGCACAGTACAACAAACTTGGAAAACCACTAGGTGGCGTCATTGAGTAGGCATAGGGGGATTGGGGATCTCCTTTGAGGATTTGTGGTGCAACCCAATCACGCCGTATAAACACGTGCGCACCTACTCAGCCTGTGGCTAGGCTCAGCCTCTGGTCCCACCTGCAGGGAGAGGGGTTTTCCCTAAGAAAGTGGGACTGCTGGCTCACAGTGAAGACCATCTGGCACGGTGTCTTGAGGGACATAGCCAAAGCCGCTGCCAAGACATTTGGAATTCAGTGTGCTCACCTTTTAGCAGCAATACAGTCATAGCCCTGCCTTGTGGATTCCACAGACAGATATGCTAACCAGACTCCACAGGCCAGTTGTCTCCCTAGAGAATTTCCATCCTTCCTGGAGAGCAACGCAGAGTGGGAGAATCAGAGCTATTTCCAGAAGAGGGTGCTTGTTCTCAGGATAAGAGCAAGGAGTTTTAAGCAGACTGCTGTGTGCTCAAAACTAAGCACTGTCTCGGAACTACTGACTGGACAACGGGCTAGTGCCAAAGGTTCTGAGCATCGAGCCCCATATGTGCATGAGAATAACTCACCACTTCACAGGTGCGGTGGGGATTAAGTGTTATGATACCTACAGATGGTCCTTGCACACTGTGTGTGCTCAGTTGAAGTCGTATTTCTTTTCATGCTATCAAAGCAAGTCCCCACTCTCATTCTAGTACAGAAAAAAAGAACATTTGAGATCGGAGTTCTCTCTCTCTCTCAATCTATCTTTAGGGCTTACATATTTTTCAAATGTATCGTATGAGACAGCAATACAAACCTTCCTTGGCAGAGCCAGATAGTAACAGCAAGGTGTTTTATCAGGAACGGAGAACTCCCTCGTTCCTCACCTAGCTCCCTACATTGGTCTTTACCATTGCTCATTCTTGTGCTGTATCTACCCATACAGACCGCAATGCAAAATCTGCCTTCATTCCAGCCCCACGTGATCATTTTATCTTTTCTTGTTCCCTTAAGGACTCTCCTAGTCTTTCCTGATATCAACGGAAAACGTATCTTCCCCTCCCCGATCTGTTTGTTTTAAATTCAATCTCCCACAACTGTGACTTTTCATCAGCAGCTGGATTGTTTAACTTACCGCATGCCATGGGGGACACAGATGTGCAGCAGATGTCAGGCTAAGTGGAAGGAGTGTTGTGTCAAACGGAAAATGTATTCAGGTTGTCATGAGCATGGTAGCGTTCTTTTCCTTAGGACCTCTGGCCCTGACGCTTTGTTGAAAGTTAAAAATTTTTTTGAACATCTTACTGAAGCATAACACCCAAGAATAAAAAAAAAAAAAATGCACACATCAGGAATGCATGGCTCGATGGATTTTACAAACTGAGTACACCTGGGTAACCAGCCCCCAGATCAATAAAAGAACCTTGCCAGAACTCCACTTACCTGCCCATCATTCTCCCCACAAAGGTAATTCTGACTTCTGCCAGCATAAATTAGTTTTTGAATTTTGTATGAATGAAACCACACATGGTATGTTCTACTCTGTCTGTCTTTATTCCTTAAATATTGTTTGTGAGGTTTATTCATATCTGCTTTATGTCACAGTAGTTCATGTTTTCTCATTGCTGGATAATGTTCCATTTTATATGACACAATTCATTATTGATTCTATTGTTAATGAGCATTGGGGAAGAATCCAAAGTGACACGTTTATGAAGAGTCACGCTCTGAAGAGTACTGTACATGTCTTTTGGTGCACGAATGTGTTCTCCTGTGTACATATCTAGCAGTAGAATTGATGGTTCCCAAGGTACATACATTTGCATACATTCAAAGTCAGCGGACTACAGTTTTCCAAAGTGCTTGGACCATTTTACGCTCCCATTGTCATAGTGTAAGTGTTCGAGTTGCTCCACTAACACTTGACAATGTCTGTGATGTTTTTTGTTTTCCCTTGACTAGTTCTTGTTTTTTAGTGTGTGTGTGTGTGTGTGTGTGTGTGTGTGTGTGTGTGTGTGTGTTTGGCCTTCTAGTGGTTGTGTGATTGTATTTCACTATGGTTTTAATTTGTATTTTCCAAATGACAAAGGAAGTCGAGTACATTTTCACACACTTGTTGACCGCCTGAGGGCCTCCTGATTATTCTCTTTTGGAAAATGTCTATTCAAATATTTTGTATATTTAAAAAATGCTGTTACTGTCTTTTTCTTACTGATTCAAAAATTTCAGGTTTTATGTGAAACTAAATTTGGAGAGTTGGCCGTACCTTGATGGACGTTTCTACCATTCATCCTGACTGTATAATAACCTTACACGTCTCTAGTCATCTCTAATTGCATATCTAACTGTCAGAAGTTTCTCCAAGCAATTTAATTTTATTCAAAGAAGGGAGCCTATAGCACCTTCTTTGCAGCAATGTATGGAGAGTTAGAAACCTTGTTTGCTTATTTCACCCTGTGACCATGGGCAAATCTTTGTATTTGAAAAATTAAACAAACAAACAAAAAAAATGGATTTGACATCTGCCAGATCTCTTCTGAAATATTTTAAAAAATATTTGGATCTGAGATCTGCCAATTCTAAGCATCTGTAAAATACCCGTAGGTCTATAGTTTGGAAGGATGAGGAAGAGAGAAAAAGGAGACTATAAACTTACACAACTTACAGAAAATTGGTAACCCCTGCTTTGATTTATTTTTACATTAAAAAATTTGCAGTTGATTTACAATGTTATGCTAAATTCTGCTATAGAGCAAAGTGACTTAGTCATACACATATATACATTCTTTGTTTTAATATTCCTTTTCATTATGATTTATCCCAGGAGATAGGATATAGTTCCCTGTGCTTTACAGTATGACCCATAGCTTTTTACAGGTAGTCTCCAAATTTATATGGAACCATAAAAGCCCAGAATTGCCAAAGAATACTGAGGGGGGAAACAGACAAAAAACCCAGCTAACTCCTGCTTTTAAATTAAAAGGACGTGAAACACTCTAACCTTAATTTCATAAATCTTCCATCCAGTTGCAGGTCTTTAATTTTAACCTGAATTGTGAGTTTTCCCTGTTAAAGGAAGAGAAATTTTATATCAGTAGGCCCTATTTATCCTTTTCCTCTTTTCTTTTATGGAAAATATTACCTAAGTCAAAATGACATATATATAAATATTTATATATAAATGACATATATATACCTATGACATAAATATAAATATATATATACATCCTATATCATATATATATAAACGTATATATATATATACACACACACGCAAAACAAAACCCACAAAACTTCTTTATTTGTTTGAGTGTATGTGCCTGAAATGGAGCTAAGAGAAAACACTTGCTATTGGTCATGACCCAACCATAAGCCTTCTCTCGAGACCAGCCTATGGCATCTGCTCTCCTTTCCCTATATTTTACTTCCATTAACATAAGCCGTCGAAGGTAAAGTGGGTACCACAGGCTTGAAGCCTACATCTCCTTTCTCCCTCTTCTCGCTAGCAGTTTAGCTCCAGCTGCGAGATGACTAGCCCTATTTTAGCCTCACTCTAACCTCCAGCTTAGAAAAACTAATATAAAAATATGCCTTCACAACCTCAGAGAAAAGAAAGGTTTTATACAATAAGATGCAGAGTCCTAAGCATAGGGGAAGTATTAATAAATTAAACATTAAAATTAAGAACATATGCTCTTCCAAAGACATTATTAAGAGAATGAAAAGGCAGGGCACAGCATGGGAAAATCTATCTGATACACGTATAACAAACGAAGGGCTTATATCCAGATGATGTAAGAAAAAAATCTTATGTCTAAAAAAAAAAAAAACGACCAATAGCTTTCTTTGGACAAACACTGATAAAAAAAGGATATAAATTTATATACAGATTCAACTTCCTTAGCAATCAGAAAAAATGTATATAACACATCAAAGTAGCAGGCACACCAAACTAGTTGATATTTAAACGTATCACAATACTGAATGTTGAAGAGTGTAGAGAACAGTATAAAACCTCATACTTCGCTAGTGGGAGTATAAATCTGAACACCCTCTGAAGAAAAAACATGAAAACAAAAACAGGAGTTCCTCTGGTGGCCCAGCAGTTTAAGGATCTGGCATCAGCACTGCTGTAGCGAGGCTTCCATCCCTGACCCCAGAACTCCCACATACCACGGACACAGCCAAAAAGAAAGAAAAAAAGAAGAAGAAAAAACAGTTAGTGGCATCTGCTATGGTTAAAGATACATAGACCCTGTGACTCTGAAATTCTACTCTTAAATATACAGCCTATAGAACCCGCAGAGATATGTGCACCAAAACGTGTGTACTTTTTTATAGGTACATTATTCTCCTGAGAAAAAGGTTAGAAATGACTTAAATGCCTGTCATACTACAAGATAAATTATTATGTACTAATAGAGTACTATATAGTAAGGAAAATGAATGGCTCAAGTCAAATGGAATAAGATGGATGAATTTTTTAAATATGATGGGGGCAAAATAAACCAAATACAAAAGAATACAAATTATTCAAATCTACTGGCATTAAAATTAGAGAACAGGCAAAACTAGACTGTATATTTTAGGGATTATTAAAATATAAAGTGTAGAAGTGATTGCCCAAGCACTAGAATAGTGGCGACCTCTAGTGGGAGAAAGACAGAAGAAGAGGTATGCAGTTCAGTTTCTGGGTTCCTGGCAGTGTTCTGATTGTGGACTTGGTGTTAATTCACATCTGTCACCTTCACAATAAGTTCGTTACACTGTTTTAGGAAAGTTTCTGTATATATTTTATTCCAAATATAAAAATTTAAATAATGTGTGTGTTTGGCACTTAGTAAGAGCTCAATAAATATCAATTCTTATCGTAAGTATGTAGTAATACTAACTATTTTTATCATACTTTGTACTTGACAAAATGTTTTTCATGAAAATGACCTCATTTTAGCCCTGGTATTGTTGTTATTGCTATTTCTCAGATGAGAAAAACAAGGCTTAATCTTCATTCACAAACACACGCACACACACACACATACACACACACACACGCACACAAATGGAGTGCAGCCGAAACCACAGCTCTAGGCTTCTGGTTTCAAATCCCATCCTTGTTTTCTAGCCTTCTATCTGGCATGTTGTTTAATGGAAGGAAAATTAACGGAGAGCTTGATAATCCCAAACTCCACCCATAGCTAGTACTATTTGGCTGTGGGACCCGAGTCAAATTCCCTGATGTTCCTGTGCCTTTCCCCATCTGTCAAAGGCACATGAAGACCCCCTTCTCTGCACAGAACTGCATGAGAAGAAGCTGAAATGATAGACCTGCATCTGTGTTGAAACGTGTGAGAATGCTACACAATTTAAATGTGTATTATTTGGATGTACTTTGACCTGTGCACAGAGCCTAAGCTGATTTTAACTGTCACTGTGATATCAGCATTGATGCTAAGGTCACTCTCTCCTCTCACCCATCCACCCACCAAAATAAATAATAAAGAGATCAATCTAATTGGAAGGCTTGCACGTTGGAGCCCATTGTAACCAAGCTGCCGAAACCTTGCCCAGTCAAACGTAACTGGAAGCAACAGAAAGCATACTTCTCCTCTTGGTTGAAAGTTGACACAAACATTTGCTCAGTGCATCAGCTTGAGAGAGGTTAGAGTTCACTGTCTGGGAAATTAAGCTTTTTCTCAGTCTGCTTTCATAGAAAGCAATCTCTAGGACTATCTCGTATGCCTGCCGACAGCGGGGCACCCATTGGGAAGATTACGTCTGTTATCAAGGAAAGCAATGAACTTTCCATTTACATTGGACTTTTATAATCTGATGAGAGAAAAGATGCATTTATCTAGTCTTTTAAAAGGGAAAAGGAAACCCTGCAAATTCATCCATTATACCTGCCGAGAATCTAAAGTGAGGTCAAGACAAAAGCAGATTACTTTGGATGGTGTTAATAAGAGTTTATTGCAAGGCCTGCAAGCCAGATCTCCCTCTGTGGATTTCTGAATGGCTTTGGGAGCTGGGCTATTCTTACAGTAATGAGAAAGAGCCTTATCTCACACCATAGGAAATTCAAAGATTCCTAGGGCTTTAAAAGTCTTTCCTGGAACTAAAAGCCAGGGTGGTGACTCATTACAAATACCTCTCCACTGTGAGGGAACCTTGAATCACATACAGGCCATTGCCAACATGGCGTGTTATTAACAGCCCCCCACTCCCACCCAAGGCCCTCATTTGACTGACCGTTGCCGAGACTAAATCACTTGCTAAGGCAGTATTAGCAGTACAAGTGTTAGTGAGTGAGAGTTGTTGATTGCTGGTATCAGACACTGATTCTGACTTACTTAAGTGATAGGGAATACAGTGGAAAAATATTGAGGGCTCAAAGAATGAGTCAGTGGTTGATTTTGGAGGAGGATGGAGACAAGAGAGTGACAGAGAGCAGGAAGCAAGAAGCACACCAGTCATCTCTTGTCTGGAAAACTCCATCAAGATACTGCCTTTATTATATAGTATCTGTAGTCATTGTTTTCTTGGGTCATTACCTCAAGGTTAAAAGTCCCAGAAAAGGACCATCTGACTGTTTAAGTTTGGGTCATAGATAATCTCCCTCCCTTCTTCTTTTTTTCCCTTTTTTTAAACTTTAATTGTGGTCAGAACACTCAGCGTGAGCTTACCGTCTTAAACGTTTAAGTGTACGACATGGCATTGTTGACTACACAAGCTTAATGTTGTACAGCAGATCTCTAGAACTTAATCCTCTCGCTGAGTGAAACAGTATGTCCATTGATTAGTAACTCCCCACGTCTCCTTTCCCCCAGGCTCAGGCAAGCACCATCCCCCTCTTTGTTTCTATGAATTTTACTGTTTTAACTATCTCATATAAGTGGGGTCATGCAGTATTTGTCTTTCTGTTACTGGCTTATTTCACTTAGCCTAATGTCCTCAAGATATATCCACGATGCTACATATTGTAGAGTTTCCTCCTTTTCAAAGTCAGAACAATAATCCATTCTATGTATATAATACATCTTATTCATTCATGTTTTTTTTTTTTTTATTTGTACATTTGTTTAGTTCCTTAATGTGAATGCTTAGACCTGGAACTGCTGGGTCAGAGGCTGTATGTATTTTATTTCCTCCCTTCTAAATAAACATATAATAGGAGACAAGAGGGTTGGGATATGGCCCTACTCAGCTTAAATATAGGCACTGTATACCTATTTTTTTAATTTCTCCCACCAAAACTATACATGGCTTCTTAGGGAAAGAAATGGGTGCTGTATTGGTCAGTTTTTTGTTTTTGTTTGTTGGGGGTTTTTTTTGCTTTTTTTTTGCTTCAATCATGCTGAATAACAAGCATTCCAAACTCCAATGGCTTATAGCAATAAGCATTTATTTTTCTTGCTCATGGGTCTGTCAGAAGACTAAGATGGCTTTACTTCTGATGACAGACTGGCTAGGGTTGCCTCCAGCCCACAGAGCAGATCCTATCTGCTGCACACTGCCTCACATCCTCCTTGGACCACACTCCTAGCATGTAATTTTCTCATGGGAAAATCACAAGGGCACAAAATGGTAAGTGGCTACTTGCTTCATATCTGTTCATATTCCTTTGGTCAAAGTCCATCACATGCTCAAACCGAAATTCAGTAGGGCAGTCAAGTCTACTCCACTGCAATAGGGAGCAGGAAGGAAGCGAATAATATACTATTAACAGGAATGCAATCTCACACAGATATTAAGCAAGCATCCTCTACACGTAGGTCCTAAGTCACCTCACTTACAACTCCCCAAAGCCTCCATTTTGTGTCTGATCCAAATCCTCAGATAGATAAAAATTCATAAAAAAAAGAGCTCAGTTACTGTTGCTGGAGGATACACACTAATTGTCCCTGCATGTGTCCTTCAGATCTCAGCCCTACATTCTTGGCTAATTATGAATGCGCTTTATTTTTGCTTTTAGATAACGAATGCCTTTAGGGGAAAGCACGCATCTTTGTGAGGATCCTTGCAGATGCTTGGTTTGAAATTGTGTTCCTCAAACTGCTGGAGAATGAAACAGTAGTAGGTTTCATGGGACTTTTGGCAGTTACTGCTCTCAAAGGCCTCCCCAGCCTGAAAAGATGGTGGAAATCTATGGTCCAGGGAAGAACCAGTGGTTGGGATCGGGATCAAAGTTTGTTTAGACTTAACACCCAGTTTTCTTGAACACCAGCATGAAGGAAAGATAATTACCCCTTCCAATCTCATGTCTGGTTCCTTATCCCCACAACTCCTGACCCCATTCAGTACCAATCAAGGTTGAGGGAACTACATAAAGGAAGGGAATGCGGAAACCCATGCTTAAGGAGTTATTTCCGGTTTTGTCTTCTTTGTACTTCTGTCTCAACATCATTGGTGTCATAACTGGCTTTCTCTCTTTTTTTTTTTTTTTTTTTTCTTCTTAGGGCTGCACCCAAGGCATATGGATATTCCTAGGCTAGGAGTCCAATGGGAGCTTTAGCCACTGGCCCATGCCAGAGCCACAGCAACGTGGGATCCAAGCCACCTCTGCAACCTACACCACAGCTCTCAGCAACTCCAGATCCTCAACCCACTGAGAGAGACCAAGGATCCTCATGGATGATGGTTGAGTTTGCTAACCTCTGAGCCACAATGGGAACTCTGGCTTTCTCCTTCTTAAAGGCACATAGCATGCTCTCCATTAACGTTTACTATGAATATTATTCTGCACCTGGTACTAATTTTAGCATGAGTAACCATATATAGTCCTCACAACCCCTGCATTAGGCAGGAGCAATCACCATTTATGACCACTTGGCTTGGCAGCTCAGGACTGGATTTGACTTCTGTGTTATTTGCCTTGTTGGAGAGGTATAAAACTATGAGTGTTAGAAGTGAAAATTCAGGAACCAGATGACTTGGGTTCAAATCCTACTCTCGACATTATTATTATGTGTGACCTTCGGCAAATAGCTTAACTTCTGTGGGCCTCAGTTTCCTTTTCTACATGGAAGTTGTAATAGTAACAGTGTTGTCAGTATTGGATGGCCAAAACCACCCAGAACAATGCCTGAAATGTTACAAGCATTTCACAGATGTTTGGAAGGGTAACTGACTTCTTATCCCTTTGCTTGGTTTATGACTCATCTCTTCCACTGAGCATGGATTCCTCTAGGTGGGACTGGGACATAATTCTGGCCAGGGGAGACTGGAATCGGTCTACACAGATGAGTCTGTACCATCTCATCAAGAAGATCCATACTCACTCTCATTTTGACAAAAAGAGGAAAAATCCCTTTGGCTTTTCTTTCTTTCTTTTTTCTTTTTCTTTTTTAGGGCCTCACCTACAGCAGATGGAGGATCCCAGGCTAGGGGTCTATTAAAGAGTTACAAATGCTGGCCTGCACCACAGCCACAGCAACACGGGATCTGAGCCTCACCTGCAACCTACACCACAGCTCACGGCAAGGCCGGATCCTTAACCCACTGATCGAGGCCAGGGATTGAACCCGAAACCTCATCGTTCCTAGTCAGATTCATTTCCGCTGTGCCATCATGGGAACTCCTCTGCCTTTGGCTCCTCTATAACTTTTTCTTTCTTATATTGGAGCAGTTTGGTTCACTCTCCTTTACCAGCACCTATCTGGAGGATACCTAATTTTTGATTATGGATTTGATGACTTAAGCCAATTTATTTATTTATTATTATAAATTTGACTGCTTAGAATTTTTGTTTTTAACTTTGGACATTTGTATCTCATTTTCTTTATGAGAAAATCTAGGAATTATGGTTTTAATGTTGTAGCAAGTAATATTAGAATAAATGGAAAGCCACACATTGGGGAATTAAAACACCTAATAATTGGATTGGAGAAATATAAAAACGCTGGATTCAGTGAACCAGCACCAGTCTAATTTAAATGTCTAATTAAATGTAATTTGAAGGCACCACATGCAGAAACTGCACTGCAGTCTTCTATGGCTGAGAAGGAAGCTGGATAACCAGAAGAAAAATCAGAACTGCATGAAGAAATGGGAATGGACTGTAATCTTTAAGCAGAGTGCTCCATTTTAATCAAGGCATGTACAACTCTACATTTCATTACCACGTCATCAAAACACGCTGTCCCTGGTGCTGAAACTGCTGTTCGTTGTTTAACAGCAGAGTAACCATGCTTCAAGCCAGGAAAGCAGGTCACAATACCCAACTGCACGCAGGAGCTTTTGTTAACTGAAGCGCTATTTGTCCAAAGTTGTCTGAGATTTACAGAAGAAGAAAAAGAAAAAGGTTTGTGATTAGATGTGTCTAGATGAGGAAAATTTGACAAGAACAAGCCTGCCAGTCCGCAAGCTGATTCATACAGAGGGTTATTCATAGCAGAAGGCTATTTAACACATTGTCAAATATGACATTCTAAAAATGCAGCATGATCATTGGTACAAATAACTAATGAACAGTGACATATTTAGATTACTTGTGTAAAGTTGGCTGGGAATGTGCAGATGAGCAAAACGAACTTCATCACCATATGGGGGTGGGGGGGAAGAAAGAAAAAATAGAAAATGCCCAAAGTAAAATTCTAAAATTGGGTTTGTTTTCAGCGTTTATCACTTCAGGCACTGTCAATTTGTCACTGTCACCTTTGTCTCTCAGTTTTCTCTTCAGTAATATGGGATGATGATTGCACCTAATTTGCAGTCTTGTGGGAATTAAATTGAGATTAAATGAGTTAAGATATGTAATGCAATTAGGATAGTAGCCTCTCAAAAACATCAATTGTCATCACTGTTATTATTGACAAATATTTTTCTCAACTAAGGAGGTATGAAGTATAATCATTTGTACAGATATCACTAAAGCAAACCTACATGATAAGCTGAACATCATTTATAGGGTGTTAGTTAAATGGTACTTTGTTTATGAAGAAGACAAATTTCTTTCCCTAAAGGGTTTTCCATGTTTAAGAGGTCAGAAATTGGCTGGGTTTTTTTTTTGTCTTTTTTGGTCCTTACCCATGGTATACATGGAAGTTCCCAGGCTAGGGGTTGAATAGGAGCTGCAGGCCTGTACCACAGCCACAGCAACTCAGGATCTGAGCAGAATCTGTGACCTGCACCAAAGCTCACGGCAATGCCAGATCCTTAACCCACTGAGTAAGGGCAGGAATCAAACCTGCCCCCTCATGGATACTAGTCGGTTTCATTAACCACTGAGCTATGATAGGAATTCCTGGCTGTATTCTTTCAAACGCCTCTCACGTTTTCCTTTCCTCCCAGTTTCTTAATGTCATCAGTTTAGTTCATTCGTTTATTCATTCACGCATGCATTTCAAAAAGTCCTTTTACTGTATCAAGCTCTTTTAATGAACCAGGCATTGTTCTAGACTAGGTCGATAAGAGAGACCAATCGAGGAATTCAAAGATCTTCTGTCATGAAGGGAAAGAAATACCGTAAATACAACAATCCACAGTATACCACACGTTACGGTCACATGTTTGATAGGTTTTTTTAATAAGAGGAGAGAATGACACTATCTTCAGGACTCAAGGCAGATAATGCAATGTCCAATCTGTACTCACTTCTCCTTCAAGGGATTTTTGACTTTCTCTTTCCTTTCTCGTGACTCTATGAGGGAAACAGCTCAAAGAAGTGAGTTTCCTTTGAGACTAGGAATTCCCAGCCAAGGACAAAGTCCCAGGTCCTCCCTCTTCCCCATGAAACACTATCAATAAAAAGAAAAATCTCTGCCATCAAAACGGAATGTAGGAGTTCCCATCATGGTGCAGCGGAATGAATCCGACCAGTATTCATGAGGATGCGGGTTCGATCGCTGGCCTCGCTTAGCGGGCTGGGGATCTGGCATTGCCGTGAGCTGTGGCATAGGTCACACACATGGCTCAGATATGGCGTTGCTGTGTCTGTGGTGTAGACCCAGTGGCTACAGGTACAATTTGACCTCTAGCCTGGGAACTTCCATATGCTGCTGGTACGGCTTAAAAAAAACGACCAAAAAAAAAAAAAGAGAACGTACACAACAGATGAATTATCCCTTATCTTTAGTTCCACTTCCCTTCCTAATGAATAAATGAGTAAATCGATAGATCCCTAGGTCTGAGGTGCCCCTTTTTACTCCGAGCAAGTGTTGTTTTTGTTTTTTGTTTTTTATAAGCTAAGCAACCTAAATAACCAGAGGCCATTTTCACAGTTTACTATCTAACAAAACACAGCAGTGGTAATTAAAACAATCTGGGGGTAGGGAAAGATGGAAGGGAAATCTGTCACCACCGAGACTATCAAGTAGAGAAAAAAGAGTTCTGGGGAGTGAAGCAGAAACACTGACAATTTGTTAGATCTAACCTCAGACTGACACACAGTGAAAGGATGAGGCAGAGATGGTTGTTGGGAAATGTCATCTTTATGTGAGCAGCCTCTGGAAAGACTCTGAAAAGGCACCTGTCGTTTTCATCTTCTGCCAAAGCCAGGAGGGAACTGAGTTCCTTTTGCACAAACAGGAATTGGCTACCCTGTTTTTATGTGCATAGATTAACTTTGGAAAGGAATGACTGTGTCCCCATGTCAGCTGAAAATCAAGGGTAACCAAAAAAATGTCAACCCATATCCTGACTTTAAGTATTGTAAGTTTTATTTTTTCTAGATTTTGAGAATACTGTGAATCTTTCAGGTTCATAGTTCTAAGGTCCTTGTTCTAAGGTATTTCACCAAGCTCCTATCCCACTGGATGAATCCGTTTAGCCCTGTGCCTGGTGCGAAATTCCTCAATAGCTTCCTGCCTCCAGCCTGAACCCTATAAGGTAAAATCAGTGAAAACCACCCTGCAAGACCCCTTACCGCACTTGACCTATTTTGCTGGAAAGGTTTATCCAGTCATGTATAAACCATGTAATCCAATCAAAAATTTGGGGTGCTCTGTATCTCATATAGTTGGGAACAATATCACCAAAGGTTTGAGAATTCTTACACAATAGGAAAAATAGTCATTGAATTTGGAGCAATTCTGCTAACCTGATTTCTCTTGTCATGCTGGTTGGTTAAAGAACATAAACTGGACAAAGAACAGTAGTGGAGTTCCCCTTGAGACTCAGCTGGGTAAGAACCCAACATGGTGCCCCTGAGGATGTGGGTTCGATCCTTGGCCTCTCTCAGTGGGTTAAGGATCAGACGTTGCTGAAAGCTGTAACGTAGGTCGCAGATGCGGACTGGATTTGGCGTTGCTGTGGCTGTGTTGTAGACTGAAGCTGCAGCTCCAGTTCAGCCTCTAGCCCTGGGGAACGTCCATATGCTCATGCTGCAGGTGCGGCTTAAAA
>PVHT021183543.1:34296664-34469546 GCA_004024745.2 Catagonus wagneri | reverse complement strand
CCCCTGAGGATGTGGGTTCGATCCTTGGCCTCTCTCAGTGGGTTAAGGATCAGACGTTGCTGAAAGCTGTAACGTAGGTCGCAGATGCGGACTGGATTTGGCGTTGCTGTGGCTGTGTTGTAGACTGAAGCTGCAGCTCCAGTTCAGCCTCTAGCCCTGGGGAACGTCCATATGCTCATGCTGCAGGTGCGGCTTAAAAAAAAAAAAGAACAACAATAACAATGACAATGATAATAGCCACTCACCGTGAGAACAGCTCTGTACTTTGTGGTAAAGGTTGTCATTATTTTTCCTCAAAGCAAACCTGTGAAACAGGAACATTTACTACCCTCACTTCACATACCAGGAAATACTCATGTTGGTTTGATATAAAAATTGACTCAAAATGTGTCATGGACTTATTAATAAAGCATAAAACTATAAAACTTTAAAAACAATAATAATAAGATAAAAATCTCCCAAACCTAGGGTGGCAGTCAAGGCTCCAAAAAACTAAAGTTAAAAATTCAGTATTACTGTCTTTCTCAAATTTGAACTATTTAATTTACCATAACAAAATATATAAGCATAACATGGAATGCAGTTTTCTTGCACATCGAGTGGGGATTTCCCAGTATTCAATGGGATAAACGTGGAACAATTGATTACCTTTATCTAGTTCCACTTTGGATCATCTTTGACGAACAACAAGTCTAGTCACAAGAAAACCTTCTCTCCGGCATCACTGGGTAAAGAATTCGAGAACAGAAAATACTAAAGGATGGGGCTAGAAGAATATGCATCCAAGAAGTAAAAGTGGCAACCCTGGGGGAGTGGGAGGTGAAATTACATATGCTTCTTTCCCACACATTTTCTAAATTTTTTGTTTAAAAAAAGACTAGGAAAAAGGCAAAAGGCTATAACTTTTCCAAAGAATGTCTACTTCTGAATTAGCAGTTTGTGCCTTTAAATTCTGGAGTCTAGAGTAAGTGCTTACTAAGATGCACTTCTTAGATCTCTGATGTTTCAGTATAATAAAAATGCCAGTCAGTTCTCCCCAAACTGTTATACATTTTTAACACACATTACTATCAAAATAGACTACAATTTTTGTAGCTACAAAGATATTGTCTGTGTATGTATATACACATATATAATTTATATATACATAAAGATACTGTAAGTAACATTTAAAAATTATATAAAAATTAGAACTTTTAAAATTTGGAGATAAAAAAATAAAGAAAAAAGTTGCTAAGAGAGTATATGTTAAAAATTCTCACCACACACACAAAAAGTTAATTTCGTGAGGGGATGGATGTATTAATTAACCTTACTGTGGTAATCCTTTTGCGATATATACGTGTATCAAATCATCACATTAAACTTGCACAGTGTTATATGTCAATTGTAAAAAAGCTGTAAGCTATAGCCAATCTTTAAAAAAAGATATTGTAGCTATAAAGACATATAAAGCTAATGTTCATATGGAAAAGCAGAATAAGTAGAAATAGTTAAAATTTGATAAATGACAGCATAATGTGAGGAATCGATTTTCCTGAATTCAAGACTTACAGACGCTCAGTAAGACTGCAGAACTGGCAGAGGGACACAGATCAACAGATGAGAACAGAGAACCAGAAATGGAACAACACAATTACATCCAACTGATTTTTGACAAAGGTATGAAAATAACTCAGTGGATAAAAAGTAGTCTTTTCAATAGATAGAATAAATAGACATCCACAGGCAAAAAACAACAACAACCAAAAAAAAAAAAAATCCCTCAATGTAAGTCTCACACTTGATATAAAAATTGACTCAAAATGTGTCATGGACTTATTAATAAAGCATAAAACTACAAAACTTTAAAAACAATAATAATAAGATAAAAATCTCCCAAATCTAGGACTAGGCAAAGCATTCTTAAAATTGACAACAAAAGCATGATCAATAAAGGAAAAAAAGATAAATGATACCACATCAGAACTAAAAACTGTCTCTCCTTAAAGGACTGTTAAGAAGATAAAAGGATTAGCTGTGGACTGAGAAAATATTTGCAATTTACAGATCTGTCAAAGAACTTTAATTAGAATGTATAAAGGACTCATAAAAATCAACAGAAAAAAATCCAATTAGAAAATAGCAAAAAAAAAACATTAAAAGCCATCACTGAAGAAGATACATAGATGGCAAATGAGCACATGGAAAGATGCTCAATATCATTAGCCATTAGAGAAATGCAAATTAAAACCACAATATCACTGGCCACTTATCAGAATGGTTTAAAAAAAGATGATAACATATACTGGTGATAATGTGGAGATTTTAGATCACTCATACATACATTGCTGGTGGGAAAATTAAATGGTACAGCCACAATGAAAAACAATTGTCAAAGTCTTTAAAAACTAAACATGCAACTACCACACAACCCAGAAGTTGCACTTGAGCATTTTTCACAAACATGATAACACAGACACCTATAAATGAATATTGATAGCAGTTTTATTTATAGTAGCCAAAATGGGAAGACAATACATCTGTCCTTCAGTGAGTGCATGGATAAACAAATTGTGGTACACCTATACAATGTTTAGTGCTCACTGATGAAAGGGTACACTCAACAACCTAAAATAATTCCCCAAAAATTATGCTGGTTAAAAAAAAAAAAACAATCCCCAAATGTTACACTCTGTATGATTCCACATATATGACATCCTTGAAATGACAAAATTATAGAAATGGAGCACAGAAGTATCGTGACAAGGGGTTAAGAAGTGGGTGGAGACTGGAGGGAAGTGAGTGTGTCTTTAAAAGGGCAAAATGAGTAATCCTTTGATGTTAGAAATATTCTGTATCTTGACTGTATCAAAATCAGTATCTTGGGTGTGATATTTTACTACAGTTTTTTAAGACATTGCTATTGGGGGAGCTCCCTGGTGGCTCAGTGGGTTAAGAATCCAGCATTGTTGGACAATTCCTGTCCTGGCTCAGCAGTAACGAACCTGACTAGTATCCATGAGGACTCAGATTCAATCACTGGCCTCACTCAGTGGGTTAAGGACCCGGTGCTGACGTGAGCCGTGGTATATAGATCGCAGACACGGCTTGCATCCAGCATTGCTGTGGCTGTGGTGCAGGCCAACAGCTGTAGCTCCAATTTGACCCCTAGCCTGGGAACTTCCAGGTGCCACGAGTGCAGCCCTCAAAAAAAAAAAAGGAATCCAGCATGGTCACTGCTGTGTCTCCTTGGCACTGGAACTTCTGCAAGCGGTGGGTGCGGCCAAAACCCAAAACAAAACAAGCAAATAAACAAAAAGACATTGCAACTGGGGAAAACTGAGTAAAGCGGTACACTGGATCGCTCTGTACGATTTCTGGGTACTATTACTATATGCACAAGTACACGTGCTTCTTATCTCAAAATTAAAAGTTTAATTTTTAAAAAAACGTAACATAGGCTTGTGAGTTATAGTTCTGCAGCTGATCTTCAAAACGTACATGCTCAGTTCTACCGTAGGCTGTTAGGGGGCGTGCCTCCTCTGTCAGCTCATTGGGACGTGAGGCAGATCTTCATCATCTGTACAGACATCATCATCCAGGCGGCCCGCACGCTTGCCAGTCTTCCTTCCAGAAGCAGAAGGTCCTGACTCACCACTTGCTTTTGATCTTTCACTTATCTTCAGTAAACATAACAACTGCTAAGTCACGGAGGCATATGTATAAACGCTCAGTCATCACGGTTCCTATTTTCTTCTCAAATCAAGTTTTAAATCAGAATTATGACACTGCCAAACATTGAGTCACTACAGCAGCACATATGCCACGACAGATGGCTCACGAGTTATGATTTTTGTCCCCAAAGTTCTGCCTGGTAAATTTAGCAGTAAGCGTGTTACAAATTGTGTGCAACAGGGAGAAAAAGACAGCAGGTTTGGTTGGGGAATGGGATCTCAGAAAATAGAGAAATTCCAAAAATTTCTGACTGAGAGCCAATAGCATCCATTATATGGATCAAGGATCTTTAGCTTTTGTTGGTTTTTTTTTTTTTTTTGGTTTGTTTGTTGTTTGTGTGAAGGGAGTACAAATATCTCAAACACTTTTGGGAACAGAAGGAAAGTTTTTGGACCTTTTTCCCAGCCCAAATACACACATACGCTTTTGTCAGTTGATCAGAAAAGTAATCACTGCTGAAACTTCTCCGACCTGACTGTTTTAGAGAATGCCAAACATTTAAGATATGATATCATCCAAATTGAAAATGTCAAAAACATATCTCTAAGTCCTTGAGCCTGTGATTGCCAGGTTTACTACCTGGATTTTTAGTGACAGTGGTTAAGATCTCCACCTTATTGTGCTGTTTTATTCCCATATTCAAACTGATATTCTTTCTTACCTATTTAGGTCCATTCAATATGCAGCAGCCTTAGTAAATGATGTCTTTTCCATGTATCATGCATAAGTCAGCCGTTGCCATTGCTACAATAATGCTGTATAACTAACTATCTTAAAAAGGAGTGGCTTATAAACAACTAGCATTTATCCTCATGCTAGAGATCTGTATCTGGGCTGACCTTGGCTGGCTCAGCCAGGCAGCTCTCCTCTAGTCTGCACGTCAGCTGGGATGGGCATGGCTTGGTTTGGTTTGGGGTCTGATCCAAGTGTCACTTGCATCCTTGGACTAATGGATTTTTAGAAATGGGTTTAGTTGCAAATGGCAGAGAAGTAAAAGGTAAACCAAAGTACCTAAGCCCAGGTAAAGCCCCTACTTGCATCACATTTGCTAACATTTCTTTGGCCAAAACAAGTCACATGACTGATTCCAGCACATCAATGAGGTGGCCACACATGTCCACAGGAGAGGATGGGGGCTGCATTTTTCTGAGCACTAAATCAATACTGCATATACCACAAACTACTTTCTGATGTTTCCTAAAGGCACCAAAAATGCTCTGGAGATATTTTATCATATTCAAATGCCTAAACCAATTGGTCAAAAAATGTTGTTATAACTGAGACTAATTTTTCTGACCTATGTCTTAGAGCATGATTTCTCAGCCTTGATGCTGTTAATATTTTAGATGGGATAATTGTATGGGGGAAGGGGGCTGTTTTGTGCGATGCAGGATGATCAGTCCCACATTCCTGTCCTCTACTCACTAGATGCCAATAGCACCTTCAGGTTATGAAAATCAAAACTGCCTCCAGGGAGTTCCCGTCATGGCACAGCGGAAACGAATCTGACTAGGAGCCATGAGGTTGCGGGTTCGATCCCTGGCCTTGTTCAGTGGCTTAAGGATCTGACGTTGCCGTGAGCAGTGGTGTGCGTTACTGGCACGGCTTAGATCTGTTGTTGCTGTGGCTGTGGTGTGGGCCAGCTGCTATAGCTCCTATTAGACCCCTGGCCTGGGAAACTTCATATGCTGTGGGTGCAGCCCTAAAAAGCAAAAGAAAAAAAAACTGCCCCCAAACTCTGCCGAAGATTCTCTTGGGGTCAGAATTTCAGTCATTTAGGATCACTATTTTAGAATGATTCAAGGTATGGTAAACATACAACGGCCAAATAGAAATGTCAGTAACGTAATATTTTCTATACTGATATAAATAAGTTTGCACTCAGGTAAACATGACTGGGTCCTTACATACAGTAGACATTAGCAAATCCCCCTCTAATTCTTAGAACTACTCTGCAGGCGGGTATTGTTATTTTATGCAAACTGTTGTTGAAATTGAGCTGCAAATAAGTGAATTGTTCAGAGGCTCAGAGATAAAAAGACACAAAATTGATTTTTTAAATTTTTATTTATTTATTTATTTATTTTCATTTTAAGGGCTGCACCTGCAGCATATGGAAGTTCCCAGGCTAAGTGTCAAATCAGAGCCACAGCTGCTGGCCTACACCACAACCACAGCAACGCCAGATCCGAGCCACATCTGTGACCTACGCCACAGCTCACAGCAATGCCAGATCCTTAACCCACTGAGCGAGGCCAGAGATGGAACCTGCGTTCTCATGGATGCTAGTCAGATTCGTTTCCACTGAGCCATGAGAGGAACTCTGATTTTTTTTTTTTTTTTTTTTTTTTTTAGTTAGCTAGGTCTTTATTATAAGAATCCACTGAATTCTGCTTTGAAAACAGCGGTTGAAAATCTCATTGAATTGTGTTTTGTTTTGTTTCTCTGTGTTTGGATAGACCCTCGAAACCACCAAAACTAGCTATGCCATAAGCATATCCATCATCTCCAAAAGTTTCCCACTGCCCTTTCTATTTATTATTATTTTTGTGATAAGAACACTTAGCATGATACCACTTATACGAGGAGTGTAATACAGTCAAATTCTTAGAAACAGAGTAAAATGGTGGTTGCCAGGGACCCAAGGGAGAGGGAAACAGAAAGGTGTTTGTTAAAAGGGTACCAAGTTTCAGTTATACAAAAAGAATGCCTTCTAGCGATCTCTTGTAAGAGCACAGTGCCTACAAGAAACAGTACTTTATCGTAAATATAAAATTTCACTGAGGCTATTTTATGTTAAAACTGAGATTTGAACCGAGATTCTCCAAATTAACATCAGCTTTGAGTAATAACACATATCCTTTGGAGGCTCAGCGGAAACAACTCTGACTAGTAGTCATGAAGTTGTGGGTTAGATCCCTGGCCTTGCTCAGTGGGTTAAGGATATGGCATTGCCATGAGCTGCGGTGAAGTTTGCAGATGCAGCTCGGATCCTGCGTTGCTGTGGCTGTGGTGTAGGCTGTCAGCTGTAGCTCCGATTCGACCCCTAGCCTGGGAACCTCCATATGCTGTCAGTGTGGCCCTAAAAAGCAAAAAAAAAAAAAAAAAAAAAAAAAAAAAAAAAAAACCAACAAAAACCCACATATCCTTAGAGCATCCATAAGAATTCTTGATTATTGTAATCATTCCCA
The DNA here is from genome assembly GCA_004024745.2 of Catagonus wagneri. Taxonomy (NCBI): domain Eukaryota; kingdom Metazoa; phylum Chordata; class Mammalia; order Artiodactyla; family Tayassuidae; genus Catagonus; species Catagonus wagneri. The sequence continues at coordinate 34,462,638 of PVHT021183543.1, read as the reverse complement.
TTCTGCTTTATTAGGTATTTATTTTATAGAGAAATCTGTGTAGCCAGACTCAATAGAAAATAAGCTAATATTTATGCAATATTTTCCTTAGGGCCCTTTATTACTCACATCACAAACACTAAATAGTAGGAGTTCCTGTAGTGGCTCAGCAGGTTAAGAATCCTACATAGTGTCCAGGAGGATGCGGGTTTGATCCCTGGCCTCGCTCACTGGTTAAGGATCTGGCATTGCCACCAGCTGCAGTATAGGTTGCAGATGCATCTCAGATATAGTGTGGCTGTGGTGCGGGCCCTAGCTGCAGCTCTGATTCCACCCCTAGCCTGGGAACTTCCATGTGCCGCAGGTGTGGCCATAAAAAGGGGAAAAAAATCACTGAATAATAAATTACTCATAAAGTCTTCAACCACTAAGAAAAGTAGTTAGATCACATGGACACTGTAAGAAGTAATTGTAATCTTATAAACTACGTCCTTAATCATCATCATCATCACAAGCATAACTTTCAAGTTCAATTTACCTAAAGTGCCAATTTACATTTCCTGGTTGACTTACAGACACTGTCTCAAATCAAAACTCCCACCTGAGTGATTTCCATTGTTTGGAATATGGCCTGGGGTGGGGGGTCAGGGGCTGCAGAACTCTGCCTGATTTCTTCACTAAATTAGATTAATCCACTAGATTTAGTAGATTTCTCTACTGAATCTCCCTTCACCGCAAAGCCTTGGTCTCTCTTCTTCCACCGCTGTGTCTCCTAGGCAATGACTGGACCTGATCTGTCTCCTCCACCTTTGCTCCCTACAGGCTGCTCTCAGCACAGCAGCCGGAGAGAGACTGAAAACATTAATCAGGAGATGTACATCACCTTCCTCCTTAGAACCTTCCAAGAGATCCCCACCATATTGAGAATAAAACTCAAAAGTCGTTTTTGAAGACTGCAGAACTCTGCAAAGTAGGCTCACAGCCACAACTCTGTTCTCATCGCCAGCTCTGCCAATGCCACTTACTGTTTGTTCTTCAGGCACAGCCAGGAAACTCCCAACCCAGGGCCTTTGTCCTGGCTCTTTCCTTGGCTCTTCCCCTGGAATGCTGTTCCCAAGATCTTTCTACAGCCTCTGTTCAAACATTACTTCCTCCGAGAAGACTTTCCTCACCACCCTATGTGGAAAAGGTCCTCCTAAATGTCAACTCACTTCCCTTGCTTTATTTTATGTAACACCTCTTAATAACTGAGATTATCCTATTACCTTTGTTTTCCACTTTTTTTGTTGTTGTTGTTTATCAACTGCCTTTCCCACTAGAATGTAAGCTCTACACAGGCAGGGATTATGGTTTGTTTATTACTCTATCTCCAGGATCTAAAAGAGTATACGGTAGGTCTTCAGTACATACTCCATGCCTGAATGAATGAATGAAACCTATTTTTTCTTTTTAAGGCCTGCACTCGAGGCATATGGAATTTCCCGGCTAGGGGTCTAATCAGAGCCGTAACATCGGATCCTTAACCCACTGAGCAGGGCCAGGGATCAAACCCACATGCTCTTGGATACTAGTTGGGTTTGTTACCACTGAGCCACAAGGGGAACTCCTGAAACCTAAATATTAACGAGGGACTCTAAGACTTTTGAGATTGAGGTCAAGTTTTCCTAAGTGTACTGCACTCCCACCATGACACGTACACACTCTCTAGATTCCAGAACTCTCCCCAAGACTTCTCAGAGTTTCAAAATCCTTGTGTTTTCAGGGCACCTCTGGTTTTGACTGCTTCCTTTCTTGCTTTCTGAGTCATTTTACCATTCTATCTAAGCCAGCTTGGCCCCCCAAAGAGCCTTCTCACATGAGCCAACTTTTCTGTTTGGTAAACTTTACTAAAGTTTTATGGATAGTAAAAGGAAAGGCTTTTTACAGAGACATTGTAAAGAAAAACTTTGAAGTACACATGAAACATTCTTCTTAAAAAGCCTTCAGTCATCACCCCATGGGGATTTTTCATAAACACGCTACCCCATACGTTTTCCTAACCCCACACCAACCTCGGTTCCCACTCCTCTCCCTCCCGTCATGCTCTCCAGAGTAAAATCAAACTCCTTTCTTCGGTTCACACAGACCAACTAGGTCCTCTCTCTTCTTGCCTTTGATGTTTCCAGCTTCATGCTTTAGGGTCTCTCCTTCCATCCCAAAAAGCTCTTAAGGGCATTTTCCTAAACAAAGACTCTTCTCTCTTAAAAAATGTCTGATGTCAACTGTTAAGATGATACATCTATTGCTTCCAAAGCTATGAGAGGCTCTAATTTTCCACAGGGACACCAAATATTGTTTCCTGAAAAAACATGTCTCATCCTTATATATGCTGACATTTTCACCTATATGTATACATTATATATACCACTGTGATTCATAAAAGAAAAAATATCAGAAAGTATTACTGAATTCACATGAACTCATGGAAACTTTTGGTCATTGGGTATTTTGTCAATCCAAACGGTAAGCACAGAAGCTAGTTTTGACCAACTCCACACGTTGCTTACATCCACCAATGGGAAGAAGTGCTACTGACTGTTTGATCCCAGTGATTACATATGACACTTTCCTAACCAAGTAGTTCAGTTCGCTGGGCTGTTATTCCCAAGTTAATCAACAGACTTCCCCTTACTGCCTCAGTTCCCAAGTTCAACACGCAAGTGGCCATCTAGCCATTCCAGGTTTTTCTAGGAGTTACAGAGTAGATGTATGTTTGGCCTTAATAGATACTTCCAAAGACTCTACCTGTTCCTTCCTGGTCCAAATGTCAAGAAACAATGTCCCAGAGTGTGGTTGTCAGTTCAGGACCAGCAGGAAGCAGACATATATGGGTGGTTACCGTTCATAGGCCAGGAATATCTAATCTAGCCCTGCAGAATAGATCTCAGACAACAAGAGAAGGTGAAAAGTACCAGCAATTTACTGAGGGAAACATCTGTGAAATGTGAAGGGGTGAAGAAAAGCCTTCAGATCAAGATGCAGAGCTGACAGTCGTGAATGAAGAAGAGAAAGAAGGATTAGGTAGGAAGTTGCACAGATACCACCACCCATATATGTTCCATCATTAATGGGTAGTCAGTATCCCATATATGGAACAGAATGAAAGGTTGTCTAGAGCTCCCAACAACTTGAATACCCTCCTCTGGACTGGATTTGGGCTCCTTGAGCAGCTACATGTGGGGAGAGCATCAGATATTATTTATGGCTTTCATTTTCCTATTCAAGTCCTAGTCATCCTCCAGTGTCTCCAACAGCAATACCAGAGACTAATCTCTTGGGTTTACAGATTGAAGTGGCGTAGGGGAGTTCCCGTAGTGGCTCAGGGTTAGTGAACCCGACTAGCATCCATGAGGACGTGGGTTTGATCCATGGCCTTGCTCAGTGGGTTAAGGATCCAGCATTGCCGTGAGCTGTGGTGTAGGCCACAGATGTAGCTCGGATCCTGCATTGCTGCGGCTGTGGTGTAGGCTGGCAGCTACAGCTCCGACTGGACGCCGAGCCTGGGAACCTCCATATGCCACGGGTGTGGCCCTAAAAAAAAACCCCACAAAAACAAACAAACAAACATGAAACTGTGTGGGTTCTTGAGTGTACCATGACATGCAGCATCCATCCCTTGGGATCATATCATGGTGAGCTGAAAAACGCCATGGGTAGCTCTGAGAAAGCCTCTGCCATCCAACGGGGAGTTCCAGGGCAAAGAGTGGCCATTGAAGAGCCCAACGTTGAGCAGAAAAGCTCAGGCCCTTATACCCCCAGGGTGGTCAGGCATTGGCTGGGAGTAGCCCAAGGACAGTGTGACTCCGCTGAAATGCCAGAACAGATCCTGAAAGTGTTACAGCTGGGTCCTGGCCACAGATGGTCTGCATTTCCTGCTGCAGCTTCTTCCTTGAAGAGCAATCTGAGCAGTATGTATCCATGGTTACCTCAAGAGGAGATATAGCATAATACAACCTTGATTGTTCTTGGGTAGAGGATAACTGGGCTGATGACAAAAATATAGAGAAAATGAGTTAAGATGATTTTGGAAATTTTTTGGAAGTATCTATTAAGGCCAAACATGCATCTACTCTGTAACTCCTAGACAAGTACCTAGAGATATGAGTGCTTATTTCCCCAAAATACAGGAACAAAAATGTTCAAAGCACCAATACTTCTAATAACCCAAACTGAAAATGACACAAATGCCTATCAACAGTAAAAAAACAATAATGTATTGAAGTTCCCATCGTGGCTCAGCAGTAACGAACCCGATTTGTGTCCATAAGGACTCGGATTCGATCCAAGGCCTCGCTCAGTGGGTTGAGGATCTGGCATTGCTGTGAGCTGTGGTGTAGGTTGCAGATGCGGCTCAGATCTCGAGTTGCTGTGACTGCGGTATAGGCTGGCAGCTATGAATCGGATTCGACCTCTAGCCTGGGAACTTCCATATGTTTACAGATTGAAGTGGTGTGGGTTTCTGAGTGTAACATGACATACAGCACCCACTACTTTGGATCATGGTGACCTGAAAAGTGAAGTTTAGCTTTCTTGATTCCCTGTAAGCTGGCCCCTAAAAGGTGATAGTCTCCCTTAGGGCAGCACAAAAACCTCTTAGCATAAGCCAACTGATTCCGGAGAGGACTTAGATGGAGTATTTAGTTCTGAGGCCATTGCACTATTGTCACATAGCTGCAGCCACAAGGTTGAGACCCCAGCCCTCTAAATATGCCAGGGGAGGGGAATCACGGAGCCTATACCAAAGGGCTGGAGACATCTCCCCAGGTCTGACCATCAGCTTTTTTAGACCACTGTCGGCCATCTCTGAGTGACAAGTAATGGAGGATCATGCACCTGCTAACTGCTAGGTCTCTAGGCGTTTCTCTCCCAATAAATGCCTTTCCAGCTGGTCTGCTCTGTGTGCTCTCTGGTCATGAGCCCTTGTTTGCTAGAAGGCCTCCCTCTGTTTATAAGCAAACCATGGAAATGTACACAAGAAATTAAATCAATAAAAGTAGTTAAACCAGGGAGTTCCCCTTGTGGCTCAGCAGTAACCAACCCGACTAGTATTCATGAGGACTCGGGTTCAATCCCTGGCCTTGTTCAGTGGGTCAGGGATCCAGAATTGTCATGAGCTGTGGTGTAGACTGCAGACAAGGCTCAGATCCCATGTTACTGCGGCTGCGGCATAGGCTGGCAACTGCAGCTCCAATTCGACTCCTAGCCCAGGAACTTCCACATACTGTGGATGTGTCCCTAATAAGCGAAATAAAAAAGGTTAAACCAAAAGGGATTAGGGATAATGGCTGGATGTGGACGAGGGAGAAGAGATACTTCTCAATGTCAAACATATTTGATGTTTGAGCAAAATAAATATGTTACCTATTTTTAAAAAAAGAGCATTTAAAATAAAAAAGGTTAAATCAATAATTGCTAGAAAATAAACATAGAAATAAATACATTACACGATTTACACATAGTTTTCCTTTCCAAATTTTTTTACACGAACTTGAAAATGACATCATCAGCCACAAAAATGAAAGCACACCATGTACAACAGAGAAAACATCCCCAAAGTAAAATAACATTATGATGGCAAAAGAGTGGTACATAGATTTTCTCAAACAACATGTCAGGATGCAATTTTGATTAAACCTAAGAAAACATTTAAAATCCAGAGAGGAAAATTAACTAAAAGTATAAAAACTTGCACTATTTGAAGGTGGTAGAAACTAAACTTCAGACAGATGTTTAGGAAGGTGCAATTGACATCTTTCCTCCTAGCTCTTCACAGCCTAACCAGGGAGACAGACAACTAAATTAGATAATTAAAATACAGTGTGATATTATACACAAAAAGAAAGTTCCATGTAGATTGCTGATCTAAATGTGAAAGGAAAAGCAAGAAAACTTCTAAAAGAAAACATCCAAGACCATCATCTCTACTTTAGGGCAGAGAAATTTTTCTTTCCCTTTTTTTTTTCTTTTTACAGCATCATCTGTGGTATATGGAAGTTCCTGGGCTAGGTATTGAATTGGAGCTGCAGCTGCAGGCCTACACCACAGCCACAGCAACATTAGATCCTAGCCGAATCTGTGACCTGCATAGCAGCTTGCAGCAATGCCAGATCCTTAACCCATTGAATGAGGCCAGGGATCGAACCTGTGTCCTCAAGGGTTCACTGCCGGGTTCTTAGCTCACTGAGCCACTGTAGGAACTCCAAGCAAATTTTCTTAAATAGAGCAAAAAATAAAAAAAATAAAAAAGACCATAGAGGGAAACAACTAATACACTGGATGTCATTAAAAATAACTTCCAGGAGTTCCCGTTGTGGCTCAGTGGTTAACGAATCCGACTAGGAACCATGCGGTTGCGGGTTCGATCCCTGGCCTTGATCAGTGGGTTAAGGATCCGGCGTTGCCGTGAGCTGTGGTGTAGATTGCAGACGCGGCTCGGATCCCGCGTTGCTGTGGCTGTGGCGAAGGCTGGCAGCTACAGCTCCTGTTAAACCCCTAGCCTGGGGACCTCCATATGCCATGGGTGTGGCCCTAGATAAGGCAAAAAGACAAAATAAAAAAGAGAGAGAGAAAGAAATTTGGATGTTGTTCTTGGAGCTGGTTTTAAATAGGGAGTGGTGCAATTAGACTTGTAGCAAAAACCGTGACTGTGGAGTTCCTGCCGTGGCTCAGAATTTAACGAATCTGACTCGTAACCATAGGGACACGAGTTCGATCCTTGGCCTTGCTCAGTGCGTTAAGGATCTGGCGTTGCCATGAGCTGTGGTGTAGGTCTCAGACACAGCTCAGATACCAGGTTGCTGTGTCTGTGGCGTAGGTGGGTGGCTCCAGCTCTGATCCGACCCCTAGCCTGGGAACCTCCATATGCCGAGGGTGTGGCCCTAAAAAGACAAAAGACAAAAAAAAAAAAAAAAAAGACTGTGGCTACAAAGGAGTACTGGAGAATACAATATGGAGGTTACTGGAAAAATCTAGACTAAAGGTATCAGGAAGGCAAAGAAAAGTGAAGGCTATCGAAGGGGTAGTTTGACAACAGCACTTGTCAAATGCTGGAATATGTATGAAGACACAGAGAAGTCTAGGATAAACTCCTAGGTGTTTTCTGAGAACACCTTGTTTCTCAGAAACAAGTTTCTCAGCTTGTGCCATTTTCTGAGAAAAGAACACGGGCAATGAACAGTTTACATGGGAAGATGGAGGTGATGGACCAGCTATAACTAGTGCCTCCGGAGGGCGACATTGCAGTGAGATACTCAGCATCCCCAAGTGGGATGGTTTATGACACTTTCCTACTTTTCTTAGGAGTTTCATAGCCGTCACCTCATGTCAGTCCCTCGGTACCCTCCTGCATGGTCCACAGAGACATTATCTTTCCAAGGTGCAACCCCTGCCTCGCTCAGATCCGTATGGCCACTGGGAGCTCCCTGCACCTGTCATAGGACAGGGGAGAAGAGAGAAGCCCTATTCTTATCTCTCAGGACACAGTACATCTGATTCCATGCCTCTTACCTGGACCAAGGGATGGTAAGCCAGGGCAATGAATTCCAAAATGCTCTCAGAGCTGAAAGAAGTACAAAAAGTCTATTATTATATTTGAAATGAGCCCTGAGTCATCTTCCCATTTCCCTGTAGCCCTTGCCTTCTCTCCTCACATAATCATCTAAGCCAATCTGAGATCATCCTTGGCACTAGCTCGGGGGTTTATGCTCATTTGCACGGCTTTTGAGGTCCAACCATTGATCTGTAAGGGGCAGCTGTGTTCAGACAGGTAGGTGGCCTGGCTATTTGTCCACCAGCATGAAGACAAACTCCTGACAGCTTTATCTCTTTTCCATGAATACCTAGACTTGGGGCTCATCAAACACTGGGGACGCTTTGGCATCTCATGCTTGATGTCTCCCATTACCCCACAGATACACATTAAGGTGATGAATTCCATGTCAGCCCACATTATTTATCACCTCTGAGACAAGCTATTAAAAACCACAATTGCTAAATTTCTCCTATATCTGTCACAAGCCAGATAGTCAGGAGAAGTCCACAAAAAGCTGACATTTGAATGTTTTGTTTATGGAGGAGAAATAAACAAAAGTTGTCATTTCTCTAAGTTTAATGGGAAATCAAATGGAAAGCTACACATTCTTATGCTAGTAAACAGCAGAATATACTCTTTTGTATATTAGGTAGGGAATGGTAGTATCGTTGGGAATGTTTGATTACAGGCTGATGAAATGGGAGGAGAGATACAGTTTATAGTTCATTTCATCTAAAAGAAATTTAAGATAAATTGAGTCAAAGAACTAAAATGGAGATTTAAAACATCCAAATACAAAGGTCAAAAATCTCAGGAACTGATCTACAGAACAGAAACAGATTCATGACATAGAGAACTTGTGGTTGCCAAGGAGGAGGAGGGAGGGAGTGGGACGGATGGGGAGTCTGGGGTTGCTAGATGCAAACTGTTACATTTAGAATGGTGAGTAATGAGGTCCTACTGTGCAGCACAGGGAATTATATCTAGTCTCTTGGGATAGACCATGATGGAAGACAATATGAGAAAAGAAAAAGAAAAGGATCCGTATATATGACTGGATGACCTTGCTGTACAGCAGAACTTGACACAACTCTGTAAATCAACAATATTCTAATAAAAAAAAAATTTCAGGAGTCCTAGTATCTGTGATCAGGTCCCCACAAACAAAGAATCTGAGGTTTGTCACCAAAAGGCATGTTATTTCTACGTTTCCACCCATTGTTTGAATCCATATGTGGCATGTGAGAGAACTTAAAGGGAATTAATTTTATCAGTTGTCGCTTATAAAACAGTAGCAGAGGCAGCAAAATTACAAGCACAGAAACAGTTTTAACTGAGGCACAGCAATTGAAAAGTATCAGGCATGGTGGATCATTTCAGGAGACTTGGGGCAGGACAGGGAAAGAGACTCCCACAAGGTCACCATAGATCAGAGGGCGGATGTACCTATGGAAAGCCTGACATCCTAAAGGTACATGAGTAACTATCAACTTTCAATTAAAGTTCCTGGGAGTTCCCATCCTGGCTCAGTGGTAACGAAACTGACTAGCATCCATGAGGATGCGGGTTTGATCCCTGGCCTCACTCAGTGGGTTAAGGATCTCGTGTTGATGTGAGCTGTAGTGTAGGCCACAGACACAGCTCAGATCTGGTGTTGCTGCGGTGTAGGCTGGCAGCTACAATTCTGATTCAGCCCCTGGCCTGGGAACTTCCATATGCCATGGGTGTGACCCTAAAAAGACATAAAAATAAATTAAAAAAATAAAATAAAATAAATAGAAAATAAATTAAATAAATAAATAAAATAAAATAAATAAAATAAAAAATAGATAAATAAAAAAATAAAAAAGATTCCCAATCACAGAATGCACTCCAAGGTCACTATCGAGCTAGAAATGACCCTAAATATTAAGTAGCCATGTTCCTTCATTTTACAGAGGAAGCATCTGAGAGACTGAGAGACTGAGCAAGGGTGACATAGACGTTTAGGGACTAAGCTGTGAATAGACCTTGGGGCCTCTGGATCCCTGAGTGTCCATCTTTCTTCCTCCTTCACCTCATGCCTTATGTTCACAGACCCCATAAATCTCTACTGGATATTATGTGTGATTAAGGTATTGTACTAGCTTCCACGGTAATGATTTAACACCATTTGTCCTCATTTTGATCAAATAAGTCAGCTCCTCTCGACCAAACCCTTAGTTATACACTGGGAACTTGAAATTACTGAAAAGCATTCATTTATTCATGTCACTCCTCTCCATAAATGCACTTCTGAACATCCTTTCCATAACACCATCTGAATTTTCTGGTGTAGCTGCTCTTGGCAAGTGATGTCCACTGGTACCTCCTACTCTAAAAAAAACATGATGGGTCAACTTGCTTTTCCTCCTTGGAAGCAGAGTTGCATCCATCCCAGCAGACTTTACAGGGCCGTGATGTTTTAGACTGTATATCACCAGAGTAATTTTTTGTCTTCAGTGCTCGCGGTTGCCCCCCCATTTATGCAGCCACGTTTCAGTTCTGGGGCCATCTCGCTGTGTCCTACCTATAAGGGCGACAAGGAGGGAGGACTTGTGCTCACAGGGAAAGCCTGAGGGGCTGTGGTGAGCCTGAAACTCCCAATATATCACAGCTTCTGAATCCTGCTATTCTGTTATTAAAAAGCTGTGCAATCCTATGATTATGTGATTACATCTACATTTATTTGTGTGAAGGGTTACCCTCTCCTTTTAAATGCAAGTACCTTTGAAAAGGTTAATGGGTGGTATGATGGAACAGTAGAATGACCTGCTAAGATTTCCTTCCTTCCTTCCTCCCTCCCTTCCTCCCTTTCTTTCCTTCCTTCCTTCTTTCTTTCTTTCATTTCTTTATTTCTTTATTTCTTTCTCTTTCTTTTCTCTTTCTTTCTTTCTTTCTTTCTTTTTCTTCTTTCTTTTCTTTCCCCTTCCTTCCTTCTTTCTTTCTTTCTTTTTTTCTTTCTTTCTTTCTTCTTTCTTTCTTTCATGCTGAACCTATGGCATATGTAAGTTCCCAAACTGAGGTTGAACTGGAGCTGCAGCTGCTGGCCTACACTGCAGCCACAGCACATGGGACTGAGCCGCGTCTACGACCTGCACCACAGCTCAGTGCAGGATCCTTAACCCACTGAGCTAGGCCAGGAACTGAACCCGCATCCTCATGGATAATAGTTGGTTTTGTTTCTGCTGAGCTCCTTCAGGAACTCCTGAAGGTTTAGATATAACATCAGTTCCTGAAATGTTCTATTTATCCTCTACAGGCTACAATATAAGCTTTGCTTTAGTGACTCATATGTGCTGTTTCTCCCATGGCCAGACCAGATGGGTCCGAGAATCATCAGGGGTAGAAGTGGGAGTGGCTTCTTTCCATATTATACCGACTCAGAGATGATTTGATTCCTACTCTCCTAATTTTGAATTCTGCAGGTTTGGAAGTCTTAGAGGAATATTTCCGCCAAGGGACACAACAATGATTCCAGTGAATTGAAAGTCTGAGAATGCTGCCTGCATGTTGAGTCCCTTATGCTACCGTATTTTTTAAATTAAAACATTTTTTCTTGCAATTTCATTTCACTAACTTAAATGTCTTTTTTTTTTTTTTCTTTTGCCATGCTGTGGCATATGGAAGTTCTCATGCTAGGGGTCAAATCAGAGCTGCAGCTTCCAGCCTGCACCATAGCCACAGTGAGGATCCAAGCTGCATCTGTGACCTATGCCATAGCTTGTGGCAATGCCAGATCCTTAACCCACTGAGCGAGGCCAGGGATTGAACCCAAATCCACGTGGATACTAGTCAGGTTTGTAACCTACTGAGCCACAGTGAGAATTCCCTTAAATATGTCTTTTTACAAAATAAATTTTATTGGAGTTTAGGTGACTTACAATGTTGTGTTAGTTTCAGGTGTACATCAGAGTGAGTCATGTATACATATATACACATCTATTCTTTTTTCCCACATAGGTTATTATGGAGAAAATCCCTAATATAGAGGATCAGATTGTGTTTCTCCACGATAGAAGGGAGAGTGGAGGAGGACTGGGAATCCAGGGTTGCAGTGAAGTTATCACCATGGTGACCGCAGACAAATACCGTCCTGCGAAGAGGGATGAGAACAGAGGGCCAGCCCTTCCGTGCGGGCAAATTGGCTCTGTGCAGCCTTTGCTGGGGTGATAATAACCATAATCGTCATCATAATCATTAAAGCAGCTGATATTTATTGGAGGCTTATTATGTGCCAGACATTTAGCTGAAAGCATGCTACTTTTGAGGCCACAGACAGGTTCCTTTGAGAATCTTAAACCTTCAATCCTGACCCTTACTAAGCTGCCAAATTATTATGACAGAACTTAGTATATATACCTTGCTTTCACCTCCAGACGAAGTGACTGATTGTCCCCTTGGAATTGCCATAACAGGTGATGCGTGAACAATATAGGTTTGAACAGCATGGGTCTACTTATATGGAGTAACTGGAATTACCGTCATGGCTCTGTGGAAACAAATCTGACTAGCATCCATGAGGACGTAGGTTTGATCCCTGGCCTCACTCCATGGGTTAAGGATCTGGCTTTGCCATGAACTGTGGTGTAGGTCTCAGATGCAGCTTGGATCCTGCTTTGCTATAGCTGTGGTATAGGCCGGCAGCTGTAGCTCTGATCCAACCCCTAGCCTGGGAACCTCCATATGCCACAGGAGCGGTCCTAAAAAGAACAAAAAAAAATGTCAGTAACTCAGCAGAAGGCCATGTTCCCATGGCTTGTTCATTCCTGAGAACCCTAAAAGGCACCCTCCTGCCATCGCTGGGCTCTCGCCCTCTCCAGCACCAGCCCCCAGTGTGTGCCCAGGCAAGGAAAGCAGAAGCTGCTGAGCTGCAGATGCCGAGGGGGTGGATGCAGTTGGTTTCCGTCCCCGCTGGAAGCAATTGCTGAGGGTTTCTGCAGCACCGGGATCTAACTTCTCAAAGTGGCCCCTGACGGCTCAGTCCCTCCTCTCACCACTGCAAAACAAGGAGGCACAGTGACACCTGCTACTGTCTGAACATGAGGCAGGTCAAGGTGCCTCTACTGTTGGTAGAAATATTATAAGTCAGGAGACCGTTCTTTTCTTCGGCCAAGAAATAGAGCTCAATGAACTGAAGGCCTTGTTCTGCATTTCCTGCTGCAATGCCTCCCCGTGTGTGTGTGTGTGTGTGTGTGTGTCTGTGTGTGTGTGTGTCTGTGTGTGTGTGTGTGTGTTACTGGCCTGAGTCTGATGCTGGCAAAGCCCACAGTTGTGAGCTGGAGGCCACAGGAATGGGCAGAAATCTTTATCACTTCCAGTTGCTTCTGACCTTGGAAGTTTGGGGTCCCACAGAAGCCAAAACCCTTTGTCACGTTGTTAAACCCATACACCCGGCCCCTGAGTCGGAGGAGCAGGAAGAGGGTCACGGGACAGTGGAGCAGTTTCCGGTCTGGCCGCTGCCTCCACCAGCGAGTGAGTGAGCACCTCAGAGAAGCGGCGTGAACCTCAACAAGGCCGCCCCCTCACTCCCCAGCCCCCTCTGGGCCAGGAGTCTCTGGTGAGGCACATCCTCTCCAGCACCTTCCAGGAAACGGAATTCTGGGACATAGTTCAGCCTGGTCTGGTGGACGTACTGCTAAATCACAATAGTACTGACCCCCTTGGGCTGCCTTCCCGGATACAAGAAGGTTCTCACTGGGGCTAAAGCTGAGGTAGATTTACAGAGAAAATGCTAAGTGTGTGTGTGCACCTGTGTGTGTATGAGTGTGTGTGTCTACACAGATAGGGCGGTGGCAGGGACGTGTCCCTTGAAATGGTCTGTTTTATAGCTATCATCTGCATTCTTCACAAGACTTCCTTATGTGTGGGGTTGGATTATACCCATCCATCTATAAAGTAACAGTCTCCGAGGGGGCAGGCGTCTATAGACACTAGCAAAATGACTCGTGTCTTTCATGCCCTATTCCAGATTATAACTATACTGCCAGCTGCCCTTTGAGGCTTTCTTATGCTTAAATCTCAGGGAGATTACCAAAGGGTGATTAAAAAAGAAGAAAAGAATGTAAATCCAGAGGCCCTGGGGACTGTCAGGGCAAACACAGGACCGACCTCCTGCTGTTTTATAAGCCTTCGACCTGTTCTGAAGTTCTCTGTCATCTGGAAGCCAGAGCTCAGCCAGTTTCACCTAGGGTCCCAGCAGGACACAGGTGGATATTTAAGATATGGACAGAGGATGTTTAATGAAAGGACTGCTTGGTGACAGGCTTCCAGAAGCCAGCTGTGACTGGCCAAACACCCAATGATTAGAATATGAGACCGTGTAAAGAGGCCACAGTGAGAAGGAGCATGACCAGAACACTGGGGGGAACTGCAGCTGGGCAGAGGCCACCCTATCCTGGTGAGAGCTATGGCCCCAGGCTCTCCTCTCCCACCAAGTGGATCCAGCAGGAAACCAGAGAGCAAGGTTGTCCGGGGGAAGGAATCTGCTGAGGTCGGCTTCCTGGAGCAAAGAGCAGGACAGGGTACAGATCTGGGGGGACAAAGGGAGCCCACTGGCTTCTCAGTTGTTAATTCTCTTTAAGAATCATCAGATTTCTGGGAGTTTCTGCTGTGGCTCAGTGGGTTAAGAACCGGACATAGTGTCCATGAGGATGTGAGTTCAATCCCTGGCCTCGCTCAGTGGGTTAAGGATCTGGTGTTGCCACAAGCTGCAGCATAGGTTGCAGACGTGGCTCGGATCCAGTGTTGTCATGGCTGTGACACAGACCTGCAGCCGTGACTCCAATTTGACCTGTAGCCTGGGAAATTCCACATGCCGCAGGTGCAGCTGTTAAAAGAATAAAAAAAAAAAAAAAAGGAATCATCAGGCCTCGATGACAGAGAGTACATGGTGACCAAACGACAGCAGGCAGAGAGGCATGAGGAGGTCAGGTCACAGCTGCACAGAGCAGGCTATCAGGACAAGGGGCCATGTGACGTAATCCCCCTTCTAGCGGTTATGAAATACACCTGATGTTGCCAAAAACAGAGACCAGGCCATCTCCAAAGTTTAAATAGCAATTTAGGATGGGTGTTCTCTGCACGCTGATACAAACTTGATTTCCTTTTTGCTCTACGGCTGTCAAAGTCCGTAGGGAAATTGTAGACTGAGAAATGTTTTAGGCTCTTGAGTCACCTGCCAATCTCCTGGCAGATACCTTTATATCTCCAAGTTGCCACCAAGCAGTAGCATTATTTTTGTCTTTCTAGAGCTAGAGAGGCATTAAAAAAAAATAAACAGTAAAAGAGTACTGCAGTCTATTAGCAATGCAGCTCATCTGTTGGGTTGTGCCATCGTACTGTCCGCCTGCACCGGCAGCCCTCAGCCAGAACATCCCAAAACAAGGCTGGGCAGAGCAGCCTGAGGTCTTTAGCCCTGAGACAGTGGCTGGGACCTGCCCAGGGAATACGCCACTCTCCTCCAGGTAAAGAATGTGCTATGAGAGAGAAAATAATGCTTCTAGATCTATGAAGGCAAATAGGGATGATAAGAGAAAAAAATACAGAAAAGCACACCAGATGCTAATAAAATAATTATATATATATATATATATATATATATATGTGTGTGTGTGTGTGTATAGATATAGATATATAGATATAGATGTATCTATAGAGAGAGAGATATGGATGCTCTATTTATTTATCAATTGAGAGAATTATAATGCAGCATGAGGGTGTTCCCGTTGTGGCTCAGTGGGTTAAGAATCCGACGTAGTGTCTTGGAGGATGTGGGTTTGATCCTTGGTCTCACTTAGTGAGTTAAGGATCTGGTGTTACTGCAGGCTGAAGCATAGGTCCCAGATTTGGCTCAGATCCCGAGTTGCTGCAACCATGGCGTAGGCCTGTAGCTGCAGCTCCAATTTGATCCCTAGCCTGGAGGTGCAGCTGTAAAAAGAAAAAACAAATGCATCACT
Source organism: Catagonus wagneri (assembly GCA_004024745.2). Classification (NCBI taxonomy): domain Eukaryota; kingdom Metazoa; phylum Chordata; class Mammalia; order Artiodactyla; family Tayassuidae; genus Catagonus; species Catagonus wagneri. The sequence goes on along the minus strand of PVHT021183543.1, from coordinate 34,447,113 downwards.
ATAAATACTAATAAGTGGAGGAATGCAGGATCCTAGGGACCCCTTACTCCACCTTGAAGGCATATGTATATACAGTGGCTGGAACATAACAGACTTTCAATAAATAATTTCTAACTCATTCATTGCTGTTTTGCATAAACTAAGTACAACACGAAGCACTAAACTGAAAAGTCTCAGGTGTTAGAGTCCCCTTGCCTGTCATCCCTGGGCGGGGATCCAGATGGAGGTGACCTGGTAAGTACGCCCAGCACTTCCCCAGAGACAACCACAGAAACAGATGGATGGCTTGTCCCTGACAACATCACCTGGTGAGAGGGCTGGACAGGTGAATGGCCCATGCCATCAGATCGGGGCTTTGTCCTGCTCTAATGTCCCATCTTCATTCCCAAAAGAATAGGAAAGTGTTTGATACTTTCATTGCATTTTATGACACTAATGACTCTAGACTCTCAATGTTTTGTCAGAGCTGCATGTCACTTTCCTTATTTGTTTTCTCTGTCTGCCAGGCAAACCCCTTTTCTCCTGTGAAAATCAAACCCGGACTGAGAGACTTAGGAAAGACCTGACTTTTCATGCTATACTTAGCTCTTTCCCCACCACCCCACATTTTCTCGTGTGTTTTACGATTTTTTCAAAATTAACTTTAATTTTTAAAATTAAGTTAAAAAGCCCATGATCAGCAGGCACTAACTGCAAGAACCAGACTGGCAGCAGAGAAGGAAGACCTGCTTTGATCCCAGCCTCCAACTCAATCCCCTTTTCTGCTACAGGTAGGGCAGATAAGGCAGCAAGACTGGACTCCTTTGCTGTGTTTACTCCACTGCTGCAAAACCCTGAGCTCCTTGAGCTGCAGAGGGACCAGTGTGCAGGACACAGCTCTGGGCAGCCTCCCTGCTGAGTGCAGGTTGGCTGAGAGGGACAGATGGGAAAAGCTAAACTTCATTTTGGCCTCTGTTACCCGCTTCTGCTTCGTAAACCCCTTTCCCAATATACTGACTAGAAAGAAGAAATATGGTATTAGAGAGTAAATTGCCTAAGGATGAACCATTCTTTCACCCGATCCAAATGATTCATCTCTGCGCATGTTCACAGGACTTTCGGTTCTTCAGGAGTTGGTTCCCGGACCTTTGCTCAGGTATTCCGCATCTTGCTACACCCTCTTAGTTCTCTACGTGCATCTCCACTGTGCTTTGTTCACAGTCTCTCTGCCCACTGGACCCCTTTCCTCCCCCAAATCAGTTACGAAGCCAATTCTTTACTCTCCCTGGATGGTCAGTTGCAACCAATGCACTAAGAACAACGTGGGGTGGAAGGAAGCAGGTGGATGGTTCGGAATTTGTCACAAGAAGCAGGATGAGAAAGCAGAGGCAAAAAAGAGTGAAGGAAAGTGAGGCAAGCGCTCTCTCCAGCTGGCAAAGGTATTTTAGGAAAATGGGCTCTAATTTAGATGGTGTGAAGGAAAACAAAGGCCATCTTCTGAAAGTCATCTCAAATGAAGTTGGCCTCTCTTGTAATTAAGACCTTGTGCAAGCTCGTTTTTATATAAATATTTTTAATTAATAGATGCCTTCATCAAACATGAAAAATATTAAGCATTAACACTCACTAGAGACCCTGAAATTAGATTGATTATCTGCATCTCAATTTGCTTTTTCGACATCACTAATTTATTTTTAATAGGTCTGTAATTTAGCTTTATCTATTCCTTATTCTGCTTGGCAGAATCAAATGCCTGCAGCTCACCAGTCTGCCTCTGCAACCTTTAGGCACTGCTGTCTGCACAGTATATTAATTTTTAAGTTTTCCAACCCAGTGTGAGGAAGAAGTTCAATTAATTTCCGTATGGGAGCCAGACTAATACCCTATCCTCCCCCAGAAATAATAAAATTTAAATAAAAGAGAAGACCAGTTGTAGGGAGAATCTAGATAAAAATAGTAAATTCTCACTCTCATATTACAGGATCTGCTGCCCTTGAAATATTTTCCATTTTGAATTGGTGGCACTGATATCAAAAATAAATGCTCTTCCACTGGCACCTGTTATTGGCAGACTGACTCATGGAATATTGGTGAACAGAGGGTTGGGACCTTTCAAAGGACGTTTTCAGTTTCTTTCCACTTTTTAATGATATGTAGTTTGCAGACTCGGATGGGATCTGGCATTGCTGTGGCTGTGGCAAAGGCTGGCAGCCTGGCATGGGAACTTTCATATGCCAAAAAAAAAAAAAAAGGTAGAATCCCAAATAACAACAACAAAAATGGGAAAATGGTTATGTCTCTGCATGGGGGGCGGTGGGGAGGTTAGGTTAAACAGGAGTTCCCTTGTGTCACAGAGGATTAAGGATCAGGTTGTCACTGCAGCAGCTAGGCTGCCACAGTGGCACAGGTTTGATCCCTGGCCTGGGAACATCCACACGCCTTGAGTGTGCCCCCCTCAAAGACAAAATTAAACAAAAGAGGTATTTTTTTTCTTTTTGCCTGAAGCGGAGGGGTTTATTTAAGTAAAAGAGCATCGTTGCACATTGGAGGGACTTAGGTAGGGTGAAAATAGCACTGTGACATTTGCATGCTAAGACCGATGCTGCGGCGTGAACAGGCAAGGCAAGCGAATTAATCCAGATGAAAGTCATGATCCTCACAACCAAAGGCATGCTGAGGAAGATGGTCAGATTCAAGACATTTATTAAAGAGAGCCACTAGGCTCACTGATGATCAGATGTGGGGAGGGGAAATTCATGAGTGAACCCCTAGACTTCTGGCTTGAGCGACTGGGTGGCTGGTCATTACAGCCAATACTGAGAATGGCAACAGCAGGGGTGAGGAGGAGCAGAAACCCAGCATTTCATTTTAAAGGAGTATGACTCCGAAGCTTTTGAGATATCCGAACGGAAATAGCACACAGAGGAGTTCCCGTCGTGGCTCAGTGGCTACAGAATCCGACTAGGAATCATGAGATTGCGGGTTCGATCCCTGGCCTTGCTGAGTGGGTTAAGGATCCTGCATTGCCGTGAGCCGTGGTGTAGGTAGCAGACGCGGCTGGGATCCCGCGTTGCTGTGGCTGTGGCGAAGGCCGGCAGCTACAGCTCCTGTTAGACCCCTAGCCTGGGAACCTCCATATGCCATGGGTGCAGCCCTAGATAAGGCAAAAAAAAAAAAAAAAAAAAAAAGAAATAGCATCCAGACAGTTGGAAAAGTAAGACTAAAGCCCAAAGGAAGGCTCTGGTATAGAGAGTTATTAACTGGGCACAGTCATTATAAATGGCATTTATATTATGAAAATAGACTCGGGCCTAGGAAAAGGAAGTGAAGAGAGAGAAAGCAGCCCAGTCCTTAGTCTCTAGGAATCTCAGAACTGGATTGAATGAAAGGGACCCTCCCTTGGGGAGAGAGGAAAGGCAGCCCTCAGAGGAAAGAGCTACCGGGAGGGGGCGCTGTCGTGCAGCTAAGAGACTGGAGACCGCTGCTCCCAGGACGGGTATCGCTGAAGAACCAAGGAACTAAAAGCTCAGTTTTACCTCAGTCTATTAAGTATTCCTAAGACTTTTGAAGGCACCGGGAGATAGAATGCTGAACTTCTGAGGGCAGGACTGGGCCTTTGATCGCACAGCAATAAGAGGAATATATTTATACGCCATATAGGGATTCCCGAGTGTCTGCAGAGCATCTTGTCCCCGCAGGCAGTGACTCTGAGCCAGGAAGCCGTAATGATCCCACCCCCACGTGCCCCCAACACCCGTAGTCCCCTTAGCTTCCATCCCCAGGGGGACTTCATAGGCATGCTTTCCGTAGCAGCAATTTGTGGACTCCTCTAAAAGGATGTAAATTCCTTGAGGGGATAAACAACGCCTTACTCAACTCTTCGTTCTGTGTTCTGTGCATCACCCAACACAGTATCTAGCTCAGTGTAAGCCCTCAGTTGGTGTTTTTCAGTTGTGGGCACAGAGAGTTAAAAAAAAAAAATTCTGACAACTTCTTACCATGATCAATGTATTATCAAAGATCGGAGAACCTAGCTCAGAAATTAGTGAGATCACAAATGAATTACTCTATAAACACACTCCTTTTCTAATTTAAGGGAAGATGCTCCCGCAGGCTGAAAAATATAAATAAAAGAGGTTAGTTACACAAGGGACAGGACTGTCTGATAATATATTGGTGGTTGGGTAAGAGGAATACGCAAAGCTGCCCTCAGTACTTCTTCCAAATTGAAAGAGCATAAGCAGAGTAGGTCAGAAACCAGAACCCTTAGTGTTTGCAGAAAATGTACTTTAAAATAATTTACTTCGCGGCTCTAAATGGTAATGCTTGTTCATGACACAAAAATCTGGAAATCGGGAGAGGGCTGTCTCTAGATAATGCTACTTTTATGTCTCCACACAGAGTAACTAACCAGGGCCTTTCATTCTGAGCATATCACCCAGTTTTATCCTCTTAAAAGTGGCAAAGTCGCCTTGGGATTTATAGGATGGGTTTATGCAAAATAAATGATGCTGGAGGGAAGAGGGGGATTTAGAGAGAAAGCTGGAAAGGACAAAGAAAAGGTGAACAGGCAAGCTAGACAAACCTATCTTAACAGCCTCCAATAAAGTAGAAGGGTGTGACATCCTGTCCAGCTAGAAAGGAAAGTCAGGGGCACCTGAGAAGTGACCAAGAGACGACTTCAGCTACTGACTGTGGCGTTTTCTGAGCAAAGTCACATACATCCCTAAACCCGTCACTTTTCAAGGACGTGTAACCTGAGTCCTCACTTTCTCAGGCCAGAACAAGACAAGCTTCCTTTACTGTGGTTCCCCCGGGTCCTAACAGTGGGGGTTCCCGATGGCGCTTTGGGCCTCCCTCATGCGCTGGGGACCAGGTGGACCTGTTCTTCCAGATGGGTCAACAGTCTCCATGGAACTCTAAGAGTCATCTCACCTCTTCTTCTGCAAAGAGACCGCAGAGTCTATAGAAAATACTTGGAGTATTAGAGTCCAGAACCTTCTTCCCAGAATCCCTAGGAACCCTAGTCCAATTCACTCATTTGACAAAGGAGAAAAATGAGTCAGGGATAACCTGGGACTTGGAACAGATCACATAGCTAGTTAGTTGCAGAACCAAGACAACTGCTAACCCAGCATGATGTCACGGATTAAGTTTCTCACCTGTTGTCTCAATTTGTGTCTCTGTAAGTAGGGAATTATGATGACCTTGATGGGTAGTGGGGGACAAAATCAAGCATGTGTGTAAAATACTTTGCGAGGTGATTGGCATGATTGGCACACACCCTTCCCCCATGTCTAGAGAATTATTCTCTCCTCTTTTGCCCTTTCTTGCTACACACAACATGATGCTTTACCTACTGCTATCAGAAAACAACAGATGGGAGGAGTTCCCTTCGTGGCTCAGTGGTTAACGAATCCGACTAAGGACGATGAGGTTGTGGGTTCGATCCCTGGCCTTGCTCAGTGGGTTAAGGATCCGGCGTTGCCGTGAGCTGTGGTGTAGGTCGCAGACGCGGCTGGGATCCCGCGTTGCTGTGGCTGTGGCGAAGGCCGGCGGCTACAGCTCCTGTTAGACCCCTAGCCTGGGAACCTTCATATGCTGCGGGTGCGGCCCTAGATAAGGCAAAAAGACAAAAAAAAACAGATGAAAGAAAGCGCACACCTTTTTATGGCCGCACCCACAGTATATGGAAGTTCCCGGGTCAGGGACTGAATCCGAGTGGCAGCTGGGACCCTCACCGGATCCTTAAACCCATTGGGCCGGGCTAGGTAGCAAATACTTGCCTCCACAGAGACCTGAGCCGCTGCAGTTACATTTTTAACCCATTGTGCCACAGTGGGAATGCCCCTTTTTCCACTTTTAAGGACACCTAGGGTAGGGGATTTTCAAACACTCCCCTTCATATTTTATGTCCTTTTTTTTTTTTTTTTTGCCTTATCTAGGGCTGCTCCCATGGCATATGGAGGTTCCCAGGCTAGGACTCTAACAGGAGCTGTAGCTTCCGGCCTTTGCCACAGCCACAGACACAGCAATGCGGGATCCGAGCCACGTCTGCAGCCTACACCACAGCTCACGGCAACTCCGGATCCTTAACCCACTGAGCAAGGCCAGGGATCGAACACGCAACCTCACAGTTCTAGTCGGATTCATTAACCACTGAGCCACGACAGGAACTCCCCCTCTTCATATTTTAAATGCAGCATGTTTCCCTGTGTTCTATCCACAGGGTGTTAAATGGCTTGGAAGCTCTTTATGTTGCTTCTTAAATATTGCTATAAAAATTCACCCTTCCCTGCACCTTCTCCCATAGCTGTGATACCCCCAGCTTGGTCGGGAGGCTCTGAGTAAGAGATCGTGGCTCTCAGGCTCTCAAACGCACCCTCAGTAAAACCCATTCACCACAGACGAAGAGAGGAGAGGTTGCTTGGCTGCAGATGAAAACTGAATTGGCTTCTTTCTGCAGTTCCCCAGGATCCAGGGTGAAATGAATTTCAAGGGTGCTCAGTAGCCATATGCACCCACTAGTTGTTTGGGTATTTCTATGTGGCCAGTTGGAACAGCAGCAAAATGAGAAATATGTCTTATGTCTATAAATTTTCCCAGAAAAAAATGAAGGAAAGAGATGCAAGGCTGGGGGAAATATAGATCTTGGAATCCACACAGGGGACAGAGAGTGGAGTTGTATCTCTTTACCTGTAGTTCTCTCCGGTCTTGAATATATTGTTCCCCAAATCTCAGGAATCACATTGGCTTCCCTCAAAACGCTGCTTACCGCCTTTCTCTCTTTTCGTAGTGCTGAAAAATATAAAGGCTAATCAATAGGCTAAAGAATCAAGGCTGAATACAGAGTTCCCATCCTGGCTCAGTGGTTAGCAAATCCAGCTAGCATCAATGAAGACTCAGGTTCAATACCTGGCCTTGCTCAGTGGGTTAAGGATCTGGCATTGCCGTGAGCTGTGGTGTAGGTTGCAGATGTGGCTCGGATCCCGCGTTGCTGTGGCTGTAGCTGGTGGCTACAGCTCTGACTGGACCCCTAGCCTCTGAACCTCCATAAGGATGTGGCCCTAAAAAGACAAAAAGAACAACAACAAAAAAGAACAAAATACAAATAAATGCTGGTAGAGCTTAATTCAAACTTGTGTGTTTCTTATAAGGAATCCCAAAAGTTGCATTGCAGGCATCCAAGTACGGAAAATCCCCCAGAGACAGAAGTTGAAATAACTTACTCTCAGTTTATTGTAAATCAGAAGAAGAAAAAGGAGAAGGTTTTACCAAGGTTATTTAAGTCTCAAGGAAAGCAAGTTGGCTTCAGGTATGTCTGGTTTTCATCTAGCTTGAAAAAGGCTTAGATTTCAAAAATGAAACTATGCAAATAATTAGCTAGTCATTTTGTGTAAATGCTTTAGACTTTAGACGTTACTATGGAAAATAAAGTAAAATATAACAGCTTTAGCACAGCCCCAGTAAGCGTTGTCCACGGACAGCACATTAAATCCTGAATTACATACTCTACCAAACACTTCCTAATGAGCCATCCAAGTCTCTGATGTATATAATACGCCTTTTTAAAAAATGCATGAATACATATTCCAACCACAGGTTTGGATGGCTCCTTTGGGTTATTTAAGTTTCAAAGGGGTCCATCAGTCTCTGAGGTATAACATTCTGTGAATGCCTTAAAAAAGAAAATTCCAAGTTAAAAGCTCAAAATGCCTTAGAGGGAAACAATAACACATCAGCCCCCAAACCAGGCTATTCAAAGGCAAGGCTGGTGAGGCAACTGCAGTCCTGAGTTTCCCATCTTTAGTCAAAAGATGTCAAAACCCTTAGAACAGCTGTAACTCTTGTCCTTCCAACCTAATGCTACAACTGCAGCTGGTTTTATTTATAATTAGAATCCAGTGACCTCCTCTGACTTGTGTCTGTGCTGCTATTACATGGCTGCTGGGATGTGATTGTCCTGAGCTGAAGGGGACAGGAAGTTCAAATCCCCAGAATGGACGCCCCAGGGGCTGTTCTGCAAAGAAGCTGAAACTTGGGGCTTCGCAGCCTAAGGAATTTGGTCGATCCAAAAAGGAAATACTTGGAGTTCCTGTTGTGGCTCAGCGGGTTAAGAACCTGACTAGTATCCATGAGACTGTGGGTTCGATCCCTGGCCTCGCTTAATGGGTTAAGGATTTGGCGTTACTGTCAGCTGTGGTGTACATTGCAGACACACTTGGAACTGGACCCCTAGCCTGAGAACTTCCATATGTCTCAAGTGTGGCCCTAAAAAGAAAAAAATAATTAAAAAATGAAATATTTGTGGGTGGAAAAGAGAGAACAAATCACAAGAAGGGCTTACACAGAGGAAACTCATAAAACCTTTCTCCTGGAAAAGCATGAGAAACAGACAATGCATGATGAGAAAAAAATGCAAGCAAAAGGCATCAGGTGGATGGAAGAGAGGGAATGGAGTAAAAATAAGGTGCAAGGCGGGGAAGAAAGCAGTTTACTTGGGAATCTTCATTGTGCCAGACACTCTCATTAATCCAGTTAGCCCCCACTGCAACTTGACATGTAAATGGAATTACCTTAATTTTACAGAGAAGGGAACTGAAGTTCAGAGAGGTTCAGAAACATACTAAAATTCACACAGCTAACAGTAGAGTCAGAACTCATACCCAGGATTACGTGACCCCAATGCCTGTAGCCTTTGGTCCTCCCTTTGGCTCAAGAAGGATGTCGTGCAACCGAATTGTAGACATTGTAGAGATGGGAGGGTGTGTCTGGAGGAACCCAGAGGCACTGTCCAACACAGTCTGACTGCCCATGTGCAGTGTGTTTTGTCAGCTGTAAAAGATAAATCTCATTCCTTAAGGATTAAAAGAGTGAATATACATTCAGCACATGACACATGAAAGCATCCCATGAATTGAAGCTAATTGCTATTATGTTGCTCACCTAATGATTCATCTCCCCAGTCAGCTTGTGGAGGTTCATGTTATGGGCCGATAGCTATGGATTCATGAGAGCAAGCTTTTGATGTTTTTTCAAGTTTCTATAGACAATACTCATTTTTCCCAACAGTATGGGAATCATAAATTAAGACGAGTTGGGCATAATTTGAATAGGATGAGCTGGTCACAAATTTCAGGTCATGACCCAGGCTTGATAAAGTAAGACCCAGAAATCTTGATTAATTCCAAAGGCTGAGGTCTAATATGGAAAGGCATTTGTCATCCCCCCAGAATTTAGATCTATAAAGAGCTGATGTAAAGTAAATCTCAACCCTGATGGAGGAGCAGAGGGAAAATGAGCTCATCTAATCTGATGGCCTCACGGACTTGTTGGCCCAGAAGAATCCATTGTGTCATAGCCAAGTCTGAACATCTTTCTGGTGTCTGGGCAGGGCTTATTCCACTATACTAGTATCCCAATGGTGGTGACGGTTACCCTGCAAGGACAGGAAGGATACACGTCCTTGCAGTCATCAGTAAGACAGCACAGGTTTTCATGGCATTAGTCTAGTTGGTGGACCAGATGACATCAATGAAAATAGATATCCTCGGTCTCCAGGATCATCCTTTCTGAGGTTACTCAGATACAGAATGACTAAGGGGCAATATGCTTGTACCACCACCTCACAGAACTCAGGCACACCCCTATAAATTCAGGAGGAAACCTGAGAGGGGGCAGTTCTGAGTCCATGTGCTGAGAGATAACTTCCCATCACAGTACAATCCCTACTTGAATGGGATGGTAGAGAGTGTGTCCATGTTTCCTCTCTTTGCTGCAGTGCGCTTGTCAAGAGAATGCAAACTGCTTCAGAGCACCCATCAGTCTGCGAACTTCCCCTTTCACCCTCTCCACAATTTTTCCTCACTCTTTCCATGACTCCTCTCTCCTGAGAAGAAGTTTTTACATTGAGATATAAGGATGAGGAGAAAAGTAAAAAGCTGTCTTTTCATTTGTTTTTTGTTGTTTCTAAATCCTAAGTGTTGGACACAGATGAGGTGCCATTGCTTCAAGCTGCCCTCACCATCTTGAATTTTTCTTTGTCCAAGCTGGAATCCACAAACTATCCTGCATCGCGGGACTGGGCCTTCATCAATTCATCACATGCCTTGCCTGCACCATCCTGATGCTGCCGTGGGCATTACAGGAAATCAAGAGAAGCCCAAGACATTGTCACAGTTGGGTTGAGAGACAAGGAGAAGCATCGCCAAAGATGTGCTTTGTAAGGCTGCTCTGATGTAACTGCAAAATTCTGACATGAGGCAACACAGGTTTTAAGTGTTAAGATTAAAGATGAGAAAAGGGGAAATACTCTCCTTAAATTGAATCCACTAATGTCAGTGGGATTAACTGAAATTCATAGTAACAGAAGATCTCAGTCTGCCTCCCTAGAGATCGTGCTCTTCACTTGGGCTCATATCTTGCTGGCCCTGCCTTGACCTCCTGGTCTAGAGGACCCCTTAGGATGCTCTTGGTAACAGCCCACCGCCACCCCGGGATGATTTCCTGGGTTCTGTAAGTTCACTGATGTCCAGACAAAAATCTTCCCCAACTGTTCCCCAACTGGTGCTTGAAATTCTTCTATCAAGAGGATGGAGGAACTTTATGCACAAATGCCTCCAGGAGTAGCAGACCAATTCATAAGGTAAGAGTAACAGAGAGAAAAGATCCCTGTAGACACGGAATTTCTGAGGAGATCAGAGAAGATGGTGGAGATGGGAAGTGATGCAGAAGGAGATGCCAGGACCATTCGGAGAAACTTTACCTCGTGGCTAATGTATTGACCATTGCCTGGCCTCAAGGCACTGACTAGCTCCTGTCTTCTTTGCTACCCAGAGTTCTGCCCTGGGAGGCACTGGCTTAAGTGTTTTACTCAGATTCTATCACCTCAGCGGCACTTCCTGCACCCAGCCCACTTCTGGAATGGAGGGTCTTGAGAAAAAAGGGAAAAAAGTTGAGCAGTCAGTAAATCTTCTTGGCACTATCTGTGTTTGTTTGTCTGTCCTCAGCTCAGTTTGGATTGAGTTTTTTTTCTCTCTTCTTTTTGTGCATAAGGCCCTCTCCCCCCAAATGAAGTTGTTTTGAAGCACAGCCCGGCCTGTTCTGAACTATAAAAGATTCAGTTAATTAACCTTTCATCAGCTGATTACTTTCAACCTTTTGGTCGGCACATTGGGGAAATGTACTAGTGGTTACTAATTAAAGGTATTGAATATACCTTTACACTTCTTCAAACTCTTAGACTCCTGGAACTAAGTTGATTAACAAGAAAAGGGAGACATTTCTATTGAATTTATCCTTGAAAATGGCTAAGAGAGACTATAAATAAAACCAGAAAGAAGGAAGCTGTGACCTTATTCTAAAACCTCTATTTGTAATTGAGTGTTGGGGTTTGGGATCATTTGGTAAGCATAATAATAGCAGAGATTTACTGGGTGCTTATCATGTGCAAGAAATAAAGTAATGACTTCCCATATCCCATCTTATTTAACTCTTACGATTCTATGAGATATATATGAATTCCAATCCCATATAAAGCTAGGAAGTCAAACAAACTGCTCAAGATCACAAAGTTAGTACACAGCAGCAGAGAGCCTTAATGTGGGAGAATTTATCTCCAAAGACAGTGCATTTAATTTCAAAAATGCGGACCTATGTGACGATGCCATCATTATTTTTGGAGTTGAAAGAGCCTAAAAAAAAAAATCCACTTGCAATTCCAGAGTGCAGCATGTAATCTTACAATTCCTTTCTGCACTATCCCAAACATTTATTATCTCAACCCAGCAGCAGCTAAGCTGGGTGGTCTGGCTCTAGGTCCTTCACAAGATTTGCCATCAAGCTGGTGGCTGGGTCTGAAGGCTTGACTCAGGCTAGGACACTTGCTTCCAACCTCACTTGTGTGGTTGTTGAGAGCTCCTTGCTAACTGATGGCCAGAGACCTCAGTTTCTCATCACAAGGTTGTCCATGTGCAGCCTGAGTGTCATCATGACACAGCAGCTGAAGATGACCCCAAAGGGACGGAGCCTACGAGAAAGCTCAAATCTTGTAGAGCCTAATCTCAGGAGAAACATACCATCAGTTCTGTCACATCCTCTGGATCACACAAATCAGTCCTGGCAATGTGGGAGGAGAGGACTAGAAGTCACCTAAGGGTGTGAGTACCAGGAAGTGAAGATTCCTGGCAGCTCTCTTGGCAGCTGTCTACCACCCTTGCCTTCCTGCACTGTTCTCCCAGCACAGAAGCCCTTTATCCATCTTGTCTGCCTACCTCAATTCTACCCATTCTTAAAGACTGATTCAAATTTAATTTTCTTTTGTAAAGAATCCCCATTCTCATGACTTTGATGATTATTAACACATTGACCACATTGTACTGTAAATACTTGTTTACAAGTTATCTTTGGAGATCTCCTTTCAAAAAGCAGAGACAAAGCTTGCCCTTGGGGAATTTACTTTGGGAAGTGATCCCAAGGAATGGGTGTGGGGACTGGGAAGAATGGGAGAAGGCAAAGGCAATCCAAGAGCTAATTGTTGAGCTGATCAACACCGTAGGCAGCTGAGTTCCATCTACTGGACTGTTATTGACTCAGGTCCTTGGACTCTTTGATCAATAGAAATTGATGAGGCAAGACAAGAAATTCAGGCAAGGCTTTATCGGGTCTCTTGCTGCAACACCAGGGGGAAAGAACAAGTAACAGTTTTCCCTGCTTGTTCCCTGCAGGGGAGGGGAAGAGGGAGCCAAGTGAACTGCTCCTTTAAGTGGGGTGAGTGTAGGGGAGGCTCCAGGGTTCAGGCTGGAGGGGTATGGTAGGTGACCTGCCCACCCCTTTGGTGGTGCTGAGTACAAGAACTGTGCACGGTACCCTGCTTTTTCTCCAGACACCTGAGAAGCGGCAGTTGGGTTTTTGGTCTTTTTGTATTCTCCAACTGCATGTACTCAGTTATTTTCAGTCCTTTATAATTTCTCTGTGTTTTGTTGCTTGAGGAGTCGTTTGTCCAGGAGCAAGCACTGCAGCCAAGGGTCTCAGGTCCCAGCCTGCCTCAGGACCCTCTGAAGTACTGTGTAAAGCACACCTCGAATTAGTCTGCTTGGAAAAAAAGAAGAATATTTACTCTCCAGGTCCTCGCCCCACAATGATTAAGGGTGGATTCAGAGAATATTGGCAATGATACAAAAGTCAAGAGATAAGGGTTAAAGCAAATGCCGCTGGGATAGACTGGTATGCAGCAAGTTGCACAGCAGTGGCCAAAACAAAAGGATGAGAGGAGAGGATGTCCAACACACCTGTATGGATTATAATTAAGGCCAGGGACAGCACATCATTTTTCTTTGAATCCTAGTGCATAGAATAGGGCCTACCAGCTGGAAAACCCATGCCAAGCCATGCAACTATCATGGAGAGCCTTGATTTACTCAACAAGTATGTATTGCACATGTACTAAGAGGTAGGCACCATGCAAAGTACTGATAAAATAGTTCATAACTAGTAATGCACAGGTACGGACCCATCAAAATGAACCCCAACACTTCACAAGCAGTAGGGTTATCCTGGAATTTAATGTATTTTTTTTTCTTTTCTTTTTCGGCCGCCCCACAGTATATGGAGTTCCCAGGCCAAGGATCAGCTCAGAGCTGCAGTTGTTAACTATGCTGACACTGCAGCGATGCTGGGTCCTTTAACCCACTGTGCGGGGGCAGGGATCAAACCTTTGTCCTGGTGCTACAGAGAAGTGGCTGATCTTGTTATGCCACACCGGGAACTTCTGGAAATTACTTTTGTAATTCAAACTTGGAACCAGTTGAATAATGAGGCATAAACCAAAAATATTTACACACATGTTCAAATGATGGGCACTTTTTGCTTCTTAGGGGGGAGTGTGGGAGAAAGAGATGTCTTAGGGTACCCCCAAGAGAGGAAAAGAATTGTCATTGAGGAGTTCCCGCCATGGCGCAGAGGAAACGAATCTGACTGGAACCATGAAGTTGCAGGTTTGATCCCTAGCCTCACTCAGTGGGTTAAGGACCCAGAGTTGCCATGAGCTGTGGTGTAGGTCGCTAACTCGTCTGGGATCTGGCATTGCTGAGGCTGTGACTATGGCCAGCAGCTGTAGCTCTGATTCGACCCCTAGCCTGGGAACCTCCATATGCCAAAGCCGTGGCCCTAAAAAACCAAAACAAAACAAAAAGAAAGTAAAACTTTATCCTAAGAAGTGACAAAAGGAAAGTTCTATGCTTTTCCATAATTTGTACACTGAGCTTCTAGAAGGCATGTTCAGAAATTTTTTTGTTTTGGCCAAATAAACAGATGGAGTTCAAAAGTCTCATTTTTAAATGAACAAACCAAATCCGGAACTTCTGTTTCGGGTTCGACAAGTTGCAAGACACTGTCACTCCCACTCTAACCAAGAATGCAAAAAGGAAAAGCTCTAAGGTCACTTTTTTCAAACCCATCAGAGATCTGAGAAATCTAAATGAGCTAAAAATGTAGAAAGAAACCATCTTCCTGGGAGAGAAGAGAGTTGTGGCTGTTTCATCCCCATCAGAGGGAGGAACAGGCTCCCCTGGAGCACAGAAATGAAACACTAGACAGCAATAAAAAGCACAAATGACATATGCATACAACGTGGAAGAATCTTTAAAAGACACTATGTTGACCAAAAGGAGCCAGGCACAGAGACGATACTATGGGAAACACAAGAACAGGCAAAAGTAAACTGTAGTGCTAGAAATCCAAGAATGGGTTGCTTCTTGAGTGGGGAGATAGAATTTCTGGAAGGAGATGTGAGGGAATCTGCCAGAGTATTTGAAACGTTTAATAGCTGCTTTGGGATGGAGGTGATGTGAGACTGTAACATTATCAGATTTCATCCAGTACAGTAAGAATAGTACCATCTGTTCATTTTATTGTGTACAAATCATACCTAAGACCCCCAACCCCCCTCCAAAAAAAAAAAAAAAAACCAAAAAACCCACCCCTAAATCCCGGCAAAATTAAGGAACTTGAAAACTAGATGTTGGAGTTCCTGCTGTGGTTCAACAGGATCCTTGGTGCCTCTGGAGCACCGAGATGCTGGTTCAATCCCCTCTCCCACTCCACCCCACGGTTAAAGGTCCCATGGTGTCACAGCCGCGGCCTGGGTCTGATCCCTGGACAGGGAACTCCACATGCTGGGGAGCGGCCAAAAGGAAGAAGAAGAAAAAAGATGTTGCTGCAATAATGCCTGGTACCAAATAACTCCAAAACTCGGCTGCTCGCAACAGCAAACATTTGCCTTCTTGCTCACAAACACATGGGTTGGCAGGCAGCCTTGTAGGACTTGTCTGGTCTGGAGTTTCTAGAAGCTTCCCAGGACAAGTTCCTTTCTTTGCTGACAAAGACAAAAGCACAGTGGGCAGTGAAAGCCCTTAGACCCTCCGCTTATAAACAGCGTCTGTCATGACCACCTTTCATTGGCCCAAGCCAGTCACCTGACCAAGGCCAAAGCCAATAGGATGGGAAGGATTCTCCACCCCCATGAACTATGAGAAGGATGGAGGTGAGGGAGAAAGTGTGGATACTTAATCTCCCAGTCTCCAAGTAGCCTGTGAAAGAGGAAAAAAACCAGGGCTCCCGGGAGGAGCCCAGCACCTCTGCATTAGCCCACACTGTCCAGTGGCCAAGAGACCATAGCTGTGTTCCGAAGGAAAGTTCCAGCACATCTTCACATTGACTTCCAGAGAAGTGTGAGGAAACCAGAAGGACAGTGCTCCACGCAGAGCTGATAGAAAGCCTCGCTCTGGTTTCCCTGGTGTTTGGAAAGCTACTCTCCCTCCAGGGAGCCGCAAAGCTCTCTGTCTGCACTGGGAGAAGAAACATCTGTTCATGGAAAGAAATGCAATACAGCCATCTAATGGATCCTGGCTGTCACAGGCCAGCTACTGCTTCTCTGGGAACATCCGAAGTGGATGACAGCACAAAGTTTGAGCAGACGTGTCCACAGGCAGATGAGCACCTGTGGGGGAGGTGGGTGTGTGCAGAGCTGTCGCTGGCATGCTCAATGATTTTCACCAGCTGCTGCTGGACTCTTGGGGGAGCAGTATCCCCTGATTTGAGCCCCATCCCAGCATAAAACACACACTTCTTATGCTAAGAAAATTAGACATAACTCTGATCCAAAAAAAAGAAATGAGGCCAATTTTTACTCACCTCCATCGTGTTAGAGATCAAGCCTGGGGTGGCCGTTTCTGCCACATAAACTTAGATAAACCACCTGGAAAGAAACTCCAGCCTCCTTGTTCCTTGCAAGCACGTTAAGCCATTTTCTTCCTGGCCGACCGTGGTCACAGAGTCCGCACAGCAAGAGCCTCTGAGTTCAGTTCCATTCCACAAAGCCATGGTCAGTCCTGGGCTGGTGCTCTGAGCTTCCCCAGGTCCTCCTGGCTCCAGGCATTCGTCCATGACTCCGGTCAACTAAAGAAGTCATCCAGGAGTTCCCTTTGTGGTTCAGTGGTTAACGAATCTGACTAAGAACCATGAGGTTGCGGGTTCGATCCCTGGCCTTGCTCAGTGGGTTAAGGATCCGGCGTTGCCGTGAGCTGTGGTGTAGGTTGCAGACGCGGCTCGGATCCCGCGTTGCTGTGGCTGTGGTGAAGGCCAGCGGCTACAGCTCCTGTTAGACCTCTAGCCTGGGAACCTCCACATGCCGCGGGTACGGCTCTACATAAAGGCAAAAAAAGACCAAAAAAAAAAAAAGAAGTCATCCAGTTGGCTCACCCAGCAGACAATGACTGCTCACCTGCTCTGTGTCATGAACTCTGCTAAGCCCTGAGGATAAAACTTTGGAGGGGAAAAAACGTGTCCCTTCCTGCCCCAGAGCTTGCACACGATAGGCAAGGTAGACACGGACGGAACAGATTAAGTGTGATTTGAGCTGAGCAGAATTGCAAGGCGGTCCTCAGAGCCTCATTGCTGCAGGAAGGACTTGCCCTGGAGTTCCCGTGGTGGCGCAGTGGTTAACAAACCCAGCTAGGAGCCATGAGGTTGCGGGTTCGATCCCTGGCCTTGCTCAGTGGGTTAAGGATCCTGTGTTGCTGTGAGCTGTGGTGTAGGTCGCAGACGCGGCTCGGATCCTGCGTTGCCGTGGCTGCGGCGTAGGCCGGTGGCTGGAGCTCCTGTTAGACCCCTAGCCTGGGAACCTCCACATGCCTGGAGTGTGGCCCTAAAAAAAGGACAAAAAGGCAAAAAGGCAAAAAAAAAGAAAGGACTTGCCCTTTAACCCCAAGGGTGGTCGGATCCATTAAAGGGGCAGAGCTGCAGGGCAGCGGCACTTTGACTGCAGTGTTTTTCCTGAAAGCTTCAATGCCACATCCTTCTGTGGGCTCTGTCCTGCTTTGTTTCAAGCAGCAGACCATTTGAATGGACTTGAATTTTTACAAATCTAAGTAGGGAAGTTTGTCTCTGGCCACATGCCTTGGAAAACAGAAATAGTTTTGGGGATCTCAGTGGCACCTGGCTGAGGCAGCAGTGATCCCAGAGACCACACGACCCCTCTTAATCTCTCCCATCTATTTCAAGACTGAGAGGAATGTTGAACATCTTTTCAGTTTCCTGTTGGCCATCTGTATGTTTTCTTTTGGAGAAATATCTGTTTAGGTCGTCTGCCCATTTTTTGGATTGCGTTTTTTTGTTTTTTTTTCTTTTTTAGCCATAACCATGGCTTATGGAAGTTCCCGGGCCAGGGATCGAATCTGAGCCACATCTGCAAACTACACCACAGCTTCAGCAATGCCTGATCCTTAACCCACTGTGCCACATAGGGAACTCAGGTAGATTTTTTTTTTTTTTTTTACTTTAAGCTGTACTAGCTGTTTGTATATATTGGAAACTAATGCATTGTTGGTAGCATCATTTGCATGGTGCTCAACATCACTAATTTTTAGAGAAATGCACACAAAAACTACCATGAGGTATCACATCACACCAGTCAGAATGGTCATCATCAAAGAGTCTACAAACAATAAATGCTGGAGAAGGTGTGGAGAAAAGGGAGCCCTTCCACATTGTTGGTAGGAATGTAAACTGGAGCAGCCACTATGGAGAACAGTATGGAGGTTCATTAAAAAACTGAAAATAGAGTTACCATATGATCCTGCAGTCCCACTCTGGGGCATATATCTGGAGACAACTTCAATTCTCTAATTTGAAAATGTACATGGACCCCCATGTTCATAGCAGCCCTATTTGCAATAGAAGCAACCTAGATGTCCATCGACAGATGAATGGATAAAGAAGATGTGTTACACACACACACACACACACACACACACACACACGAATATTACTCAGCCATAGAAA
Source organism: Catagonus wagneri (assembly GCA_004024745.2). Classification (NCBI taxonomy): domain Eukaryota; kingdom Metazoa; phylum Chordata; class Mammalia; order Artiodactyla; family Tayassuidae; genus Catagonus; species Catagonus wagneri. The sequence goes on along the minus strand of PVHT021183543.1, from coordinate 34,428,795 downwards.
GGAAGGAAATACCACTTACAGCAACATGGATGGACCTAGAGATTATCGTACTAAGTGAAGTAAGCCAGACAGAGAAGGACAGGTACCATATGATATCACTTATATGTGGAATCAAAAAGAAAATGATACAAATGAACTTATTTATGACACAGAAATAGACTCACAGACATAAAAGACGAATTTATGGTTACCTAGCGGAAGGGGGAGGTCTAAACTAGGAGTCTGGGATTAACAGATACATGAAAACAACAGATACAAAATAGATAACCAACAAGGACCTACTGTATAGTGCAGGGAATGATATTCAGTGCCTTGTAATACCCTATAATGGGAAAGAACCTGAAAAATAATATGTCTGAATCACTTTGCTGCATACCTGAAGCTAATACAACTTTGCAAATTAAACGTACTTCAATTTTCTTCGCAAGGTTATAAAAAAAACAGAAAAGATTGGGAGGAGTTCCCACTGTGGCTCAGCAGGTTAAGGACCCAGCCTGCTCTCTATGAGGATGCGCGTTCCATGGCTGGCTTCACTCAGTGAGTTAAGGATCTGGTGTTGCTGCAAGCTGTGGTGTAAGTCACAGATGAGGCTCAGATCTGGCTTTGCTATGGTTATGGCTGTGGCTTAGGCCTGCAGCTCTGATTTGACCCCTAGTCCAGGAACTTCCCTATGCCGAAGGTGCAGCCATAAAAAGAAAGACTGGGGAGTTCCCAAGTGGTCTAGTGTTTAGGACGCGATGATTTTAACACTGTGACCTGAGTCCAATCCCTAGTCTGGGAAATAAGATCACACATCAAGCCTCTGCATGGAGTGATTAAAAAAAAAAGCCTTAGGATAAAGCAATTCTTTGCCGGGCCATTGCCAAAGCAGTTCTGAAAACCACCAAGTGTGCATGGAGATTGCTGGTTAACACTCAGGCCCTGCGCCAAGCTGCTGCAAGCAGTTCAGTTTTCCATTAGTCAAATGATCAGAGGGCAAACCTAAAAGTCTAAGTCTAGCTGACATTCATAAGATATCATAGGGGCCAAGCGATGAGAAAAATAAAACTAAAATGGAATTCCTACAGAAAATGTAACTGGAAAAATATCTTCTAGTTTCAATCATTTATTCCTCAGAAGGCTTTTCCATGTACTAGCTTAGGACCAGGGCCACACACACACACACACACACACACACACACACAAGTCAGCAACAGTGTTTTTTGTTATTCTTTGGAGAGGAGGAAGAGGAGGTGGGTTTTCTTTCCTACCCAGCTGCCCCCAGGAAAGTTATATTTAGAAGAAACTGTCATTAGTAAAATGTGACCTTTGGGCAGCACAACTTTCTGTTTATAAACAAACACACATCTTAGGCATGTTTTTGTTTAGCCCCCTAACTGCAAATGGAATTGCCCGAGTCAGGTTTAGAGGGTGATGCGTGGTGCTATGAGCAGAAGGAAGGGTGGGAGGGGTGCCATGGGAGCCTCCGAGGGGCTTGAGAGCTTGACTGGAACCAATAGAATGATTCAGATTTTGTTTCTTCTGTGTGGGAACTCCAGCAAGAGAGGGCCTTTGAGGAAATGATTCTTTTAATTTGTCCCCAGGATGAGAGTGACGCCCTGCAGCCGAAACTTAGCCCCTCAAGGAAACACCAGTCCTTGGGGTGAGACCTGTCACATCACCAGAAGGGCGTCAGCATTTTCTTTGGGCTGGAAGTGGGACCAAGGTGGTCAAATCAAAAGCCATGCTAATATGCACATTTGAATAACCATCGTTTAGTCCATAACTGTATTCTGGGCACCTGTTCTGTTCTAGAAACTACCACTGGAGAAACGAGAGTGAACTAGACCATCTCCACTTTCATGCAGCTCCCAGGCCTGTGATGGAGAAGATCAACCAGAATGGGCTACTCTGATATACTGGGCTGAGACAGGCGTATGTATTTAGGGAAGTGACAGTAAGGAGTGGTTGACGCTATGTGGAGGGGTCAGGAAAGGCCTCAGAGGTGCTCAGTCTTCAGCCAAGTAACCGGATCGCTGGAGAGGAAAAATCACTGATGAGGAAAAATCCCAGGTAAGGAGTGTAAAAAGGAAATCTGCTTCCTTCTTAAGGGTTACAGAGACCAAACTTGTCAGAAACAAGCAAAAAAGGAGAGATTATCTGCCTGAGCTGTCTTTCTTTCTCTCTTCCCTTGGATAAAAAAAAAAAATCATTTAATCAGCCCTCAAGTGGATGAGAAAACTCAGTTTACACACATGAAATGTTGAGTGGTCAGTCGTTTTCTAGCATAAGGAAGGAGGGGGCAAGAATTATACTCTGGGACTTTGGGGTCTCTGGGATTGGGATTTGAAGACAGCTCAGTCACTTTCTAGCTACAGGACTTTGGGCAAACTACTTCATCTGTAAAGTGAGATTAATATGAGAGTCTCCCCAAATTGTTGGGAGGATTAAATTAGAATAACTACAAAAGCAACTACTAATTAATCAATAAATACAAGTATTTAAAAATTTTTTTTGATCTCTAACAAGTAACTTCTTGGTCCCAACGACAAATGTTCATAGTGATTTAATGTGGTGAGTAATGATTTCTGTATCACATGGGTAAAGAACAGTCTTTACAGAACGTGTTAGATATGGAGCCAGTTTTACTGTTCAAAATAAATAAACATTTATTTTTAAAACAAATTCTAGGAGTTCCCATCGTGTCCCAATGGTAATGATCCTGACTCCTTCCATGAAGACAAAGCTTGGATCCCTGGCCTTGCTCAGCGCTTTAAAGATCTGGCATTGCCATGAGCTGTGGTGTAGGTCACAGACTCAGCTCAGATCCTGAGTTGCTGTGCCCGTGGCATAGGCCGGCAGCTACAGCTCTGATTCAACCTCTACTTGGGAACTTCCATATGCTGAAGGTGTGGCCCTGAAAAAAGACAAAAATAAGTAAACAAACAAACCAACAAACAGATCCTAGTCTAAATTCCTGGGTAATTTTATTTAAAATGTTCCCAAATGAGGAACACTGATGTCAATTTTTCCTTTTCAAGCGGAAGTACCTACAAGCAGACATTCTTGTGTACAAATCCCACTTTTATTATAAAGTCCCACCACAGTTCAAAAAAAGATTCAGTATGATTCTGTAATTTTAGACTTGATAGAGTAATGAAAGTACTTGATTTTTTTAACTCCTCCTCCTTTTTACTAGCTGTGTGACATCAAGCAAATTATCTCACCTCTCTGTGCTTCCTTTTACGCATATTTTAACATTGAGACTGGGTGGTTGCTGTGACAATGAAATAAGTGAACTCATGCAATGCACTTAAGACAATGCCTGACATATACCAAGTTCATGATGCATGTTAAATAATTAGCTATTATATCACAAAAATTTTTAGATATTCAACCAAAGTGAGTTGTAAACTAATGGATAAGACCACGATGATTATTGACTGTGAAACTTTCTATATTAGTTATTGATTGCTATATAATAGGCCACCCCAAAACTTTGTGACTCAAAACAAAAATAATCATTGGCTATTATTGATATTAATCCTCCTGAGTTTATGGGGGAAAAAAAAACCACACCTGAATTATTTGAGAAAAAGGACCTTTTTAGGATTTGTTTTCACGGATGAAATCACTTAAGGGTAAATCCAAAATGGTGGATGTGTTTAAGTAAGATTTGTGTGATCTGAACACCTCTTTGAATTGATAAATAAATATGAATATGTTGGATGCTGAGAAGCCATACCTCTGGGGAATAAAATAATTGAAACTCAACTGTGAGAAGGTCAGGAGGTGCAGCCTCCCCTACTCTCCTCAATTCATCCATGACTAGAAACAAATTGCTTTCCCTCAGCCCTTCTCTACTTGAATGGTTTCCAAACTCATCCAAGCATCGGAATCCTTTTTCTCAAATACAAGTTGACGTGGAGCACCAGATACCAAACAGGTTGAAGCAGGGCAGCCCTGGGGAAGAAGGAAAGGGCCCGAGAGCCCACCTCCAAAACTCTTCTTCTGCTATTAACTGGCCCCCTCCCAGGAGCGCCCTCACATGTGCCCTGGGTGAGTTTTGGGACAGAGTTTGCCTGTTGGCACAAATGCACAGATATAGGCTGTGAAGAGGGAAATAGGGCAAGGAGCTTCCTTTACACTTCTTTTCTCAAATCTAATTGCATAAAAATAACAATATACCTTTCCCAAGTTGAAAGTCATTAGTGGCTCTTAGGAAATAAGAGCCTTTGAATTTTAAAAGTGTATGTGAATTTTACAGGGAGTCAGACTTCACTAATAATCTCAAAAACCAATAGCTTTGGTCAAATCAAAACCCATGCTAATATGCACATTTGAATAACAATCATGACCCTTCAGGACAGATGGAGTAATCGTTGTCTCTACTGCAGGCACTAAGCTATGTTTAACCCTTATTCGTGAGGTAAGTGGGTCGGTGGACAACCCAGAATCATGGAAGTTTGAAAGAGGAAAGAGGCTTGAAACTGCAGCTTCACTCTTTGGTATCAGGTAAGAAGATGAAAGTGAAAGAGATCAAAGGTGAGTCAAAGACACAAGTTAGAATTATTAGAAGAGACTGACCAAACCAGACCCACAGAATAACTAGTTCAGACCCCTGCTGACTCTGAGCCACACTCATTCTCGAGTCCTCAGGAATCAGAGCAGGATGGATGCATTTCTTGTGAGTTCATTCAGAACTCACATAACAACAACCCTGACATATACAACAGGAGGAAATATACTCCATATTTTACAATAATCTGTAAGAGAAAAGCATCTGAAAAAGAGTGTATATATATATGTATGTATATATGCCTAACTGAATCACTGTGCTGTACACCTGAAAACCAGCATGAAGTAAATCAGTTATACTTCAATCAATAATCAATCAATTAATCATATAAGAATAATCCTGACACTAGGCAGCTGGAGATTTCTCTCACAGTGCCAGTGTGATGATCACTTTGTCCATATTTTTATTTTTGATTTTTATTTTTTTCCTTTTTAGGGCCGCACTCAGGCTAGCGATCGAATCGGAGCTATAACTGCCGGCCTGTGCCACAGCCACGGCAACTCGGGATCTGAGCCCTGTCTGCAACCTACACCACAGCTCATGGCAATGCCAGATCCCTAACCCACTGAGCGAGCCCAGGGATCAAACCTGAATCCTCACCGATCCTAGTCTGGATCGTTAACTATCGAGCCACGAAGGGAACTCCCTTTGTTCATATTTTTAATCTCTTATGAATAATATGAAGGCAGAACACTTCATTTAATGGGAGAGGAAAAAGACATCAATCTGGTTACCTGTCAGTAATTCATCAAACTGGTGGACAATTCATAGTCTATTGACCCACTATCTTGTGTGAACTTAAACGAAAGAGTTAACATAGTGAGCAAGGCAAGTGCTGGTACTGGAGTCCTGGGGGCCTGAGCTCAATTTTCAGCTCTGTCACTCACGCAGTGTCCCACCGTAGACCCCAGCAAGCCACTCAAACTACTCTGAGCCTCAGTTTCATCACCTCTAAAGTTCTGCAGAACTATTGCCTGACAGTGGGCCCAGCTGGGTCTCCCCAGAGTGGTCAGTAGTACCATTTAGGCATCATTCCTGCTGCAGAGGTTTCATACCTAATTCTCTTGCCCTCTAATATGCCATGAGCTATCTAATAACTTGGCATAAGTTTGTTTTGTTACTCAACTAGCAGAGGGGACACCGTTATTTGCAACCAAGAATACTGCCATTTGTCTGCCCTCAAGACCACCATGACATCACAGCCTGGAAATGTGCACTCAGTAAATACTTATGGGCTAAAAGAATGCTTACGAAAATAAATCACCAAAAGAAAAAGAGTTCGTGTTCAGAAAATTGGGGTTTTAGAGGTATGATGCATTATGAGAAATTTTCCATTTTAGAAAGTGGTTAATACCAAATTTTAGTGTCAAATAAATATCAGTCATGATCGATTTGGTGCTTTGTATTCAATATGTGCGGCCACATAAAATTGACCACGGTATAGGTAATTTTGTGAACCAAATACCACCTACTCGTTGGTCTTAGTCGTGACATGTGTACTGTTCTTTTTGTCCCCATGTGTATTCCTACAGATACAGCATGCATCTTTGGAGCCAGGCCTCCCAGGTGTGGACCCAACCCTACCCCTGACAAACCACTTGATCTTGGCCAAGTTTATTTTCCTCTGTGGGCCCCAGTTTGGTCATCCATAAAACGGGGATCACCCCAGCTCACAGAGTTGTTGTAAGAGTTAATGAGTTCACATGCATAGGGAACCCCTAGCAAGTAATTAATTATAACATAAACAAGTGTTATTAACACAGAACAGCCTGGTTACCCTATTTGCCCCATTACCTGGACTAATCCATATCTCATATTCTGGCCTGAGAAATGTTTGCAACAAATTTTCCTTCCATAAGAAGAATTCTATTTCCATTTGCTAAGATAATATTTGTTATTGGTCTGATTGTAAAGGTTTACTTAGCAATACAGCCCAAGTGTCTAGCACTTGATTTTGAAGACTGGTAACCTGGATTGAAGACTGGTATCACTTCTTTTGTCCTCCTCTTGGGCAACTTGTAATTCCCAGTGCCTCAGTTCCCTCCTCTATAGAATGAGCTAATAATACGACCTATTTCATAGAGATGTTGTGAGGATTTAAATAAGTTAAAATTTTGAGAAAGTAAAGATTAGCTTGAATTAAGAAAGAAAATATCCGTCTGGCCTTTCATCAAACTTGGAAAACAGTCAAGAGAAAACCAGCTGCATAGTTAATAGCAAACAATAATTCTCCCAAGGACACAGTATATTTATAAAATGTCATAAAATACCCTTCACTGGGTGACAAGTGCTTTCTCATTCACTGAGAAGCTTTGTTCTGTAAAATAATAGACTATTAGAAACACTTCTGTTTGGATCAGATCAGTAAGAATAAGACATCCTATTCTTTGTGTTTGCTTGATTTAGTTTCAGTCCTTTTCTTTTTTAATTCATTATTACTATTATTGCTTTTTAGGGCCACAACTGCAGTCTATGGAAGTTCCCAGGCTAGGGGTTGAATTGGAACTATAGCTGCTATCCTACACCACTACATCACCAGATCCAAGCTGCATTTGCAGTCCACACCACAGATCAAAGCAACACTGGATCCTTAACCCACTGATCGAGGCCAGGAATCGAACCCACATTCTTATAGATCCTAGCTGGGTTTGTTACCATTGAGCCACGATGCAAATCACCTTCTCTTTCTTTTCCTTCCTTCCTTCCTTCCTTCCTTCCTTCCTTCCTTCCTTCCTTCCTTCCTTCCTTCTCTCTCTCTCTCTCTCTCTCTCTCTCTCTCTCTCTCTCTCTCTCTCTTCTTTCTTTCTTTCTTCACACACATTTCTAAAAGTCAGAAGCCTGGATGGGTTCACCTGGTTCTTTACTAAGAGTCTAACCACCCTGAAATCAAAGCGCTGGCAGGGCTGAGTCCTCTACTGAATCTCAGTGTCTCTGAGCTCCTCTGGGTTGCTGGCTGAATTTGCTTCCTCACAGTGGCAGGACTAAAGTTCCCTTGCTGGCTGTCAGTGGTCTCTGCTGTGGAGGCTTCCTACAAAATCATTCTAACTCTTACCTCAGGAATCTACATCATTTTGGCACAGGAAAACAGCCTGGACTTAGAATTCATGTGTGGGTCTTCAAACAAGGGGCTTCTGGCCATCATGCTTGCCTTCACCTCGCTGTTACCAAGGAAAAGATCCCTGGGTCTGCTTGGCATGCAAACCAAATGCTGACCCCTTACACACAGTCTGCTTTGCTTGGAGCCCACAGTGAATGGGCAACTGGCACTTGCCATCACTTTCCATCTGCCTCTAAGTGGATGAAATCCGGAGCCACTGCAGCTGCTGACCTGCAGCACCCCCTGAGCAGAACTCAGGGCGGAGATCAGGAGTGAGCATTCTGTGCGCTGGGAAAACTGGCAGAATAGGTCTTTAGATAGATAGTTTTAGAAGATTTTATGTGCTCAGTTCTTGCATCTCCTTGTATCTAGAAAATCACTAAAAGCCTTCATGGTAACGTCCACTCCTCATGACTAGTAGTAACCTTGAGGAGACTAGCAGCAAACTTCTGCAAGATGTGTGCCTGGCTGCCGGTGAGCCCTAAGGGAACTCAGGAAGGAAACAAAGAATACCTACCATCTAGCAGCCATCAGACTGCAGCCACTCCCAACGGTGAGCCCTGAGGAAACTCAGGCTTTAAAAACACAGGATACCGGCCCCAGATAACTAAGGTGCAATGTCAAAGGAATGATTTGAGTGAGCCCAGACCTTTTGCAAGTTCTCACAGAAATGCACAAAATTCCTTAACTTGAGATAATCTGGTTTTCTGCTAGTAGCAGTAATCTTTTGTTCCTATTTACCTGCCCTTTGTTGAAAAAACTCCTGTATATCCTAACTCCTCCCTCTCCTCCTTGGAGCAGTTTTTTCAGGGTTACTTGAGATGCTGCCTCCCAAGCGTAAGTCCTCATTTTGCCCCAAATAAAACTCTTAATTCTTAGCTTTTACATTGTGCATCTTTTTTTAGGTCGACACCACCAAGATGCTACTTCAGTTACATTTCACCTAAACTACTCTCTTCTCCAAAATTCTATAACATCTGCATTTTTTTCCCTTTCTTTTGCATTATGCTTCCTCCGGTGCATACTCCTTATTGCTGCAATGAAAGGATCATCTAACTGAATAGATCTAGAGGCTTGCCCCCAGTGGTCTTGGGCCAAGTGGACTAGAACAGCTTAAAGTGCTTAAAACAGAAGCTGGCACAGGTCCATACTTGATTTAATCTGTAATAACAAATATAATTATCATGATGATTATTCTATCATAAACTCGGTGGGTAGATGCAAATAAAAGAACAATGACCCAGTGCTAAGGATAGAAGCTGTGAAGCAGCCTATTGGAACAAAAAAAAAAAACAGACAAATAACCATTCACTGCATCTACAGAAACTCTGGTAACTGCAGAAATTTCCACTTCAGAAACCTCACTTGCTGTCACATGGCAGTGCCCTTGGTGAAGGCAGAAGCGGTTTAGTCATTTGAAACACTTCAACATGCAGCCTGGCCCCATGTCCACTCCCCTGGACTATCAGTTAGAATGATTAAGCCACAATGTGTTAAGACTTTCAAACTGTTTTGGAATCATAACTGAGGGGAACCCAGTGGGGCCCTCCTAGAATAGATCTCCATCCATGTCCTCCATCTGCCTTTTGTCTATTAAAAAAAAAAAAAATAGTTGAAGCATAAATTTCCTCAGAGAAGTGAGAAAATACAGAAAGAAAGGAAAACAGTCAAGCAAGACAAACTAATAATGGTTCAGCCATTTAAGAAAGCCAAGGACTTTTAGTTCTTCCTCAAAGACTATAGATAATTATTTTGAGCTGTTTTGCAGATACTAAAACTTCCACCAGGTGGAAGTTAACTGTATGCTGCCCACAAACATGTCAACTCCAGACACTTGGGAATGAGCAGGTTGATGACACTGGCTCCCAATTACCTCACCACCAGCCAATCAGAAGAATGCCCATCAGCTGACCACACCCTGCTCCTTGGACCATGGAAGACTCCACACTACCCTCCCAGGTGGGATGGTTTTGAGGACACTGGCCCCTTTTGCCTGGCAAAGCCATAGAGCTTTTCTTTTCTACCTCGCCCACAACCCTTTCTCCAGTTTTTTATCCTCCACCGATGAACAGAGGCTACATTTCAGGCAACGAGTTCAGCCCTATGACAAAAGTTAAGTGGAAAAGCAAGTTGATCTTGAAAACGTTTTTTACTTTTTCCTACTAAAAATGTTAAATGTTTATTTATTCATATATTTTTAGTAATAATCATGGTAACCCTCGCATAATGTACAAGGGTTTGAGGGGATCTTTTAGAAAACATGCCAGGCACAAATTTGTGGTTCGGGGACCTGATCAGAATGGAGAACATCAAGCATCAGATAGAAGCCCCCCAAGAGTTCCTCTGTGGCTCAGTGGGTCAGGGACCTGGCGTTGTCACTGTTGTGGCTCAGGTTGCTGCTGTGGCATGGGTTTGATCCTTGGCCTGGAGCTTCCACAAACTCTGCATGTGGCAAAAAAAAAAAAAAGAAGAAGAAGAGGCAGAGGAAGAAGGAGGAGGAGGAAGAGGAGGAGGAGAAGAAGAAGGAGGAGAAGAAAAAGAGGTTCCTCCTTAGCATCTTCATCTTTCCAACCCACCTAGGTACTATCTCTCATTTGAGTCATTAATATTCAATAAAATAGATTCAAAGCCATCCATCACTCACTCGATTTAAAAGAGTTGAGGAGTTCCTGTTGTGGCTCAACAGTAATGAACCTAACTAGTATTCATGAGGACATAGGTTCGGTCCCTGACCTTGCTCAATGGGTTAAGGATCCGGCGTTGCAGTGAGCTGTGGTGTAGGTCGCAGAGGTGACCTTGGCTCTGTTGTTGCTGTGGCTGTGGGGTAGGCCGGCGGCTGCCGCCGATTCGACCCCTAACCTGGGAAATTCCATATGTCATAGTGTGGCCCTAAAAAAAAACAAAAAGTAAAAGAGTTGGGTCAGTATCTAGCCATGTTTGGCACATGTCTGACTCTCACCTGCTGACTTAACATATGGGCTCTCCCATGTGTTTCAAACAGAATACAACCCTTTAGAAGTGTACACAGGAGAGAAAATGCTGATGTGGAAATGAGAAAGGGCATCCAGAATAGCTGAGTAAAAATAGCTCAGCTATAAATGGAGAAAGCCTGCCCTGGGGCCACAGAACACAAAGGTTTGTAAAATTCAGGACACACAAAGCAGTTCTGCTCACTGACTGGCAAAACTAATCTGCCTTCTTTACGTCTGTGGGGGCTCCCTGGTGAGTGCTGGATACAGGAATTTTCAGTGTGCGGCTTCCTTCCAAACTCAACAGAGACACAAGCTCTGGCCAGGCTTCTGTGTACAAACACACCTGATGTTCAAGTTACGAACTCTTATTAAATGAAGAAACAACTATGATTCACAGAAAATACATAAACCCCTGGTTCACTCATATGTTATGTGTTCTTTTCCATTGTTATTTGCGAATTTATTGGGGGGGAATGATATTTAGGCTACAGCAAAAGACATAAAGTGTATATAGTACAGTGAATAACCATTTAAGAAATTAAACAACCATCCAACTGAAATTCCACCAATGATTACAGACCCCTCTCTCCCCAATAAAGAAATCAACAATCCAGAATTTGGGGATTTTTATTTCCATGTCTTCTTTAAGTTTTTAAAGATTTGCAATTATCCCTTTTAAAGTATATACAACTGGATCACTTTGCTGTACAACAGAAATTGACAGAACATTGTAATTCAACCATAATAAAAAAATCTTTAAAAAATAAAGTATGTACAGTACTGCTTGCATATCTTAGCCTAAGTATAACTTTACTTTTCTGAATTTTTTTTTAAATCAATGATAATGTTGTGGCACAAGGCAGGCCACCCCAAAACGTGCTTTGATGGTATGTTGATTATTTTGAATTAAAGCTAGCTGGTGCAAAAGGGACACTTTGACCCTCTTGTTTACCTGAAGACAGGAAATAAGTCTCTCATGTAAAGCTGCCCTTTCCATACAGGGAGGTACAAAGGCAGACTAGTCCCCAGAGATAGGGAATTCAGGGTCAAGAAGCCTATATAAACATGTCACTTCTTTACTAATTTTCTACTCAAGCCCAAACTTTGCTTAAATTTCTTACTAATTAAGCACTGAAACTGGAGTTTTTTTTTTTTTGTCTCTATCAATTCCTTTGAAATTTACTTCTTCTTCCTCTAAAAATTATAAAATCTACCCTCTTTGGCCACCTCCTAGGTCTAACTTGTATGAGATCTCTGTGTGCAGGAATTAAATTTCTTTTTCTCCTGTTAATCTGCCCTGTCATATTATCTTCCATCGTGTTCTATACCAGGAGATTGGATATGTACCCTGTGCTATACAGCAGAACCTCATCACTCATCCATTCTAAATGTAATAGTTTTCATCTATCAACCCCAAACTCCCCGTCCATCCCACCTCCTCCCCTCTCCTCCTTGGCAAACACAAGTCTGTTCTCTATGTGTCTGAGTCTGCCTTTGTTTTGTAGATAGGCTCATTTGTGCCACATTTTAGATTCCGCATATAAGTGATATCAGACGGTATTTGTCTTTTTCTTTCTGACATACATCACTTAGTATGAGAATCTCTAGTTCCGCCCATGTAGCTGCAAATGCCATTATTTTGTTCTTTTTAGTGGCTGAGTAGTATTACATTGTGTGTGTATGTACCACATCTTCCGTATCCAGTCATCTGACAATATATATTTAGGTGGTTTCCATGTCTTGGCTATTCTGAATAGTGCTGTAATGAACATAGGGTTGTATGTATCTCTTTGACTCACAGTTTTGTCTAGATATATACCCAGGAGTGGGATAGTTGGATCTATATTTAGTTTTCTGGGGACCCTCCATACTGTTTTCCGTCACGGTTGTACCAATTTACATTCTCACCAACAATGAAGGTGTGTTCCCTGTTCTCCACACCCTCTCCAGCCTTTGTTATTTGTAGAGTTGTTAATGATGGGCATTCTGGCTTGTGTCAAGTGATACTTCATTGTAGTTTTGATTTGCATTTCTCTAATAATTAGTGATGTTGAACATCTTCTCATGTGCCTATTGGCTATCCATATGTCTTCCTTGATAAGTTGTTTCAAAAATTTTGCTATTGTGAACAATGGTATTAGAGGTCTCTTTGGGTATATACACAAGTTTTCCGTGGTACAGAGTTAACAAGAATAATCAAGATACTATTGCCATTACTGTAACTATTTCTACTAATGCTATTGAGACAATATTTATTAGTCTGTTTTATAGTTACTAACTCATTAAGTGTTAAGAATTCTGTGAAGTAGATACATTATTAACTCCCTTCACCAATTATGAAAATTTTGGAGGGGAGTTAATGAGTTACGGTATACAAATTTTCTGCCTTATAAAATACTACCAAATTATAAAAATTTATATTTCTTACAGGCATATATATAAGTTTCCGTCAGTGTTCTCTGGTGACTCAGTGGGTTAAGGATCTGGTATTGTCACTGCTGTTGACAGCTGTGGCATGGGTTCGATCCCTGGCCCGGGAACTTCTGTATGCCATGGATGCAGCAAAAAGAAAAAGTTCTTGTTGCTCCACATTCTCACCAAAGCTTGGTACTGTTACAATTTGTCTTCAAATATGTTTGCAGAGATTGATAACCTAAGGACTATATTCATGGCCTACTTGAAATATAGATCAAGAAAGATTGCGCAACAGAGACAGAGAAATACAAAGACAGAGTAAAGACATTTGTTTAAGGAATGAGGAAAGGCAATCAAATAAGTTGGGTGTTGAAAACTCAGTAAAAACACCCTAACTGAAGAATTAAGCCTGACTGATAGTCTTGTGCATACCCACTAATCCCTTTACCCAGTGCTCCTTTAGCCACAAGGACTACAGGGGGAGATCTAAATGAAAGACCAGAGAACGGGAAATTCCTTTATCTCTAACTCTCAGTTCTCCCCTACTTTTAACATTATGACTTTTCCATAAATGTGTGTCTCCAAGCCCCTCTGCTTTCTCCTTCTGGCTATGAATAATTTATACAGCACGGAGCAAATCAATAACACTCTTTTTAACCTAAAGTTATCACTTTTCACCAGCATTCAATCATTTTCTTTGTCTCCTCTAGGAGGAAGAAACTTAATATGTATGCTTGATTGATGGGAAAACACACCCAAACTATGAACAGTAAGATTAAAATAAGATCATCCCTCTTCCCCATCATGCCAAAAAAAAAAAAAAAAAAAAAAAAAAAAAAAAAAAAAAAAAAAAAAAAAAAAAAAAAAAAAAAAGCAAAGAAGAACCCTACAAAACTGTACAACTTGCTAGACCGTAGGAGATACCAGTTTTCACTGGTGCACTAGCATTAACCCTTTAGGCCCACAGGGATTTAAAGTGGCACCAACTGGAAAAAAATCCATAATTTGGAAAGTAGGGCTTCTCACCAAGGCTATTACACATTTCTTCCTTATCAAAGGGATTTCTGTGTTGTGCATATTTAAGAAATTTGGGCATTTTTTTATAAGATAGCTATGAAAACACACTTGACTGGCTAAGAGGTCATGCCTTCTTTTACTAAAAAACAAATGAGGGCCATAAAAGGTTAAGATAGACTCTAACAACAACATAAATTATATTTTATTTACACATCCTATGTTTTTATGGCCAACTCCTTTCTCCACCAAAAAAAAAAAAAAAAAATTCAAGGTATTATCACTGCCATAAAATACTGTACCCTAATTCTCAAAGGGAGAGAATTGCAGAATTCTGAAAATTCAAGATCCCTATTAGGGAGTTCCCTTTGTGGCTCAGTGGTTAACGAATCCGACTAAGAACCATGAGGTTGCGGGTTCGATCCCTGGCCTTGCTCAGTGGGTTAAGGATCCGGCGTTGCCGTGAGCTGTGGTGAAGGTTGCAGTCGCGGCTCGGATCCCACGTTGCTGTGGCTGTGGCGAAGGCTGGCGGCTACAGCTCCTGTTAGACCCCTAGCCTGGGAACTTCCATATGCCGCAGGTGCGGCTCTACATAAAAGGCAAAAAGACAAAAAAAAAAAGATCCCTATTAAATTTAATTTAAAAATTTTTTACTGGCAGTGAACCATCTCCTCTGATTTTGCACCTCCAGGAAACAAGTCAGCAGTAACCAAAATACCTCCCCTCTTATGTCTCTCAGTCCCATCCATTTTGAAATGACCTGAGTTGTTTAAATACCAGCCTGAATTATCCCGTGGGAAATACTGAAATAAATCAGTATCTCTCCCTGGTATTTCAGTTTCAAAGAGAAGCCCAGGCCTGGTGTCACTGACAAAACCACTTGGGCTCAGAGATAGAAAGAACACCTCATCCCTCCCAACCTTCCAGAAGCAAAGTAAACATATTCCACGGTCGACTTTGATTATTGAAAAGATTTTCAAGGTATTTAACTGTCGTAAGCTAGGCTTTGTGTGAAACTTCTTAAAGGTGGGTGGTATCTGCCATGATTTACAAACAAGCAAGCAAAAATTTGAAAACAAGAGAGCTGGTACATTTTAAAAGATATTTCTCCTCATTCAGTTCTTCATCAAGTCCAGTTTTATCTATTCCCCATTCGAAAAAGTATGTCTGAAGCCTCTTCAGTTACTAAGACTTACAACTTCTAAATAATATTCCAACTAGCAGTCATTGAACTCTTTGTTAAAAAAATAATTTAGCCAAAGGTAAAGATAGAGGAGGCGTGTGATTGTGAAACCAAACACCTCTGGCTTGAACACAGCCTAAACCCAGACTGAAACTTCAACCCATGTTTTTTTACTTTTTATTTATTTTTTATTTTTGCTTTTTGGGCCGCACCTGCAGCACATAGAAGTTCCCAGGCTAGGGGTTGAATCAGAGCTACAGCTGCCAGCCTACATCACAGCCACAGCAACACCAGATCCGAGCCAGTCCTACACTACAGCTCATGGCAACGTTGGATCCCCGACCCACTGAGCGAGGCCAGGGATCGAACCTGAATCCTCATGGATACTAGTCGGATTCGTTTCTGCTGCACCACAACAGGAGCTCCCAACCCATGTTTTTTTAATTAGAATCACTCACCTGGTGTCTTGTCTTACTGCAGTTCAGGATCTTTGTGTCTCAGTACAGAAGGAAATCAGCGAGAGGCAAAGTTATGGGCAAGGAATAGATTTATGAAGACAGGATGCTTGTGAGAGATCCAAGTGAGCAGGCAAAAAACCTCTGCCCTGAGGATTAGTTGGGCTACATTTTTATAATCCAAGGAAAGTGGTAAATGGGAAAAGACTGCCTTCCTCTTTCTTCCAGTAGACATTAGGCTTACATCATTAGCTCCTTCTTCGTATCATATAAGAGAGTATTTGACCCTACGAGGTCAAACTAGGACTGCCTTGGTGCTTATTCAAATCATCAAAAGGGTGGTAACATATGCTAAAATATGTTGAATCACCTCAGGTTTCTGTATAATGAGGGTCATATAATTTTGAATGTCATCTTTCCCTTAAATTCCTCTCCTGGGTCCTAAGGATCATTAATTTGCTGAACTTGAATGCAGGCCTCGTTTCATCTTTCACTTAATGAACTGAGGCATATCTCATAATTTTACTTAGGGTTTTATAGTTAAGCAAGCCTGCTTCATTCCACGAATATTCTGATGGCTTTCTTGATTGATCGTTAACTCCCAGTGATCTCCCAAAGTTCCTTAGGTTTCCCTCTCTATGTATGGTCCCCTACTGGGACTTCTACAACTTCCTGTGTAATTATCCTACTCCATCCCTACCAGTTGTGGGAAGGTTGCTAGCCCTGAGGCAAATGTCTATAGCTTCTCTTCTTTCTTAGGTATCTGCATGGGGTGTGAGAGGTCCAGAAAAGACCATGTGTAGGGAAGGAACTGAGAGTGACCAGAGGAGGAGAGAGGGGCCAGGAGGAGAAGGAACAATGGAGCGAGGAGGCAAATACTTGCTGTGTTTCATCTCTTATAAAATCACAGTTCTCCCTGAGAAATGAAGATGGTAAGAAATCTGATCAATTTCTTTAAGGAAACACACAGTTTTTAGTTCTTTTGTTTTGTTTTGTTTTTATTTTTTTAACCCATTTCAGACATTTCTTTAGAGCTACAGTAAACTCCAGGATATTAGTAGAGATATATCAATATTCAGGACATTAGTAAGGACAAAGCTGACCCCCAAAATGCTAAAGGAGGAGTTCCTATTGTGGCTCAGCAGTAATGAACCCAACTAATATCCATAAGGATGCAGGTTTGATCCTTGGCCTCACTGAGTGGGTTAAAGGATCTGGCATTGCCATGAGCTGTGGTGTAGGTCACAGACTGGGCTTGGATCTGGCATTACTGGGGCTGTGGTGTATGCCAGCAGCTGCAGTTCCTGTTCTAACCCTAGCCTGGGAACTTCCATATGCTGCAGGTGCGGCTCTAAAAAGACAAAAAAGAAAAAAAAAGCTAAAGGAATATTCAATTTTGAAAGATAAACTGGCTATGCATAAACACACACACACACAGACACACACACACATAAACCAAGACCCCACTTCCTCCTTGGCTTTCTTATGGACATGGTGCTCATGAAGAAAAATGCTAGATCTCAGGGAGAATAGAAATGAGAGTCATTTATCAACAGAACATTATCCAGAGCTAATAATGGCAACTAACATTATTGGTCATTGTTTTAGTGTAGGTTTCCCCAGAAACAGACCCTGAGTGAAGAATTTATGAGCACTTATTTGGGCGATAAAGGAAATACCAGAAAAGAGTGGGGACAGGGGGCAGGGGGAAATTAACACCAATAAAGAATTTGTTGTCAAGCCAGCTGTCACCAGGGTGACTGTGAGAAGTCTAGGACCAGTACAGAACATGGTGCCTCTGAATTAATCCAGCTAAAGAGAGAGGGAGATGGAATATGTTCACATCAGGTCTTGTAAATCACTGGTTGAGGCTGCTGGAGTGTGCTGTCAATTTCCAGCCACTTCAGTGAGCAAAACAGGCTTCAGTGGCCACAGAAAACCCTAAGACAAAGAAATGCAGGTACTGGCAAGTGAAAGCCAGTGAACTGAGGCTGCCAGGGCAAAGAGATACTGACTGGCACCAACTCCACCTAGGACACCAACACCATCTACTTACAGTTGAAGGACCTGTGGGGCTCCCAAGGACACATATTTTTTGTGCCCTGTTTCTTGTAGGAAATCAGTGTTAGCCTCTTTGACCTTTCCAGAGTTCAAAGCGCAGATTCAAAAAGTTGCTAATCAGAGAAGGAAGCAGATGCAGAGACAAAGGAGAAATAGTCAAGAAACAATGGGGCAGGGGTTCCGATCGTGGCTCAGTGGGTTATAAACCTGACTAGTAGCCATGAGGACTCGGGTTCAATCCCTGGCCCCACTCATTGGGTTAAAGATCTAAGTGTTGCAGTGAGCTGCGGTGTAGGTCACAGATGAGGTACTAGTTGGGTTCATAACCCGCTAAACTCACAATGGGAACTCCCACTCTGCTTCTTGATTCTTTATCCCATAAATACCCTCACACCTCTGGCTTTCAGGGAGGTGGTACCTGAATACCCAAGTGCCCACACCCAACAGGTGAAGAAACCTAATTGAGATGTGCTGCTGGGAAAACTAGTGTCTTGACTGAAAACAAGAAGCCAACATCTTCCCAGAACAGTGCCCCTTATAGAAATTATCATGATGTGAACTGATATATTGTTTCCTGGGCAGGGATCAGAAGCAAGGGTTAGAGGTTTGTACTCTGGAGGATCCTGAAAACTTGACCTCTTGAAATGGGAGGCAGGGGGCCCCAGAGAAGATGTAAGTTGCTGAATTCTAGGAAAAGTGTATCTGGTATTTAAAGTCTCCATTTTCTGCATTGTGACTCTCTAATATTAGCTTCAAGCACCAGTAAGTTCTGTTAAACTCAAAGGGCAATGAAAATTGCTCTTCGAGGAGCATCCTTGTCCATATTCTTTGGCAAAAGGGACCAGATAGATGTCAACCAAAAATAATAGCAATGATAATAAGGCAGGAGGCTGCAAATAAGAACAGAGTTTATTGGCGGCCTGAAGAACTGCATTTGGGGAGACACAGATTCAGGTAAAGAGTGTTCTGCGGGGTGAAAGAGCCAGGGGCTTATAAAGGCAAAGAGCCACAAAGTATTTTAAAGTTGCCTAAAGAGAATCATGATTGATTCAGACTCCAGTCAGAAAATAGTTGTCTTTAGGTAATCATGAGTTAGTTTAGGGAAAAGGTCTGATAAGTAGATCGACTGTCAGATGTTCTGCATGACGTCACCAGGTATAACCCACCCAGGCTGAGACACACTTCCTTCATGGCCTCAGTGCTCCATTTAGAGCAACACCAGCCCCATCTTCTTTTCCCTTTCACAGAGAATAACTATCTACAAAAAGAGGAAGGGGGGTCACGGCACGGACCTGAAGGAGCAGAAAGAGAGGAGAGACCAGCCTCCATATGGAACATGAGCTGCTAAGGACACACGTGGACCTAAGGAACATTCCTGTGCTCCCCAGTGTTCTCAGAAATATCTGCTCACACACAAAGGAGGAGCCACCTTGGACCACTGGATGATAAAAGAGGGCCTCTGCAATTTAGAACACCTAGCTGTAACTGTTTTTGCATGTGCAGGAGGCAAAACACTGAACCTAGGTCTGCAGCAAAGAGAAAGTTCGTTTATCCACAAGGCAGCCAAGTGAGGAGTTGGGAGAGCTAACCTCAAATCCACCTCCCTGAAAGCCAGAGGCGTGAGGGTATTTATAGGATAAAGAATCAAGAAGCAGAGTGGGAGTTCCCATTGTGGCTTTAGCAGGTTATGAACCCAACTAGTATCCATGAGGATGCAGGTTCGATCCCTGTTGCCCCCTCAGTGTGTTAAGGATCTGGTGTTGCCGTGAGCTTTAGTGTAGGTTGTAGACAGCAGCTTGGACCTGGTGTTGCTGTGGCTGTGGTGTAGGCCGGCAGCTGCAGCGCCGATTTGACTCCTAGCCTGGGAACTTCCATATGCTGCAGGTGTGGCCCTAAAAAAAAAAAGGGAAGAAGAAGCAGCAGCAGCAGCAGCAGCAGCAGCAGCAGCAGCAGCTGAGTGGTCTGAGGCATAGAGAGTGTAAGTCAAGGTGACTGAAAAAAGGTACAGTCATCCTTGTGCCTAAGGATGGGAAATGGTTGGCAGGGGAAACCAACCCTGACTCCCCTAATGTCCATGGACCCTCAGTCCCATCCCCTGATTTCCAGAGAGGGCAGAAGGGCTGGAGATTGAGTTAATCACCAATGGCCAATGATTTAATCAATAGTGCCTTTGTAATGAGACCTCCATAAAAGCCCAAAATGACAGGGTCCAGAGAGCTTCTGGGTTGATGAACACAATTTGTGGAGAGTATCAGGCATGGAAGCTCCATGACTTTCTCCCCATACTGTGCCCTATGCATCTTTTTATCTGGCTGTGGATTTGAACTTTCTCATTTGTAATCAACCTGTAATCTACTGGGTACCTTGCTTTCTTGAGTTCTGTGAGATGCTCTAGCAAACTAACTGAACCCAAGGACAGGGTTGTGGGAACCTGTTGGTCAGAAGCACAGGTAAAAACCTGAACTTAAAACTGAATCTGGGAGTTTCTGTTATGGCTCATTGGTAATGTACCCAACTAACAACCATGAGGACATGGATTCAATCCCTGGCCTCACTCACTGGGTTGAGGATCCCGCGTTGCTGTGACGGTGGTATAGGGTGGCAGAAGCAGCTGTGATTCGACCCCTGGGCCTGGGAACTTCCATGTTGCCACAGGTATGGCCCTAAAAAAAGACAAACAAACAAACAAAAGAGAAACCCTGGATCTGAATTGAGGGAGCAGTCTTGTGGGACTGAGTCTTTAACCTGTGGAATGTGCTGCCGTCTCCAGGTTGTTAGTTAGTGTCACAGTTGAGTTGAATTGTAAGCCATCCAGCTGGTGGAAGAGAATTGCTTACTTTGGTGGGGAGGAAACCCAACACATTGGAACTGGGTGCGGAATCTTACTGGTCCTTCATAAGTGGGCCAGGAGCATCATTCTGCACCAAAGACAAACACTGAATACATATCAGCTAACTGGCCATTGGTTTTCAAAAGTATTTTAGGCAAAAAATGGAAAATACACGTTCATTGGAATCAAAATGCTCTGGACCCTTGTATTTTAGAATTATAGAGACATTGGCTTTCAAAATGATAGGGACAAAAACTCCTCTGTTTTGGGGACAGCTTCCAGCTCCTCACAGGGGACATTTGCATTGATCTAGTAGTAAATCCATTTGGTATGCTGAGTAAACAAGAGCTGGCCTCTGACTGGATTGTCAGTTATACCAGATCTGTCATCGGATGTCCAGAGGCCCTAGGCTCCTGAGGACAGGACTGTCTTTGCGAGGTTATTTAAAGGAGAGCTTTGTTTACTTGCCCTCAATGCCCTTACCTCATCTGTTTCTGACATACCTCGTCCAGTCTGACATGCTCCCTTTAAATCCTAAGGGCTTTCTGTGCTCAAAACCCCCTTTCTATTATAATGCAAATGTCCCTGGGAAAAAATAATAATTCTTCATCAGCTAATATTTCAAGGAGGACCATAGCATCACAGGCTAACAGCAGCCCAGGGATACAGGAGAGGTGTAAGTAAGCTAGAGAAGAAGGGGTGGGGAGAAGGGCAACATGGAGAGTTATCGCTAAAAGTGGAGGCAGTGAGAAGAATGGGCTTTGGAAATGGATAGAACAAGGCTCAGATCAACACAGAGCCAGTGTCCATGGCCCTCAGTTTCCACTTCCTCATCCGAAAAAGCGTGTAACAATGTATACCTTACACGGTGGATTTAAGTATTAAATGAGACAAGTGGACCCCTTCCTTGCCTTCTAACATTTTAGAAAGAAGAGATAACCATAAACTCCACTCTGGGAGTTCCCATCGTGGCTCAGTGGTTAACGAACCCAGTTAGTATCCACGAGGATACAGGTTCGATCCCTGGCCTCACTCACTGGGTTAAAGATCTGGCGTTGCTGTGGCTGCGGTGTTGGCTGGCAACTACAACTCTGATTCAACCCCTAGCCTGGGAACCTCCATATGCTGTGGGTGTGGCCCTCAAACAGACAAATGGCAAAAGATTAAAATAAAATAAAATAAAATACATAAATACCTAAGCTCTACTCTAGCCTCTGGGGTCTGAAGGATCTGGGTTCAAGGCCTCCTCCTTGGCCACTTGCTGACTGTGTGACTCAGGCACTGCCTGACCTCCATTAAAGTAAAATGAGGACACGTCCTACTCATAAGAGTTATTTATGAAGCTACTTTTCTTTAACTCCAAGTTAGAAAACCACGTGAATCACTCAAGTCTACTTCATTATGTTGATCATTAAGAAAGGAGTTTCCACTGTAACGAACCCAGCTAGTATCCATGAGGATTTGGGTTCGATCCCTGGCCTTACTCAGGGGGTTAAGGATCCCTCATTGCTGCAAGCTGCTGCGTAGGTCACAGTTGCGGCTGGGATCCCATGTGGCATAGGCCCATTTGACCCCTGGCCCAGGAACTTCCACATGCCATGCGCCACAAGTGTGGTCCTAAAACAAGGAAAGAAAAAAAGAAAGAAAATAAAGAAAGGAGTCATCAATTAATATTAGGCGAATGGCTTATTCACCTGAAACAGAATTAGTCGTAATAATAACTTATAATTAGCCAGAAATAAGATTGTCTGTAGACATCATAGTTAAAATATTATCATTCTTACAGGTACCTGAAAAAGACTTTTGAAAAAGCTTGACATCTGATAAAAAGGGAAATGGAGGAAAAGTAGGGCGAAATTTAAAAGGTTCAAGTTTCTTATTCTCAGACCTCATGCTTTCCCTGTCCACAGATGCCCCCAACTGCTCCACTAACTTCTTGGGGAAACTGCCTTTTTTCGATTCAGCCACAAGATGTCAGCCTCAGCTTAGTCATTGTCTGCTTTTTTGCGCCTAAAACCATTTCTTCCCTTCCCCTCCCTCCCCTCCCCTCTTCTGAGTGTTCTTCCTTCACTCTGAGCAGGTAAAACATCTATGGATGTCGGCCACCAAAGAAACCAACCTTACCTTGAACACTGAGCACCTCAAAGGGCCTCCGCTCACCGCAGCTCGCGGCCTCGGGAAGAACCACCCTTCTTCCCACCGCGTCAGAGCCCCGAGGCCACCGGGATGGGGGAAAGCATCTGCCACGCTTCCCGCTTGGGAAGGGGACCCGCTGTCCTGACCCGCGGGGAGGACCCAGCGTACCTGCCTCCCAGCAAGTGCTCCGGAAGCAACTCAGAGGCGGCTCGGCATCTCTGCCAGTGCCATCGCTGAGGACAATGGCTTTCCCTCTAGTAGCCTGTTCTCCCCAGCGTGACAGCGGAATCTTCCCTGTGGGTGCCAGACGCTTTTGGCAGCTCCTAGAATCACTTTCTTGCCACAGGGCAGAGAAGACCAAAACAAGCGAAAATGCAGCGTTTCTTTGCTCTGGGTCTGGGGAGGGTCTCCCTCCTTCGAACACATTGTTCATGGAAGAGATTGATAACCTTGAGCTGAATTCTAGGTCCCAGGGTGATGAACCTGAATTTAGGACACTGGCCTGTCTGCCCAGGGGCCGGAGGGACTCAGTCCAGCTGTGGCTTCAGGCGGTGCTGTGAAGCAGAACAAGGACTCTGGCTGTGCCCCTGGGCCACCAGAGTCATGGCAACCAGTAATTTCCAAGCGAATCTATGTTTGTGTAAATACCGGGGAACACAATCCAAAGGAAATGTTCTCTACCCTTTCCTGGAGCTGATCTGCAGGGATAAAATACGCAGACGCAAAAGCAGGACATTCTGAGGAAGCGGAACTGGGAAGGACAGCAACTGCAAGGTCCTTGATGTGCATGCCTGTAAAATGGGAGACACGTTGTTACATTGTTCATGGAAGGGAGGGGGTTGTATAAAAAAAGCATTCAAATGCCATGCCCTGGGACGCACCACCTTCAAGATCATGGTCAACCCCAGGAAAAGGAAGGAGACAGCAATAAGGATTGGATTTTAGTTATACGTTCTGTATTTTTTTCTCTTAAGAGGCACTTGTTTTCTGTATACAGAAAAAAAACATGTCTGTTAAGAAGCTGGCGGTGGCACATAAATAGTCCTGGCATCCTTGGAGCACCTATTCCCTGGGGGCTGAGGGCCTCAGGAACTCTACGCAAACTCTAGAAACCACAAGGGAGCAGACTTAGCTGACACGATCCCAGAGTCAACCCCGGGATAATTCTATGGGCAGAGAAGGAAAGCGAGCATTTTTTTGTCAGGGAGCTACGCAAGCACACCCAGCTGAGTTAAAAGCATAGAATTTGTTTGAAAAGAAATAAAAATTTAAGCCATAAAAAGTGAGGAGATGCTCACAGCAACAAAATCAACCTTTTAGTACACAGTCTCTGCTTTTATGCCAAACTCCTTTCCCTACAGACAACTTAAGGGTATGATCAGCTCCATAAAAACTGTAGCCTCTAATCCTTAGCATTTCAGAACTCTGAGAATTCTGATTCCCTATTGATTTATTTTTTTGCATTTATTTTTTTAAGGCTGTACCCACAGCATATGGAGGTTCACAGGCTAAGTAGGAGTCAAGTCAGAGGTGCAACTTCTGGCCTGTGCCACAGCTGCAGCCACAGCAATGCAGGATCTGAGCTGAGCCTTTGACCTACACCACAGCTCTCGGCAATGGCAGGTCTTAACCCACTGAGCAAGGCCAGGGATCAAACCCACAACTCCATGGTTACTAGTCGGATTCGTTTCTGCTGTGCCACAATGGGAACTCCAGAATTTTTTTTTTTTTTAGGGTTGAACCCATGTCCTCATGGATACTAGTCAGGTTCCTTACCACTGAGCCACACGGGAACTCCGCCTGATGAATTTTACAAAAGAAGGTGAATGGGGCCATGAACCACCCCTCTGATTCTTCGATTCCAGAGTAAACATCAACTGTGGCAACAGAAGCTTCCTACTTTTGTTTCTTGGCCCTACTCACTTTGAAAAAGTCACTGAGTTCTTCAAACGTCAACCTGGATTATCTAGAAAAGGAGAGAGAGAGAGTAATAAACATCTCTTTCCAGCGTTGCAGTTATAAAGAAAAGCCCAAGTTTAGTGTCACTGCTATTGACCAAATGCCCTGGCCTCAGGGATGGAATGTTTTCTTCTCCTCTTGCTTAGAACCAAGAAAAAATATTTCATGGGAGATTCTTGGTGCTGAAGGGTTTGGATTTAGTGATTATGAGCTAGTCCTTATTGTCCCCTGAAGCTACTTGAAGGTAGATGGATTCTGCCATGGTATTCAAATTGGGGGGGGGGAATGGTTCATTTTTTAAAAAATACTGTTCTTTGTCTATGTCTTAAGTCATAGTGTGTCTGTTCTCCATGAGGATATCTGTTTATGAGCTGTACAACATAGCTGAGATCTCAGACTGCAGCACGTGATTTCTGGAGAACATGTCCCACTAAAGAATATTCTAATTTAGCAAGACTTCAGCTCATGAAGTACTTAGATGCCAAGGTCTTTCTTCATTTTTTTTTTTTACATTTTTTTTTCTTTTGTCTTTTTAGGGCCGCACCTGTGGCATATGGAGGTTCCCAGGCTAGGGGTCAAATCGGAGCTGTAGCTGCCAGTCTACACCACAGCCATAGCCACAAAAGATCCGACCTGTGTCTGTGACCTATATGACAGCTCACAGCAATGTCGGATCCTTAACCCACTGATCAAGGCCAGGAATAGAACCGGTGTCCTTGTGAATACTAGTTGGGTTCGTTAACCACTGAGCCATGACGGGAACGCTCTCTTTCTTCTTATTATTATATTCTCCTTTATAGGGCCACACCTGTGGTATATGGAAGTTCCTGGGCTGAGAGTCAAATCGGAGCTGCAACTGCCTGCCTGCATCACAGCCACAGCAACTCTGGATCCGAGCTTTTGCTAAAGAAAGCAGATCAAAATCCACCAACATGGCAGACTCTGCAAATACAGTGGCAGAGATGCCGCAAGGAAAAATTCAAACTAGTTTTATATTTAATACTTTCTAGAGTGGCAAGTTAAACAGGACCTATTTCAGGTGACAGAAACTGAAGGACAGATTTAGATCCGAGCCGCATCTGTGACCTATGGCACAGCTTGTGGCAACGCGGGCTCCTTAACGAGCTGAGTGAGGCTAGGCATCAAACCCATATCCTCACAGACACTATGTCGGGTTCTTAACTCATTGAGCCAAATGCCAATGTCTTTTTAATTAACTTTAAAAAAATCTTGCAAGGCTTATTGTTATCTGAGAGCGAGTATGTACATCCTGTGATAGGTTCTGGAAGAGTCATCGGATACTTGTTTTAAAGTGGGGTGGAAAGTTGGGGTCCATTGAGAGACAGAAGATCAGGGGAAAATGCGGAGAAATAAAAGGACAGAATGGAGGGAAGGATGAATGGAGAGATGGAAGAACTGCACAGTGGAAAGAATCTCATCTGTTAAATAATCTCATCCTTTCCTGATAGATTAGCACCTTCAGAAATCTATTTTCCTTAAGGAAACACACATCTCTGCTGCCTTCAACACATTTTAAAGTTATTTCTTTGGGGTTATAGTGAGCATAAAAGAATCAGTATTTTGGAGAGGAGAAGCAACCTAAATAGTACTGAACAATAACAATTAATTTTAGAAAGTATGGTAGTGAATACACACATCTATCTACTCAGATAAACCAATATCGCATTCTCAGCTCAATCTTACAAACTTTGAGCCTTGGTCTGGAGCATGGACAGAAGGGGGAAAAAACACAATGAAGCCAAGACATTCAAGAGTCAAAAAGTGGAACCAGTATTATCTGTTATTGTCTTGGTTTGGGATCTCCCAGTGGTGGACACTAAGACAGACATTTGAAGTATCTGGGAGGTGAAGAAAACATGGGTAGGACAGTGAGGAAGGGGACAGAGATGGGCAGTCACCCTGTAATGATATCAGGTCACTTAGCACCAGAGTCACCAATGGCTCTCAATCCCACTGAGATCTGGAAGGCAATGCAGAACCCACGCCTCAATAACATCTCTTTCCAGTGAGCCTCTGCTCACTTTGTGTCTCTGGATCACTTCTTGGTAATTCTCACGCTATTTCAAACCCTCTTCATTATTATATTTGTTTTGCTGATCTGTGATGAGCGATCTTTGCTGTTACTGTTACAAAAAGGTAACGACTTGCTCAAGGCTCAGATGAGGGCTATCACTTTTTAGCATAAAGTATGTTTAATTAAGGTATGTACATGCTTTTCTGGTGTAATGCTATTTCACACTTAATAGGCTGCAGTGTAGTATAAACATAACTTTCATATGCACTGAGAAACCAAAAAACTAATGTGACTTGCTTTATTGTAGTGGTCTGGAACCCAACCGTAACTCTGAGGTATGTTTGATAACAATGATGACTAAACCTCTTCTTCAATTTCTGCCACCTGAGATTGATCCTCTTTAACTTACCACTCTAGAGAGTATTAAATATACAACTAGTCTGAGTTTTACCTTATGGCATCTCTGCCATTTGGGGAATCTACCATGTTGGTGGATTTTGATCCACTTTCTTTAGTAAAAGCCTATGAAATGAATTCATGCATTGACTCACACTGAACTCAATTATATGGGAAAAGGTGGCATATTTATTTCTTGAAAACCGAGGTTGGGAGTTCCCGTCGTGGCTCAGTGGTTAACGAATCCGACTAGGAACCATGAGGTTGCAGGCTCGATCCCTGGCCTCGCTCAGTGGGTTAAGGATCTGGCGTTGCCATGAGCTGTGGTGTAGGTCACAGACTTGGCTCAGATCTGGTGTTGCTGCGGCTGTGGTGTAGGCCGGCGGGTACAGCTCCAATTAGACCCCTAGCCTGGGAACCTCCATATGCTGCTGGTGAGGCCCAAGAAAAAGGCAAAAAAACAAAACAAAACAAAAAAAACTGAGGTTTTGCTTCTCACAAGTTCCACCTGCTGGGACCTATGTGTGACTATTAATGTATGTGGAAGTTCAGAGGCACTAGAATTTTCAGGCAAACATTTTTGTTGAGAAATAACATATGTAAGAAAATGTGCAAATATTTTTAAGTGTAAGGCTGCACGGATTGTCACAAAGTAAACACACCCATGAAAGGAACACCCATATCAAGAAATAGGCCCAAACCACCCCCCGGGTCACCTTCCTAGTACTAAACCTGGAGTGGAGGAAAGGGGCTATGGATACAATTCAATCTGATAATCTTGGTCTGTTTCAACATTTTAAACTGTGCGTAAAATTGTTCATTATGTAAAATGTTCCGTTTGTCCCATGGCACCCCTTTCTTCCTTCTCTGCGCTCAGCAAGAGAGCATCTAATTACGGAGTGATCTGACTTGAAGGCAACAAGGTCTCAGATCTGCTTTCAGAACCCACACTGGTTCTGAGACAAGAGTCAGCTCTCACCCTGCTGGCATCAGCCGCTGGCATCTGTGTGACTGAGGCAGAGCCCAGGCTATGCCTGCTTACTACTTACTGCCCCTGTTAACCCGGCCCCCGTCAGCACATCAGCTCTGGATGGCGCTGTGCATCCCTTCCGAGACGCACCTATTTCACGCTCAACCACCAGATGTCAGCCCAAGCTCAGTCCTTAATAAAAAAGAAACCCGTAGGCATTTTCCTGGCCCACGGAATAAAGTTTCTCTTTCTTGTTTGTCCAGGAGAATCGGGACTCTCGGGGTCAGGTACAGTGACCACGGTGGCCACCGGAAGCTCTTTACAGGGGAGACCCACGGCCTTGGTGGCTTGGAGCAAATAAAGCATCTCTGGGAGACAGGCACCAAGTAAACCACCAGCGTTACCTTGAACCCTGCGCACTTAAAAGGGCATCGACTCACAGCAGCTCGGAGCCTCCAGAGGAACCGCCCTTTCTTCCCACAGCGTCCGGAGCCCCGAGGCCACTGGGCTGGGCAAACACTTCCTGCACAGGAGTAGAACCCTCTGTCCTTACCCTCGGGGAGACCCCTGGCGGGTACCTGCCTCCCAACAGGTGCGCGGAGGCGACTCTGCCGCGAGCTCAGCATCTCCGTTAAAACCTTCACGGCTAACAATGTCTTTCCCTCTTGTAGCCTGTCTTCCCCAAAGTCTCAACAGAACCTTCCTTGTATTTGCAAAATGCTTGTTGAAGCTGCTAGAATCACGTTCTTGCCACAGGACAGAGAAGACAAAAAAAAAAAAAAAAAAAGGCGAGAGGGGGTACTTACTTTTTCCTTGTGCTTTTTTTGGGGGGTGGTGGTGGACGGAAATAACCTTTTGTAGACACTTCCCTGCAGAAGTAGACTTACAACTGCCTCCCCGGCCAACCTGTCCCTGGAAAGGTCACCAGTAAGAGGAGTTGGGACACCAGGAAGGGCGTAGATTGGTTAGACACATCCCCGGGGCGACAGTGCCTCAGACTTGAACAAAGCGGTGCTTCATTATCAAGGCTGCTGGCGGGATGAAAAAACTGATCCAAAACAAACAAAAAGACCTGAAAGACCTGCCAAAAATTCATATGAGAATGCACTGTCTTCTCAGCAAATCATTTAAAAATGTGTACACTGTGTGGGTAACTTATAGTAAAACTTTTTAAACTTTGCAGCTCTATTGAGTATTTGCAAGGGTAACCTGTGAAAATTTAATTATTTGGAATGCACTTTTGTCCAGTTCATTAAATCACAACATAGTGGGATAAAAATAAGAGAAAAGGTTTTTCTATTTCCCACATTTTTATTTTCCTTGGAGCTCTGCTGGCTCTTCCTGTCTACTCCCTTAGGTACATCTTGGGTTTATTACATGATTTTTTTGGTCCATTTCAATTACCAAGATTATATTTATTTAAAAATGTAACCTAGAGAGTTTCCATTGTGGCGCAGCAGAAATGAATCTGACTAGTATCTCTGAGTGTGTGGGTTTGATCCCTGGCCCTGCTCAATGGGTTAAAGATCTGGCATTGCTGTGGCTGTGGCATAGGCCCACAGCTGCAGCTCTGATTAGACACATAGCCTGGGAACTTCCATATGCTCTGGGTGCATCCCTAAAAAGCAAAATAATAATAATAAATTTAATCTAAATATCTACGTATGTGATATATATATGGACACATACACAGTGGAATATTCCTCAGCCATAAAAAATGAAATATTGCCAAATATTGCCATTTGCAGCAACATGGATGGACCTAGAGATTATTATACTACTTGAAGTAAGTTCAAGACAAATATTACATATTACTTATATGCAGAATCTAAAAACTAATATAAATGAATTTATTTATAAAAGAGAAACAGACTCAGACATAGAAAACAAACTGAGAGTTACTAAAGGCGAAAGGGGGGAAGGGACGAATTGGGAGTTGGGGGTTAACAGGGACACACCACTTATATAAAAGCGATAAACAACAAGGACTTATTGTATAGCACAGGGAACTATATTCAATATCTTTTAATAATCTATAATGGAAACGAATTTGAAAAAAATCTGTATATATACAAAACTGAATCACTTTGCTGTACACCAGAAACTAGCACAACATTGTAAGTCAATACTTCAAAAACCTATTTATTTATATATACATACATATATATTTCTATATATTTACATACCTAGAGAATGGATGAGACTATGATCTTTCTTCTACTCTGGCACGTTGGAGTTGATGAATGAAATTTTGTTATTTGTAGCAACATGAATGGAGTTGGCGGGTATTATGCTAAGTGAACTAAGTCAGGCAGAGAAAGACAAATTCTCTATGATAGCACTTAGATGTGGAACCTAAAAAAATATAACAAACTAGTATATATATCAGAAAAGAAGCTGACACAGACATAAAGAACAAACTAGTGGTTACTAGCGGGGGAAGAGGGAAGGAGAAGGAGCAAGATGGGTTCAGAGAATAAGAGGTACAAGGTATTAGGTATAAAATTAAGCTATAAGGATATATTGTACAATATAGGAAATACAGCAAATATTTTATAATAACTATAAATGGAGAATAACCTTTAAAAATTGTGAATCATGATTGTGTACACTTGTTAACTCATATAATATTATATATCAACTACATTTCAATTTATTTATTTATTTTTGTCTTTTTAAGGGTGCACCTACAGCATATGGATTTTCCCAGGCTAGGGGTCGATTTGGAGCTGCAGCTGCTGGCCTACACCACAGCCACAGTAATGCGGGATTTGAGCCACAACTGCAAACTACACCACAGCTCATGGCACCACTGGATCCTTAATCCACTGATCAAGGCCAGGGATCGAACCTCCATCCTCATGGATGCCAGTCAAATCCAATTCCGCTGAGCCACGACAGGATCTCCCTATATTTCAATTTAAATGTTGAAAATTTTGGGGTCCCCTGTGGCTCAATGGTAACAAAACCAACTAGTATCCATTAGGACGTGGGTTTGATCCCTGGCCTTGATCAGTGTGTTAAGGATCCGGCATCGTTGTGAGTTGTGGTGTAGGCTGCAGATATGGCTGGGATCCCACGTTGCTGTGGCTGTGTTGTAGAACAGCAGCTACAGCTCCGATTCGACACCTAGCCTGGGAACCTCCATATGTCGCAGGTGCAGTTCTAAAAAGAAAAAAAAAATGTTTTTAATTAAAAAAAGTTAAAAAAAATTTTAAAAGAGTTATTGAGGGCTTACTGTGAACAGAGAAGAAACAAAATGCAATATGCTTCTCATTTTCAACCCAGTTTGCACTAGGAAAGGACTTAAAGGCATAGAGAAAATGAACTACAATAAAAAGTGAAAGTGAAAGATCCTAGAACAAAAGTAAAAATCAAATTCTAAAGGAATTCTGAAGTTCAGTTTCATGTTTGGGGGAGTGGTGTCTCAGAAAGTTATAGTCTGAGCTGAGTCCTGAGAAATGGACAGTCTATGGAGATAAGAGGTGTCAGGGACAACTTGAGGATGGAGAACAGCATGAAAAAAAAGCAGAAATCTTTCAGGTTTGGAGGCAATCAGTTTAGCTGGAATGTAAGCCATATAGAATCTATATATTAGAGATTGGGAGTTAAAACTAGAAATTTAAATCAGGGTCAGATCACAGAGAACCTTCATTGTCAGGCTGACGTTGTGACTGGGATGTCATTGAAAGAATTTCAGCTGAGTGTTGTTTCACTAGAGTTGAGCCTGAGGACAATGAGCCTTGGAGAACCATGTAGGATTGATTAGAGTGGGAGAAACTGAGAAAGTAATAATAAAAGGTGGAACAACCTGGCAACCATTACAATTTTCATGGGACACATTATAAGAATAAGTATTGGCAAGGTTGTGTAGCAACTGGAATCTTGGTACACTGTTGGTTGGAGTATAAAGTGAAACAATCATTTTTGCAGAGTTTTTTGGCAAATTTCTTACAAAGTTTAACCCTACCTTATGGTCCAGCAAGTACACTCTTATATACTCACCCAGGAGAAATGAAAATCTATATCCACAAAAAGACTTGTATAAAAATATTTCCAGCAGCCTTACTCAAAATATTGAAAAACTGGAAACACCCAAATGTCCATCAACAACAAAAGCAAGGAGTTCCCGTCATGGCTCAGTGGTTAACGAGTCCGACTAGGAACCATGAGGTTGCAGGTTTGATCCCTGGCCTTGCTCAATGGGTTAAGGATCTGGCGTTGCCGTGAGCTGTGGTGTAGGTTGCAGACGCAGCTCAGATCCCGCAGCTACAGCTCCTGTTAGACCCCTAGCCTGGGAACCTCCATATGCTGTGGGTGCGGCCCTAGATAAGGCAAACAGACCAAAAAAAAAAAAAGACAACAAAAATGAAATGAACAAATTTCAGTATATTCATATAATGGAATTCTATTTAACAATAATAAAAAAAAAAAAAAGAATGAGCTACTGATACACACAAGGGCTTGGTTGAATCTTAAATATATAATGTTAAGGAAGCCAGATAAGGGTATATGCCATGTGACTCCATTTACTTGGAATCCAAATTCAGGGAAAGTTAATTTGTGGCAATAGAAATTTTAAAAAGTGGGTTGCAGGGGAAGGGAAAGAAAGGGAGGGATGGAGAATGGGCTGGAAAGATGCCTGTGAGGGAACTTTCTGGATGGTGCAAATGTTCTGCATCTTACTTTTGGTGATGGTGACACATATCACACACTTGTCCAAAATTCATCTGAACATGTGACAACATTGCCTTTTTTATGTTAATTATATCGCATTTCAGAAAGTGAAGGCAGAGTTCCGGTCATGGCTCAGTGGTAACTAATCTGACTAGTATCCATGAGGACACAGATTTGATCCCTGGCCTCACTCAGGATGTTAAGGATCTGGTGTTTCCTGTGAGCTGCGGTGTAGGTGGCAGATGTGGCTTGGATTTGGTGTTGCTATTGCGGTTGCTATGGCGTAGGCCGGCAGCTACAGCTCCAATTGAACCCTTAGCCTGGGAACTTCCATATGCTGCAGATGAGGCCCTAAAAAAAAGAAAGAAAGAAAGAAAAAAAAGAAAGCGTTGAAAATGTAGCATCCACTCAATCTCCCTAGGAAAAAAAAAATCTAACAAATCAAAATACTTGTAGATATCATTTGAGGAATGAATCAAAATAAAATGGCAAAAATAATGATGGAAAAAGACTTAAGGGTGGGTAAAAAAAGTCCAGTAACAACCTACAGGAAATGTGAAATCATATGCTTAGACTTTTAAAATTAATGTGTTTTATAAGAGATAGTGAATGTTATAAATCAGTACTTTAATAATAGCCTTTATTTAAAATGCTAAATTATGGCCCCACATTCTGAAAAGGGAGAAGATAAAGCAATGTATGTTTAAAGAAATTAAAAGGTCTAAAGTCCTGCTGCAAAAAAGCCAGTATTATGCTCAATGTTATACTGATATATTCAATAGTATTTGTTGTAAACTCCTTTTGAGGAACATTTTTTTCAATTAAGTTCATGGTTCATAAAATTTGCCTGAGGAATAAAAATGATTTGTCTGCATTTATTTCTTACACTGAGAAACAATATAGTGCTTACAGAAACATGTCCTTCTCTCTGCTGGATAGATAGAGCTCATGTAAAAAAGACAGCATATAGTTGTTTGTAATTAGCTCAGGAAGCAAAATTAAATTACTATTCATCATCTTTCACCTAGATAAGCTCTAAGAAGTGTATACTTAAGCTTACCTGTTTGAGAAGTCCAAAATTATATTTCCTGTTCAAAAGTAAGACAGAGGAGTTCCTGTCGTGGCTCAGTGGTTAACAAGCCCGATTAGTATCCATGAGGATACAGGTTTGATCCCTGGCCTCGCTCAGTGGGGGGGTCCAGCGTTGCTGTGAGCTGTGGAGTAGGTCACAGACACGGCTTGGATCCTTCGTGGCTGTGGCTGTGGTGTAGGCGAGCAGCTGCAGCTCTGATTAGACCCCTAGCCTGGGAACCTCCATATGCCATGGATGTGGCCCTAAAAAAAGACAAAAAAAATTAAAAATTAAAAAAGAAAGAAAGAAAGATAGCAATCTGTTATCCTCATAAGTCGCTTGGGAAGTAAAAATGAGTTAAGGGCAATAGAAAGTCTATTTAAGACAAAAAAATATAGCCTTACACAGAGTATAATTCATGTACCTCTTTTTAGAAGGAAGGCTAAGCTGTTACCAGGAGGTGTATTTTCTCATTATAGGCACATAATATTTCTGTGTAGCAATACCAGAATTCTGTGCAGATACCATGGAAAAAGTTGAGAGTAAATCAGTGAAACACAGAACACAAACTCTGGAGATATACCAGGATAATTTGGGCCTCCCCGGATCACTACTCTGGATATTTGTTAATTCTGTTTTTACTGCTGTAAGAGACTATCATATGATAATCCTAGGTTTTTACCTAATTCACAAGTTTCAATGTTATAGACTAAATATACAAGATGATATAAAATATACATATATGTGCATATATATATATATATATATATACATATTTGAATTTCCATCACTCAATTTAAGACAGTGAAGACTTTGTATTTTATTTATTTATTTATTTATTTAGTCTTTTTGCCTTTTATGTGGAGTCGCACCCGCAACATATGGAGGTTCCCAGGCTAGGGGTCTAACAGGAACTGTAGCCGCCGGCCTTCGCCACAGCCACAGCAACGCGGGATCCGAGCCGCGTCTGCAACCTACACCGCAGCTCACGGCAACGCCAGATCCTTAACCCACTGAGCGAGGCCAGGGATTGAACCCTCAACCTCATGGTTCTTAGTCGGATTCGTTAACCACTGAGCCACAAAAGGAACTCCAAGACTTTGTATTTTAGAAGCTCCCCATGTGGCTTTTCCAAATCACATCCCCTGCTCACTCCTGATCTTGAGTTGTGTGCTAATTATCCTTTTTTTTTAACCATCTATGTATCTAATATACATGTTGTAGCCAGATATCATTCATACGTAATTATAGATAAAAATTCATGTGAGTATACGACTTTGTTTTGCTTGGTTTTGAATTTATATAAGGAGAATTTCATTGTAAATATTCTTCTAAGTCTCGCCTCTTTCATTCAACATTATGTTTTAGAGGTTCATCCATGTTGAAGCATGTAGCTGTCATTTATTCATTGTCACTGTTGAAATGAAATTTTTGTTCCATTTATAATACTGTAATATGATACTATAGTACACTATACTATACTGTAAAACTATAGTATGCTACAATTTATTATTCAGTCTACTTTTGTGAAAGTTAGTTGTCTTCAAATAGAGATTGACTATTATGAATCATGCTGCTCTGAACAGTCTTACATACATTGTTGGGAGCGGTCAGCGCTAAGTCTCACCGAGGCAGAGCCCGGATGAAGATGACTGCAGGACAGAATTCCTTAGGGCGCCTTTGTCCTGAACTGCAGAGCAGTCAGGACCTGCTCAGCATCTCCAGAAAAGCCTCACTTCTACTATTTTGTTTCTGTCTTATACTATTTCTGGGATTAATTGTATCTGCCTCTTTCGCAGCTCCTGTTCCTCTGCTTTTGAATACTCACAGAGGGTTAGGACTTGTGTTCCTATACCCGCCTCTAAAAATTCCTATATGGCCACCACTGCCACCACCAGAAATTAAAACTATTCTATAATGGATAAAACATCCAAGCCCAGGAATGAGAGGGGTGTTTATTCTTAAGAAAATATGATATTACTACTAGATATAGATTCCCTTTCAAATACACTCAAAATTGTATTCATAAAAAACACATCCTTGGAAAAACCCAGGATGGAGGCCTAAGCAGAGATTAGGGCCCAGGGTGAGAGTTTGGAGACTGGGACTTAATTGAAATGACAAGTAGAATTGATTTATAGAAACTCTGTGGTCTAACATGTCTCTGCAAGTCTTTTAAGCTGTGAGCCAGTCAACGTTGCTGCCAACACAGACCCACATTCCCTGCCCATGGTACACCTGGGAGTGCACTAGACATAGTTATAGTTAGAAATTATAGACTAAGTAGAAAATGTAGAGAAATAATAAAAGTATGGTTAACCACATGTTAGACATTATTAACCTCATATCCTGTTATGCTTAGAAAACTATATTTTTGATTGTTAAGATTAATCATAAACTTTCTATAAACTCTGTGACCTATTAATGTTTAAACTGCATTTTGCTATAAAAAATCTGTGCTCTGTATACTACCATTGTATTTGGACAAAGTTAATAGCTTGGAGAGAGAACAATCTCTGAAAAGAAAACAATATGTAAAAAGGGACCCTGCTGAGTTCCTTGTAATATTTCATTGAATGATTAAGGTCAACAGTGTACATGGTGATTTCTTTATTGTGGGCAAACATGATGACTGGGTGGAAAGTTTCAAAAAATACATACGATGCTTGGGAAGCTTGGGGGAGGGAAATAGGAGATGTATGTAATCTGTGTGAAAATAAAAGAGAGAGAGCATCTGCACTAGCAGAAGCAAGAAGCATGATGATCCTGCAACACTGAATAAGTCTCCTGTCGTTATTGCTGCCGACGCCGCTCATCCTAGGGGTACCTGCGACCCTGCTGGGGCTGGACCTCGGCAATACATATATAAATTCACAACTGTCTCTTGAAGTGAATTATTGTGTTGCAGAATTGCTTAGGTTCAACACTGTATTTGAGGCTAACTGGTTTCCAGTGTTGAACCATTACACACAAATCGACAGTGTAGTTCCTGTACAGCTTAGAGATCACTTGATATGAAATATTTTAAATATCACCAAACTGGTAGTGTACAATGGTGTCTCATTTTGGTTTTAATTTGTGTTTCTATTATCACAAATGAATTTGAGCATTTTCTTTGGTATTATGATTATCTGACTGTCCAGCTGGTAATTTTTGTCTGAAATCTTGTCTGTGGGCTTTTTTTTATGTGTGTTCAAATTTGAAGCTTTAAAGAAAGAATGTGCATTTTCATCTACCAGTTGCCTAACAGTATTATTAAAACGGTGTCACTTAACTGATTGAAATTTTCCGGACCACAAACCTAGTATGAATATAGACTAAAACCCATGTGAGAACTGGCTTCCATATTTTTAGAGGAATTATTTTTTCTATCCAGTACCAAGGTCAAAAAAGTCAAGTTCTTTTGGATGCCCCCTCCCGCAGGATGAGGTTCCTTTCTAATTCACCTCACCTCCAAGGGCACAGCCCTTCAGAATCCCAGCATTGTAATGGACTTCCGCTTTAGATAAGTCTGAAGATTTACCTCCTATGCCCTCTATCCCACAAAACCAAATCAGAAGGTAAATTTTCCGTCTTTCTTAGAAGCTCCTGGAGAAGTTCCAGCTGTGGCACTTAGCCTAATTCGCAGGGTTCTTGCTTTCACTTCAGTTTAGAAGTCACAGATGACCTTTTTTTTTTTTTTAATGCTGGCTCATTAAGGCATCTAAATTTTTAAAAAAAATTTTCATCCAATATTTTCATCATTACAATCGTGAGTATCCTTCAGCTTATCTAATATAATCTGGCAAGTTATATAACCCCACTTCTTCAATCTTTCCAACAGGCCAGCACTGACCAATACAAAGTTCCATGACAGTGGAAATTATCTCCACTGGCCAACATGGATTAGCCACATGTGGCTTTTGAGCACATGAAATGCAATTAAAGAGCAGATGTGATTAAAGAAGTGAATTTTTATTTTCATTAATTTTTAATTGTTTTAAATTTAAATTTAAATAGTCACTTGTGGCTAGTGGTTGCCATACTGAAGAGAAGAGAAATAGATCTTTATTCATAAGTGTTCTTATGAGGTATAAAAATTAGGATTACACATAAACCAAGAGATGGGATTCTTGGCTCTGTGATTCAGAATATCATAGCCAAAGGATAAACAGTCTAGAAGGAAGTTTAAAAGAGAGCCAGTGTTGGAGATCCTGTTGTGACTTAGCAGGTTAAGATCTGACTAGTATCCGTGAGGATACAGGTTTGATCCCTAGCCTCACTCAGTGGGTTAAAGGATGCACTGTTGGAGGCTAGCAGCGGCAGCTCTGATTGGACCCCTGGCCTGGGAACTTCCATATGCCAAGAGTGCAGCCCTAAAAAGCCAAAAAAAAAGGGAAAGAGAGGGCCAGTCTTCTTTCTGGGAGTACTAACTTTTGGTCTCATTTTCTTCCTTCTTTTTTTGTCTTCCTCTCTTTCTTCCTCCCTCCTTCCTTCTCTTCCTTTCACTTTCACTTCCTTCCTTCCTTCCTCTTTCCCTTCCTTCACTCCTCCCTCCCTCTCTCTCTTTCCTTCCTTTGTGTTTTTGGAATGAATTCCACATGTGTGATGTCCACTTGACCACATCACAACAAAGGACTTAGCATAGCTTGTGGGATTGCACAAGTCAAAAACATAAACATTACAGGAAACTGGCACGAGGCCCTCCCCTGAAGGTTTCATTAGGATAAGCCTTATCTCAGCTTCAACAGCCTTGCCCACCAGCCCTAATGAGCCACTCTGACTCACACTGGCTCTTGAACTCACGCCAAAGCCAGTACGTAGTCACAACTGAGCTTTTACCCTGCAGCCTCTTGTTTTTATTATTTGTGACACTGGGCTTCTCCTTGAACATCAGGGAAGCAGGCATGTAGCACTAGACCCATACATAGGGGGACTGCTCCCAAAATTATCACCACTAGACACACCAAATGTATATTTCCTTTTAAGAACATGGACGGATATTTAAACCATTCCTTTTTTAGATTTGTATTCTATTCAGGATAGGCAGAGTCTTGTGAAAAGAGCACTGAACTTAGGGTCAGGAAAAATGGATTCCAACCCCAACTCTACCATTAGCCAGGTGTATTCTTCCTGTGCAAGTCACTCAACTGCTCTAAACCTCAGTCTCCCCCCTCTGGCCCCCCACAAAAGGAGGGTATTCTGTGAGTCAATGTTAGGATGCCTTACTGGGGTCTGATGGGAAAAGTCAAGTTACCCAGAAACGATTGAGGTAAATACATAGGAGTTGGTATAGACTGAGGGCTCCGTTTTTTTTTTTTTTTTTTTTTAGGGCAGCACCTGCAGCTGGGTGGCTGCAACATCCTTTGTTTACTGATATGGCAGCAATCTCCTCCCCCCCACTTCTTTTTTTGTTTGTTTGTTTTGCTCTTTAGGGTTGCACCTGTAGTATATGGAAGTTCCCAGTCTAGGGGTCAAATTGAAGCTACAGTTGCCAGCCTATGCCACAGTCACAAAAATCAGGGATCAAACTCACGTCCTCAGTGTTACTAGTCAGATTCATTTCCGCTGCACCACAACAGGAATTCCTAGACTGAGGGTTCTGTTTTCATGCTGCTGGGTCCTCATCATAGGTCATCTCAGTGGAAGGAAAATCAACTTGCCAACTGGTGACTTGACGCTGTTAGGGACTTTGAGGACACAATTCCATGTCCACATTACATCCCATCTCACTGTACATGAGGAGACTCCTCACTGATGTGTGGAGAAAAGCAGCACAGGTTGCCTGATAGGGACTCCGTAGGCAGAGCAGCTGCAACGTCTCAGCTGGTCCACGGGCAATAGAAGCTTTGACGTCTCCGTGTCGCTATGGGCATCTTGCTTCCTCACCCATCATTATTAAACCTACTTACCTTTGATCCTTTTCACTTCATCCTCAATAGCTTGCTCTGTAGTTTTGGAAGGATTGAATGCTCATAGTTCCTCAGAGTGTTTCTGGGTCAGTTGGAGGGATTTGTGTCTTCTCTGTAAGGAGAATATTTTATTTCCCATTATCTGCATCTCACTTCCACAAATGGAAGACTTTGCATCTACAGGATATCTGAAAAGGTGGAAACCATAGAATAAACATATTTTAAAATAGCATGTCAGTTTCATTTGCAATTAATAGGCATAAAAATTTAAACAATGAGTTTAATTGTGGGTTGGAAAAAGTACAGTAGGTACATTACAGAGTGTCCTGAAGTCTGGAAACACAGGGGAAATAGCATATTTATTATACATTATAGAGACAGGGAAATTGAGTCTGTGAATGGCTGAAAGCTCAGAGTTGATAAGGAGTGGATCAGATCCAGAATTCAGGTCCACGTCGGTCCATGTATCTTGTCCCACATTATGTATAAGCATCTCAAATTAGAATCCACTTCCTAACACATTTGTATATATTTTTCATTGAAAGATTATAAATTCCAAGACACCAACAAATTCACCTTGAAGATGATTCAAGATTTAAAAAAAAATTCATTATTTTTTTGTTAATTTACCTAAAGAATTTTCTAAAAATATTTGTGTACTTTGAAAAAGAAAGCTTTTTATTCTGAAGCCCATTCTGTTTATAATGAATGTGTCTTCATTCTGTGACATTAAATATATGTGCATATAAATATTTTCGGCTTAAAGTGGGGAGTTAATTGCAGGGTGTGTCACGTCTAACTTGTTTATACAACACGTGACACAGTATCCGAAGCAGCCACCTTGAGAAAGACTTAAGGAATCTTCAAATGTTTGGACTGAACAGAACCTATAATAGGTTACTGCAAGCTCCTATCAGCTGGAAAAAAAAAAAAAAAGCACAACCTAAAAGCCGATAATTCTGTTTTATTCGGTGGACATTCCAAGGACACCAAGCCCAGGACACAGCGGTTCAGATAGCTCCGAGAGACTGTTCTGAAGAGGCAAGGGAGGAACCAGGAAATACAGCAGTTTTGCAACAAAGACCAGGGAGTCTAAACATCAAAGAGTTACTGTTGATTAAAGAAAACCAGATATCTCAAGCTGCTGCCTTCAGTGCTTTCCTGTGTATGGAAACATGCAAAAGTCTGGGCTCATCAAAATCATTCCTTTGATATGCACCTCAACTACTTGGAGCCAATAGCTCGAGCTTTCTCATCCTGGGTCCCCTGGGGTGCACCGCTGAGGGTGGGTGCAGTGGCTGATGGCTTGATGCTGGGCATCCCGCTCCCATCCTGAGTCCCCTCAGGGCTCACTGTCAGGACTATAACACGAAGGCCGAACGGTGGCAACATCCTTTGTTTACTAATTTGGCAGCTTTTTTTTTTTTTTGGTTTTTAAGGTTACACCAGCAGCTAAGGGTTGGAGCTGCAGCTGCCAGCCTACCCGACAGCCATAGCAACGCCAGATCTGAGCCTCGTCTGTGACCTGCACCACAGCGCCTGGCATCACTGGATCCTTAACCCACCGAGCAAGGTCAAGGTATGAACCTACCTCTTCATGGATACTAGTTGGGTTCTTAACCGTCTGAATCACAATAGGAACTTTTTTTTTTTGGCAGCAACCTTTTTCATTCACACTCCTCACCTCACGGATGAATAAACCAAGGCTCATTTATTCACTCAGCACACATTTGTTGGACATCTGTCATTTGCCTTTCATTGGATTCAAATTTACAGTAAGTCAGAAGAAGATGAATCATCCCAGAGAAGTCAAATGACTCACAGCTGCATGCTACATCCAGGACAATGACTGTTGGGACAATGGTGATCAGAATAGCGAGCACCTATCTGACCTTATTTATGAAGGTACTCGTCGTAAGGGGCCCAATGGATACACACTCAGTGAGTATTTAGGGAAGCAAGTCTGAGGAATGTTTGAAAATATTAAGATCTGAGAACTTGAAAGAAAAGTTTCCAGACTCATCTATCAAAACCACTCATGCAGGACAGACATGACCTGATGGAAGAGTTGAGCATTATTCTGCAGAAAAAGCTAAGCTTTGGGGTGGTTTGATATTCAAAAGGTGTAAGACAGAACACATTGGGTCCTCCAGCTTCCAGACATCAAAAAGTCATTTCTGCTCTGGGTGGCAACAGATGCTCCAAACTCACATCTTTCTCTCTTCCACTCTACTCTGCAAGTGAAATCTAAGGATCTTCCTAACTAAACAGATACTGAATTACAACCAAAGGGATTCCTTTGTGGCTCAGGAGGTTAAACGAACCTGACACAGTCCATGATGATGCAGATTTGATCCCTGTCCTTGGTCAGTGAGTTAAGGATCCGATGTTGCCATGAGCTACCAAGTATGTCGCAGATGTGGCTTGGATCTGGGTTGCTATGGCTGTGGCATAGGCCAGCTGCTACAGCTCCAATTTGACCCCTAGCCCAGGAGCTTCCATATGCTGCACCTGCCCCCCCCCAAAAAAAGGAAGAAAAAAAGAAAAAGAAATCAAGCCTCCTTTCGAAAACCAGGAAGCGAAGGGGAAAAATTAAAAGCAAATCCATTTCTACATCACCTCCCTGCCAAGGGCAGCACACCCACAATAAGAACATAGAACACTGAAGGTTGTAATGAAAGCCTCCTACACCTGTTCTAGAAATGACTAGAAGAGGCATCCCAGGCCATCACGGCCCCCACGACATCAGTGATTGCCCCACGATACCCGTGGTGCCTGGGCAGACCCAATTTACCCTTCAAGAAGGATGAGATCATAAATAGACTAAATCACCACTTAGGCCTCCAAAGTCTTCTCACTATTAATTCTGGGGGATAAAACCTCTACCAGGGAAACACACCCTTAAGATTAGTTATGGCCTCAAGAAGATAGTCTTTGGAATGGAAATGTTTCCAATGACTGAGAATCTAGTTCTTGGAGAAGGGGCCCAGTGTGAGTATAAACTAGATATAATTCTAAGGACTCTGGTGTAGCT
This sequence comes from Catagonus wagneri, assembly GCA_004024745.2. Lineage (NCBI taxonomy): Eukaryota > Metazoa > Chordata > Mammalia > Artiodactyla > Tayassuidae > Catagonus > Catagonus wagneri. The sequence goes on along the minus strand of PVHT021183543.1, from coordinate 34,386,040 downwards.
GTACATGTTTGGAGGGATTTTAAGGTGGGACCACAAAGACATATATCTTTTTATTTATTTATTTTTATTTTTATGGCCACACTCATGACATATGGATGTTTCCAGGCCAGGGATTGAATCCAAGCCCCAGCTTCAACCTACGCCACAGGTGTGGCAACGCCGGATCCTTAACCCACTGTGTCAGGCCAGGGATAGGACCTGCACTCCACAGGGACCTGAGCCATTGCGGCTGGATACCTAACCCACTGTGCCACAGTGGGAACTCCATAATGGAGATCGGAGAGGTCTAAGTCGCAACTTTGCTTCAAGAATAATGGAGCAGGAGTTCCCGTCGTGGTGCAGTGGAAACGAACCCGAGGACAGCTTGGGTTTAATCCCTGGTCTCATTCAGTTGATCAAGGATCTGGCATTGCTGTGAGCTGTGGTGTAGATCACAGGTGAGGCTCAGGTTCCAAGATGCTGTGGCTGTGGTACAGGCTTGCAGCTGCAACTCCAATTCGATCCCTAGCCTGGAAACTTCCATATGCCACGGATGCGGCTGTAAAAAGGGGGAAAACAAAAAAAGAAAAGAAAACAACCAAGAGAATTTATTTGCAGGATGCATGGGAAAAACCTGCAAAGATGCCTGAAAAATATTCAGAAGGAATTTGAAAGATGTTGCTATTCTTGCAGAGACAATGGGAAGTGGAACCAGAAAAATGCTGTTTAGTGACGTTTGACACGAACATTATTTATTCCTGTGCTGTTGCAGCCTCTAAAATATAGGTTAAGTAAGAAAAATCTGTGCTCTTTTTGAGGAATTCTATAGTTTGATAAGTTATAAAATATCATCTCCATCTTTCTGGTCTCCTTCTGGTTCTTCCTGCATCTTCTCTGTGTCTTGCCGTGAGATTTCCTCACAAAAAGAGCCAGTCTGTATGAGAACAATAATTCTTTGAACAGAGCAATGTCAGTGGGTTCCAAAAATAAGGTACACAGTCTGCTGCATTGAGCAGTCACACATCAAAAAAACCATGTAATTTATTCTGCCTGTTACTGTCAAAACATATCTGCTAACCTTTAAACATTTCACTTAAAAATTACCTCTGGGAGTTCCCTGGTGGCTCAGTGGGTTAAGGATCTGGCATTGTCACTTCTGTGGCTCTGGTTACTGCTGTGGCTCCGGTTTGATCCCTGAGCTCAGGAACTTCCACATGTTGCAGGCATGGCCAAAAAAATAAATAAAATAAAAAAGCAACAACAACAACAAAATGATCTCAGAAGATTGCCTTTGCCACCTCCCTGATTAGAGTCAGCTATTATGTGACTATAAATGTATATATGTTTGAGTGAATAAATTTACATCAATATTCCCATTTATATATTTTCCTTCGGTGCGTGTGTTCAGCCAGGCAGTTTCCAACACAAACTACACTGCAAACAGTGAATACATGAAACAGGGGGGTTCTGTGTGGAATGTACTGTTGTAAAATGTTCACTTTAAATAGAAAAGCTCACATGTTCTTATTTTGCCCATCAGATTTTTATTACAATAACAGTTTAACAATGTAACAGATACCAAAAGCAACAAACATCTGCCCATAAATATTTTCTAGTTCTTATCCATATGCAGTTGGGTTTTATAAAGATATGGCTCTAGCATAGTACAAGATTATCCTTTTAATTTTTACTGGACATTATGAGAGAAATACTTTCCGTCTTCCTTTTTAAGAGTGGCTTCATGTTTCATGTTTTGTATCTGTAAACTGATGAATGATTCACTCTTTGTTGAATGTCTGAGCTACTTTCCGGTTTAATAATTACAGATACATGTGAAGTGAAAATACTCACGAATATGAAATCATCCTTTGGTAAGCAGATTTTCCTTGGACAAATTTTCAAGAACAGATCAGAATAAAGATGTTCAGAGATCTTAAGGCACGGTACCCAAATTTCCCAAAAGTGTAGTACCTCTTCCTGTATTTGGAACACAAACAAAGGATTAGATTTCTGGATAACATGTAAAGATCTCTAAATAAGGACCTGGCAATCTTTATTTTTATCAGCTGCTTTTTTTCCAACACTTTAAACCATGCTATTAGAAACAATAGCTGGAATACCCTTTGTGGCTCAGCAGGTTAAGAACCCAACTAGTATCCATGAGGATGGATGCAGGTTTGATCCCTGGCCTCATTCAGTGGGGTATGGATCCGGCATTGCTGCAAGCTGCTGGGTAGATCACAGATGTGACTCAGATTTAGCATTGCTGGGGCTGTGACATAGACCAGTGGCTGCAGCTCTGTTTCAGCCCCTAGCCTGGTAACTTCCACATGCCGCAGGTGTGGCAGTAAAAAGAGAAGAAAAAAAAAGGGATGAAGAGGGCATTCACAAAATAACACATATTGTATGATTTCATTTGTATGAAATGTCCGGAAAAGGTAAAATTATAGAGACAAAAAGTAATGAGTTGTCTAGCTGGGGGCAAATGGTGGGGAGGGAGGGGGAGAAATGGGGGCGGAGTGAAGAGTGACTGCCTCTGGGTATGGAGTTTCCTTTCAGAATAATGAAGATGTTCTAACATTGATTGTGGTGATGATCACACAGTTCCAAGTAGAATGAAAACCACTGAATTATTTCCTTTCAATGAGTGAAATCCATTCAGTGAGTGATATTCAATTTCAAAACATTAGAAGAAACTATTTGACAACATACTTTTGCATTCAAATGAAGCCAAGCTATAATCGATGCCCTATTACTTACCAGTTTCTGTGAATTTCTCCATATCACATTATGTACATGTGATTTCTTCATCCTCATCATCATACTAACATGGCAAGAACTAGACAGTAACTAGTTAGAAATGGAGTGAAGGAAAGTTGTCAGGTCCTCAGAACTGGAAAACAGGTTGAGTATAGATCTGGTATGTCGCTAGCTAAAGTTTCCTACAATAGCTCAGTGACAAGGGGGGAAAAAAAGGTAACCATTTGGAAGAGAAGATGATGTGATTAAATGTGTCAACCAATATCTAATGGAGATTTAACCAGTGGTTACTGGGCAACCAAAACTATCCAAAGGTCAAAGCTAGTTAATGTATAACCCTACTTTCCCCACTTCCATTCAGAGTAGACTGAATTCATGACAATGTCTTTATATATGTATGTGCATGACAGAGGAAAAATCTGGAGGCAAAGCAAACTTACTATAATGGTAGTGACAATTTAAAGATCTATAAAATGAATGTTAGTGAGCAATAAGAATGAGCAAATTATAATTACATGCAACTACATGAAAAGACCTAAACAATCACAATTTGGGGCAAAAACAAAAGAAAAAAGAAAAAGCCAGACACGAAAGAGTACATTCTGCAAGTTTCCATTAATATAAAGTCAAAAAGAGGGCAAGCTAATCTGTGCTGCTAGCAGTTGAGATAACAGTTACCCTGGGAAAAGTATGCCTGGATAGGGCTTAGGGATAAGAGATTGCCCTTAGATCTATGTATTCTACATATTTTCTCTATCTGAAAGTTCAAGAAGGAATATTTACAGAAGTTTTGTGAGACGTCATAAACCACGAGATATGGCAGGAAAAAAAAAGTCATTGAAGATAAGCCAGTTGTCAGAAAGCAAGAATTCTTACATATAAGAAGTACCCCACTCCTGGCAACTCTTGACTTTGAACCGCACCTTCCTTGTGGCTTGAAGAGGTGAGAAAAAGGAAAATAATCAGGACTGACTGACCAATTTTGAATCTGAATACCAACCTGATTAATTATCTTTTTTTTCCTTTTTTTATGGCCACACTTGCAACATATGGAAGTTCCAGGCTAGGAGTCCAATTAGAGCTGCGTCGGCAACCTATGCCATAGCTAGTGGCAATGCCAGATCCTTAACCCACTGAGCAAAGCCAGGGATCGAACCTGGATCCTCCTCATGGAGACTGTCAGGTTCTTAACCTGCTGAGCCCCAATGTGAAGTCCTAAAGCGTTATCTTTTGTGTTTTCTCTTTCCACCAGGAAGAAGAGTTCAATTGCTCACCGATTATTAATTAGTTCTGATATCACCTATTTCTTTCCTGAAAAACGCTGCTTAGGTATTTTAATCAAAACGCTGCTTAGATATTTTAATCATAAGGCATATATTCTATTTTATATGCCCATTCCTTGCCTTCCAACTCTATTTTTGACAGTTAGCCACATAAATATTCTACATTTTCAATCCCACTAACATATATTCCCCAGTGTCCTACAGGCCACCCTCTATAAAGTAGAGATGTAAAAGTTATCGGCTCACCAGTTATAATTTATTACGAAGTGTTGCTTTGAATTTACACCTCCAAAGTTGACTTTTTCTTGAAAAGGCTAAAATGAGGACTACTTTTTTTTTTTTTTTTTTACTTTGAAGTGGTTCAGGGGAATAAGGGTAAAGGGCTTAAAGTAGGCTCCGTAATTATTGAAAACACAGATGCCTTACAGAGTATTTTCTATCCACCTGGGACCTACAGTTATACAAGCCATTCTCTGAGCCTCAGCTTTCCAGGTGTAAGATGGAAATCTTATTGCCTATTACTGCAAAGATTATTTTAAAGAAATGTGGAAGAGAAGTTCCCATTGTGTTAAGAGTTCCCACTGTGTTAAGAATCCCCACAAGGATGCTGATTCGATCCCTGGCGCAGCTCGGTGAGTTAAGGATCTAGTGTTGCAGCAAGCTGCGTGGTGTATTTTGCAGACACAGAGCAAATCTGGTGTCACCATGGCTGTGGTGTAGGCCAGAAGCTGCAGCTCTTATTTGACCCCTAGCCTGGGAACTTCCATGTGCTGCATGTATGGCCATTAAAAAAAAGAAAAAAAACCAAGAAATGTGAAAGAACACATAGAAAATGTTTGGAATGTTACTGAGAGGAAAGAGAGGATGAGCATGGCAGTTTAGACATCAAAGAAACAGTTTATATGACAAATGGCTCCAGTATCATTTTCAAAAGTAAAGAACTTAACTTTCAAATAAACATAAAATGAATGCATCAAGGATTTTATTCGACTTATTCATTAAGAATCAGCAGTACTTTGGAGTTCCTCTTGTGATGCAGTGGAAACGAATCCGAGTAGGAACCATGAGGTTGCGGGTTCGGTCCCTGGCCTCGCTCAGTGGGTTAAGGATCTGGCATTGCCATGAGCTGTAGTATAAGTCACAGACGTGGCTCAGATCCTGTGTTGCTGTGGCTGTGGCGTAGGCTAGCAGCTGTAGCTCCGATTCGACCCCTAGCCTGGGAACCTCCGTATGCTGCAGGTGAGGCTCTAAAAAGCAAGAAAAAAAAAAAGTACTTCATTAACTGGGTCAAAGGAGAATTTGAAGAACAGATAGATATAGATAGATATACACAGAAATGAATTTTCTAATCAATAGAAAATGGAATAGTGTCCTCTAAGTCAATGCAATGTAGTGTTTGGGCTTATCTTTTCAAACTGGTGGAAACTGGTTGTATCTCCTCCAGCCAGTATTCATTTGCATTGCTAGCCACAAGAAGCATCATTACTTTTGTTATCACGTTAAATTCTGTCCTTCAGAACTGTAGTATTGTCAACAGAAAACCAATCCAAAAACTCTTGCAGAATCAAATGATCTCCCCAGAGTTCTCTAGACTCTGTCTTACACTCCACTGAAAGGACACTGCATAATTTTTTCTCACTCATTTCCAAATCATTACCAACCTTTTTCTTACAAGTTTACTTGCAGTCTAATTCAGTGTGTGTGGATATGTAGCAGAAAACAATTTGAAATGCCTAAGCTTACACACATCCATTTCAAGTACTGTAGTGGGATATTATGTTTGCTTGCTTTTTTGTAGATATGTGTCTTTACATGTGGTAAAGTAGGCAGGTGACTTATTGTTGTAGAGTATTATTCTGACATATATGGATTATTATTAGAATTATATATTAACAAACAGACATCATCACTCTCTTCCTCATCCCTCATCCTAGATGCTAAGATGGTCTTTTTCTCATTAAACTAGGATAGGTTACAGAACAGGACACAGAAGAATAAAAAAAATTACCTGTTCTAAGGAGTTTCCGTTGTGACTCAGTGGGTTACAAACCAGACTAGCATGAGGTTGTGGGTTTGATCCCTGGCCTTGCTCAGTGGGTTAAGGATCTGGTGTTGCCATAAGCTGTGGTGTAGGTCACAGACTTGGCTCAGACCCCAAGTTGCTATAGCCGTGGTGTAGGCCAGCAGCTACAGCTCTGATTCGACCCCTAGCCTGGGAACTTTCATATGCCACACATGCAGCCAAAAAAAAAGAAAGAAAGAAAAAAGTTACCTGTTTGGTAAAAGTGAATTATTTTGAGGAACACAAAAGACCCACAGGAATGATGGTTTGGGGGAGAGAGGTGTGTTCTGGGGACCCAGAAGAGAGATGCTTCCAAGCTGGGGAGAGGGCAAGAAGAAGGGAGGTAAGGAGATCCATGTATTTATGCCACCCACCTCCGTAAGACACACTGTAATAAAATAAAAGTTGAGGTGTAATAAAATAAAAGTTGAGGTTCTTTCGTTTGACTGAGAACATCCAGGCCACCATCTTTTCACAAGTCAGCTCTTTTTTCCACCTTCCTTTCCTTGCATGCAAATTAAAACTACACGGTACACTTGCTATGTGTAGCATTAAGACGTGTGTGTGCCAGGGGCCTGGACAAGAACATATTTTTAACAATGGCAAGCAACACCTGGTGGTACGTGACTCATGCAAGAATGTGACAAGAGCTGGGAAAAAGAAGGAAAGAGTTTCGAAGTCTGAATGCTCTTGAGTTAATTTTTATCACATATTTGTGGTTTGGCACCATCAACAAGATCTTGGAACCAAAAAGAAAATTCTTATGATGCCAAATTCCTAAGTAATGTTTCTGAGACTCTGTCTTTCCATTTCTTGAAAAAAGTCCCTCAAGTCAGTAGGTAAATGAGTAACACATACTGACTCAGTTGGTCCAGTGGTCCCCAGAATTAATTGGGTGCCTCCCTGTGCCTCTTTAGTTTTCTGTATTTTTGGTTGTTGTTGTTTTTTGGGTTTTTTTTAAATGATTTTTATTTTTTCCATTATTGTTGGTTTACAGTGTTCTGTCAATTTTCTACTATACAGCAAAATCACACACAAATATACATTCTTTTTCTGACATTATCGCACATACATATATACACACATACATACATATATATATATATATATATATATATACACATGCATATATGCATTCTTTTTCTCACATTATCCTCCATTATGCTCCATCATAAGTGACTAGATGTAGTTACCAGTGCTATACAGCAGCATCTCATTGCTTATCCATTCCAAAGGCAATAGTTTGCATCTATTAACCCCAAATTCCCAGTCCATCCCACTCCCTCCCTCTCCCCCTCCCCCTTGGCAACCACAAGTCTGTTCTCCAAGTCCATGAGTTTCATTCTGTGGAAAGGTTTTGTGCCATATATTAGATTCCAGATATAGGTAATATCATATGGTATTTGTCTTTCTCTTTCTGACTTACTTCACTTAGTATGAGAGTCTCTGGTTCCATCCATGTTGCTGCAAATGGCATTGTTTTGTTCTTTTTTACAGCTGAGTAGTATTCCATTGTGTGTAGATACCACATCTTAATCCATTCATCTGTCAATGAACATTTAGGTGTTGTCTTGGCTATTGTGAATAGCTGCAATGAACATGTGGGTATATGTGTCTTTTTCTTTTTTTTTCTTTTTTCTGTGTCTTTTTGCCTTTATGTAGAGCCGCACCCGCGGCATATGGAGGTTCCCAGGCTAGGGGTCTAACAGGAGCTGTAGCTGCCGGCCTGCGCCACAGCCACAGCAACGCGGGATCCGAGCTGCATCTGCAACCTACACCACAGCTCACGGCAACGCCGGATCCTTAACCCACTGAGCAAGGCCAGGGATCGAACCCGCAACCTCATGGTTATTAGTCGGATTCGTTAACCACTGAGCCATGAAGGGAACTCCAATATGTGCCTTTTTCAAGGAAAGTTTTGTTTGGATATATGCTCAAGAGCGGGATGGCTGGGTCATATGTTAGTTCTATATTTAGTTTTCTGAGGTGGTTTTGTTTTTGTCTTTGTTTGAGTTTCATGGTTTTATTAACACAAATCCAGTGTGCATACGAGCTGGCACTAGAAAGAATGGCTGAAGAGCATGAAGTAAATATAGTTTGCCCTCTTCAACTGCAAGAGATTTCATTCTCCTCAATCCCTCTTGATAGAAAAGTGCACAAACAAATGGGAACGTCAAAGTTCAAACAAGCTTAGAGTTTGACAAAAGTCATCGAACTGTGCCTTTAAAGCTTGTGCATTTCACCATCTGTAAATGCTACCTTAAAAAAAAAGGAAAACAACAAACAAATAAATCATAAAGAGACACTACTATACACTCACCTGAATAGTTAAAATATTTAGAAGACTGACAGTACCAAGGGCTGGTAAGTTGTAGATGCACTGAAGGATGAAGTAATGCCATTTGCAGCAATAGGGATGGACATAGAGATGTTCATACTAAGTTAGACAGAGAAAGACAAATACATGGTATCACTTACATGTGGAATCTAAAATATGACACAAATGAACTTATTTACAAAACAAAAGCAAACTCGCAAACATAGAAATCAAACTTATGGTTGCCAAAGGGTAAACTGCGGGGGTGGGGAGGGGATTCTTTGGGACGATGGGATTAAGACATACACATTACTCTATATAAAACAAATAGATAGCTGACAAGGACCTACTGTGTAGCACAGGGAGGTCCACTCAATTGAATCTTTTTTGTTTTGTTTTTTAGGACCACACCTGCAGCATATGGAAATGAGCAGGCTAGGGGTTGAATCAGAGCTGCAGCTGCCCGCCACAGCCACAGCAACACAGGATCCAAGCCATGTCTGCAGCCTACACCGTGGCTCACCGCAATGCTGGATCCTTAAACCACTGAGCGAGGCCAGGGATCCAACTGCATCCTCATGTTTGCTGGTCGGGTTTGTAACCTGCTGGGCTACGATGGGAACTCCCTCAGTTGGATCTTTTGAATGATCAATATCAGGTTGCTCTGACGATTAAAAGAGATAGACTAGGGAAAAAGCTCAATATATTCTTTGAGAAAAACAGCAATACATTCAGGAGAGGATAGGAAGGCTGTGCATTTGTGCCTCCCATAGGAAAGTTTTGTGGGATATATGTGAGAAGAGGGTCTCTATATCCTCGTTAGGGGAGGGAAAACCGTGAATTCTGAGTTATAATATCATAAAAGCGCTAAACCTTTGAATGAGCAACAGGTGTCACACGTTCCTCTTAGGGTGTAAAACTAACTTATCCTTTCTTTAAAGCTTTGATGGCAAGAAATCCTATTTTTAGCTAGCAAAGGGTGATCAATGGAAATTACGTGCTCAGTGTCTTTATTAGTTTTCTATTGCTGCTATAACCAATCACCATAAACTCGGCGGAAACAACACATATTCATCATCTTATAGTTCTTTCAGTCAGGAGTCTGATCTGGGTCTCACTGGGCTAAAATCAAGTTATCAGCAGTGCTGCATTCTTTTCTGGAGCCTCTGGGAGAGAATCTATTTCCTTGTCATTTCCAACTTCTAGAGGCCACTTGCAATCTTTGGCTTGGGGCCTGCTGCTTCCATCTCCAAAGCCAGCAATTTCTCCAACGTTTATTCAGTGGTAAGTCTCTGACTACAGCTGGGAAGGTCCTCTGCTTTCAAGAAACCATATGATTGGAGTGTGGTGATCCGAGAACATTCTGTCCTTATCTTGTCTCCTGACCTCACCTATTGGTGTTTCGAGACCAATTCAAATCCTGCCTTCGGTGTGTGGTTTTCCATGACTCGGCAAAATTAAGTGCTCCCTTATCTATACTGCCTGGTTCGCGTCGGAGAAGAGCTCTTGACACGCCTCTCTTGCCCACAGTTGTTTGAAGGCAGAGACTGGGTCAGATCCATCTTTATTTCCTAAGAGCTAAGAACAGTGATTGACCCATCCAGGCAATCATTATTAATTTGGAAGAAATCTGATTGAACTGCATCTAATAGTCACATCTCAAGAGTTTCTTTATTACTAGAAATATTCTTCTAAATGGGATACATAGGTTTCACATATATATTATCTATCTTATTCCAACCATTATAGAGATAGCATAGCAAGACGCCACATCAGCACTGTCCAGGTTATTTGGCTATGGCATCTTACTTTGAAATTAAAAAGCAAATATAATTAAAATAAGTTTATCTCAGGGATTTAATTTTTAGAATCGATGTTATGACACAAATTTGGTATCTATTCAGTCCAGTTCCTTATGCCCATGTAAACGTGACAATGAGCATTGAGGCTGTACATCGTCTAAGGGACCTATAGATCACTTGACTATCACAGTTCTGCTTTATTAAAAACTTTGAACTTATAGTTTGTGAGCTAATGAAAGAACTTGATGTCTGAAGCATGGAAATGCATGAACCCAGGACTGAAACTATCACCAGCTCTTGGAATAACACAAAAGCTGGGCCCAAACGGAAAATGAGACACTTGTGTGAAAAGAAGCAGGATGCATCAAGATGCTGTGAGATGACTTTAGATTTTTTAAATGAGAAGAATGTGAACACATTGCAGGGTACAATGCAACAATGAGGAGATTAGTGGTGAGGGATTATAGAATTTGTTCTTCCCAAATAAGCAACTAGAAGCAGATCACAGGGCAGTGTGAACTTGGAGCTCCCTTTGGACATGATAGCAAAATACAGAGTCAGCCAATCCCTGGAGCTCTGCTTCAGCCCTTCTGGATTCAGTGGCCCTCAGGACTGTCGTATCTGTGTCAGTTCTCTTTCCTCTTAGGAATGCCATCAGGAACCTCAACTTTGCCAAGAGGGTACATTTGTTTCTTCAAGTTGGGTGATTGCATTTTAAATCCTGAGAATAGTGAAGTTAATGAGGACATGATAAAGAAAATCAAATGCATGGTATTAATATTTGCCTATTAAATTTAGGAATAATCTATGTGTGTGAATGAACTAAAGAATCTATAATATTTAAGTTAGTACATGTAGTAGAATATTAACTAGTTTATAGACAGTGTGGAGATATTGAGAAACTGAGGAGAACTTGATTTGTCATATAAATTCATTTAAATATATTAAAATTATATGACTTATTTTTGTGCTTGGCAAAGTTTTGCTTGCTAAGGTTACAACTTTCCCCAATAGTCATTTGAAGTACTTGAAAGAAAATAAAACATATTTTAGTGTTTTATGTTTTAATTTTTTTCTTTCTTTCTTTCTTTTTTTTTTTTTTGGCTGCGCCCAGCATGTGGAAATTCTTGGACCAGAGATTGAACCTGTCCACAGTTGCAGTCTGAGCCACAGCTACAGCAACACCTGCTGCATCACAAGGGAACTTCCTATGTTTTAAATTTTAAAGATTTGTAATTGTCTTAAATGTGTTAAGGCAGTGCATTAACCGAGTTTATAAACAGCCCTGTCTCTTTAAGAATTTAACCAACTCAATGTATGTCAATCATATATAAATCACTTAAAAATCACAAAAGTAACTGTTCTAATTTCATACAGCAGTTTATATATAAGGTTTATAGACTGAACTTTACTAGGTTCTCAACTTGTAATTGAATATACCAAATACTAATTTTAAAACCACTTATGTAAAACCTCTTTGCTTTCTACAAAGAACCCCCTAAGGGAAAAAAGAAACTCATGTAGTGGTCTCCACATGCGGGTGGAAAAATGTGTGGAAAAGACGGGCCCAACTTCCAGATAATCCCAGAGAGCTGACCCTGGGCACATGGTCATGTCTGTTTTTATAGCCCAGAGACAAAGGAGAGGGAGGAGAGGTCTTACCATAGGCCTGCTGACCTGCTGATTGGGGTTGGGGAAGAATGGGGTCTTCTGATACAATTGCTGGTTTGTTGGGAAAGGATGGAGTCTTTGGATACACTTGCTGGTTTGTTGGGGGTGTATATTGCCTCTCTAGGGGCAGGGTAAGGAGTGGGCCACACACCTTTCCTAGTAGGGGGCAGGAAGGAGTAGGCCAAGTCGCTGGGGTGGGTAGGTCCTTAGAAACATTGTAAGGGTTAGAGTGAGACAGCTGGGATGATAAGGGCCTGGTAAATCTTGTCTCAGCCAGAGGTCTTTTGAGTGTTACCTCCTGGGAGAGGCCTTGAAGTCCCACAGTGTCGACAGAAATAAAAATGTATGGTTGGTTAACAAAATCAGTAGTTGCCCCCCCAAGGCAGTATCTTTGAGAAGCTCAGCCCCAAGGATCTAGAGTTATAACTGTTGCTTCTCAGTGGGACTAGCTCTGAAAAGTCTGAGCCCTGAAGGTTTTGGATTTTCTTTAATAGGTGTTTGGTTTCATAGGCAAAAAATTGAGACATCACAGTGTTGACTTAAAACAAAAACACAAAAATATGCACAACCTGAAAGCTGAGAGTTAAGTTTTATTTGAGGCAAAATTAGGACTTAAGCCTGGGAGACAGCATCTCAGGAAGTCCTGAGAAACCTCTCTGAGGAGGTGCGAGATGGCTGGTAGTAGCTAAGATACACAGTTTTTGCAACAAAGGGAAGAGAGCAGGAACAAAAGATTTACGGATAACCAGATTCACAGAAAACCAGTTTCTATGGGAAGTCTGAGCTTCCTGGAATCACTCCTTTGATATGCACCTCAGCTGTGGACCAGTGTTCTTTGTTTCTTTCCTGGGGGTGGCTGACTGTGATATCTTTTGTTTTTTCCACTTAACTACAGCTCAGAAGCCAGTATTTCAGACAGCTCTGAAGTACTGCCCCAAAGAGAGAAGGGGAAATATTAATATATAAGTGATAAAGATGAAGGGGGGAGGCGCACGCAGCCATGCACACATTTTACAAATTTTGCTGCTGGTCTCATGAAGGTTACTACTAGTCAAGAGAAGCAGAAACCACCGTGCAGGGTTAGTGCTTTTCTGGATATGAGGAGGTGCAAGACGTGGGCTCATAAAATCTTCCTCTCCAAGTATCTAACTATCTGAAGACCTGTTCCTCCAGTTTTGCCAGAACACAGAGTGCCTCACTCCTGGTCTCCACCCTGAGTGAGCTCTGCTCCAGGGGTGCTGCAGGTCAGCAGCTGCAATGGCTCATGATTTAATCCACGTGGAGGCTGATGGCAAGTGCCAAACTCCAGTTCACAATGGGAAGAGGGAAATTGCCTGTTCTTGGCTGAGGGGCATTCTGAAGGTAATTGCTACTCTAAGGACTTGAGTGAACACTGTCTCTGGAGGAGTATACTATGAAGAAAAGCAGAATTACTCCACTGTTGTGGCATTGGGGTAAAAGTTATCAATAACAGGGCTTTTTCTAACTTAAAGTAGCATTGCCATGCTATTAACAAATGCCTTGATGGAAAGATTAAAAACCAAACTAACATCTGACTTTAATAATGTTGGTATCTGGCTTCCCTCTGTCATGGTGTTGTAACCACGCTAGTGCCCTGTGGGGCTCCTAGGCAAGCAAATATTTCTGTGTTCTCCATTTCTTGTTTTTAGGGAATAAGCCTCAGACTCCATGAGCTTCCCTGAGTACCAAAGGGCAGATGCTAATCGGGGAAGGGAGGGTATGCAGAGACCAGGGAGAAGCAGTGCAGCCTTGGGCCAGTGTCCTGGTTCTTTCTCAAGGAATGGAACCCCCAACAAATGGAAGAACTGCTTGATGAAGCACCTTCATTCTGGGAAGAAGGAGAACCACCAGAACCAGTCCTGGGGCCACTAAACACCAGCTTGCCTCTACCCCGATCCTTATTCCGCTCTCCAAACTGTAAAACCACCTCCTAACCCCTTCCAAGGGGGGCACAGTCTTTAAGGCATTAGCCTTCTGTGGCCCCCTTTTGCCTGGCAAAGCAATAAAGCCATCTTTTTCTCCTTTACCCAAAACTCTATCTCTGCACTTTAGTTCGGCACCAGCAGCCAGAGGCCGAATTTCAGCAGCAGTGTTTATGAACTACTAATGAGAAAACTTTGGAATTGGTCTCCATGCCAAGAATGCTTGCAGACTGAATTCTCTGAAAAATTTAAGTACTTCCTTGTCGAGGAATCTCAGACTACCAAATTCTAGGAGATAATTGAGCTGTCATTAGACCTTTGCATCTTTTTAATAATTCATAGGATTTTAATGGACCAGGAAGGCAAAACAAAATATTTTTTTTTATTATTTGACCAATTCCATGAAATTTCCTAAATTGTAGCATTTTCTGTTATTTCCTTTCTTTGCAGTTGACTTTCAAGATACCAAAAGCTGAAGGAGAGATATGATAGAAGTATGTTCTAGGATTCAGTACATACTCCTGCCACATATTCTTGTGGCTTTGAAAAAGTGACAACTTGTTGAACTTTAGTTTGTGCATCAGCATCACCCTCTACTATGTAAGTGAAGATCGAATCACTGAGAATTAATGGATTACTAGACACTACAGTTCTGACCATTTGTTTTGTTTCCTCCCTTTTCTGCCAACTTGCCATCTCTAAGTGGTTCCCAGCGCTTTTTCAGAACACATCACCAAGCCTCTGAAACCCTTGTCTACACCTAAGAAGGCAAGTAAGAAGCTGTCATCTGAGCAAAAAAACAAAGAAAGTTATTTCAGGAGATACCACAAGGCCATCATTAAATAATGATATCTTTGCCTTTAGTATACTCATGGGCAGGTTTATTTTCAGCTTCAATAAGGAGATCGATTGAGTAGAAGATATGCAGGTACTGTTAGCTCCTGTTCTATAAGAGTGGAGACTGTGTCTATCTTGTTCATGGCTGTGTAAAGAGGCTTAGCAAATAACCTCATCTATAGTGGTTAATTTTTATTTTTTAATTTGTTTTTGCTTTTTAGGGCCTCACCCTTGGCATATGGAAGTTCCCAGGCTAGGGTTCAAATCAGAGCTACAGCTGCCAGCTTATGTCACAGCCACAGCAAATGCAGGATCCGAGCAGCATCTGCAGCCTATATCACAGCTCACGGCAAGACCAGATCCCCAACCCACTGAGCAAGGCCAGGGATCAAACCTGCATCCTCATGGATACTAGCTGGATTCATTTCCGCTGTGCCACAGTGGGAACTCCCTATTGAAATACCTTTTGAGTTGACCGGTTGATCTGAGGTACGTTTAGTGATTGAGAGACACTCAAATCATACTCAATATTTAATTTGTGTCTTTTTAGTATTGATTTTTAGCCCATTTGGGCTACTCTAACAAAATACCATAAAATAGCTAGCCCTAAAACAATAGAAAGGATGGAAATCATTACCTAATTCTAAAATTAGTTAGTGAAGTTGGTTGTACAACTATAAATGTAATACAAAATTATAAATATATTATAAATAAGCAAATATCCAGTTCCAGCAACAATTGTTGGAAAAAAAACTAAAAAATAAAACAACAGAAATTTACTTTTCATAGTTGCAGAGGCTGATAAGTCCAAGATCAAGGCACTGGAAAATCTGGTGTCCGGTGAGTGTTGGCCTCTTAGATGGCCACATTGCTGAGGCAACCTCATATGGCTGAAGGACCAAGGGAGCTTCTCGGGCCTTCTAAGTCACTAATCCCATCCCAACGGCTCCATCCTCCTGGACTAATGGTCTCCCAACGTTTCCATGCCTAATAGCATAACCTTTGGGAGTTTCAACATATGAATTTTAAAGGAATGCCAACATTCAGACCAATAGTAATCGATAAACTCAAAGCTACCACCCACTCAAACAGACCTCCACATTTATTATGACTGAAGAGGATATGAAACAATAGCCACCACTGACTACGCATCCACAATACCTGAGGCCAGATGGTCAGTGTGTTAGGATGATTCCGTGTGCAGAGAAATTCACATATGCCAATGTGGCAACTAGACAAGTTTCAAATGTGAGAACATTTCAAATGTGAGATACTCTCTGAAGGTCAATGTATGATTACCTAGACGTGGCAACTGAGATTAGGAAGGAAAGAGGAAGATTGCTGCTGTGTTTTGACATGTTTTCTTTATAGATGGTTTTTGACCCCTTGGGGAAAAAAGAAAGAAAGGGAGGGAGGGAGGGAAGGAAGGAAACTGAGAAGAAAAAGAGGAGCAGGAGGTGGACGGGTAGGAGGAAAGGAAAAAGAGGACGGAGGCTGAGATGGAGAGGAAAAAGGAGGGAGGATGGGAGCATTCAGTGTTCAGAAGTTTTACCTCAGAATCCTTATTAAAAAAATACCTTTGTGCTGATCAATAGAGTGCAGTCAAAATAACACCGTGTATTCAGTTTGTTTTTCTTTTTTTCTTTCTTTCTTTCTTTCTTTCTTTCTTTCTTTTTTTTTTTTTTGCTTTTTAGGGCCGCACCCGTGGCATATGGAGGTTCCCAGGCTAGGGGTCTTACAGGAGCTGTAGCCGCCGGCCTTCGCCACAGCCACAGCCACACGGGATCCGAGTCCCGTCTGTGACCTACACCACAGCTCACAGCAACGCCGGATCCTTAACCCACTGAGCAAGGCCAGGGATCGAACCCGCGACCTCATGGTTCTTAGTAGGATTCATTTCCGCTGTGCCACGAAGGGAACTCCCTAGTTTGCTTTTCTAAGTGGAGTCAGTTTTCAGCACTCTCTGTTTCTTTTTCTCTCTCTTTTGTGTACATGTGGAAGGAACACATACACAGTTTTAGCTCCCAAATCCTGGTGTAAAAGCCACAGAGGAGACCAGTGAAAAGCTAGTTCTCCTCTGTTGACAAAGGTTGGGAGAAATGAGATAAAAATGCTAATCTTGAGCCACCAAAGGGAGGGCATGCTTGGTATTAATCCCATCATTTGCCCAAGACTTTATTTTATTATTTGGGCTCTCTGCAGGATGGGAAAATGGACACCTTCAGAGGTAAATCCTGGTTAGGGCAAGCATTTTGATCACCTCCTCTGCCCAGCACACTTTCCTGGAGGGGAAACAACTCTGCCCAGGAGAGCCAAGAACTAGGAAATGAGACTCCGACACAAGGGCTATTTCTGTCTTGCTTGTGTTTTTTTGTTTGTGTCCATTGACCCAGTAAATGGGTTTCTTTTCTAAGTGCCTGATGTTATAAACAGATGTCTTGATTTACCAGAACCATGAGGGTAGGTTTGGGAGGCCTTAGCAGGCTGTTAATGATTGACACTGTCCAACAAACCATGTCACCAAAGTGGCTTCAGGCGGTGAGAGGAGAAAAAAGATCTGTGGTGACTGGTGCTTCAAGACGATAAGAGTAAATGAGCATTTGTCTTATTTCCCCAACACTGACTTAGATCACTTAGTATGATCATCTCTAAGTTCATGATATCACTAATACACGGAATCTAAAATATGACACACATGAACTTATCTACAAAACGGAAACAGACTCACAGACATAGAGAACAGATTCATGGTTGCCAAGGGGGAGGGGAGCAGGGGAAGACTGGACTGGGAGCTTGGCATCAACATAGGCAAACTATTTTACATATAGAATGGATAAACAACAAAGTCCTACTCTGCAGCACAGGGAACTATATTCAATATCCTGTGATAAACCATAACGGAAAAGAATAAAAAAGTATGTACACGTATGTAAAACTGAACCACTTTGCTGTAAGCAGAAATTAACACAACATTGTAAGTTAACTATTCGTTAAAAAAAAAATTGAAAACAAAAGAGTTAATGAGTCAACCAGAAGTGTCAGGACAGGAATACTGCTGTTACCACCTGACTCCCAACATCTGTCTGTCACAAACCCAAACCACTACCTGCTACCCCAGACATTAACTCAGGGTTTTATTTCATTTCATAGCTGGAGAAACCGAGGCAGAAAGAGATAAAATAACTTTCCCAATAAAGGTAATACAGCCATAATAAGAAAACCAAACATTCTGTCTCCGAGATTTTTCCCTTACTAGGATTCTCTTTTTCTTTTTTTTTTGGGGGGGGGGAGAGGGCGGTGAAGGGAGGGCTGTAATTGTGGTATATGGAAGTTCCCAGGCTAGGGGCCAAATTGGAGCTGCAGCTGCAGCCCAATACCAGATATGAGCAGCATCTGTGACCTACACCACAGCTCACCACAACACTGGATCCTTAACCCACTGAGCGAGGCCAGGGATCGAACCCTCATCCTCACAGAGACTATGTCAGGCTTTTAACCCACTGAGCCACAACGGGAACTCCCTTAGTGGGATTCTTAATGAGTTAGTACCTCTCCTTGCTATCACTGGTGTTAATAGTAGGTGGGTTCTGATTTTGGGGGACATTTTTATATTACGGCAAAATACAGTACCTCAAAATTCACCACTTTAGCCATTTTTCAGTGTCTGATTTCAGCAGCATTAAGTGCATTCACATTGCAATCATCACCGCCCTCCATCACCCCTACTGTTTCCACCTTCTACAACAGAAACTTTCACCCATTAAAAAGCCACTTCCCATTCTCTTCTCCCTCTTGCCCCTGGCAACCATTTCTGAATGTTATTTTGCCACCAATCAAAAGAAGTATTGACTTGGAGCTTGGTTTACAACCAAAAATGTAATTAGATGCGGGGGGGGGGCGCGCGGCGAGGGAGGGGTAGAGACAAACTTGGCACTGACTTTCCAGAGAGGACGACGACCTTTGAGTGCCCAGTGGTGTGTGTGTGTGTGTGTGTGTGTGTGTGTGTGTGTGTGTGTGTGTGTGTCTTTAAAAGACTCTCCACCTCCCCGCCAGCCTCCTCACCCGTTCACACTGGGTTTTGCAGCCTCCTGGTTGCCTCAGTTCTAAGAGGAGCCAGAACGGAGTGAGCAATCTCCTTTGTAGTTTCAGGAGCGGTTTTGTTGCCATGGAGGCTGCATTCTGATTTGAGGAGTATAAAGGTAACCATTCGCTTTTAGTTTCAAAGATCTGCCCAAAAGATAGTCTGTGGCTCTTCTTCTGGAAAAGCCTGATTGGCAGGATTCCTCCAAGCTTTCAGCCCCAAGTGCTTTATGCCATCCCCTCACCAATATCAAAACTAAAGCTTGTCAAGCGGCTCCGGAGGGAAACCTGCCACCTTCTTCCATCATTTCCCGCAAATGGCTGATCCTGGAGGTGGTGCTGTTTGCAATGGGTCTGTTGACACCCACAGCGACTGTCCCACTGAAAACTGCACGAGAAACGGGATCGTGAAAGAAGCCCAGGTAAGAGGCAAATCGCTGCCCCTCTCTCTGAATGACCTGAAAGTTTCCATGTTTCTCTGTAGAGCTGTTTGAAGCTGTCCTAACTGAAGTTCCTTTTCAGGAAGTGTTTTTCTGTGTTTAGAGTCTTCCCTTCGGCCAATTTCAGATGCCCGGCGACCAAAAAGTTTTAGGTTGTGGGTGAAGGGAAGGGATTTCTTTTCTTTGCAAGGGAGGACAGATGCAGACCCAGGAGCCTTTCACCCCTAAGGCTCAGACATCCCTGCTAGAGTTTTGTTGACTCCCATGCATTGGTGGGAGCAGAATCGTGAAGGCTGAGACGTTGATAAATCTCGGTTCCTCGGGAGATCACAACAGGCTGCATTCATCAGGCTTCCTAAAAAAAAAGACGAAGTGAAAGCAAACGCTGCTGAGATTCTGGGGGTATAGATGGCATTTCTTTCCCCCTGGTACACAAGGAACACTCTTTGGTACAAAAGTGACTTCTCTCTGGGGTTTAGTGGAGCATTGTCATAGCCTACAGCTTGATTTGGGGCCAGAGTCTTTGAAACTTGACATCACAAGCATTCCTTTCTGAGGCACTTCAGAAAGCCTGGGCTTATTGTTACGTGCAGGGCACAGGAACCAAACAGACTTCTAATTGTTTTTCCATTTGATACTTTTTTAATTTTTTTTTTTAAGTTTTGGTTCCTGCTGTGACAGAATGTTTGAGGCTGAAGGGACCGAGGAGGAGGAGGAACCCAAGACATGTCGTCAGTTTATTCAAAGAGGGAGCCGGGCCTGCAGTTCCCAGCTTCCCACTTGCTGCCCAGGCCCTCTGCTCTGAGCAGCAAGGCCAAGTTCACCTGCTTCAGAAAACATTAGCAGAGCCAAACAGGCAGTTTCACTGTTGGGAAATGAGTAGCTGGGCAAGGAACCCGAGTGGTCCCTCCCTCATTCCTGCCCGGAGATCCAGGGGAAACGTTAAATGTTTCTAACAGGTGGGACTAACTGGGGGCCAAGCTACTATTCAGTGAATTAAATGCGAGCATCCAGTGGAAGGAAAGAGATGGGGACATTTGTCATTATGGTTTTAGTTTTAATTAAAAATCAGAGTAAATACAACAACAAAAGAAAAAGAAAAAAGAAAGAAAGTGATGGGGGGAGTGGTGCTCTGCAACCTGAGTTGTTTGGAATAGGCTGTGGTCCTCAAAATGTGTTTGCCTCTTTAAAAAAGGCATCACCCTAACCTTAGAAACCTTGGTGTCTACCCCAAACCTCAGCCTCTTGGAAGATCCGTGTAATTGGAAAGTACGTACTCGACTCTCATTGTTTGCCAAGTATCCAGCATCTTATTTGTCACCGTGTTGATTCAGACGCCTACCATTCAAGATGCTCTCTGGAGCGCCCGTTGTGTGTGTCTCAGTGGGTTAAGAAGTCGACCTAGTCTCTGTGAGGATGAGGGTTTGATCCCTCCCTGGCTTCAAGCAGTGGGTTAAGGATCTGACATTGCTGCAAGCTGCAATGTAGGTCACAGATGCAGCTCACATCCGGTGTTGCTGTGGCTGTGGTATAGGCTGGCAGCTGTAGCTCTGATTCAATCCGTAGCCCAGGAGCTTCCATATGCTGCAGATTTTGCTGTAAAATGAAAAAAAAAATTCTTTTTAAAGATGCTCTTTGCCCCTGAAATGCCTGGAAAACTGGCCACTGGCCGGCTCACCCTCTGAACCATCTGACCCTGAGAGCTCTCATGGGGGCAGAAATACTCTCAAAGCCATTCTCCCCTCTCTCTACTTTGTCTTGGTTCTGGAACCAGCTGCTCTTGTCTAAGTTAGGGACTTTGCTAGATGGTTACAACCACTCCTGAGGCAAAAGTTTGGGTCCTGAAGATCTATTACCAAGTGCTCCTATAAGACCGTAAATATTTTTGGATACTGAAACCTCCCTAAGAGCAGCGGGAAATATCAGGGTGGCCATTGCCTTTCCCAAAAGCTCTTTTTCAAGGGCCATCCAGACCCTGTTTGCTTAGATCTATTTGGGTGTTGCTAAGTTGAAATTGGCTTCCACTGAGAGCCTCAATTATGGCTTATAAAGTATTTTCCAAAAAGAAGAAACCCTACTGAGGTCTTAGGGCAGGAGAGCCAACAAAGACCTGTTTTTCCTTCCCTGATGTGGACGAAGTTGTCTTTACAATCATGATCCTCCGTCACTGGTTTTAATCCATGCTGCTTTGAGGATCTTAAACAAACTGAGTCTTGACCCCAAACTTTGCAGCTTAAACCCAGTCCTCACAGAACACTCCATCTTGGAACCTAGCCACTGTGTTTGAAGGAAGCCCAAGCAGCCCAGGAGAAGCTCAAATAGAGAGAAACAAAGTATTCTTGCTATTTTCCTCTCAGAGATGCAGCACCAACTTGTATATTGTAAGAGCTATCCTAGAAATGGATCCTCCAGCCCAGGGCCTATCTGCTCTCACTTCACGGAGTATAGATGATTTGTGAGCCCTGCCTAAGTGACAGATTCTTGAGCAAACCAGTAATTATTGTTTTTGTATGGTGGTAGCTTGTTAAGCAGCTGTAATTGAATGGACACACAGATATTCTATTTTTTCAAATGTCTGGAAAAATCCTTCTGCAGTCTCATTGTAACCATTTTTAGGGCTCCTGTTTATGTTTTGAGGAAAGAGTTGGTTTTGGCCATCAGTCTTTGGCAAAGATGCCTTTCCCTGAGCTTTACACTTTGGTTTTCATTTGTTTTATGTCTTGCATAGGAATAGTATACATAAGATGAGCGTTTGGCTAGTATTCCCAAATTCAGTGAACTCAAATATCACCCATGCAAAAACACAATCATTTGAATGCTCTCAAACCTGAAACGTAATTATTCAACCTGGGGATGTCTGGAACTTGTTCAGTTATCTGTGAAGAAGTAGCAGGCAAAGAAGCATGTGTATGTCCAGGTTCAGAAGTTTTGTTAATTAAAAACATACATAGTTTGAGTATATTTAATATCTTCCAAGTATCAGTTAATCGTAGCTATTTGTTAAAGTTTCCTACAGAATGATTCTCTTCAGAAACACAAGTAGAAGTGGATTGACATTGACTTAACTATTCTCAGGGAATCTGCTACCTTTATTTTGAAATATGCTTAGTTTAATCTTTTTATTGTCACCTTTGTCTCAGTTGGCCTGAACTAATGTAGTGTTTACTGGAATTCTAAAGAATGCCCACCTTGGGCTCATGGTTACTAGTCAGGTTCGTTTATGCTGAGCCACAAGGGGGACTCCTTAATAGGAAGCTTATTAAAGGATCCATGGACGTATTTTTAAATTGCCATACCCTTTTCCTCCTCTGCCCTCTCCTCCACTACCACCAGCAAGACTGTTCTCAACACAGCAGCCAGAATGATCCTGCTGAAATGATATCACGATCTCACTCTTCTGCCCAAATACTTCTTCTGGCTCTTATTTCACTGAAATCCTGAGGCCTCACGGCTTGGTCCTTGCTGACCCATCTCCTACCACTTTTCTCAATGCTCGCCATATTCCAGCCACACTGGAGCCAGCAGCCCTGAGTCCCCTCACCTGGGGACACTGGCACCATCCTCTCCTGTTGGCACTTCTCAGAAATCCACATGCCTTGCGCCTCCTTTCCTTCAAGTCCTAACTCAAATGCTACCTTCTTTGTGAGATTAAATTTGCAATCCTATTATAATTGCGAACGCCCCACTTCCTGTCTTCCTTCTTTACTTGTTTTCTTTAGTAATTAACACACATACACACACACACACACACACACACACACACACAAATTTATTTCCTATCTGTCGTCTGCCTCTGGCTCTAGAACATGAGCCCTACACGGGCAGAGGTTTCTATCTTACTCACCACTTAATCTCCAGAACCTAGACCAGAGCCTGTACATAGTAGATGCTCAAGAATAACTGTGGAATGAATAAAGCGCATTTGTTTTTGCTAATCTATCTATTCTTTGTAAGAACTCTGATGTAGGCAGGTTTTGTTTATTTAAATTGTCATTTGCTGTCCACAAGCCAGGTTCTTTTAAAGACTGAAAAGGCCGCATGCAAATGATAGGCAGGCATCTTTATAGATTTCAAAGTGTATAACCACTTACTAATTAATATTAATTACTTACTAGCTTAATATTTAGTGATTTGTTTATTTATTTTTGCTTTTTAGGGCTGCATCCATGGCACGTGGAGATTCTCAGGCTAGGGGTCGAATCGGAGCTACAGCTGCCGGCCTACACCACAGCCACAGCAACGCAGGATCCAAGATGCATCAGTGACCTGCCCCACAGCTCACGCAATACCAGATCCTTAACCCATTAAGTGAGGCCAGGGATCAAACCCACAACCTCATGGTTCCTAGTCAGATTCATTTCCACTGTGCCACGATGGGAACTCCTAATTAGTGATTTATTATTAGTCATTTGTTTAATTAGTAATTATTAAAGGTTTCTCATCCTTTGTTGAGAATATGACTAAAGTTCACTACCCTCTTTTAAAAATCACCAAATCCTGGAGTTCCTGTTGTGGCTCATCAGGTTAAGAACCTGACATAGAATCCATGAAGATTCGGGTTCAATCCCTGGCCTCCCTCAGTGGGTTAAGGATATGTCGCCATTGTCTCTGTGAGAATGCAAGTTCAATCCCCGGCCTCACGCAGAGGGTTTAGGATCCAGCATTGCTGAAAGCTGTGGCATAAATCCCAGATGCAGCTCAGATCAGGTGTTGCCATGGCTGTGACATAACCCTCAGCCTTAGCTCTGATTTGACACCTAACCTTGGAATTTCCCTATACTGCAGGTGTGGCTATAGAAAAAAAAAATCACCAAATCACTAGATTATTCTTTGTGACCAGGTAGCTACATGCTTTTACATCTGTATCCAGATATTATGTATACTTTAAGCCTGGGGTCAGGGAACATGCTCTAAGCAAGTGCAATTTTTTGAAGGAAATGAAAATAGAAACTAAATATTATTGATTTATCCTGATGATTCTACTGCCTTTTAATAGGAGATGATTCTACTGCCTTTTATCCTGATGATTCTTCTACCCAGATTAGTCAATACCTCAGGGTCTATAGACCTGTCATCTGGTTTTAATAAAGTTTTTCATTCACAGGGTTGAATGTCCAAGAAAAGTCAGAGTAAGCTGCTTTCCTATCCATAACTGAGGTGATTTTTAAAATTTCATTTAACAATTTTTTTTTTTTTTAGGGCTGCACCTGTGGCATATGGAAGTTCCCAAGCTAGGAGTTGAATTAGAGCTATAGCTGCCAGTCTACACTACAGCTCATGGCAATGCCAGATCCTGAACCCACTAAGTGAGGCCAGGGATTGAACTTGCATCCTCATTGATACTAGTCAGGTTTGTTTCCAGTGAATCACAAGGGGAACTTCATGATACTATTATCCTTACTTTTTATATGAGGCAACTGAGAGTTCCCATGTGGTTCAGTGGGATAAGAACCTGATACAGTGTCCATGAGGATGTAGGTTTGATCCCTGATCTTGCTCAGTGCCTTAAGGACATGGCATTGCCACAAGCTGAGGTGTAGGTCACAAATGCATTTTGGATTCAGTATTGCTATGGCTGTGGCATAGGCCTGTAACTGAAGCTCTGAACTGACCCCTGGCCCAGGAAATTCCATCTGCCACAGGTGCAGCTGTAAGAAGAAAAAATAAAAAATAAAATAAAATACGTGAGGCAACTGATCATAGAAAAGTTAAGTTTGCCTAAGATTAAACCTCTAATTAGTTGTGTAGGTTGTCCCCAGGGTCTGTGTTTTTGTCACTAGGAAAAAAAAAAAAAAAGGCTTTTCCTCAAACATCGTATTGCAAACTTACAGAGAAATTAAAAGGGTTCTACACAGAATATTCATATACCTACCACCTAGATTCTGTCATTAACATTTTACTACATCACATGTCACATGTCTCTCCATCTAACCATCCCTCTATCTAGCCATCAGTCTGTATGTTTGGTGCATTTTAAAGAAAGTTGTAGAATCAATGCACTTCACCCCCTAAACCCTTCCACATGTACGTCATTAACCGGACTTTAGTATTTGTCCATAGCTCTTTTTTTTCTTCTTTTGAGGCAAAATTTGCATATAATTCCATTCAATGAATTTTGACATTTTGATTTTTCTAATCGGAAAGGGTTTCATAACATAGTTTTGACTGTGGAAAGATGTTATAAAACTGGAGTTTCCATCGTGGCTCAGGGGAAATGAATCTGACTAGTATCCACGAGGACTCAGGTTTGATCCCTAGCTTCGCTCAGTGGGTTAAGGATCTGGCCTTGCCGTGAGCTGTGGTGTAGGTCGCAGACATGGCTCAGAGTCCAGGTTGCTGTGGCTGTGGCGTAGGCTGGCAGCTGTAGCTCTGATTTGACCCCTAGCCTGGGAATCTCTATATGCCTCGGGTTCAACCCTAAAAGACAAAAAAGAAAAAAAAAAGGAAAGATGTTATAAGACTGTTCACTTGACTCACTTGACATTGGAGAGTTTAATCTCTGGACAAAGGAACTGAATTATATGAAAGTTTGCATCTAGTGAATCACAAGGGGAACAAGAAAAGCTTAGCAAAAGTCTGTCTCACAAGAGGAACTCTCCTGCTATGTACACCCATAATCCCAAAGAAATCAAGAGCCATTTTCCTTTTTTATCTTTAGAATAATCCAGCTACCAGAAAAGGAACTTACTTTAGATATTCTTACACTTCCACCACTGTCTTCTTACACACAGAGGAATGAGGCTCAACAAAGCTAAGTGAACATTTCTGAGGTCACACCAATGTGAGATACCCTCTCCCACTTCTCTTGACACCCAGACCCAGGCCCTTGGGGTGGTCTTAGTAATTTCTTTGGCAATCCATGACTCTAAAAGTCTTGCAAAAGGTTAATTTCTACCTTAGATTTCCATAGTCAGAGTAGCAAAGTGATTTTACATGGCACATGAAATAGCACAGCTTCCTAAAAACCTTTTATTTAAAAATCCTTGACATTTGTCTTTACATCCTTATGTTACATAGCACATGTATTCCTCAGAATTACCTTCTTTTGAGTTCTTGTTCAGACTCGACTTTGTTTTCAAACTCTTGCCATCATCAGTGTTTGCTTCCGGACCCAGCAGAGGAATACCAGTCAGTTTACTTCTTGGCTCCTATGCTGAGCTTACTTGAGGCAACAGACATTGATGTTGTGTTAAGGAATCTAAGGTCTTGCAAACAGGGCATATTTCCTATTCACCAGCTCTGAACGCCTAAAGAAACTAGGCTCAAAATAGTCTCAAACTCTTGAATAATCATGGCAGAACTGACCTCAGATCTCAGATCTCATGTTATCTCATTTTCTAGATCTTAGTGTCATATTTCTCAATAGGCAACTGAGACTCACTTACCCAATATCTCCAGGTGGCCAATCCAGGGCAAGATGCATCCCTGTCCACATCAGCACCTCTACACAACACTGCCTTTCACAGCACAGGACCAAAAACAAACCCCATAGGAGCCCTTGGCAATGACAACTTTTGCCAAACCATGCAAATAACATGGGGGCACCTGGGAAAATCCCACAACTGACCTCCCTCAGGATTTGCATTGTAAGTTTATGCATGAAGGCCTGAGATTTTCTCTAAGGGGCTATGCTTCGCATCAGTTAGCGCTTTGCAAGACCACTGAATCAGATGCCTACAGACTAAGAAACAAGAAACAGAATTTCACGTGTGGGCTGAGAAAATGACTCAGTGACTGAAATAAATAGGTCATGAATATCAGTTTTCTTTTTTAAAATGTAATAGCAACCTTTATACCAATCAGATGACTCGTGCCTTGCACCCATTCATTACTTAGATCTGATAAATTATGACAGTTTTTTTTTTTTTAAATACCTGGAATTACTCAATGGTTGATTCCAGAGCGCAGGTAAAAACCAATCAAGACTATCCTTGCTCTGGGAGAAGTTACCTTTTTTTCCCTATATTACATGACATGTAAGAAAAAAAAAAAAATCAAGGAGTTCCCATCGTGGCTCAGTGGAAACGAATCTGACTAGCATCCATGAGGATGCAGGTTCGATCCCTGGCCTTGCTCAGTGGGTTAAAGGATCTGGCGTTGCCATGAGTTGTGGTGTAGGTTGAAGACTTGGCTCAGATCTGGTGTTGCTGTGGCTATAATGTAGACCAGCAGCTGCAATTCCAATTCCACCCCTAGCCTGGGAACTTTCATATGCCGCAGGTTCGGCCCTAAAAAGACAAAAAAAAAAAAGGAAAGAAAGAAAGAAAAAATAATCAGATAATTATAGCTGTGACCATGAATATCATCAGATACCTTGGAAGTAAAGGAGCCAGTGGTTGTGGTGTGATATTGTTGGGGTATTGGTCATTTGGCAACAATATGTTTCCATCTGTTTTTCCAAAAAGCAAAAAGTTTTCGTGAAAAATAAAATGATCTATGCTGACTTTCATGAAAACCAAAGATTCCAACCAAAGAAACTGTATACATTCAACAAAGCATCAACTCTTTAAGGACACGTTCCACCTTCAAAGGCAGGCTAAAGATAAAGCAGGTTATGAGTTCCTAGGCTACTTTTGACACGCCTACAGTGTGAGTGGTTTTATAGGGTGACAGGCAGAGAAAGAGGGAGGAGGGTAAGGAGGATAGGTTTGTCCAGCCACGAGCCAGGTCCTAACAAACACGCAGAGAAGGAAGAAGGATGGAATTCTTGTCAAGTTTCTCTCCTTCTGGGCAGTAAGTCTTTCTGCTTCTTTAGTTTGCTGAATGATAGGCACCGTTTGGTCCAGCTTCAGGAGACAAGAAGTTTCTGCTGGGGCCCAGGGATGGTAGTTCAACATCGTCAATGTGCAAGAAGCAATTGGTTCAACTTGGATTCCAAACAATGGTTTTTCTCTTTGGGTCAAATTGAACCAATTTCTTCTTGCACGTTGACGGTGTTGAGAATCCAAGTTCAGCCCCTGAGCTCAGCAGAATGACTCTCGCAGCCCCATTTTGTGTGTTTCTAGAGCCCCACCCTTGTTATACCTCACCTATGGTCATCGGCTGTCTGGCACGGTCAAGGAATGCCACAGTACACACCTCATTTCCATGGTAAAGCACATCTCCAGTGCTGGTTCATTCTCATGCACATTAGGAGCCACTTGCCTTCTGATTTTAGTCATTGGTTCACATTTTCAGAGTCAAGGGAAATCTCTGGCTTCATCATATATTCTTCCACCAGGGATACGAGGGAGAACTTAAAATGATCAGCACACAACCACGAATCACTGTGAATCACTGAATGTAGTGGCTCCCCAAAGATCCATTCTCAGGGCTCTGCAGGCCTTTTGAAAACACATCTGATCAGGTTTTTAAGCCACCATTTGTGTAAAACTCTCCATGGCTTTCCTTGTTAGGATCCAGGCTGATAGGGTCAGTGTCTGAGCTCTGCACAGCCTTCTTAGCCTCCTTGATGAACCTGTTGATTCATCAAATATTTTTTGAATACCTACGAAGAATCAGATGCCATTCTAGCACTGGAATTTCAACAATGGACAAAGTGCACAGAGTCCCCCTTTTAGAACTAATGCATGGCCACGCCTTTCCCTACCAGCAAGCACTAATCTGTTATATATATAGCTAAATTATTTTCCTATACACCTGAAACTAACACGACACTGCAAATCAACTATATTTCAATTAAAAAGGTAATAAATGAAAGGAAAAATGAACAAATGTGTAAATATAGAATGACATTAAATCTGGTTTGCTTTCTATGTAGCTACACCCTTGATTAGGTGTTGCCACTGGATACTTCTTGCTCTCTAGTCCTAAAAGTTTATATTTCTGTATGCACATGTTATCCCTCCCTTAGCCCATAAGTTCTATAAGGATGGAAGCCATAAAAGAAACTGTGAATGACCCTTCCTGCATCCAGCTCAAGTGCATGCATAAGGTAGTCAGCCTTCCCACAGAGTGCTCACAGCTACCAGTAGCCATCTGGGAGGGAAAAGAGTAGCCCCACATCTATTTTATTTCTGAAATATGTTCCCATCCATTGTGTCTCAAAGGCCCAACTTAAAACTTCCTTCTGCTGCAACCCAGGTGTCGTCAACTTGAGAAATGCAACTTAGTCCTGCCTTTTCCTGCTCTATAACCTTGGAGGAATTGCTCAATGCCCTGTGTCTGTCTTATTATGAAAAAACAACTCTAATTCTATTACGGCTACCCAGCCCTGATCTCTGAGGTATATTAGGTCAATAAATAAGGTCATGGCCACAAAAGCATTGAGTAGCTCAGAGATAAGCTCTATTCTCATCTGGTCTGAGAACATTATAACTCAACAAGACGACAGTAGGTGGTAGTTAATCTGTGATATTTAAACACCAGTGCACTGTTTTCTCTGGTTTATCAGGATAACATAATAAAAGCTCTGTGCTCCTCAAGTGATCCAGCTGGTTGTAAGTAAGATCAGAAGAATGCAGTCATTGCAGGGTGGTGAAGGACGGTTACTTTGATCCCAAGTTCAATTATGTCCAATTGACTTTAGGGACTCCACCCTAGCTGTCATGCCAGGGAGGATCCTGGCATCCTGCCCATCTTTCTTCCCTGATTTTCTTTCCCTGATCTCTGAAACAGAACGTTTCGCTTACCCTGCGTAGAAGGCTTAGTCAATTCCAGCCGACTCTCCACATCTCATCTTCAAGTAGGCCCCACATGTGGTCCAGCCAGATGGCCTTGTAAGGTCCTGCGCCTCCTGTTTTCACCCACTAACAAGTGCCCCTGCTAGTTCTCCTGTCCTGAAAGACCCCCACCTCCTCTCTCAACATTTCCTAATCTTGGCTCTCTCTCATTCACTCATGCCTACGGTGGGTTTTCATTGGGCACGCTGTCAGGGACTCTGTTTAGGCCCTTCCAAGCAATTCTGCCTTTTCTGTGAATCCTCACGTCCCAATCTGGAAACATGAAAGTTTGGCACCCTCCTCATGGGCTGCCTTAACTTATTAGCTAACTTGTCATGTGGTGAAAGAAAAAGCCAGGACAATGGGAGAGCAACTTAACTTCTCAACAACTGAACTTGTGCATCACCAGAAAGAAGGGTTGGAGAAGCTAATACATAAAGAACTCATTTCCTCAAAAAGTCCAGTGTTGGAGTTCCCTTGTGGTACAGTGGCTTAAGGATCTGGCATCATTACTGCGGTGGCTCGGGTTGTTGCTGTGGTGCGGGTTTGATCCCTGGCCCAGGAATTTCCACATGCTCTGGACACAGGCAAAAAAAAAGGGGAGGGGGAAGAAAAGGAAGTTTCATGTTTATAATCCGTTTACCTGTCTCTCTCTCTATGACTTCTGTGGTCACCAAAGCCTAAATCTTGTAATGCACTTCCTTCTATCATGCACCACCTAACACACAGAGATGCTCAATAAATCAAGAACTGATTCTCTGACTCAGTTAATTTTCTGGCATAAACTTTCCCAGATTGATTGAATGATTATCTCATTCCATTTTTTTAATTGAAGTATAGCTGATTTATATGGTATTGTAGAAGTTTTAGGTGTCCAATGTGATTCAATATTTTTATAGATTATGCTCCACTTAAAGTTATTTTAAAACAGGTTATATTTCCTGTGCTGTATGTTACATCCTCACATATTGTTTAGTTTACACACAGTAGTTTGTACGTCTTAATCACTTTCCCCTATCTTGCCCCTCCCCCCACCGGTAACCACTAGTTTCTTCTCCATATCTATGAGTCTATTTCTGTTTTTTTATATTCACCTGTTTTATTTTTTGGATTCCACATGTAACTGAGAATTTACAGTATCTGTATTTCTCTGTGTGACTTACTTCACTAAGAATAGTACCTCTAAGGTCCATCTATCTTGCTGCAAGTGGCAAAATTTCATGCTTTTTTAATGGATGAGTAAATTCCACTGTATAATCACACCTTTATCCATTCATCTGATTGATGAACACTTAGGTTACTGCCATATCTTGGCTGCTGTAAATACATCTGCTGTGAACATGGGGGTATACATATCTTTTTAAATCAATGTTTTCATATTCTTCAGATATATATCCGTGAGTGGAGCTGCTGGATCATATGGTAGTTCTATTTTTAATTTTTTTAAGGCATCTTCATACTATTTTCCATGGTGGCTGCACCAATTACATTCTCCAGTTGTACATTTGAATTTTGGCCAGCCCAGACAGGTCCTGATGCACACTTTTCCTTGGGGAGGTAACTTGCTTCTGACTTCCTCCATATGCTTCTAAGTAAAGTTTAGATATAAAAGCATTTTAACATACTTTCTATAGCATATATTTATTAAGGCAATGCCATCAAGTCTCCATGGCATAACCCAGTAGAAGTTTATTTCTCACGCATGTTAATTCTAATAGGCGTGATAGGAGTTGGAGGGGGAGATGGTGAGGTTCCTGCTCCACATGGTAATTCAGGGAACCAGGCTGACAAAAGGTCAGAAGACGACGCTATGTGGCTTCTAAGGTCACCTTGGCCATCAGAAATCAGATGGCAACAGTGGAAAGTGAGAAAGACATGGATCACAAGAGAGGCTTTTGTGGACAAACATGGAAATGGCACATTTTTCTACCGACCTCGCCTTGGTCAGAACTCTGTCACAGGCCACACTTGTCTGCAAGGGACGCCAGCCATGTAGCCCAGCTGAGAAAGAGGGGAGGGAGGTGGTCAGATGCACAGCCAGTCTCCAGCACAATGGACAAGCGTGTTGAAATATTTGAAATATTTGAAAGGCCTGAGCGAGAGATAATAAAAGCTATTATTTCTTGCAAGTGATCCTTTATTTTCTGTCCTTTTACTAACTAACTTGGCCTTTAAAAATATTGTTGTAGTACAGTGTGGTGAGGGTTATAATGGTGAGGTGATGACATTCCTCCTGGATCTTTTTAGAAAATGAAGCCACAGTTAGGTCTTAAACAGTGGATATTAGGTGGGTTTGGCAGGCAAAGCCAAAGTGTAGGTGGGTGGAGTGGAGGCGAGGAAGAGGGGGCAGCAGAGGACAGTTAGGAAAAAGAGTAGAAATTAAAGAAAGTACAGCAAAGTGGGAGCATGAGGGGATGGTTTGGAGGGGATAAAAATCAGAGTGTGCAATGGAAGTCACTCACCTACTTGTGGCAAGAACCTATGAGGTGGACTTGACTGAGTCGTGTGAGTTTCATGAAGCATTTCTGAACATTTATATCTATGACATGGCCTGTGATGAAAATACTCATTTCTTAAAATCCCAGCTGAGATCAAGACATTCCATACCCTTCCAACTAGCAGATGGCACTCTCATCACTCTTGTATCTTTCCACTTTCATGAGCTTTGGTGCTTCATCGTCTGTGTAACTTCAGTGGATCGGATTGACATCTCAGTGTATTTTCTTTCTTTATTTTATGGCTGTGCCCCGTGGCATTGCAGACATTCCTGGGCCGGGGATGAAACCTGAGCCACGGTAGTAACCCGAGCCACAGCAGTGACAAAGCCGAGTCCTTAACCACTAGGCCACCAGGGAATGCCCCAAAATCTTTTAGAAGAGAAGTAAATGGCAACTTGGAAATCAATAAGACCCTCAAACGTTGTGGAGTAAAAGGAGAGGGTTCTATGGGGGAAAGGGCATCTTTGAATTTTACCTGGCATTGGGGATGAAAAATTAAATATATACGCATACACATGCTGTAAAGGAATATGTCCTTATCAGCTAGAACAAAGCGCTCTTTAACCAATCAGAATGGATGCTAGGGATAGACAGCAGAGATGAATGTAGCCACGTGTACCAGATTAGCACTGGTCCCACCCCACTCCAGCAGCGTCTCATCTGGTACACAATTCTTGTTACTCCCTTAACTGGGAATGAACTGATCTGATGGGATTCTTTGGGCTGCATGTAGTGGAAGACTCAACTATAGGTAGATTAAAAATGAGATTGTGTGGAGTTCCTTGGTGGCTCAGCAGGTTATGGATCTGGCATTGTCACTCCTGTGGCCTAGGCCACTGCTGTGGCGCAGGTTCAATCCCTGGTTGGTGAATTTTTGCATGCTGCAGGCATAACCAGAAAAAAATTTTTTTTGTTATTCTCACATAGTAAGAGTATAGAGATGGAAAGAGTCTAGATTGGGGTGGTCCCTGGATTGGTTGTTTCGGACCCATAACAATGACCTCAGGGCTTTCCATCTCTTTCCATTTCCATAACTAAATTCTTCCCCTTGTGCTGCAATTCCAGATGTCCCAAGCATCACGGTTTTTCTCAACTTCAGCATCTCAGCCCCCGTGCCTCTAACTCCCACCCCTTCCTCCTCTCTCACATTTACTGTCTCACTCTCCTGCTGTTCCCTGTGCACGGGACCGGCCAAGGCTCTCTATATATTCTTTCTCTTCTTTCCCAAATATTTCTCTAAAAGCAACAGCGTCCATTTAACAGTTTCATCTATCATCTCTACTCAGAAGATTTCATGAAAATTAGAACCTTTAAAGAATGTTTACTTTGGGGAGGGTACTTTGCATACATTATGTCATTTGATTTTTCAAAACAAACCCTCCTAACTCCATTTTAAACTTGAGGCATTTGAGAGCAAGGAGAATTAAGTGACTTGCATAAGGTCATAGAGTCAGCAACTGAAAATGCCTGGCTTTCAACCCAGGCACTCCCACCACCCTCCACCTGAGCCCTCTCTGTCATGCTCTCCTTCCCTCAAGACTGGGTTCACATGCCACCTCCTTCAGGAAGCCACTTGTGATCACCCAATGTGGTATGATCCCTCCGTTTGTGTCTCTCTTACAGCATTTACTTTCGCTCTATATTATGCATTCTGTGTTATGATTATGCTCGCTCCCCTCCCCCCACCACATACACCAGGGCGCTATGTCTCTTATTCTAGGAGAAAGAAACCACAGTTATTGATTTCCTAGTCTGTCTAATATCAGCCTAGGGCAATGCAAAATAGGTAGCCAGTAAAAGACCTGCTAATTTCACTGGAAGCATAATTGTCCTCCCAACAAGTGCCAGCACTCTGTTATGTCTACATGTAACAGGAATGCAGGAAGTAAACAATTCCCAGGGGGACACGGCATCCCAGCTGACCAGGAACCCTGGGAAGCGTGGCTCAAGATCTATTTATTTTCAATTCTATGAAAGAAAAAAGAAGAACGTAGAAAGAAAACAACCAATAGCTTGGACAAACAAAGGAAGTATACTACAGGTGAACATGTTAGGTTGGCCATGGCCAATAAATTTATTAAGCAAGCTTTTAGGCCTTGTTTACTTTGATAAGACAGATTTTCAGATATCAAAATAAATTTCCAACCCCAGATTGAGAAGTCCTTCCCAAGAAGCCTGACTGACTTCCATCCTAAATAAAAAAATTTGGCAAGTCAGTTGCTTTTTATCTATTACGTAAGACCTATACATTTCCAAATAACTGTTCTCCATGAAGGCATCTCATTTTCTCTCTGCCAAATAAAATTACGTTACATTAAATTAAAAATAAATAAAAGTTATATGAGAGAGTAGAGTAGATATTGGTTTGGGCTGATGGACATTGCTGGAAACTTCTCCTTTGTGATACAACTATCTTTTAGAACAAGCCACAGGGGGGAAAAAAGAGTTCCCATTGTGGCTCAGAGGATTAAGGACCAGACTAGTATCCTTGAGGATGCGGGTTTGATCCCTGGCCTTGCTCAGTGGGTTAAGGATCTGGCATTGCCATAGGCTGCAGCGTAGGTCACAGATGTAGCTCATACCCAGCATTGCCCTGGCTGTGGTGTAGGCTGGCCGCCGCAGCTCTGATTTGACCCCTAGCCCGAGAACTTCCATATGCAGCAAGTGCAGCCTAAAAAGACAAAAAAAAAAAAAAAAAAAAAAAAATGGAAGGGAGGAAGGGAGGGAGGAATAAAGAAAGAAAATGGAAAGAAAAGAAAAAAGAAAAGAAATAGTTATACAGGTCCAGTTTGTGCACCCAAATGAGGATTTTATATGCATCTATACAGTCTGTCAGACACAGCACAGGTTTGCCTCAGACCAGTTCAAGCAGAAAGTTCTCATGAATTTGGGTGGGGGAGAGGGGCTGCTGTGTTTGATTTGGCCACATAATAGAGCTCAGAAATGACTACAGGTAAGGGAACAGGGAAAACTCGATGGTCCTCATGTAATGGCTTTTAATGTCCTGGAAGTCCTATATGCCTATGTGACTTAGGCATCCTCTAAGTCAGCCAAAGAGGTTCATTTGCAAGCAGGAGAAATCAGGTTTCTGAAGTCACCCACATGGGGCAGGGGGCACCCTTCACTCACCCTTCCTCATCTATGATGCTCTTAAAAGCAGGAAGTCCCCAAAATTGGGTCCTAAACTACCCGCTCTTCTTTTGATTTTGTCCTTTATGACATTGAGCTTCAACCATGGCTTCCACTGGGTCTCAGAGTGGTTGAGGATCAGATCCTATGCTTCAGCAAGACCTTTCTGTTTTCCTGCATCTCTGACTGTCCTCAGCGTTCCACCTCCCAATCAGCAGGTCCACATGTATTCACCATCTCCCCCCTTATAAGAAGTTCTCTTTCTAATCCCCTCTTTCTTCCTATCAACATTCCTGTAACACTACTTGAAGATACTTCTCATTTTCTCTTCCTTGACCTCAAACCTCAAACTAACCATGACAAAACCTTCATGAGGCTCTCAGTCCATTTTGCTAGAGTTTGGGCGAATATAGGGAAGATGAAAGCCCTTGTATGATGTGGAGAGAATAGAAGGTGGATCTTAACTGGGTCAGAAGGTCACCAAGGATGCTGGAGACAGATGCTGTCCAGAGGTCACGCACAGAACAAAACCAAGGAAGGGAGCCAAAGGCTGGACTAGACCAGGAAGGTTAGCTGCCCATCAGACCTACAGGATCGGTGTGAGAACACAGAGGGGGGTCAGGAAGTCAGGAGCAGGGACAGTGTCTGTCTCTTTCATCTTGGAATTCCCAGAATCTAGCACATTGCTGGTTCATGGACGATATCTAGTCAGCGCCCTATATTCCCATATGTAAAGTATTTGTTGAAATCTTTCTTTCGCCTTCCATTCAAGACCTCATATTAAGCAATGCTCTCTCACTCTCATTAACTTAAATCACAAGGATAGCATTTGGAGATGATATTAGGCAAAAGCAATCAACCATTAATGTTAGTTTGGGTTGTGTGGAGAACCTGATATAATGGATAAAAAAAGCTCAAGAAGTTTTAGTAATATTTGATAATATTTTATGGTGTTTTTGACTTATCAATTCAAATTTAAAATATCATAAAGAGGCTTTTTAGAAATTGCTTTAAAAACAAGTAATTTAAATCAAAACTATTTATCTACTAGATAGATTATTGTTTTCTCTTTATGGATGCAACTGTGGCATATGGAAGTTCCCAGGCCAGCTGAGGCCTACACCACAGGTATGGCAAAAATGGATCCAAGCTAGATCTTCGTCTTCAACCTATACTTCAGTTTGCAGCAACGCTGGATCCTAGGCCCATTGAGCAAGGCCAAGGATCGACCTTCATCCTCACAGAGAAAACATCAAGTCCTTAACCTACTGAGCCACAATAAGAGCTCTCCAGATAGATTTTTTTTTATTATCACATATTTTGTGGCTTGGATTATGACTTCCAGGGACTATGTCTCACAGAGATTCCAAAAATACTGCATCTGGAACAGGGTAGAGGAAATGAAGGCAATGAAATTGTCTAGAAAACTGCGTTGGTGAAATCAAATGATGCTTAAAGTATGAGTAGCAAAAACAGTATTTCTAACTAAGATGATTTTATATAGTTCATCATTCTAAATATATATGTGTAAGCTAATAAATTATATTATTAGTAGGCATTTGACCATTTTCTATAAATCACTAAAAGTGGTCAAAACACTTCTTATGGATCATCTCATTGGGAAATGGGGAATCTGCAACTTGCATTATATTTGTTGAATATTGAATTGAGAAGTAAATGAGCGTATGAATATTTATTAAAGACAAAACTTAGTAGCATTAGGAATGATTTATTCACTAATGCACTGAGCAAACTTTGAGCTACTATATGCAAATAAATTGAACAGGATTAAGAATGGCTTGATATTAAAAGTCTAGTTTCCACTGGAAAGTTGACCCCTACAATAAAAGAGAGGAATATTTCCTTTGCCTCTTTTTATTATGAAAAATTTCAAACATTCAGAAAAGAGAAAAAATAAATTAACAGCCATCCACGTAACCTCCATCTAGGTTCAACAGTCACTAATATTTTTCCCCAAACTGCTCTGTGCTTATGTTTAATTTTTGAAGAAAGATCTGAAGGAAAATTACAGCTATTATAGCACTTCACCCTCCTTAATACTTCAACGTGAATCCATAAAGATCAAAACATTCTCCCACATACCTATAATACCACCATAATTCATAACAAAATTAACATTTCCTTAATAATATATATTTCCAGTCTGTATTTGGATTTCCACAGTTGTTCAGAATATGCATTTTTTTTACCAGTTTCCTTTTTTTTATCAGTTTCCTTTTTTTAACAAAAAAAAAGAGGATCTAATGAAAAAACACCACAGCTCACTTGGGTGTCTCAAGTTCCCTCCCCCAGGGGACTTTTTTCCCAGTTGATTGAGGTATAGTTAATCAGTAATAATTGTGTGTATTTGAGATGTACTATATGATTTGATATACGTATACATGATGAAATTATTCCACAATCAAAAAAACTCATCCATCACCTCACCTAACTGCCTTTGTGTGTGTGTGTGCCCGTGTGTGTGATTAGAACACTGTAGATCTACTGTCTCAGCAAATTTCAAGCATACTAGGCCATATGACCAACTACAGTCACCACGCTGAATGTTAGCTCCCCAGAACTTCTTCACCCTTCAAATAAAGGCCTGTACCCTTGACAACATCTCCCAATTCCCCTCCCCTACCCACCCCCAGTCCCTGGCAATCACCAGTCTAGCCTACTTTCTGTTTCTGTGAGCTCAGCGTTTTTAGATTCCACATGTGAGATCATTCACTGTTTGTCTTTCTGCGTCTGGTTACTTTCTCTTAGCATAATGTACTCTCATTTCATCCATGTTATCACAAATAACAGAATTTTCCTTTCAGTGTGTGGCTGAATGATATTCTAGGTGTATATGTGTGTATATGTGCATGTTTGTATATATACACAGACCACATTTTCTTTATCCATTCATCTATCAACAGGCACTTAGATAATTTCTGTATCTTGTGAATAATGCAGCAGTGATCACAGAAGTACAGATATCTCTTCAAGACACTGATTTCATTTCCTATGAATATATGCCCAGAAGTGGGATTGCTGGATTATGTGGTAGTTTTTTCAGTTTTGGAGGAAGCTCCATACTGTTTTCCATAATGATTGTACGTTCCCACCAACAGTGTACTAGTGTTCCTTTTTCTCCACATCCTTACCAACACTTATCTCTTTTCCTTTTGATAATAACCATGCTAGCAGGTGATGTCTCACTGTTTTTTTTTTTTTTTGTTATTAAAGTATAGTTGATTTATAGTGCTGTGCCAGTTTCTGCTGTATAGCAAAGTGACCCAGTCACACACTTATATACATTCTTTTTCTCATATTCCCTTCCATCATGTTCTATCCCAAGAGACTGGATATAGTTCCATCTGCTATAAAGCAGGACCTCATTACTTATTCGTTGTAAATGTAATAGTTGGCATCTATTAACCCCGAACTCCCAGTCCATCCCACACCCTCCTCCCTCCCCCTTGGCGTCCACAAGTCTATTTTCTCATTGTGGTTTTGATTTGCATTCCCTGAAGATATCTAATGATACTAGAATTTATCTAGTAGATAAATAGTTTTGATTTAAATTACTTGTTTTTAAAGCAATTTCTAATGATTAGTGATGTTGAGCAGTTTTTCATTCAGCTGTTAGCCACTTGGATGTCTTCTGGGGAAAATGTCTATTCAGGTCCTTTGCCCATTTTTAATTAGATTATTTGGCTTTTTGAATTTATGAATTCCTTATATATTGGGTATTAACCCCCATATCAGATATGCAGTTTGCAAATATTTTCTTTCACTCTGTAGTTTGATTTGTTCACTTTGTTGCTCATTTCTTCTGCTCTGAAAAAGGTTTTTGGTTTGATGTAGCCCCACTTGTTTATGTCTTGCCTTTAAAGACCAAGCAGTTTTCATACGTTGTGGATTATCTGATTGTTTCCTCATGAAACCATCTATCTGATATTTCTAGTGAAATGGAAGTTAGATGTTAGAGCTTGACTAAATTCAGATTAAATATTTCATCAGAGAAGGAATATTACATTGTGGTAAGAGATCAGACTGGTGAGTTCTAAGGTCTGTGATGTAATTTGATCACCCAGTTAAGGTTGTAAGCTCAGGTTGGGGAGTAACCTCCAGGGTGATACTTTAGCATCTGGCAAAAGCCCTCCTTCTCATTAACTTTTTACTCAATGGATTTAGAATCCATTGAGACTTTTTGCCAGAATCAGTTTTTCATTAGGAGTTGTGAAATGAAATGTACATCGCTGATTACCCTTTTCGATGATCAATTTCTAATTTTCTCCAAGCAGTTTTAACATGATCTGAAATATATTATTTGAAATGTAAAGGTTGAAAGTCCAAATTTTTAAGTATTAGAGTTTATTGTAATGGGTGAACAATAACCTTCAATTTTCTTTTTTTTTTTTTCAGCAAAATGGAAATTCTGATTTTTATAAGCCAATTGTTGAATCCTTTGAGGAAGCGCCCCTTCATGCTATGGTGTTCACTTACTTGGGATATGGAATTGGAACGCTGTTTGGATATCTCAGAGATTTTTTGAGAAACTGGGGAATAGAAAAATGCAATGCAGCCGTAGAGCGAGAAGAACAAAAGGTATGTATGAATACCTCTTGGGGTTTTTGTCAATGCAGGTTCTTCTATAAAGTGTTCACACAAGTGGTAATGCTCATACAGATCCTAAAAATAGTGACCCACTCAGGACCGACTTAGGGAAAATTCTGTTCCTATGCATTGGCTAAACTCCTTAAACATTCCCTGTGTCTTCATAGACTTGAGTTTTCCAAATATTTATTGAGCAATTACTCTTTGCCAGACTAAACTACAGGTTTTCTCATATGTTATCATATTTAATTTTTATAGCAGCCCCAGGAGATAGCTATTAAAATATCATTTTAAGTCAAAATATAAGAGCAAAGGCATGTGAGTGGGATTGAATTCTGGTCTTCTCGTTGTAAACTGAGTAGTATTATGTTCTATCCTGGCCTCAGAGAGTGTGTTTGAGTGAAATATGAGATTTTTATTTCATCTGTGTCAGGTTTTCTCAATGTTGGCACTACTGACATTTTAGACACTCTTTGCTGTGGGAGGTTGCCCTGTGCATTGCAGGATTTTCAACAGCATCCTTGACCTCTACCCACTAGATGTAATTAGCACTCGCTCACATACTTGTGACAATCAAAAATGTCCCCAGACATTGCCAAATGTCTCAAAGAGGGCAAAATCATCCTCACTTTTGCACCACTGATCTAGATACTTTCAGTAGTTGACCTATGAGAGCCCACATCATCCCCTTTTCACAAGGAGCTAACAGGACAACCTGGAAAATATTCAGAGATCTGTGAAGAGCCTGCAATCCCATTAACGTGTTTTCCAAATTGCTTCGAATGATTTATGATGCCATAAATCTCTTTTTCCTTAAAAAATGCTTTGGGATATGTGATTGTGGGCATGGATTATTCCACATGATGGAGTCTTGAACACATCTAAGCAAAGAACAGAGGTGAAGCAGGAAGTTTAATGTAGTGAGAGAACCTCAAATCCTGTGACTTAATGACTAGTTGCCATGGTGAGCTTAACTCTCGTTACAGTGACATAATCATGAACAAATCCTGCCGAACACTTATTTTGGAATGACTTAAGTGTATCACCTGCAGAGGAAAATCAGGCTGAGTTTGTTTATTACCCTCCCTCCTACCTTGAGCAAGTACTTGAACATATGCCCATGCTAAGTAATGGGTTCTAACAGAGAGGAAAAGATAGGTCCTTCCATCAGAGAATTGATCTGGTGTGCAAAAGTAGGCTCACAAGAAAAACAAATGATAAAAACAGTGATGGGGAGGTAGGCGATATAGGAAACAGTGATCTATGCCCTGTGATTCCCTTAGGAAGTTGGGAAGGCATGGTGCTGGGGCTTGAGTGGTGAGCAAGAGTTTGCCTGGTGAGCAAGCGTGCAAAGGAAGACCCCCCAGAGGAGGGGACTCTTTGTGCCAAGGCAGTCATTAACTCACTAATCAAGCTGGATTTATTTTGAGCATGTGTTTTGTGCCGTGCACTGTGCTACAGTCTGGGAATATAAGAATAACTAAAGCAGATACAATTCTTGCCTTCAGGGAGTTGACCACAGAAAAGGCAATGGCAATAGAATTTGGTAAGAGAGGTAAATAATGACATCAAGGGAGCATAGAAAAGAAACAATTAACCTGAAATTGGTGTTCTGTGAAGGCTTCTGGGAGGAAGAGGAAGTTAAATTGGCATCTAAAGGCTGAAAAGTAAGTAGGAAGGCACAGGAAGAGGCAAGATGGAATGGAAAGGGTCTTCAGAGAGAGGAACTATGGTGTGAAATGGCTCAGAGGTAAGAGAAAGCATTGTGCATTTGAGAAGCCAAGGAATTCTGCGGATCAGAATGTTGTGAGTGGGAGTATGTGGGGAGAAAGATTGTTTGAGAGGCAAGCAGGGACCATAATATAATGGGTTTTTATAAGCCATGGACATTCAGTATAAGAACAATGGGAAGGCATTGAAGGATTTCAGGAAGAGGAATGCAGAGCTGCAAATTAGATCGTATTCATTGCGCTATAAAAAATGGATTGTAAGAGGACAACATAGGGACCCCCCCAAAACAAAACAAAACAAAAACAATTCAGAAGCTGATGCAGAAAGCCAGGCTGAAAAAAACTAGATATGACCTTGGACTGGGACCAGGGTAGTGATAATTAGGATGGTGATGAGAGACAAAGGCAAGAG
This sequence comes from Catagonus wagneri, assembly GCA_004024745.2. NCBI lineage: Eukaryota > Metazoa > Chordata > Mammalia > Artiodactyla > Tayassuidae > Catagonus > Catagonus wagneri. The sequence goes on along the minus strand of PVHT021183543.1, from coordinate 34,343,828 downwards.
ATCTTTAAGTGATGGAGTTAAGGATGACTGATTTGATTTGGACAGTTAGAGAGATGCACAAATCACAGACCATACTAGGTGTATGACATGGACAGTTGGGTAGAAGAAAGAGGGTGTCATTCAATGGAAAATAGAAAAAGAAGATCCAGCTGGAGGGAGAAAGTGGTCAATTCACTTTTTGGCAAGTTGAGTCTAAAGAGTTGGCAGCTAAAATAGAGATCTAGACCTCCAGAGAAAAGTCTCAGATGGATATCGCACATTTTGGGTATATCTGGGCAATACTGATATTAACCAAAGCCACAGAAGTAGATATAATCTCCCAGGGAAGGTCCATGGAAGAAAGAAAGAGAAAGGATGGGAAGAGAACAGAGAACTTTAAAGAACTTAGATGCTAGAGATGGAATTCCAACTCAAGACTAGAAGCAAAGTGACAATAAAAAGCCTTATAATTGTCAAGGTGAGTTCCCGTTGTGGCGCAGTGGGAACGAATCCAACTAGTAACCATGAGGTTGTGGGTTTGATCCCTGGCCTTGCTCAGTGGGTTAAGGATACCCTGTTGCCATGAGCTATAGTGTAGTTCACAGACATGGCTCAGATCCTGCATTGTTATGGCTGTGGGGTAGGTCGGCAACTGTAGCTCCAATTCAACCCCTATCCTGGGAACCTCCGTATGCCACTGGTGCGGCCCTAAGAAGACAAAAAATAAATAATAAAATAATAATAATTGTCTAGGGAAAAGATAATTTGTGCCTGACCTAAATATACCAAGAAATCAACAGCTTTAAATGCAGCAGAAATCACTAGCAGTGATATCCCCAATCTGCCCAACCAGGTTTGGTTCCGAATACTTCCTGGCTGCTTCTAAAAAGCAAAGCCATCATCACAAGGAATGAATATTTTCCCCAATTGCATTGAGCATGAGAGCATGTGTCATGGGTTGGGGGACAACCCCAAAATCAGAGTTCTCAAAGTATTTTGTAAAATAAGACCGCCAGCAAGTCAGATTATAGCCTCCCACAGTGAGTACTCAGGTCAATGTTTATTTGGAGATATATACATACACATCTATGTAGAATAGATATATAGGTATATAAATAGAAGTCTCCAAATATTCAAACACACACAATTACGCAATCTCTGATGTTCTTATTAAAATGTTAGTCACGTCTTTTTTTAGTTCTTTTACCATAGAGACCTCTCTGCATCCCTTAGCAAGACGGAATCTGCAATAGTACCCAAGGTTGATTGATTTCGATAAGGCAGAGCTTTGCGAATAGATATCAACTAGTACTAAGCCAATGTGTGAAAGGGGTGGACCATGACAAGCTCGAAATGAGAAGAACTCTCTCTTCTGTCTTTTTCCCCCTTTCCTTTTTATTATGGAAATTGCCAGCAAAAGCAATCTCTTTGTCCACCCTTCTTTTTCATGCATTTTGTTACACATATGCTCCTTTGCCACTTACTCTACCCTTCCTAACATAAATGGGTTCATAGCGTACATAGAATTGTGCGACTACCCTTTTTTCCCACCTGACTATATGCTGGAGATCTTTACATGACAGTAGGGGATTACCTCATTCCTTTTAATAGATGCATGGTGGTGTTCCATAATACAGTTGCATGGTTATTTGTTTTCCCTTTTTTATTACTGAAAATCATTCTTCTAGGAACAGCATAGGCATTTATTCAAGGATAATTCCTAGAAGTGGCTTTCTGGGGCCAAGGAATGTACATTTTAATGCCAAAATACTGGCAAAGTACCTTCTAAAAAATTTGCCTAGCTAGATTCTAGTCAGCAGTATGTGACAGTGCTTGCTTTCTTGTCAGTACTTGATATATTGTTGGTATCAACTTATTTTTTATTTTTGCCAATCTGATAGGTGAACAGTTTTTGTTGGTTTCTTTGTTTATCTAGGGCCACATCTGTGGCATAAGGAAGTTCCCAGGCTAGGTGTCAAACCGACGCTGTAGCCAAAGGCCTGCACCACAGCCACAGCAACGCAGGATTCAAGCCACATCTGTGACCTATACCACAGCTCACAGCAACGCCAGATCCCCAACCCACTGAGCGAGGCCAGGAATCAAACCCACATCCTCATGGATACTAGTCGGATTCTTAACCCACTGAGCCACAACAGGAACTCCATATTTTTTATGCTCTTATCTGTTTCTGCATTTCCCTTTAACAGTGGGACTGAGCTTTTTTTTTTCATATGATTATTATTCATTTATATTTACTCCTCTTGAATGGCCTATTCATAGTCTTTGCTCATTATTTTATTAAATTGCTTTTTCTTACTGATTGAGAGAAGCTCTTCCTACATACCTTTATATCAATCATTTGTCTGTTAGTTTTAAACATTTTCTAATTCTGTTTGAAGGCTTTTAATTTTTTCTCTGTTATATCTAGCCATGCATATATGTTTAAATTTTAAGCCACATGTATCAAGCACTTCTTTTATGTTTACTTGGTTGTTGTTATTGCTGTTTTTGCTGGTTTTTTTCTCTTTGGTTAATCATGTTTTGAAAGGTTTTTTATTTTCATCTTATAGTTATAACAAAATTTCCAATAATTCCATTCAGTACTTTTATGATTTGGAGTGCTTTTATGTTTAACCTACAAATCTATCTAGAATTTATTTCTATGTGTTTTGTGATGTAGGAGGACTACTCTTTTAAAGAGATGTTTTAATTGTCTCAATATCATTAATTGAATAGTTCAAAATAGTTTTATCCACTGATTTGAAATACTGGCCAATTTGTCAATTCTGTTATGTGAATCTTTAAGTTTTTAGAATTAGCTTGCCAGGCACTGAGTTTAAAAGTGAGAACCATTGCTATTTTAATTGGTAATGTATTAAATTGATACATATAGGTCAATTTTGGAAAATTTGACATCTTAATAATATATATTCTCATTCAGAAAGCTGAATCTAAATCCATTTATTTAGATATTTCTTTTGTCCTTTAATAAAATTTTATAATTTTCCCTATTCTAAAATCTTATTGTTTCCTCTTATGATTATTATTTGGTACAATTTTTTGAGGGTGGTGCTATTTGAATACTATATTTTTCCCCATCCGACATTCAAATTAGTTATTAATGGTATATATGAAAGCTATTGATATTTTCAAATTTGAATTTCAAATGCTACCATTTTACTGACTTCTCTCCTTAGTTGTCACAGCTTCTCAGAATTGGAATTTCTTGTAATTTTCCACATACGCCATTAAAAACCATGTTGTGTTTTAGGTCTATTGCAAACTTATTAATCATGTTATTTGAAATCTCTAGACTTATTTTTTGTCTCTTCAAACCTATAATTTATGAGAAATGTGTTTTCCACTGTGACTGTGGATTCCTCAGGTTTTTCTTATTTATTTCAGAGTAAGAGTTACATACACAAAAGACTATGGTTCTTATAGGTCTTGGTAGATTTTTTTCCTTTTATCATGCTTTCATCTTGTACTCTATTTTGCCTGACATTAACATTTATATATCTGCTTTTTCTTCGATAGCCATTTCTATTTTCAATCTTTTTTTATTTCCAAGAATGTTTGTCTTTCAATAGAAGCATGTAGATTTACTTTTAAAACAAATATGAAAGCTTCTATATTTTAATAATGTGAGCTTTGAACAATTACTGACTTGGACTACTTGAAATCATTGTTTTTATAGATCAAAACAGTCAAACAGCAATTTCAATGGCTAAAACCATTTAATTGCTTATTTGTTCAAGCTTATTCCTACCATCTTTATACTTTATATTCACAATTTCTGTCGCTTATTTTTAGTTTTTTAATTTTAAATATTTCTCCTTTCATATATTTGGTACATTTGATTGAGTTTTCTCTGTTTTGCATTTTCCTCATCACTGTTACATATCTCTTACTCTTTAATGGTTTTCTTAGAATATTTAACACTGCAATTCCCTTCGTGGCTCAGTGGTTAACGAATCCGACTAAGAACCATGAGGTTGAGGGTTCGATCCCTGGCCTTGCTCAGTGGGTTAAGGATCCGGCGTTGCTGTGTTCTGTGGTATAGGTTGCAGACGCGGCTCTGCAACCACGGCGTTGCTGTGGCTGTGGCAAAGGCCGGCGGCTAGAGCTCCTGTTAGACCCCTAGCCTGGGAACCTCCATATGCTGCGGGTGTGGCCCTAGATAAGGCAAAAAAGACAAAAAAAAATAGAATATTTAACAGATATATTTAGAATTTAGCTACCATTATTTAGTAACTAGAGCCATCCCCTAATCAGGATAAGAATTTAATAAAGTTTCACTTTTCACACATACTCATTCTCAAAATTGTCATTTGTTTATAAATTTTTAGTTTCTGTTTCTTTATATTACGTATATGAAACTTACTTGGGGAGTTCCCGTTGTGCTCAGTGTAACGAAACCGATTAGTAACCATGAGGATGAGGGCTCAATCCCTTGCCGTGCTCAGTGGGTTAAGGATCCAGCATTGCCCTGAGCTGTGCTATAGATCACACATGTGTCTCAATCTGGCATGGTTGTGGCTCTGGCGTAGGCCAGCAACTACAGCTCCGATTCTACCCCTAGCCCGGGAACTTCCACATGCCACAGGTGTGGCCCTAAAAAGACAAACGAACAAACACACAAAAACTACTTGGGCTAAGCCATATTTCATCAGTCTCTTCCCTCACTATTTTTCCTGGCATCTGTCTTCCTCCATAGCTATTTCATTGTTTTATTGAAGTGCATGCTCAGTTATTACTGAAAAGACCCATGGGAGTTAAACTCATGGCTCCTTTCATAGACTGGAATGATTTTATTTGAATTTCTCATTTGGTGGCAGGCTTGGCTGAACGTAGGATTTTAAGTTCAAAATAGTGTTCCTTCATAATCTTTTCCACCCCTGTCACCTAAGCAAAGTCCGAAGCAATCTAATTCTTATTCCCTGTTCTATAAACTGCCTTTCTCCCATCTCTGAAGACTTCTCTGATTCTTCCCTTTACCATTCTGAAATGTAACCAGGGCATAGCTTGGTATAGGTTTTACCTTCTTTTGCTCTATTCAGGACCTGAGAGGCCACTTTAGGTGTCAGACCTTTCTTCCTCTCTGGGACTTTCCCCTCATCCTTCTTCTTCTTTATCCCCTCTTCCACCCCACCTTCTCCTTCCTTCAATCTTGCAAATCCTTTTAGAGATACCAGACCTTCTGGATCTGTCCTTCATATCTCTTGACTTTTTCTGCATATATTCTTTTCTCTGTCCTTTCTCATTGTGTCCGGTAAAGATTAGTCACCTTACTGTGCTAGTTCATGGATTTACTTCTCAGCTCTGTCCATTATACTTTTGAAATTTTTAATTTTCTTAAAGGATAAGAAAATTAACGTGTCTTTCGAAACATGTTACATATTTTTAAAATTATTTTTCTGTGTGCTGTATTGTTGTTTTGCTAAATGTTAGCTCTGCTTATTGAATCTGGTGCGCCTCTTTATTGTACTAGTTTTCCCGAAATAGTACTGATGTATGCTCGCTTTTTTTTTGTTTGTTTTTTGCTTTTTAGGGCCAAACCTGAGGCATATGGAAGTTCCCAGAATAGGGGTAATACCGGAACTGCAGCTGTCAACCTATGTCATACCCACAGCAACATGGGATCCAAGCCACATCTGTGACCTACACCACAGCTCATGCCAATGCCAGAGCCTTAACCCATTGAGCAAGGCCAGGGATTGAACCTGTATCCTCATGAATATCGGTCCGGTTTGTTATTGCTGAGCCACAACGGGAACTCCTATTTTGTTTTTTAAATATCTGCGTTTTTTTTTTTTTGTCATTTCACAGGACTTTCAGTAGAATCCATATAAGCACTAATCCTGCCACTTTTATCCAATCTCCAAGTTCTTAATAAGAAAAATTAAATGTCGCCTCTTTACTTGTGTTTCTCATACTTCAACGAACTGTTTATAATGCAATGACCCTATCCAACAAAAAAGAAAACACAGACGTATTTTATAATTATTCTGAGCTCAGCCCTGGGTAGGAGAAACAGTTGTTTCTCAAAAGGAAATAATAATGTAAAATGAAATACCAGGTGAGAATTGTCAGTAAAGGCACAAAAGAAGAACTGTTTGATAATGATTATTTCTCTCTCTACAAATCCATAGTTCTATTTGTTACTGAATGGGCATGTGGTTGAATCAAATAAGAAGAGATATACTTCTAAATTTGGTGGGGGGTTTTTCTGTTTTTTTTTTTTTTACAATGGGCTATGGATACATTCTCTTCACTTCCGTATAAACACCTAGCCCTTCAGCAGCAGGTGTCCAGCCCTTGAGTTCTCAGGGGTGGTAGTGGTTCACATGAATCCAGAACACATGTTGGGAGCTCTTCAGCTTGGTTTCTAAACCCTCAGTCATCTGCCAACAGTTGTGCCAACAGAGCCAACCGTGCAAGTTCACTGACATTTCTAAAAAGATAATGACTGGAGTCAAAAAATTAAGACCCAATTATCATCCAACCATTTTTTTCCCCCAAATACACTGCTATAGACACAGACATATTTTGTTACCCTTCAGACAGAATTAACAGGGATTTATCGTCTCCAGTACTCATCTGGGGACCTGTATTGTGCTGGCTGTCATCTTTGTCACCTTGATTTGCTGCATTTTTTACTTCCCCCTCTGAAAAAGTTATCTGGAGTTGGAGGCTCGTGGAGTTATTTGTGGACCCTACCTGTCCACTTACCCATAGACCCTTGCTCAAAATATCTGCAGGCAGAATATTTTCATAGCTTCTGCAGGTCTTGGAGCACTGGATTGCACGTGAACTACAAAAAGCAAGGGACCAAAGGTAAACTTCTGCCTCTGTTATAACAGGATTTTGTGCCGCTGTATCAAAACTTTGAGAATTTTTATACACGGAATCTTTACATGAGAATTAGAGACAACTGGAACCGGCCCATCTGCAGTAACCCGGGGGCTCTGTTTGATGTGATGGAGAGGGTGTCAGATGACTACAACTGGACATTTAGGTGAGGCAGCCACCTGGAGGGGCTTGGTTGAAAGAGAATCCTTTCAAGGAAATTCTAGCATGGGCACCAGATTAGAGGTCTGATAAAAAAAAGAAGCTTGGGCAGCTGGTCTTCCATCATTTGGCCCTTGGCAAAGCCCTCATGATGCCAGCAGGGAAAGTCAGAATAATTAAGTTACCATGGGCAGCTTGTTTGTATTGAAATTAAAGAGAAATCCGTGCCAGAAGGGGCAGGCTACAGAAGAATTCTTTTCAGCTTTATTGATAAATTGTACCCTCCTACTTCCTGCTGAAGGAGATGCTAATGACCATGGCTCTTTCTCACTTAGAAAATTCTTGCTGAAATTTAAACCAATGTAACACAAAAGCAAGTACCCGAGGAAAAGCAGGGCCGAGTAATACTCCGTGGTCCCGATTCTGTTTCCCAATGCTCTGCCCAGCTTCATTATAGGGCTAATCTCCTCCAAGAGCAAATAATTTTGTGATGACAACAATGCAAATCAATTTGGGCCAAACTGAAGGTCTTTTTGAGAGTCTTTTATGGGACAGTAGGATGATACTACTTGAGAAAGCTCTGTATGTTCACATGCCCTTCTCTCTGCAGGTTTACTGGAAGAGTCATCAAAGATGTCATCAACATGGGTTCTTATAACTTCCTTGGCCTGGCAGCCAAGTACGATGAATCCATGAGGACAGTAAAAGATGTTTTAGAGACCTATGGTGTAGGTGTGGGCAGCACCAGACAGGAAATGGGTAAGTACCTTTGTTATTTTTTCAGTTTTGTCTACTTAGGTCTCAGATTCCTTGTGGCTGCTTCTCTAGATTGTATCAAAACTGTGTGCCTTAAAAAGCTGTTACAAAGTGCAAAAAGAAAAAAGTATATGACAGTCTTTTGGAAAATTCAAGCACTATGCTCTTAGCAGGCAATTTTAAATAAGATTTGAATTCTCCAGGATAAATACCAATGGTTACTTCCTGACCACAGTATTTAAGTAGAAGCTATTATGCCTCTTCCATCAGGTCCTTTCCTGGGTCTCTTCTCCTACTCTTCTTTCTTTAAAAAAACAATTTTATTGATGTATAATTGCTATTCAAAGGAAAACACTGTGCTTGTTTAATGTGTATCATTTAATGAGTTTGGACATACGCATACCCCTGTGAAACCATTACCACATACCTGTCACCTCAGAGAGTGTCACACTGTCATCCCTTTTTTTTGTGGTAAGAACGCTTACCGTGAGATCTACCTTTTCCCCCCATTTTTCTGAAATAAAATTTTATTTTACTTTTATTTATTGAAGTACAGTTGACATATAATATTATATTAGTTTCAGGTGTGCACCTAATGATTCTGCATTTAGAGATTTACCCTTTGAAAAAATTTTACAAGTGCACAATACAGTATTGTTAGCTGTAGACACTGTGTGGTAAGGCGAGTCTCTAGAACTTATTCATCCTACATCATGGAAGCTCTGTACGCATTGAACAACAAGTCTTCATTTGGATTTGGCTCTTTCTCTCATTTTTCTTTTTGTTATTTATATATCTATTTATTTTGGCTGAGCCCATGGCATATGGAAGTCCCCGGGGCAGGGATCAAACCTGCACCGCAGTGGCGACAATGCCAGATCCTTAACCCTCTAGGCCACAGGGAACTCCTCTCCCACTTTTCTTAATGATGCCCATCACTGATCTTGCTTTTGCGCTTGTGCATTGCCCATGAACTTGAGCTTCATGAAAGGAGGAATGGGTTTTGTTGACTGTTGTGTTGAATCAATGAATGGGAAAGGTGGAACAGACTGCCTGTTTATTTTAGCTGAAACATTTCCTCTTATTCAGGGGAGTAAAGTCTGTGAGGAGGACACATCTTCTCCTCCCAGTTCAGGGGAAAGGAGCAGAGCAAGCTTTTTCCTGTAGAGCACTTTGTGCTCCCTGGTCTGTTGTCTTCCCACGTATCGTCTCGTTTAATTCCTCACAAAACCCCGTGCTGTAGTGGACAGCACCAGTGATGATATTTCCATCTTCAAGAGGAGGAAACTAAGTTCACAGTGATTAAGGGATGTGCTAACGGTGGCCAGTGACCCATCTTAATGTCCAGTCTAACTCTGCTTTTCTACTAAGCAGTTTTCCATCCAGGATCATACATGCAAAGCTCACCAAGTCAGTTTTAGGCCAGCCTAGGAATTAGAGGTACATCTGCTAAAAATGGAGTTACCATTAATGAAAAAGGGGCTACAGGTCCCTCTTAGATAATCAGCTGGCAGAATGGCTTTAAAAACGGAATTATTCATACTGGTGCAATAAATAACAATTCAAATGGAACTTACTTTTAAAATCCACGTAGCCAGTAAATGCTTAGCTAAAACTCCGAAGGGTGTAAAAGTTGCCCAGATTTCTTAGGAAAGACACTGTATCCATTTTTTTTTTTTTTACTTTTTAGGGTCGCACCCGCGGCATATGGAGGTTCCCAGGCTAGGGGTCGACTCGGAGCTGTAGCTGCCAGCCAGACACAGCAACCGGGGATCTGAGCCGCGTCTGCAACCTACACCACAGCTCACGCAATGCTGGATCCTTAACCCACTGACTGAGGCCAGGGATGGAATCCACATCCTCATGGAGTCTACTCAGATTCATTTCTACCGAGCCACGATGGGAACTTCCTGTATCTTTATTTTAAGGCATGAGACCTGGAGAAATGAGCGGGGAGCAAAAGAAAGAGAAGAAAAGCTGGCTGGCTCCCAGGGCCCCACTGGGGAATGGGGAAGAGACTGGAAAAGTACCCGCGTCATCAGAGACATGGAGCCAGTAATCCTTGGGGAGGTTGACCCCGGTGCTGGTCACACCCAATACCGGGATTGTCAACCAGGAAACACATTCCTGAAGATGATGACCCCCACCTCACTGAGAAAAATCCCCAGTCACAGCCATGAGAACCTGAAGGAGTCAGGTTGACACAGGTGATGATTTGCCTCCCGTGAAGACAGATATGGGAGACCGGTCCCTGATTCTGCATACTCAACAAATCTAGAGAAACCAGGCAGAGATGAAAATCCTGCTTTGAACAACCTGCAGCCTACGTTCTTTCTCCACCTACTTACTCATCTTTCTGAGTTGCTGGGCTTTTAAAACTTACTTGCTTCATTGAACTCTCCAGTTCAAGTTCTAGGAAGATGTTAGCAGTTTTCAAGGAAACAGCGAGAGAGCAAAATAAAAGCCATCCACACTAATGTTAGGCAAATAGAAGAACGGAAAGCAAGAATATAAGCAGTCAAAAAAAAAGAATAAACAGAGTACATTTTAATTCTTCAAGGTAAATAGTAACCTGAATGTAGCAGACAAGAATTGATAACACAGTTGTTTTTTATATTGTTTTGTTTTGCTTTTTAGGGCCACACCCATGGCATATGGAAGTTCCCAGGCTAGGGGTCGAATCAGAGCTACAACGGCCAGCCTTATGCCACAGCCACAGCAACACAGGATCTGAGTCGCGTCTGTGACCTAAACCATAGCTCATAGCAATGCCAGATCCCTCATCTACTGAGCAAGGCCAGGGATGGAACCCACATACTGGATACTAGTCAGATTCACTTCTACTGTACCACACGGGAACTCCAAGAATTGGTAACATAGTTTTGAAAGCCACTTATTTCAAGGAATATAAGTAACAGTTGGAAAGTGTATTCTACATAATCTTAAAAAATGTTTCACAGGGCCAAAGGACTAACAGTGAAAATTTGGAAACATAGAGGCTTAAGAATTTTTAGCTTTTTTTTTGTTTTTGTTTTTTTTGCTTATTAGGGCTACACCCATGGCATATGGAGGTTCCCAGGCTAGGGGTTGAATTAGAGCTATAGCTGCCATCTTACGCCACAGCCACAGCCACACAGGATCCAAGCCATGTCTGCGACCTGCACCACAGCTCTCCCAGTGCCAGATCCTTAACCTACTGAGTGAGGCCAGGGATCAAACACGAAACCTCATTCTTACTAGTTAGATTTGTTTCCACTGCACCACAACGGGAACTCCAAGAATTTTTAGCTTTTTGAGGGACCAAAATTAAGCATTTAGGAACAGTTTCATCACTTAAGAGTATTCCTCAGAGTTTTTAAAAATAGTTACTAATGGGAGTTCCCTCATGGCTCATTGGGTTATGGATCTATCATTGTCACTGCTGTAGCTCTGCTTACTGCTGTGGTGTGCATTCGATCCCTGGCCTCGGAACTTCCCTATGCCTCAGGAGCAGCCAAAAAAAAGTTACTAATCTTCGAAAGGGAAAGGAACACAGAAACAACATTCCAAAATAGAAAAATTAAACAAAAAAGAAATCAAAAGGTTGTATTTAAAATACAATAAAAGGATAGAGTCACATATAACTTTTTTAGCACTTCTTTATCTTTTTATTTCTTTTAGTATATTCTTTATACTAGTGACAGCTGGATGCTTAAAGAATATACTAAAGTTTCCCGCCATGGCAGCAGTGGGTTAAGAATCTGACTGCAGATGTTCCAGTCACTGAGAAAGTGTGGGTTAAGCCGCAGGCCCAGGGCAGTGGGTTAAAGGACCAGTGTTGCCATAGCTGCACTGTAGGTCGCAACTGTGGCTCAGATCCAATCCCTGGTCCAGGAACTTCCATATGCTGCAGGTGCAGCTATAAAATAGAAAAATAAATAAACAAATGACCTAAATGTGTGGTGCAAACACAAACAGAAAGGAAAGCAGAGACTAAGCGTAATCCATGAATCATTAAGCATAAGAAGAGATTTGCCTTATAAAAATTATGTGGAGAGCCTGTAATAAAGATTGAGGCAACCCCTAGCACTTCTATGGATAAAGTAACACAGCAAAGACATATATGGCCGTTAATTTTTCTATATAGACTGGACATTAGTAGGATAATAAGTTATTGGAGGCTTTGAAAATCATATGGGTCAACTTAATGTTTCTGATTAAAAGCAAAAGCAAGAAAAATAAAAAAATGAAATAGTGATAGGAATCCATAAAATATCTCCTAGAAATACACGGTGAAATATTTAGGGGTAAAGGGTACATCATGATTGAACTTTATTAAATAGTTCAGAAAAAATTACATATAATTGTATATGATTTTTATGATACCATATATATTATTAAAATCATATATAATTGTATATAATCGCATATATTAAATATAATTATTATATGTATATATATATAGCGAGAGAGATATTTTTTTTCTTTTTCTTTGTTTTTTTTTCTTTTTAGGACCACACCCGTGGCATATGGAGGTTCCCAGGATAGGGGTTCCAGTCGGAGCTACAGCTGCTGGCCTACACCACAGCCAAACAACACCAGATCCGAGCTGCCTTTGCAACCTACATCACAGCTCACGGCAATGCCGGATCCTTAACCCACCGAGCAAGGCCAGGGATCGAACCCAGAGCCTCATGGTTTCTAGTCAGATTCATTTCTGCTGCGCCAGGACGGGAACTCCTCTTTCTTTTCTTTTTTTTATGGCTACACCATACGAAAGTTCTGGGGCCAGGGACTGAATCTGAGCCAGAACTGAGATCTAAAAGTACTGAATGGAATTATAGGAAAATTTCTTATAAGATGAAAAGAAAAAGCCTTCCTAAACGTGATTAACCAATGCTTGATCCTTAACCCACTGTGCCAGGCGGGAATCAAACCCAAGCCTCCACAGCCACCAGAGCTGTACTAAAATGATAACATTTGGGGAACCTGGGTGAAAGGTATTTGGCGATTCCTGGTACTATTCTCGCAACTTTTCTATAGGTCTAAAATTACATCAAACTAAAATGTTTAAAAAGAGAGAGAACAGTGCAACTTGAACTATGAACATATATGTAGAGGTGAGTACAGGTCATTGTTTGTTCCATTTAAAAATGTGGGGTTCATAGATTCAAGCTATTGCCTTTGGAATGGATAAGCAATGAGATCCTGCTGTATAGCACTGGGAACTAGATCTAGTCACTTATGATGGAGCATGATAATGTGAGAAAAAGAATGTATACACATATGTGTGACTGGGTCACCCTGCTGTACAGTAGAAAATTGACAGAAAACTAAACCAGCTATGATGGAAAAAATAAAAATCATTTCAAAAATAAAAAATAAATAAGATAAAAATTCTTCTCCTATCAAAATTATTTGTGACAGGAAAGCGATCATAATTATAAATCCACGCCTCAATGAGGGTTTTTATTTTGCATCAGAATCTAATTACCTATTCATGTTTTAACTTGTTAAGAGATGGCAAGTGACTGGCTAAAAATAAAGGCCTGGGAAAGTGGGCAAATAAAAATTGTTTCTGCTATTTTACTGGACTCAGTCTGGATGGGAAATCTCTTAAGCCAGCAGCAATGGCCTACGTTCATTGTGACAGTGTGTTCCAGAACCATTTCAGACACCACATGTGCCGTCAAGAATTTTCTTTGAATGTTTCACAGGAAGACAAAGCTACTCAAGAAGCTTCATACCTCCATGACCCTGACCGGACTGGACACAGGCAGAATAAGCAGGAGAGCAGGGCATGCTAAGAGCTTCTGGATGAAGAGCTGGAAAGTGGAATCCTTTAAGCAGAAGGATTGATGCCGGTTTTAACACAGGAATCACCAATCCAAGCAAAGTGGCTCAGAAGTGGGCTGAGCGCCATGACACAGTGGGAATGACCAGATGAGACGGCTGGCGCATTGCCACCATAAATGTCAGCCTATTCCTAGGTCAAGTCTAAGAAACAATCAACAAACAGGATATTCTGGATGAAGGGTGACTGCAGCCACAGTTTGGAAAATAGTCGTCACATGTGCTGAGCCGGGGAAGAACTGATGGTTGGGAAACAGGCTTGTTATTAACCCATACTCTTTACTATTAATCAGTATCTGTGTGAAGGCCAGCAATCTTTCTGTTCTGTTGTGAAAGTATAAGCCAGTCTGTATCAATAAAAAAATCGGCTGAAATGTGCAGTTCATAAACATCATATTGCTACTTTTTCCCGAATCTGATTTTATTGATTTGATTGATGGTGGTTTACCCCATACTTGGCACATGAAAATACTGCAAAGAGAGCTGGCCAGAGGATACATACAGCTTGTACTTATCCTTTTATTCACAAAGCGGGTTTTCAGTATCCCACTGGATAAAGAAACCTTCAGGATAAGAGCAAATGTCAGTATATGCACACCATCACGACTTGGAGACCCATTGTCACCAGCTATGTTACTGATCTTCAGAGACTAAAGAAAAGACTGAAGTTGTAGAGAGAAATAGAAATAAAAATTATTGTGGATTGATGCATACCTTTGGCAAGGACTATAGCTATGCCTTCTTGGGATTACAAAATGCCTGTATACACCGACAAGGAAATGTTGACTATCATTTCTAGAACCACTCAAGTACTCAGACCACCAGCTGCAACTTAACATGACTGAGGCATCTCAGTTCACTGGGGGAATGGCCTGAAATTAGGTGAAAACAAGCTAGTTATTTTCTGGTGAGCATTTTATTTCCCCAAGTTACGTCTACGTGTTTATTTCTTGAATTCAAGGAGCAGGAGGAGGAAGCAAAATTAATATGAAGGAGCCATAATTATTTATATTTCCTTAAAAACTACACCCTATTCCAGAGAATCCCAGTCTAGCTTCAGGAGGAGTGGCTTCCTGGAGTTGAAAATGTCCAGCCCACTGCTGTGGCACGGATTTGATCCCTGGCCCTGAGACTTCCTCGTGCCGTGTGCCACGGGCATGGACAAAAAAATAAAAAAAAAAGGAAAAGAAAGAGAGAGAGAAAAGAAATGACAATGTCCAGCCAATCCTGAGAATCTGGCAAATTTGTTGATGAAATATGAACTAAGAACACTAAACAGAGAAATTCCGTGATCATCAATTGGGAAATCAAAGGAAAGCCCCTAGATGCAAAACCACTTGTAACTGGCAACTCAGCTGTGAGACATCTGGTCATAGAAATTGATATACTTGAAAACTACTTTATTAACCCTTTGACCACTGGAAATCCAGAAGAAGGCTGCTTTCTGGAGACCTACTATAGTCCCCTGCGTTTCCTCCCTTCTCCTTCCCTTTAAGTGAAGCTAATGAAAGAGACCTCCTAGATGGCAACTTTTCGGGAGGTTCTTAGACACCCCCTTCTCATTAGCTGATTGGCTGTTTGATCATTTACAACACATCCCATACTACCCTAAGGACTTTTAGTGATGCAACTGCTCTAGATAAACCCCTGGAATGGCAGATTTGGGGAAGATGTAGGTGGAGGAAGAGATCATGGAGATTCATCATGAAGTTCTACTCATGCACATGCTTCTGAGAGACTGGGCTAGAACATGGTTGTCCCCTGACCTCTGGGCTGGAAAGGCTCATGGGGAAAGTTAACGAATTCTGATTTGAGAAGAAAGGTCACCAGCCATTGGTGTGACCGCTTAGGAAGGGCAAAGTTGGGCCATCAAATGTCCTCTTCAATGCTATACACAGAATAAAATTTTGAATTCACCACTCAATGCCTTCTAAAATGTAATCCCTCACCATTTTAGCCCAATAAGCAAACTAATTACCAATTTAAATAAAATTCTGATATTATACTCTGTATAGTAAAACATGTTGATTAAAAGAAACATATTTATGATGGTCCTGAGTATGCTAACACTATTCCTCTAACCTAAATCAGAGTTAAATCTGCTCTTAACAGTCTACAGATGCAAATCACAGCATCTCTCCACTTATACGTTTTTCTGTTCTGTTAAGTGTATCATCTGGAGCAATAAAAATGTAATGGAAGACACAGGTGTAATTTAAATTTTTCTAGTAGCCACGTTTTAAGAAGTTAAAAAAACTCAGGTAATTTTAATTCCATAATACATTTAATTTGATTCAATATAATCAAAGTACTACCTTTTAAACATGTAATCATTATAGAAAATATTAATGAACTATGCTGCATTATTTTTTTTTGTGCATACCCATGGCCTGGGGAAGTTCCCAGGCCAGGGATCAAACCTGAACCATAGCCGTAACCAGAGCCACAGCAGTGACAACACCGGATCCTTAACCCATGATTCATGAGGGAAGTCCTGTAGTACATTATTTTTGTTATTTTGTACTGTCTTCCAAAAACAGTGTATGTTTTACTCTTGGAGCCCATGTTAATTCAGACACCAACTTCTCCTTGGTATTAAAATGAAGTAAGTGGAAATAATCCTACCAAAATAGTAAGATTGTGTTTAGTGGCGAATATTTTACACTGCTTCACTTTTAACATTTAAATTCACCACAACTAAATAAAATTTAAAACTCAGTTGCTCTGTTGGAGGCACAATATGCAGTTGCTAGCTGCCATATTGGACAATATAGATCTAGACGTTAGAGAGATGATAAACATAAAACTATGGGGAGCATTAACTCTCAGTAAGGCATGAGGGATTATGTATAAGAAGGCCTCAGAGAGTAAGCATATAAAGGCAGGAGAGTTGTAAAAATAAGAACTTTGGAGTTAGACTTGATTATCTCAATTGCTTTTCCTCTAACCTCGTCACACTTAAGTTTTCTTATCTCCAAAGTAATAACACCCGCATTACTGGGCCCTTAAAATTAAATGAGGTAACCTAAATAGTGGACTTTGAAACCTAGCACATTCCAAAGGTTCAATAAATTAGAGCTAGATGCATTACTATCTATGGGAGTCATGAGCCTTGTTTGCATTTAAGTGTGGGAAGCCTCTGAGGGAGTTACAATTTAATACATTATTTGTGGGATGTAGGGTGGGAGGAAGGAGGAACTGTGCTGTTTCATGAATTTTATTACATCATAAAGTTTATGTATAGAACATTGCACCAGTCATAAGTATGCAGTTTAATGGATGTTCACAAAATGAACGTAACCACATAACCAGCACCCAGATCTAGAAACAAACATTTAGAGCATCTCAAGTTTCTCTTCATGCTCCCAAGAAAAGAAACCACTTTCCTGACTTCTAACACTGTAGATTCATTTTGTCTACTTGTAAACTTCACATAAATGGACTCATACAGTCTGTATGAGAGCATATATGTCTGGGTTTTTTCGCTCAACCCCACATGTGTGAGAATTTCCGTGTTATTGTGTGGGACATTAGTTTGTTTTTCTTTTTTCTTTTTACAGCCACACCTGCAGCATATGGCAGTCCCCAGGCTAGGGGTGGAAATGGAGCTGTGGCTGCTGGCCTACACTACAGCCATGGCAACAGCAGATCCGGGCTGCATCTGCGACCTACACTACAGTTTGTGGCAATGCCAGACCCTTAACCCACTAAATGGGGCTGGGGATTGAACTTGCATCCTCTTGGATACTATGTCAGTTTCTTAACCTGATGAGCCACCACGTGAACTCCCTAGTTTGTTTTTCGTGTTTCTTTTCTTGAATTCTACTGTATAAATACCCACCATGATCTATTTATTCACTCTACAGTATATGGATATTTGGGTTGATTCTAGATTGGAGCTGTGGCTAAGAGACCTGGCACATGCACCCTTGTACATGTCTTTTGGTGATGGGCAAGTACTGGGATTTGAGTTTTCAAGTCAATCTTGAACTTGTTGTAAACAGGAGACTCACCCATCCTATCATTTCATGTGCAGGAACCTTGGATAAACATAAAGAATTGGAGGACCTTGTAGCCAAGTTCCTGAATGTAGAAGCTGCTATGGTCTTTGGGATGGGATTTGCAACTAACTCAATGAATATCCCTGCTCTTGTTGGAAAGGTGAGATTTTGTTAACATAATCATTTTCTTCTGTGTTATTCCTAAACAATATGACTCTGATCGGGTCCTTTGTTATAAGTTTGAGAAGCTTCTTTACTTAGGAAAAGTCGATTGGATGCCCAGCTTTTTGAATACATGTACCAGCTGAGTCCAGTGAATCTCTTCATTGTGATATTCTGTTTATAGAATTGCAGATGTAAGTCAAAATCTATCTTCAGTGACAGTTGAGCAAAATCAATTAAATTTTAATCTCCCAAGTCACCATGTTCAACATAGCAAATGCTTCCTAAGCATTTGTTTTGATGAAACATTTGCTCCTGTCATTCATTCATTTATTAATTCAATAAATCACTTATTGGGAATCTCCTGCGTCCTCATATGAGGTAAGACGCAGGGCATACAAAGATGAACAAGACCTTTGCCTTGTAAATTCATGCAGTTTACAGTCTAGGGCAGGAAACAGCATATCAAATAACATACAATGAATACCACAAAAAAGGTACGCTTGTGAATGGGGACAGACAAAAGAGTTGTCCCCTAGCTCTTCTTGAGAAAGGCCGTGATGCCTGTGCAAAGTTAGGTGACATGAGAACAGAATCTGTTAATTGTCTCTTTAGATGAGTAAGTTATTTCCTTAAGACAAGGAAAAGGGAGAGGCTTGTATAAAGCACTGAGATTTGGAAAGATTAAAATACCAGAGAATGGATGAAGAAAAGACCAGAAACGAAGGAGAGCACCAAGTTGTAAAGAGCCTTGGAGTGGAAATCGTGCTAGAATGTCTAAAATTCTTCCAGAGAAAAAATGGAGAGTTGGTGGGTTCATTTTAAGAAAGCAAGTACCATAATCAGGTTATATTTTTAAAAATCTGACCCGTGACAACAAAATGCAATATAAGATCTTGGACTGCAGTCTGAATTGAAAAAGAAAAAAAAAAGGTCAGGAAGGAAAACATATCTAGAAGACATCAAGACATTTTTGGGGGACAGTTGGAGAAATTTGAACTGTATTTTAGATGACAGTATAGTATAAATATTTAATTTCCAGGGAGTGATACTTGCACTGTGATCTTATAGGAAGGTATCCTGTCCCTAGTAGATGAGTATCAAGAATTCCAGAGTGAGGTATTGTGAGGTTTACAAGTAATTCTCAAATGTTCACCATAAAAATTATAAATGTGCACACAATGGAGTTCCCTGGCAGCTCAGCAGTTTAAGGATCTAGTGGCAAGTGTTTTATCCCTGGCCCAGGAACTTCCACATGACTTGGGCAAGGCCAGAAAAAAAAATACACATACAATGTCTGGAATATGGAGATGTGAGAATTTTGCTGGCTCTTGCCTCAAAAATTTAAAATGTATCATGTATGATCTTTCTAAAATATAAGGGAGAACTCAAAGACTCTGGGTGGCCACAAAAGAAAAATGTCTCTTTTTTTCATGTCTCTGCATTTTTAGTATGCTTGGGCAATTTCATGACTTAGAGATCTTCAAATTAATAAAGAAAAATAATTTTATAAAAAAATAACTTCTAAGCAGTAAATTAGACACTTGTCTCACACTGAATTTCCATCTATACTTTTCCAGAGGCAAAGTTTTTAACTGTAAAGCAGTGGGTTTTTTTTTTTTTTTTTTTGGTTTACTTGGATGTTAATTTAGTGGGGAATGAGAATCAGAAAACAAGATCTTGAAATGTCTTCGCGGGAAAAAGAAAAAACCCACTTTCTAGTAAGAGTGCCCCCAAACCCTCCCAGAGAACCCAGCATGGGATTTTAGAGCTCCAGCAAACCCACAACCCACCAGAAAGCTATTGGTTTTCCTGCCAACCATCAATCCTTTAGATGCTTCCTGCTGCTTAACCAAGATCTTGGATGACTTCCTTTGCTGAAAACTATGTGCAAATGTTTCCCAAAGATGTTACCCTTTAAGAGAAAGCCATCTCTACTTGTTAATGGCTAGAGAGGATTTTATCCATCGAGACATGTGTTTAAACTCTTGGCCTTTTAAAATTAAAGAGAGTTGGGGAATCTGTGTTAAAGGTCCCGAAGTGAGTCCCTGATCCCACATGTTGATTTCCCTCATTATTATTATTTTTTATAATGATTTTTATTTTTTCCATTATAGCTGGTTTACAGTGTTCTGTCAATTTTCTACTGTGCAGCTGGGTGACCCAGTTACACATGCATGTATACGTTCTTTTTTCTCACATTATCATGCTCCATCATAAGTGACTAGACATAGTTCCCAGTGCTATACAGCAGGATTCTCTTGCTTATCCATTCCGAAGGTAATAGTATGCATCTATGAACCTCAGATTCCCAGTCCATCTCATTCCATCCCCCTCCGCCTTGGCAACCACAAATCTGTTCTCCATGTCCATGATTTTCTTTCCTGTGGAAAGGGTCATTTGTGCAGTATATTAGATTCCAGATATAAGTGATATCATATGGTACTTGTCTTTCTCTTTCTGACTTACTTCACTTAGTATGAGAGTCTCTAGTTCCATCCATGTTGTTGCAAATGGCATTATTTTGTTCTTTTTGATGGCTGAGTAGTATTCCATTGTGTATATATACCACATCTTCTTAATCCAATCATCTGTCAGTGGACATTTAGGTTGTTTCCATGTCTTGACTATTGTGAATAGTGCTGCAATGAACATGTGGGCGCATGTGTTTTTTCAAGGAAAGTTTTGTCCAGATATATGCCCAAGAATGGGATTGCTGGGTTATATGGCAGTTCTCTTCATTATTTATTGGACTGTGTTTTATAAGCTTGTTTTCTCCACAGGGATGCCTCATTTTAAGTGATGAGTTAAACCATGCATCTCTTGTGCTTGGGGCCCGACTCTCAGGTGCAACCATAAGGATCTTCAAACACAACAGTGAGTATCCATGTTTTTATCCAATAGGTACTTCTTGCTTCTAAACAGAAGTAGAGGTTATTGATGGGGCTCTGTCCCTGCTCTTCAGACTGGGAGCTTAGCCTAATGAAACACAGTTATGTTTATATTCACTCCTGGCTTGTTAACCTCTGGTGACCTGGAACAAATGGTTGAACTGCATTAAACAGCCAGATTGCTAAGTGTGACCCAAACACATTAGTGTTGCTGTCATTAGTGCTCTTGCAATGTGGCCTCTGAAGCTCCGGCTGTGAGTAATTATCAGAAGTGTGAAAGCGCTTCCTTTTTTGCAACTCTGCCTTGAGAAAGTTGGAAGACTTCAGTTTTGTGCTAGAGTCAGGTTAAAAGCCATCTCATTCCCTTGCATAAATACCTCCTTTCCCTAGCCCATCACCCTCCCCCCCCCACACACAAATCTTCCAGTCAAAGTTATTGAAGTGCCCTTTCAGGCCCCGGGTTGTAAGGCTGGATGATGAGGTCAAGGCAGCATGGAAGTATTAATAAATATTTCAAAGGAGGTGGTGGTGGACACCTGAGTCCTCTCATCCAGTTTTGACCCTGAATTGTTGCATCGCCTTGCATACATTTTTTCACCTTTCTTGCACTCAGTTTTCTATTTGCCAAATGAGGGTGTTGAGCTACATGATGTGTAAGGCACCTCCTAGTTCAAAGTTCTTGATCCTAACTCTTCATTACTGCTATCAAAACTCTCTGTTCTTGGATGAACTGGCAGTTTGGGGTTGGTAATGCAAACTATTACATTTGGAACGGATAAGCAATGAGGTCCTGCTCTACAGCACAGGGAACTATATCCAGTCTCTTGGGTTAGACTGTGATGGAAGATAATATAAGAAAGGGAATGTGTACGTGTGTGTATGACTGGGTCACTTTTCGGTATAGCAGAAATTGGCACAACATTGTAAATAACCTATACCTTAATACAAAAAAAAATGGAAGTAAATAAAATCACTCTCTGTTCTTGCTGTGCACATGCTCGTGCATGTACACATGCTTCCTCTCTCTTCCTTCTCACCATTTTTCTCTCCTCCTTTCCCTTCCCCTCTACTTTTCCCTGTTCCTCTTCCTTGGCACTCTCCTTTCCTCCTCCAAGGAAGTAAATATTGAAGTGAGGAGAAGAAAACAAAGAAGTGATGAGGAAGTCTTTTCCTCCTGTTACACCCACTTCAAATCTCAAACCATGGGTCAGTGGTCCCGTGGGAGAGGAAAGCCTGTACACAAGGGCGTTCTAAAGTGAACCCCCTTTTCCAACTTGTAGAGTCATTCTGACGAAAAATCTCACTGAGTGGGGTGAGGTCTGGCTATGCCTTTGCTGACCCCCCTGTGGCAACCTTGTGAGATGAACACTCTGGAGGGAAGTTCAGGGCTGGGACCTCTGCAAGGACCAGACTTGAGGCACCTCAGACCTACAGCTCAACTGTGACAGCTCAATGCTAATTCAAAATATATTGACTCCACCAACGTCAAATGCTATCACTTACATGTGGAATTTAAAAAAAGGGACACAATGAACTTCTTTGCAGAACAGATACTGACTCACAGACTTTGAAAAACTTTCGGTTTCCAAATGAGACAGGTTGGGGGTGGGGTGGGAGGATGCACTGGGGGTCTGGGATGGAAATGCTATAAAATTTAGTTGTGATGATTGTTATACAACTATAAATGTAATCGAGTAATAAAAAATGCTATAAAAAAACAAAACATATTGACTCCATTTCTTCAACTGGCATCAAACACTCGACCTTGGCTTTGGTCCTTGATAAGCCAGGTTCCTCCAGTTCTATTTCATTTGTCATCAGCTGTCACATCCAGATTCAAATTAGCTTCACAGTGTTGGAAATTCATATTTGGTGTAGACATCTTTTAGGGATTCAGGAAGTGAATTTATTGGGAGACGAAGGAAAATGCTTTTGATGTTAGCACAATGTCCTCTATCTATTTGATTCTTTGGCAAGCCAGGTATTTGCCGATCAAAGATTCTGTCTACTTGGCGAAGGGGAAAGGAAATAGTTGGTAGTTGCAGCCATGGCTACGGTTAAACAGGGTAATCTCACTCTTGGAGGGAGACATCTATCAATGTCAATCTCTCATTTCTTCACTCCATTCTACTCAGGGCAGTGGGATGCCATGGCCCTCACTGTACAATAGAAACATCTGCAGAATGTCTATGAAAGGTCAGTGACTTGGTCCGCTTCCAAACCAACTAGTTCCAAATATCTAGGTTGGGACCAAGGCAGTTGTGTTTCTTCAGAGCTCCCCATGCGATTCTGATGCCTAGTGAGAGCTAGAAGCCCTGGAAACTTATTTTCTTAGCTCATTTAGTCTAGGCTAAGCCCAGGTCTTGCCCGTGTGCCCAGAGATATATCACCAAACACACACTGTCATATTAACCATCCTCATGCTTCCTCTCATCATGATGAGCACCCTTTTAGACTCCTGATCTAAAGCTGGCAAAGCGAACACAAAATGCAGAAAGATGTGTCCCAGGCCAAAACTTACCAAGCCTCTATCGAACACCTCTTCCAGTTTAGGCACCATGTGAGGCTTTGGCAAACTATCAAAATGATAAGGTAATGGGTAATGGAGAACTTGCAATCTAGTAGAAGAGGCAGATATGGATAAAGGTAATTATCATGGGTTGGAGTGAGAAAAGTGATGCTATTGTGATGGTAGCAGGCAGTGGTTAAGAGTAAAGGCTTTCTCCACTATTGTATTTGTAAAGAAGACTGCCACCCTGAGAGTTCCCTTCGTGGCTCAGTGATTAACGAACCTGACTAGGATCCATGAAGATGCAGGTTTGATCCCTGGCCTTGCTCAGTGGGTTAATGATCCGGCACTGCTGTGAGCTGCGGTGTAGGCTGGCAGCTGTAGCTCTGATTTGACCCCTAGCCTGGGAACTTTCATATGCCGTGGGTGTGTCCCTAAAATAGAAAGAAAAGAAAAGGAAAGGAAAGAAGAAAAAAGAAAAGAAAACTGTAACCTTGATAGCCAAGCTGTTTCCATGGTCCTTTGAATGACTTCTCACTGGAGAGGTGAGGGGAGGGGAAATAATTAAATGGAGTCATAATAGATAAAGCATCAGTTGCTGCCAGCTCTCTTTCTTGTTTTGCTATTCCCAGGATTAAATTAAATACCTCAGTAAACAATGATGTTTCAATCCTTCATATGCATCCATGCAGACTGGAATGATAACGTAGAGATTTTTGGAAGGGTCTGCAGATGTCAAGTTGCCTTCCTGTGAGTGTATGAGGCATGCAACCAGCCCAGATAGGAGCTCATAACGTATGAGGTGGATTCTTAAAGATGGCCACCTAAACTGGAATTTCCTTAAACACCAGGATTATGGGATTTCATACAGCTACACTTGTTCTGCTTTCCTGGATTTTGCTCCACCTTTGTCTTCTGCTTACACCTTAAGAATACTCCCTTGACTCTGGGGGGAGAAGAGGTCTTACTGTTATGTAGATCAGGGTCAGAAGATACTCCCTTGTTATTTAGAGCAACTGTAAATAAATCAGAATTCTGTACCCCTGAATTTTTGCATTCTGTTTGGGAAAATATATCTGAAGTGTAGTTATTCAGCCTGTCATAATAAACTTTGAGTCCTATGTGATCAGGCTTGACCAATATCTTCGAGCTATTCATCATTTCTCTGTTTCTCACAACATCAGAATGAGGAACTGAAAATGTGAAAAGAAAGTTCTGAAAGGAAACAGAATACTCAAAAGGCTACATCTGTCTAAGGAAAAGTAGATGACTCAAAAGTACGTTTTTTGCAGAATTTATTACCAGGGATTAGTTCTTCCTGGAGAAGAAATGTGGACAATTACTGTCAGCCCTCCACTTCTGCATATTCCACATCCACTGGATTCAACAAACCAGACTGAAAATTTAGAGAAAAAAAAATCTCCACAAAGGCAAAACTTTAATTTGTTGCACACTGGCAACTATTTGTATAGCATTTACATTGTATTAGGTATTGTAAATAACTGAGAGGTCATTTAAAGTATATGGGAGGATTGCATAGGTTATAAGCCAACACTATGCCATTTAAAATGCTTTTGTATTAAAGTATAGTTGATTTACAATGTTATGCCAATTTCTGCTACACAGCAAAGTAACCCAGGCATACATACAAATATATATGTGTGTGTGTGTGTGTGTGTGTGTGTGTGTATACACAAACACATTCTTTTATACACACATTCTTTTTTTATAAAATCTTCTTTCATGTTCTATCCCAGGAGATTGGATACTGTGTTGTACCCTAGGACTTCATTGCTTATCCATTCTAAATGTCATACTTTGTATATGTTCACCCCAATTCTTCTTACCAAAATCTCCTCCCTCCCCCTTGGCAACAAGTCTGTCTCCATGTCTGTGAGTCTGTTTTTGTTTTGTAGATAAGTTCACAAAACCGTATTCCACATATAAGTGATATTATATGATGTTTGCCTTTTTCTTTTTGACTTACTTAGTATGAGAATCTCTAGTTATATCCATGTTGCTGGAAGTGGCATTAAATCATTCTTTTTTATGGCTGAGTAGTATGTCACGTGTGTGTGTGTGTGTGTGTGCATGCATGGGTACCACATCTTCTTTTTTTGTTTGCTTTTTTAGAGCTGCACCATGGTATATGGAAGTTCCCAGACTAGGGGTCACATTGGAGCTACAGCTGCCAGCCTATACCACAGCCACAGCAACGCTGGATCCTTAACCCACTGAGCAAGGTCAGGGATCGAACCCGAATCTTCATGGATCCTAGTCAGGTTCGTTACTGCTGAGCCACAACGGGAACTACTATACCACATCTTCTTAATCCATTCATCTGTTGAGGGGCATTTGGGTTGTTTCCATGTCTTGGCTGTTGTGAATAGTACTGCAGTGAGCATGGGGTGCTGTATGCAAACACTGTGCCATTTTATATAAAGAACTGGAACATCTGCAGATTCGGGTATGCACAGGGACTCCCGGAACTGGTCCCCCAAGGACACCGAGGGACTGTACTGAGATCAGAATGACCATTTACTCAGCTTCATTGCTGCCCAGCACTACGTGAAGCCCTTTATATAATCAATTCATTTAAATTTAATAAAAATCCAGGTTCATATTTCTCTTCCACTATTATTCCTATTTATTCAAAGAAAGTCCATCCTCGGAGTGATTCAATTACCCACCCAAGGACACACAGATGACACAGGCTGAGAGTCAAATTCAAACCCAAGTCTGCTGCTCTGATCTCGCTTCATTTTTCCCAGGAACAGACCTGAGATGTGAACATGGAGGCAAGCTGTTTATTTAGGACGTGAACCCAGGATGCAAGCAGATGGGCAGGGGACCGAGACAGAGAGAGAGAGGCAGCCAGTAAAGGGGGGTGTTGTCCAGCAAGTGACCACAGTAGACAACTGGAGCTCAAGCCTACTAGGAGACTCTGGGCACCCGTCTAAGATGGGCCTCAGTGTTACCCCACGTGAGGGCTGGGAGCTGGGGTATTTATTTTGTGACCGATGGAGGGACTGTTCCCTACTCAGGCTGAGTAGGCTCCCACAGCCAGGAAAAAAAAAATTAATTAAAAAAAAAATTCTTGGACAAAGAATGGCCTGTGTTTGCAATTAGAGGCTGAGAAGATACAGCTCTGGCTAGAGTTCTGACCCAGTTACTCAGTCCAGCTACAGCCAGGCCACAGGCAGGGCCCAGAGAACTGCGTGTTCTTACGTGAAAATCAATCCAGAGCAATGGTTTATCCTGTTAGTAGCCTGAATTTCAACCCAGAAGCTGGAGTGGGGCCTCTGAGTTCCTCTGGCTCCGCGCTAAGAATATCTCCTTGCACTTTCTACTGCGGGCGGCTTTCGTGCATTAGCCAACCCTGTGTTTGCCTCTGTGACTCATGGGTGCCATGAGACAGGCTCTCCAGACAGCTCACAGCACAAGCTAAGGCGTCAGCTCCAAGCACAGGCCTGTTTTCCTCCGCGATGCTGGTCGTTTGAAGAAACAGGTCCGAGCACCATGGGGAAACTGAAGGCCTTTGGTAAACGTGTCCTCTGGGCTGAGTATTAGGGCACCCTGAGCGCTCCAGAACCCCGAACTCTGGGTGAATTTTTTATTTTATTTTTTTTGCTTTTTTAAGGCTTGTACCTGCGGCATATGGAAATTCCCAGGCTAGGGGTCAAATCGGAGCTATGGATGCCAGCCTACACCTCAGCCACAGCGACTCGGGCTTCGAGCCGGGTCTGCGACCTACACCACAGCTCACAGCAACGCTGGATCCTTAACCCACTGAGCGAGGCCAGGGATCCAACCCACATCCTCATGGATCTTACTCAGGTTCGGTAACCACTGAGCTACGAAGGGAACTCCGTGGGTGAATTGTAACTCTCTGGAAAGGTCAACCCCTTCTTTCAGAGATTTGAGAAAGCAGAACTAAGCTGCCTTTTTTTTCCCCCCTGAATCTGCTCACTTTACTGGTAAACGCATGTAATGCAGATTCTAGTTCTAGAACAAGGTTTCTGAGACTTTAACGTATAGAGAGTCACTGTCGGGGGTCTTGCTAAAATGAAGACTCTGATTCGGTAGATGTGGGCGGAGGCCTGAGCTTCTGCATTCCTGACAGGCCCTCAGGTGACGCTGAAGCTGCCAGCACAGGACCACACTTGAAGCAGACAGGCTGCAGGTAACCGCCACACTCCGGTGAGTCACAAAGGGCTTGTCGAGCTGGTCCTGAGGAAAAGCAGTCTTTTCAGCTATGGAGTTGCCATGAGGTCAGAAGCCTGGGCAGGCCAAGAATTTGGAGTGGTTTGGAAAAAAAAAAAAGAGAGAAAGAGAGAGGAAGAACCAGGATTCTATCTAGAGGCATTTAAAGAGAGCAGGGAAAACAAAGCATGCGGTGTTGGTGGGAAAATTTCAGGCCCCACCTTTTCTGTGAAATGAGGGCTCAAGGGTGTCTTCGAGTGGAAGGTCAACCCTATAAACATGATGTGGACTACTTGACAAGCCATGACCTTTCAGAGCTCAAGCTATTTTTTTTTTAAGTTTTTAAAGCCATGTTTATTGAAGCAGAATTTACATTCACTAAAACTCACTCTGAAATTTGACGAATGCGATAACCACCAAAATCAAAATGTAGAACACTTCTTCATGCACATCCTTCTCTAAACTTGGGCAAAAAAACTCCTCCTTGATCCTTAGGTATCAACTGTTCTGTTTTCTGTCAAAGAGGTTAAAGGTCATCTCTACCACCATGAGAGAGATCGAGAAAGCTAGAACCTCTATTCTATATATATCAGTCACCACATGTTCAAATACACCGTAACTCCTTAAAAAGCTTCCTTCAAGCACCAGCCCTGAAGTTTGGCAGCATCTAGGACTGGACCAAGCCGAGTCGTGTGTGGTGGCCGAAAAGCTAGATCTCAGGTTATGACTTGGGCTGCCAGAACGAGGTGGTTTCCTTTTAACAAATAAAGTGATTGCTTCCATATCTATTAACAGCAACAGTATCGAACCCTGGCTGTGATGAAATATTCACACGCACTCACTCATTTGAGCCTCACAACTACACAACAAGGCTTCCGCCGATTATCCCCACTTTGCAGATGAAGAAACAGAGGCACAAAAGGTGAGATGACTCTCTTAGAGACACA
Source organism: Catagonus wagneri (assembly GCA_004024745.2). Taxonomy (NCBI): domain Eukaryota; kingdom Metazoa; phylum Chordata; class Mammalia; order Artiodactyla; family Tayassuidae; genus Catagonus; species Catagonus wagneri. Next base: position 34,315,534 of record PVHT021183543.1, on the reverse strand, counting down.
GAGCTGGAAAGAAGCCAGAGCTGGGGTCTGAGTCAAGGAAGTGTGACTCCAGAGTTCCCGTTTCTAAACACAATGAACTTTTACCTCCTTCCCACCCCCGCCTCCCCCGATGGTAGCGTGACTTTGTACCCCCCATCTGGCGAGCAGCTCACCTGAGACAGGGCAGCGGGGTGGGTCAGGCGGACATAGCCAGCATTCACTGCTGCACCATGACCTGAGACAGGATCCATGTGCTTACTTCTGGCCCCTGGGCCCCCACTGTGTTCTCTGAATCCAGCTCATCTTTCTGCACGGACCCCGCTCACTCCATGACCCCATCTCAATACTTTGTCTAATCCCACAGGCCCTTCCCCGTGGAGCTAAGCCCTCTATGCAGCATGGGGCCCAGAGGGTGAGCGTGTGGGACACTGTCCCCATGCATTAAGCTCTGTCTCTCCTTTATCTCACGTCCTCGAGGTCAGAAGTTTCCAGTATGACCCTCTCTCCTGATAAGCAGGACCTGCCCCCAGCCTCACTCTCTGCGCAGCTCAGCTCCTCTGCTCCCAGCTGCCTTTTGCCCTCTTCCAGGAAGCTCACCTGGCTTCTTTGACCTACAAAAAGGCCACGTGACACTTGCCCACATATTTACAGACCCATCCAGAAAACCTGAACCCAAGGAAGTATTCCAACTGCTTGGCAAAACTGGAGGCACCCAGTTTTCAATGCATCAGAAATGCCCTCATTGATCTCATGGAGGAGACTCTATAAATGTGACATGGAGAAAAGTATTTGCTTTGCTTACCAGAACTGGCCATTATGATTATGTTTTGTCCCAAAGTCTACACAAGGCTGCAGTCCCCCCAAACCATCTTAAAAGTAAGAATAATGTCTTTATCATCATTTACCGTTATTTAAACAGCTATTGCTTAATAGATCACATCTGGACTCAAGATTGAAGGATGAGGAGTTCCCTTGTGGTACATGAGGTTAAGGATCTGGTGTTGTCACCACAGTGGCTTGAGTCGCTGCTGTGGCGTAGGTTCCATCCCAGGCCTGGGAACTTCCACGTGCCATGGGCATGGACGTAAAAACAGACTGAAGGATGAAACTGAGTATGTCAGAAGGAACATGATGCAAAGATGGGAGGTGAGGAATTAGAGTCACAAGTAGCATTTCTTCATCAGCCAACCATCTCTTCACCTAAGAAATAGCTCTTGAACGTCGGTTGTAGGGCGGCATGAGGACATTTTCGGTGAATATCCCACAGAGTAGGGAGCCAGAGGATGTGTCTAAACGCGGCTGGAAGTGGGTTTCCTGGAGCTTTGAGTGACTAAGGGTGAACCAGCAACCACCCTGAGAAGGACAGGATGGTTCTCAGGTCTCGGTTGCACAAGAGATGAAGAAGGAGACAGCCAGCAAGGCAGAAGAAACAGTGTCTTTCTTTCAAGGGAAGTAGGAGAGAAGCCAGAGAGCGACTCCTCTTTAGGAAGACACTCTTGGAACTCCACCGAACCTCCCTTCTTAGAAGATTCTGGATTCTGGTTTATTTGGGCCCTCTTTTCCCGGGACCGGATGTATAGTTTCCCCAGATCCCAAAGGCTTGCTGATATGATCAGGGCTAGGACTTTGAGCACAGGGGCAGGAACAGGCTCGTGGAGCATAATTGTCACCGAGGCTGGATGGGAACTCTGGGCACAAAGCTGGGCTGTCCCCGGTATTGAGTAATTCCGTCACCCATGACAAACCAGGGCTGCTTTGGCCCAGACTCTGGTCTCCGGGCCACATTCCTCACCCTCCTCTGCAGCTCCCCACTTCCAGCCCTTCGCAAATGGAAGGAAACGGCCCTAGTGAGCCAGATGTGGTGATGACAGATGTCTAAGGCGTTGCTGATACTCGAATTCCTGGTGATCACAAGTCTAGAGTATGTCATTATGACTTTATAACAACACTGCACAAGTGCATGTGCATCTTGTGTGTAGGTGCATCTTGATGGCAGCAAATTTATTCTTTTATTTACTATATCTCAGAATTTTCTTTACACTCCAACAAGAAGCTAGTTTGTTTGGGCTTAGAGTCGTGTGTATGTGTGTGTGTGTGTTTGTGTATGTGTGGTTTTTGTTGTTATTCATATTACAGACCTTCTGGCATTAGTTTGCTTATCTGAAAAAAATAAAATAAAAGTAGAACATGGTCAGTCCTCCCTACTTCTCAGAGGTGTCATGAGAATTACCATAACGCACATGTGAATGCTTTATGTATTTATTTTTTCTTTTTAGGGCCTCACCTGAGGCATATGGAAGTTTCCAGGCTAGGGGTTGAATCAGAGGTACAGCTGCAGGCATATCCCACAGCCACAGCAACACTGGATCTGAGATGCATCTGTGACCTACAGCACAGCTCTTGGATCCTTTAACCCACTGAGTGAGGCCAGGGTTAGAACCTGCATCCTCATGGATACTGGTCAGGTTCTTAACCTGCTGAGTCACAAAGTAAACTCAGTATAAGTGCTTTAATAAGCACCATTGTTCAGAAATCCTTTGCCAATGTTAGGGTGTGGTTTGCTGAAACAGTAGAAACTCATAAGACTGCAGGACAAAAACCACAGTCCTCTGAATCCTACAGGTCTGTAACCCCCCAGACGGTGGAATTATCGAGCAAGGCCCTACAAACCCATGAGAAATTACCAGGTGTTCACATAGGTCCAGAATCCCACAGTGAGTGAAATCATAGCTTTCTGGGTCTAACTTCTATGATTCTAAGAGAGTTTAGTGAGTTTGTCCCTCAAGGAGGGAAAAATGGCTAATTGATTTTTCTTCTGCTCAAGGATCCCCATGTGTGGACACCAGGGGTTTTCTAAAGTTCTGAGTAAAGCTTTTCCCCATGGAACACTCCGCTCATAACAAACATGATGAGTTTCCAGCCACCAAGGGCCAGGCGAGTGCTCTCACTTCCATCTGCAAAACGCATAAAGCACATCAAGGTCATTTGCAGGCTTGTTTTCTGTCCTGCCTGATATTAAAAGAATGGAGAGAGTGAAGTTCCCATTGTGGGCTCAGCAGGTTACAAACCCAAACAGTATCCATGAGGATGCAGGCTTAATGCCTGGCCTCGCTCAGTGAGTTAAAGATCCCGTGTTGCCGAAAGGTCACAGATGTGGCTCAGATCTGGCGTTGCTGTGGCTGTGGTGTAGGCTGGCAGCTATAGCTCCAGTTTGACCCCTAACCGGGGAACTTCAATATACATTGGGTGCAAGCCTAAAAAGACAAAAAAAAAAAGGGGGGGGGGGAGTGGAGAGAAATGTTTCTCTTTTATTTAATGGGATGCACTTCAACTCCAGAACTCAGCTTCTAACATGTATGTGAACCTTTTTTTTTCTTTTCCTTTTTAGGGCCGCACCTGTGGCATATGGAAGTTCCCTGGTTGGAAATACTTACATTCCTCACCTCTTTATTCTATTCAGAGACTAACAGGCCTGTGGTGATTATAGATATGGGAACTTGTTCTCTCATCACATGAATTCCTTCAACATTTTAGGAACCCAGCCTAAAGCAACATGTCATTACAAATGAAGGTTTATTATCCCTGAAATTCTCAACAAGAAAGCTGCTTTTTGTTTCCTTGGCTGCCATCTAGTGGTCAAAGATGTAGTTTCACTAAGACATGGTACAGCCTTAAATGTTGACTAAGATCTATCTTCCTGTCTTTAACACAAAAGCGATTTTGGATGCAAACAGCTTATATTTGGAAGGGACGGGTAAGGGGGCCCTACTGTACAGCGCAGGGGACTGTGCGTGATTGGGTCGCTTTGCTGTACAACAGAAATAGAAGAAACGCTGTGAATCAGCTATACTTTAATAAAAAATGTGAAAAAAATAAAAGCAAAAAACACAGCTAATTAAAGAAATATTGTTGCAGGCACAAGGTAAGTATTCTTTCATCTAATTCCTATTTAGATCCAAAAGTGTCATTCTCTTTGCTGTAGCCTGGTCTACAATCTTCCACTAAAAGACAAATGATTCACTTCTCAAACATCTTTTTAGCACTAATACCGTGCATTAGGACCAGGGTTAAAAAGGATGCATAAGATGAGGTCACCCCCTTCCACGGTGGGGAGACAAGAACTCAAATGCTGAGTGCTTAAAACAGGATAGATGAGCCACTGGGGACACTAGGAAGAAAGAAAATCTGTTTTTTTGCCCCAGAGTTTGAGTGATGTGTGGAGTTTCTTGTGGACGGACAAGCATATAAGAAAGGCAGGAGGCCGTGTGCTGGGGATGCTGATAAATGCTATCTAGAAGGAAGTGGGGCTAGAGCAGGAAGGGCCTTTTGAGATGGCATTCATTAGCTGTTCCCATAACAACAACCTGGGAACCTCAGTAGCATCCAATAAATAGCCCCTATTTCCTACTGGTGACTGCAGGTGGGCTGGGCTAACTGGGCCTGACTGTATCGCAGCCTCTCCTGGGCCCTTCCCGGGACCAGTGGGCTAGCCTGGGATTGTTCTTTTCATGTTACTGGTAGAATCACAAGAGGAAAAGCAGGAACCGGTAGGGCCTCTTGAGGCCGAGGCTTGGAACTAACCTCCTCTCTCTCTTCTGAGGGACTCTTAATCAAAGCGAGTCACTTGGTTGAAACCAAGTCAGAGGCGGAAAAATACCCTCCACCCCTTTAGTGCCTTTGGTGGGAAGGACTAGGTCACGTGTCAAAAGACTTGGTGGGGGGGGGGGCAGTGTGGGATTTGGGGCCAATAATGCAATCTGCCACAAGTTCTGTCTCGAAAATGCTGGATTTGACATACCCGTGTGTTATCATTATGTAGCTCAAAACAGAGGTCTGCCTTTGACTGATAGACCCAGGAGTCCCAAACATTTGTGGACCCCATTGCTCACCAAATGGTCCAGAATCTCTACGACTGAGACTAGGAATCTGTATTTAACTAGTTCCGCAGATGATGATTCTTATTCTCTGAAGTCTTAGACCCAGTGGTGGATACATAACCAAAAAATAAAAAATAAAAAAATGAAAAAGACACAGCTGTGAAACAAATCAGGACTGCTTTGCATTCAATCCTGGCCTCTGTGCCACGTTTCATCACCCACCTCCCAGAGCTTAGGCAGCGAGACCCTTGCCCCCAGAAACACTGCCGATCTGCGCAAACCCAGCTGGAATCTAATTTACTGGCAGCTAAACAATTGATTGTCAAGTATTATTAATGATATCTCTCAGGGTTAATTCTAACCTGGCAACAAAGCTTAAGCCTAAGAAGACATGCATTTAATGTAAAGTTTCAATCTCTGCTAAGCAGGAGGAGAGCTTTGAAGAGCCTGTGAAACCACGTGCCTCCACTAGAGGTTTATTCTGCCTGCTTTACATACCCAACTAGTCACCTCCTGAGTTAAATTTTATGAAAAAACAGACTTCTCTCTCCCCCCAGGAGTTCTCTGATTCCCACTTTGTTCTCTGAAAGTTCAGGTCCTCGGAGCCTATGAAATCTGACACCTCTTCAAGCAAACGAAGAAGGAAAAGAAAAACCCTCATGACTCAATCTTTTTTTTTTTTTGTATCATTTAAAGACATTCAAAGCTTAGAGAAGCTCCTGAGAGATGCTATCATCTATGGCCAGCCTCGAACCCGCAGAGCTTGGAAAAAGATTCTCATCCTAGTGGAGGGCATCTACAGGTATGTAAATAGCTGAACCATTCTGACACGTGGGAGGCTCGCAGTGGACTGCCAAGTGGGGCAAGGCTGGCCTCTCCTGGCTAAATGGAAACATGAGTTAGATACAGGTCCTAGGAAAGGACCTGTGCCAGAGCCATCAGCGCGAGCTGTCAGTCTTACATCGGGTCCTGGGTCACCTGTCTTTTCAATGACCTCACCTATGGCGGAGCATCTTGGAGGCCAGTGTGCTTGAGACGACGTCCTTGGAGGTGTCCTCACAGGGCACTGCTCCCTTGCACTGATTTTACCTTTGGCTGCACCACAGTTTCAAAGGCGGTCAGGGACTGGATTATTCAATAGAACACTCTTTGCCGTTAAGACAATAACATGTCGCCAATGGCTGCCTGGCTGCCTCTAACTCAACAGAGCACCCAGATTCCATTTGCTCGCTGAACTTGGCCGATTGTTGGCTGCAGAATACAAAAGACCTGCACACATTATCCTCAGGATATGACTAATCTGGACCGCAATTTTTTTTTTCTTTTTCATTTTAAGGCTGCATCTGGGGCATAGAGAAGTTCCCAGGCTAGGGGTCTGATTGGAGCTACAGCTTCAGGCTTACACCACAGTCACAGCAACGCCAGATCTAGGCTGCATATGTGACCAACACCACAGCTCATGACGGCACAGGATCCTTAACCCATTGAGTGAGGCTAGGGATCAACCCATATCCTCACAGATACTATGTCGGGTTCTTAAACCACTGTGACGCTATGACAACCCCTGGAGGGCATTTCTCTACCCAGAGCTAGAAAGAGGGTCATAGCATCTGAAGGTGGGCTGGGTCTTCCTGCAGCTTTTAGGCTAAGCAGACAAAACATCCACTGAGCCGGTCGGAGCTACGCTTTTATACTGCAGGTTGTGATGGAATTTGCTTCATTCTCTGTCCGAAGTGATTATTGTCACTAACGTGGAAATTGCCTCCCAGCCTGTCTTCTGTCACATGCCCTAGTCCACGGGCTGAGGAGAGATCACCCCAGAGCTGCTCACTCCTCAATCGGTTCTCAATCCTAATGTTCAAAGAACCAAGGGCGATGTTTCCTAGGAAACAGTTCTAGAAAAGTGAACATGATGAAAAGGAAGAGAAAGAGGGCTTAAATTCCCAACAAGGAAGGGCACGGCTGCAGAAGAGACTGGCGATCAGAAGCAGCATCCTTTCTTTCTTGTTTTATTTTTGGTCACAGCCGGGGCATGTGAAAGTTCCCAGGCCAGGGATAGAACCTGCGCCATACCAGTGGCAATGCCGGATCCTTAACCCACTGAGCCACCGGGGAGCTCCAGAAGCAGCTTTTCTTTCAGCAGCTAATTGAATCACCTCCCAGACATTTGGCCACGTGCGTTTGTCACGACCACAGTAGGGCACTACAGGCATTTGGTGGGCAGAGGCAGGTTCGAGGGACAGTCCCCTATGACAGAGAATTATCGGGCTGGAAATGTCAACACGCCAAGGCTGAGAAGCCCTGCTGGGAGAATAACTGAACCACTCACTGGCCCCGAGCTTGCTCCTTATAGGAAATAATGTCATCTCAACTCTGGGCTGTCCTAACCTCAAGCACTGGTCTTTCTCCCTGTGATTTGTGCCAAATGCCAGCCTGGGAGGGGAGCCCTTAACTAAACACCTGCCGGTCAGACCTGGATTGGTGGGAGTACAGATCAGCTGAGGGAGAACAGACTGGGCGTCTTCCTTAAGCAGAGTAGACAGAACCCAACCGCAAATAAACAGAACTTGACTCCACTCAAGGGAAGCTGTGTTCTAAGTACTTTGATCACGGCTGAAATTAAGTGGACCACCAGAGTTTCACTGTCAGATATCCCCCTCGGTTACACAGGCAACTGCTCAGGCCTGGATCCTACTGTGACCTTAAGATGACAAGGGAGCCAGGTGTGGACTTTGGCTCCAAGCGAGGGTGGCACCTATCACAGCTTAGGGTATACGGGCAATGGTGACCACCCAGTGACCTACTGCTGTTAAACAGGCCACCCCAAAGCCCCACAGCTTACGCAGAATGTGTTATTCTTTCCCACATTGCTGCAGGTTGTCTGGACCAACCGGGCAGCCCTACCTCATGTGACACTGGTTGGGGTCATTCACGGGACGGCATTCAACGGGGGGCTCGGCTGGGGCTGGGATATCCGGGCTCCTGGCAGTACTCGCTGCAAACTGAGGCGCCTACTCTCTCCTCTCCTCTGGGGTGCTTTCTCTGTATGTAGGTAGGTCAGCAGTCTAGTCAGAGCTTCCTTACAATGCGGCAGCCGGCTTCCAAGAGAATGAAGGCAGAAGTGGCCAGCCTTTTAAAGCGTAGCCCCAGAGCTGGTACAGAATCATTAGGCCATGCTCTGTCGGTCAAAGCACATCGCAAGACGATCCCGGGTTCAAGGGGAGGAGAAATAGGGCTCACCCCTTGATGGCAGGATTGGCCTGCGGGTACAGGGATGGGAGGCTTGCAGGCAGCTGTCTTTGGAGGCAGCGCCATCGCCCTGGCACGCAGACAGAGAGAAGCCTCCACTGTCCATGCACTTGCATTCACAGAGGGGTTCCTGTCATCTCGCCTGCACAGGAATCTTATCTCCAAACCAGCCTAAAAGGCCTCCTTCCTCAAAAGGACACAGGGCACCTCTTAGACCTCAGTACCTCCCGGGGCCTCAGTTTCCTCATCTGTAAAATGAGGCTCGTCCAGAGCAGAATTCTGGAACACCGGGACATTCTCCTTTGCTGCTCTCACCAGAAAATGAAATTATTTCCCACCAGATTTTCCAAAGGGCCAGGGTTTGGGATGTGAAATCACTAGTTCACATGTGGGAGTTCCTGTTGTGGTTCAGCGGGCTAAGATCCATGAGGACGCAGTTCGATCCCTGGCCTCACTCAGTGGATTAAGGGATCCAGCAATGCCACACGCGGCAGTGTAGGTAGCAGGCAAGGCTTGGATCTGACCTTGCTGTGGCTGTGGCATAGGCCAGCAACTGCAGCTCCAGTTCTACCCCTAGCCTAGGAACTTCTATATGCCACGGGTATGGCCCTAAAAAGAAAGAAAAAAAATCACATGCACTTTGACTTTTTAGACAAGTGTTATGGACATATACCGCGTTGACGTCCACACAGAACCTCCTTAGAATTTTCCCTTCCAGATCTCTTTTTTATCTCTGGCTGTGGTTTGCCCCTGTGGGCAGAATCCGCCACTGCCCCAAGCCCACCACAGAGAGCTCACATGAATTGACTTTTTGCAAAAGTCCAGAAAAGAGCAGTCAGCCAAATCAGACCAGTCCAGGTAGCATCAAGGTAGAAAAGGCTAGATACCAAATCCAAGAAGTCAGTAATGCCACAAAAAGCAGTTGTCATGATGGTAATGAGAGTAACAACAATTATATCACCATCAATAGGTCAAGGAAATTTCTCAGTCACAACAAACTGGACACCTAGGCTTCTCAGAGACACACAACTAGGAGACTAAGACTTTCAAATGGAACTCAGAGTTCCCTGGTGGCCTAGTGGTTAAGGTTAACAACCTACGGTGTTGTCACTGCTGTACTATGGGTTTGATCCCTGGCATGGCCAAAATAATTAATAAATAAAAAATAAAATAAGATAAAATAGTACTTAGGAGTTCCCGCTGTGGCTCAGTAGGTTAAGTACTCAACACAGTGTACGTGAGGATGCGGGTTTCATCTCTGGTCTTGCTCAGTGGGTTAAGGATCTGGCGTTGCTGTGAGCTGTGCATCTGGCATTGTGGTGACTGTGGCATAGGCCTGCAGCTACAGCTCCGATTCAGCCCCTAGCCTGGGAGCTTCCCTATGCCACAGGGACCACAGTAAAAAGAAAAAAACAGTGCTTAAAGGAAATTGCAGATGCAAACACCAAACTAGTACTGTTGATTATATTCTTAAACCTGAAATCATGGAATCACAGAATCAGGGGAATCAGGACCTGGAGAAAGGCCAGGGACATGGTCTTGAATCCAGTGTCACTGCCTACAGCTCTGTGCTCTTCAAGGAGTCTTTGTTAAGAATTAAAGGATATCACATAAGCTAGTGTTTGGCAGAAGCCCAGCCCATGGTAAACCCACAACCAAGGGCAGCTGTCTTCATCATTAAATTTATTTTCGGTGGAGGAAGTTGCAGCTTGGAAAATGATAAGCCATCTGCATAGCGAAGTTGTTTGACACCAGCAGGATGGAGACTGGAGCCCAGGACACACATTTATCATGCAAAGCATCTCACTTGTGCCATCCTGAGTAATACGCCTGATACCCTTGAGGGTATTGTGAGGATAAAGACATTGAGGTTTGAGGCCCCAAAGGCTTGCCCCGGGGCAGAGAACTGAGATGAAACAGTCAAACTAGGTGGCCCCGCTGGGACAGAGGCCCAGTGTAAACTGAAGGGTCAGCACATGTGTCCGCATCCATCACAGTAAACATGGAAAATGCAAGGTCATCCGTGTGCCTTTCACCATTAACCTCTCTAGGACTCAGTTTCTTCATCTGCAAAATAGGGAGATTGAAACTTGAGGTCTAGAGTTCCATGATTCCGTGATTTGGGGGCATAAAAGTATAATAGTACCATTTTAGTGTTCTCATCTGCCTTTTCCTTGAAGTATTGCCTTAAAGTCCCTCCCTTCTAGCTTTTTGTTTCTGAGAGGTCTAGTGGCCGGTTCATCATGGTTGAGAAATCTAAAAATTATTCAAAACTACACTGGAGGTGGGGAGAAGGCTCCCAAATATACCTGGGATATAAACTAGCATAGTTGAAGCCCAAACTTTCAAAATAAAATTAAGCAAGAAATATGGAGTTCCCGTTGTGGCTCAGTGGGTTAAGAACCTGACATCATGTCCGTGAGGATGCGGGTTTGATCCCCGGCCTCGCTCAGTGGGTTAAGGATCCAGTGTTGCTGCAAGCTGCAGTGTAAGTCACAGATGCGGCTTGGATCCAGCATTGCTGTGGCTGTGGTGTAGGCCTCACCTGCAGCTCCGATTGGACCCCTAGTCTAGGAACTTCCATATACCAAGGGTGCAGCCCTAAAAAGAAAAAAGAAAGCAAAGAAGGAAGGAAGGAAGGAAGAAAACTGTCCAGCCGTTTCAAAAATATACAGAATCAAACAATTTTTGAAATCCCTGAATGCCATTTTCTCTAAGACTATAAGCCATTCTCTTGCCCAAATAACGTCAGTGTAAGGACTGAGAACTTCAGTGGTGAACTCTAATCTATACCTCAGTGGTTTAAATAAATAAAGACAAAGAAAACAGTAGTTACTTTGCTTTTAATTAACCTTAGCTCCTTTTCACCCCTCTCTTTCCACCTTCCTTTCTTCTCTTGGATTATACTCTGGGCCCACCGAGGAGGTTTTTCCACCATGTAAGTTGGCAAAGATGTGGTTTAATCCCCAGTCCTGCCAGTGGGTAATATGGTTTATACGTTGAGGAGAAGGTGGCGAGAGGGAGATTTCAAAAAGGAGTCTTGTCACTTAGCTAATACATTATGTAATAGAAAAGATATAAAGAAATGATTCACTGGCTTGCCCATTTAAGAATAATACAAGTCTCTTCAAATTAACTAGTAGAAATATCTTTACCTACAGTTGTATTTTAGTTTGTCTTTTTTTTTTTTCTATTGAAGTCAAAAGAAAACACAACCTTCTGCTCAGGAAGAAAGAATAAAACACTGTTCCTGGGCTTGCTTTTTTTTTTTTTTTAATCCTTTTTGGCACAGTGTTCTCTGACAGCAATTTGCAGGCATAACATTGATAGCTTTTTTAACGTATACACCAAACTCAATATCCCACTATAGGAAAAGGTTCGATTCAAATTTGGTCACATGGAGAAAAGGAAAACTTAGAGTGAATATAGCTCTTTATAAAAACTGTGTTCTCTCTTGGACTCACGTGTGCCCTGCATTAACTCCAGAAATCAACAGTCTCGTCGAGTCATTAATCTTAGAAGAAGAAATATAAACCAGGTGGGCAGACTCCTAACATCAACCGGACCAGCCCCAACAAAGATGGCTGATTAGCTGTCCCGAGTGTCTGCAAACTGTTCAACATTAACCCTGGCTCCTATGCCAAATTCAGTTTTCGGAACAAAGAATGGCTATTTGTGACATGTCAGGTTTTCAGCATGTTTGGGTTACCAACTTCTAACATTTTCAAAGATGAGAAGAAGATTCTAGAATTTGGAGGGCATGCAGCCATTTATTATGCAGGCCACCCATATGCCTTCCTCCTGGAAGGTTCCACACAGACCTCCCAGTTTCTCAAATTAGGCCCCATGGCCACCATTTCCTCCCAAGCTCCTCCTGAGAACAAGAATAGCCCAATGCACGCACTACGTGTCAGACACTTTATCAGCATTATTTCTCGTCATCCTTAGAGGGACTTTACAAGCAGGGCGCCACCCTCCTGCCTGTTTTACAACTGAGGAAACAGGCAGAGAACGTCAAGTTGCCCAGGTCCTTGGTTAGTAAGTGGCATTGGGTCAGGTTTCAGCTTAGTCAGAGAGCTGACCCACCTCCCCTTCAAGAGAAACAACTTGAACAAGCGATTATTCTAAGAAAATTCTGGAATTAACTTGCAAACCTCTAGAAGAGAAAATGACTCTCTTTGGTCTTCATGTCATTAAAATCTGAAAAAAGCTTTCCGAATGGCCTTGTGAGAAGCAAGCCTGCAGTAGGCTGTCATTAACATTAAGAGCATTTGCTCTGCAAGACAATGTCAAGAAGCATTAGAAGACTCAGCGTGTTAAGGCTCTGCTGTTGTCATTGCTGTGGCGCAGGTTCGATCCCCGGCCAGGAAACTTCCACATGCCGTGGGCACTTCCCCCATAGCCGCCCCCAAAAAAAGACAAGCCACAGATCGCAAAAGATACATTTGATAAAGGACGGTTATCTCAAAGACACAGAGAACTCTTATACCTCAACATTAAGAAAACAAACAACCAACAATTAGGATCCCAGGATCAGCAGCCTCTCTAAAGCACTAGGACGCGGGTTCAGTCCCTAGCCCAGCACAGTGAATTAAGGATTCAGTGTTGCGGCAGTTGCTGCATAGGTCGCAATTGCGGTTCGGAGCTGATCCCTGGCACAGGAACTTCATCTGCCTCCAGGCAGCCAAAAAAGGACAGAAAGATCAAGAGAGACAGAAAGGGAGAGGAAGGAAGGAAGGAAGGAAGGAAGGAGGGAGGGAGGAAGGAGGAAAACAACTGGACTGAAAAATGGGCCAAAGACCTTAACCAGTACCTCACCAAAGAATATGTACAGATGGCAACAAGCACGTGAAAAGATGCTCCACATCATACGCTATCGGGGAAATGCAAGTGCAAACAGTGAGGTACCACTATGCACCTATTAGAGGCCACAAACTGGAGCACTGACACAGTAAACGCTGGTGAAGATGCCCAACACCCCGGAGCTCTCCTCACTCCTGCTGGTGAGATTGTGAGATGGGACCGCCCCGTGGGAAGACAGTTTGGTAGTTTCCTACAAACATACTCTTGCCATACGATCTAGCAATCATACTGCTTGGTATTTACCTAAAGGAGTTGAAAACTTGTGTCTGTGCAAAACCCTGCACACAGATGTTTTATAGCCTCTTTGTTTATAATTGCCCAAACTTGGAAGCCACCCAAATGCTCTTTGGTCGGCGAATGGATAAATACACAACTAGATAATGGAATATTATTCCATGTAAAAAGAAATGAGCTATTGAGCCATGAAAAGTCATGAAGGAAACCTAAATGGATATTCCTAAGTGAAAGCAACCAGTCTGAAAAGATTAAATAGCGTATGATTCCAACTACATAATCATGTTCTGGGAAAAGGCAGAATAAGAAAACAGCAACAAGGGGGAAGGGGTGAATAGGTGGAGCTCCCCGAATTTTGAGGGGAGGGAAAATAGCCATATGATAGTGATGGATACATGTCATTATGCATTTGTCCAAACCCATAGAATGTACAACACTAAGAGTGAACCATAATATAAACTATGGGCTTTAGATGATGATGTGTCAATGTCGGTTAATTGGTTTAAACAAATGTACCGCTATGGTGGGTGATGTCGGTAAGGGGAGAGTTTATGCATCTGTAGGGAGAGGGTATATGGGAAATTTCTGTAACCTCCACTCAGTTTTGCTGTGAACCCAAAACTGCTCTGCAAAGGAAAGTCCTTTTTTTAAAAAAAAAAAAAAAAAAAAAGCACCAATGCTACATCTAACACCCGTTGGTCTGGGTAACTACATACCAGCAGGACTGTTTTGACTAAATCACCCTAACACTTAAGTTATTTTAAAGACATTAAAGTGAATAAATAAACCAATTAAGAAGAAGGGAGAAGTTCAACTCTCTGTTTGCTGTCAGTCGACTAGTTCTTGAACTAAATTGACAAGTGGCTTGAATTGTTTGACAAGGTCCCTTATGGCGTGAGAGTGTGAGTCTGTGTGTTTTCCTAGAACTCCCTTGTCAGTGCGGTCAAAACTATGTCCCATGCAGATGCAGCTTACAGCGTGTTCTGAGAACTTATTCACGATAAAAGGTCTTTTAAATCCACTGGGTTCCAGAGGTGCCACGTCAATCTGAACGTTAATCTTCCTTGCTTATTTACTTCCAGTTTTTCCCTCTGCTGGAGGACTTGAAGAGTATTTGCAGTTTACAATACCATGGACATTTACGAAATTACCGTGAAAAATTAAACATTTGGGGCTCAATCGAAAGTTGATCTGTAGCAGTGGTTTTCAACCAGCAGTGCTGGAATCTCCCGGGAGCTTGGTATAAATGCAGATTCTCAGGCCACCTCAGACCTAATAAATCAGAAACCCTCGGGGCAGGGTCCAGCAATCTGTGTGTTAACAAATCTTTCAAGAGATTCTGTTGCTCACTCAAGACTGGGAGCAACTGCCCTAATGGAAAAGAAAGGACACCCATGAGAGGCCTCAGGTGAGCCTTTGACTTCAGTGAAGACTGAACTAAAGAGCCTAAGGACTTTGTCCTTGGCTTTAATGAATACTAAGACGTCCTCAAATTCTTCTGTGTGTTTTGAATTTCTACTTTTATTTCTTTTTCTTTTTATGGCTGTGCCTGTGACCTATGCCACAGCCGCAGCCGCAGCAACATCAGATACGAGCCGCGTCTGCGACCTATGCCACAGCTTGTGGCAATGCTGGATCCTTAACCCACTGAGTGAGGCCAGGGATCGAACCCGCATCCTCATGGAGACAACATCAGTTTCTTAACCCGATGAGCCACAACAGGAACTCCTGAATTCCTTCTCTTTTTTTTTTTTTTTTTTGCCTTTTGTTGTTTTTTAGGGCTCCACCTGTGACATGTGGAGGTTCCCAGGCTAGGGGTCTAATCGGAGCTACAGCTTCTGGCCTATGCCACAGCCACAATGCCAGACCCGAGCCACGTCTGTGACCTACACCACATCTCACAGCACCGCCGGATCCCCAACCCACTGAGCGAGGCCAGGGATTGAACCCGCAAGCTCATGGTTCCTAGTCAGATTCGTTTCCACTGAGCCACGACGGGAACACCCTGAATTCCTTCTTTTAATCTCCAGTAATTCAAGTACTGGGTTTAGGTCAGACAGAACTGGCCAAATAGACAGGAGCAGGTTGATAAAGATGCATCAACATAGAGCAACTTAATTAAAACTAGCAAAGGACCTAGAATCCAGCATAGTTAGTTTAGTTACACTGGTTGGCTTTACAGATAAAACTGATCACCAAAGCCGAGAGCTAACAGTTCATCTGGGAATTAGCTATACAACTCAAAGCACTTAAATCCTTTGGATGTAAATGATTTTGTTCCAAGTGCAATAATACCAGAGCAGCCAGATAGACAGGGTGGCCTCAACCAATAAAATCGGCTTTGAGAAGAAAGGAATGACCTGTGCCTGTCATCACTGTCTGGTGTCCGAGAAGGCTTTCTGCAAGGGACAGTGACCTACAGTTGCCCCGGAGGGTACACCCCGCTGACAGCATTTCTCCTTCTGCTCTAGCATGGAAGGTTCCATCGTACATCTGCCCCAGATCGTGGCTCTAAAGAAGAAATACAAGGCTTACCTCTACATAGATGAAGCTCACAGTATTGGGTCCGTGGGCCCCACCGGCCGGGGTGTGGTGGAATTCTTTAGAATGGACCCCAGAGACGTTGATGTGTTCATGGGCACTTTCACCAAAAGCTTTGGAGCCTCGGGGGGCTACTTAGCTGGAAGAAAGGTAAGAGAGAGATCTTCTATGTCTGTTTAGAACCTGAATGCCCTGGGAACACCACCTCTGGTTTCCTCCAGAGTTTCTGTGCAGCTTGGCACACCCAGATCCATCAGGGCAGCCTAGCGGGTGTGTGCACAGCCAGGGGAGGCCCGGGTCAAGAAGCCCACTGTCTGAGAGTGTGAGAGGCGTGGGCTGCATGATGATGTGATCGGAAAAAAAGACAACACCGGCTGTGCACCCAGGCTGAGACTTAGTGCAAAGGAGAAGGATGGCACACTTTGCAGAGCAGCATCTAAGAAATCTTAGAATGAATGGCAGTCTTATAGACACGTGACGAGAAGGGGTGGGGCATCTAAGGAGTCAGAATATCATTCTTTTAGACCCATGACTGATGGGAGGGGGCAGTGTTCTTTTTCAGAAAGAGGGAATGACGGATATATCAGGCCAAAGAAATGACGCTACACAACTGGAAGCAGTTTGGCTTTGGTGGCGTGAAGAAAGCAAGGTGGGTGGTAGAAACAGTGGGTAAAGGGGAGAGGCTGAGGGCGCTATGCTACACATTGGGGGTCTTAAAAGATTTAAGCAAAATAGTAACAAGATCGAAAATGTCCTTTTTTTTTTTTTTTTTGGTTTTTTAGGGCCTAATCCTCAGCATGCATAAGTTTCCAGGCTAGGGGTGGAATCGGAGCTGTAGCCACTGACCACAATCACACCCACAGCCAGCCATATCCAAGCCTGTCTGCAACCTATAGCACAACTCACAGCAACCACTCTATCCTTAACCCACTGAGCAAGGCCAGGGATCGAACCTGCGTCCCCATGGATAGTAGTCAGATTCGTTTCCTCTGAGCCATGATGGGAACGCCCCGGAAATGTTTTTTTTTTAAGATTTTTTCTCTCCTACAAGTTTGGATAAGCTGTGGGTCAGACCTTGTCATCCTCTAATGTCTTTTCCACCCGATTTAAGATTCTGATCTGATGGGATGAGACTGAGGAAGTGTTAGCCCTGTCCCTCTAGTGCCAGTATCACCAAGGGCATTGCCAACATAAAACAAGTGCTATTACATTTAAAATGGGTAAGCAATGAGGTCCTGCTGTACAGCACAGGGACAGAACATGAAGGAAGATAGTGTGAGAAAACGAATGTGTATAGATGTATGACTGGGTCACGATGCTACAGAGCAGAAATTAACACAATACTGCAAATCAACTATAATTTAAAAAACCCTGAAATGACTTTTAAAAGAAGAAGGAAGGGAAGGAGAGAAAGGAAATGAAATTAAAACCCAGGTTTGGGAGTTCCTGTTGTGATTCTGCAGGTTAAGAACCCAACTAGTATCCATGAGGATGAGGGTTCAGTTCCTGGACTCACTCAGTGGGTTAAGAATCCAGTGCTGCTATGAGCTGTGGCATAGGTCTTAGATATGGATGGAATCTGGTGTTGCTGTGACTGTGGTATAGGCCAGCAGCTGCAGTTTCAGTTTGGCCCCTAGCCTGAAAACTTCCAAATGCCACAGGTGTGCCCCCACAAAAAAAGGGAAAACATGTCTTTGAAGTCTCAAAAAGCCAGTTATCTTCTCCATTATATTACAATGTTATTCGAATCCTGATGGCTACGCCTCCCCCAGGCTTACACCTGTCACGATGAGGGGGTGTTGACGCCACTTAGTAGGGCTCAGCAGACCAAAAAGCAAGTGGCTCAATGGATTCCCTCAATTCCAGATTCCTTGCTCGTCGTCACTAGCAGAAACAGGAGTTCAGACTCCTGGTAAACCATTTAGACAAACCAGGGAGCACAGCCAAAAATGGTCTAGTCATTGAAAGCAACAGCTTTTATCGCAGCCGCTCACCCCGCCATGAGATACACAAATGCCGAAAACGCTTGGAGCTTTCAGTGGTCTTTACCCTTCAATAAGCCTTACTTTCTACCCAGCTCAAAGTTTTGCTCTTTATCGTTCTGCTATTGTGGGAATTAGCTGGGTGATGCTAAAAACATCAGGAGTGCCCAGGATCTTACACAATTTTAAAGCTAATTCTGGTGAGAAGTGAATGGTTTTCTTCCTTGACTGTCAAAGCAACGGGATGAGAGCATCTCAAATTCAGGAGCACCCTCACCCAGGCTCCTGGGCTTTGTGAGCTTGTGGTTTTGTGATTACTTTAGCAGCAGTTCTGAGCTAGAAAATTTTTAATCAAGCGTAACCCTGTTTCCTGAACCAAAGGCACCTGAATAAACGGAAGCCAGCGGATCTTTGAAATGTTGTCAAATTTGGGAGCTGTCACCAGGTTCCGCTCAGAGTTCCTTCGCCTGATTCCCCTTTAAACCAAGGCCAGAAGATAGGACCAGCGCAGGAAGGTTCTCCCTCAGACTTTCTTGTATTCGCCCTTGTCCCTGTAACTTCTACTGATTTGGGGAAGATACTAAGCAATTGTGAAAATTATTAGTTACATTAATTGGGATGAAGAAAAAGTATGTAGATCTCTTTTTGCTCTTTAAAAAACTCATTCTGTGCATACTCGGACCCAGAGGGCTTCATCATTTCCCTTTCTCTCTCTCTTCTCCCCCTCCCCCCTTACTTTCCCCTCCCTCCTCCATATTACACTGCTGCCTCTGAATTACCACTAGATGGCAGCAAGAATTAGAGAGTGTTTGTCTGAGACTCATTCATCTTTACTGAGACCTGAGATCCTGAAACAGCAAAATGCAAAATCGGGAAAAGGTAGGGCAGTTTTCGAGACCTGGAGGGTGAGTAGGAAATAGGAGGCCGTTCAAGAAAGTGTCTGGGAAGGCGGCAAGATGGCGGAGGAGTAAGAGGTCGCGCTCACCCTCTCCCACAAATACATCAAAAAACGCATCTAAATATAAAACAAGTTGGACAAATCATCATCTGAATGCTGATCAATTTAAACCTCCAAAAACTGCAAGAAACCCTTGAAATAACTGGGTAGAACAAGTGAAGAAAAAAAAAAAAAAAAGGTGAGAGAG
>PVHT021183543.1:34181868-34295664 GCA_004024745.2 Catagonus wagneri | reverse complement strand
AAAAAAATCTTCCTACTATCCATTTAAACATTTTCAGAGTTTTCAGAGTTACATCATCATATTTTTTTCCTAGATATTTGAAAGTATGTATCTCCTTTTGGGGGAGTACTGCAATATCCGCAGCATTCTAGATACTAAATACTACAAAAGAAAACACATTAACCATAAAAAAGATGTTAAACTGAACAATAGGACTTTACATTTTTCTGAAATCTTAATAATTTCAAGTTCACTACACTGATGGGCTTCTTAGTAAATCTTGAAATCTGAAAATAATCACTTGGAGCCAAAAATCTAGAGAGCTACAAAACCGTTTGCCTTATCTTAACTCTCTTTTTAAAGTCAGTGTCAGTGGTAATGGTGGAGGGACTATATTCCCAATAGCAGTTTCTAGAAGGTTCTAGAAATCCTTTGGAGCAGGTCAAGGTCAGAACTGAATGCATTAGCAACCAGATGCATCACAGAAGAAAATATATTTAGAAACTCACAAGAGAAAAATTGGTTTGGTGCTAAAATACAACCACTGAGAGTAGAGATTGTGGTCGTGGCTTCAGCCCTCTCTAACAAAATGTCCTGCAAAATTCATCTCCACTCTTGGAGTTATCTGCCCTGGCCAGACCTACTCTCGCCACCTCAGGGAAACTGCTAAATCAATCTCTCAAGAGCCAGCAAGATTTTACTGTTTTGCCCACTGTGAGTTTAGAACTGCTGTAGATGATCTGTGAATGGCCCACCTTGAAGCTTCTTTCCTTTCAAGACCTTCAATGAAATGTCAGGTACTTCTCTCCACCTTGAGCTCCGTGAATGGTGGCTGCTGCTTCTCCTTGTTCTTGTTCTTGTTCTTGTTCTTCTTCTCCTTCTTCTTCTTTCTCCTCCTCCTCTTCTTCTTCTTTTTCTTCTCTTCCCCTCCCCCTCCTGCTCCTGCTCCTCTTCCTTCTTATTCTCCTCCTCCTCTTCCTTTTATTTCAGCCATGCCCACAGCATATGGAAGTTCCCCAGGCCACAGATGGAGCCCACGACACAGAAGTGACAAGATCAAATCCTTAACCTGCTGAGCCACCATGGAACTCCATGAGTGTCTTCTCTAAAGAAAGCCTGAGCTGATGGGGCTGGATAATTTCCTTATTTTTAGTTTTTAATTTGCTCCTATCCAGTTGCTGAGGAGATGGGTTCAACACCTCAGACTCTAGTTTTGGCAGGGAGGGGGGTATCCAGATTTTTTTCTACAGCACAGATCCTGAGTCCTCTCACATGCCTGGGGCTGACCACTGGCTTTCACAGCCTCCACAGACTGACCAGAGATCTGCAAATGAAGGAATGAAAAATAGCCCTCAGAACTGAGAGGCTGCAGGGCTGAGATTCTGGAAAGGAAGTGGGGGAGGGCAGGCAGGATTGGTGGAAGTGTTAGACCCAGAAGTCTGGGTGCCAGAGGAAGGCAGAAGCCAGCTCTGCTCTGCGTGCTCAGCCCAGGCTGTCTTTACCAGCCCTTTGAAGTAAATGAGGGTCATAGAATAAACTCCAAAATGTTTATTCTAAGAGTGTCCTGTCTGATTTCCCCAGAAAAGCCAACCTTGTCTTTGAACTCCAGGCTTGGGGTTTTGCACTTATTAATGGCCTTAGAAACTTGGTCTGAGGAGAGCTCTAAGCTACCTTGAAGGAAAACACAACCCCGGCTCTCCTTGTCAAAGACTGAAGCCAACTCTTAATTCATGGCTCATAGCGCCCGGTGAACAAGTGATAGGAAGGAATCAGAAACCAGGAGCCAAGGTTTCCGATGCTCTGCTGGGGTTACTCCAAGAGCCCCACTTTCTGAACCACACAAGCAAATGAGCCCTCATTCACGCATTCCGACTCTGAGAGAAATAAGATTATGGGCAAGATAGTCTTAATATTAAAGGGAAGCGACACTGTGCTGATGAAGCACTTAAGAAACTATGGGTTCACGTGACCTTGGATTTGTGAAATATCTCGATTTGCAAAGGGAAGTTGGAGTTTAGAGACATAAAGAGCCCATTAGGGATCAAAGGCAGCTTTGTATTGTTTCTTTGGTTTTGTCAGTGATGCCCCAAGGCTTACGCGAATATCGCTATGCCTGTTCCTAAGAATGCTGCTTAGTACCCCCCTCTACACATCAGGGACCTTCGCCATCCTTCCTCAGTCCCTAAAACTCCTCTGCTTTCCACTAGACCATCAGTATTTACCAGACTCCCTCCAAGTAGCCACCACTATGGATTTTAAGAGAGTGTATAAGAAAGTATATAACTCAAGAAGGGTTCAAGTTTGGAGTTCCCGTTGTGGCTCAGTGGTTAACGAATCTGACTAGGAACCATGAGGTTGTGGGTTCCATCCCTGTCCTTGCTCAGTGGGTTAAGGATCTGGCGTTGCCGTGAGCTGTGGTGTAGGCTGGTGGCTCCAGCTCCGATTAAACCCCCAGCCTGGGACCCTCCATATGCCATAGTGCGGCCCTAGAAAAGGCAAAAAGACAAAAAAAAAAGGTTTCATGCTCTTTGCAGAAATAAAAGTTAATAGATATGAAAGCATTTGAGACTGACGCAGTTCTTTGGTTTAGTACTATGAACACTGAAATGTATTAGGAACTCTCCCCTTTCCCTCCTCCTCCCGAAACTCAGTCTCTGTGGATTAAGGAAAGCACAACAGGGGTAAGGAGCCTTGAAGGAGGCTTGTCTGTGCTCCCCTGGGTCCTCCCTCGCCCCATGCCAAGCCAGCACCTCTAATACAGTGTAGTGCTAAGGGCTGAGGAATGCTAGAGCCAGCCTCTTTGGGTCTACATCCTTGTTATCCAGCCACTTTGGGGCTGAGTCATCTTCCCATCTGGTCTGTAATGCAGTGATCCCACCTGTAAAATGGAAATTAAAATAGTACCTACATCCTAGCATTATTGTGGAGCTAAAATAAGTTAATACATAGAAAGTTCTTCAAATCGAGCCTTGTGCAGCTGACGAATGTTAGTTTTGGGATCTATCAATGAAATCATCAGCTCTGCTACCTCCGTAGTCATGCAATCTGCCACCAGGTCTGGGTCCTTTCTTTATTTTCTACTTATGTATTAAAAGTTCGTTTGTTTGTTTTATTTATTTTTGCTTTTTAGGGCTGCACCTGCAGCATATGGAGGTTCCCAGCCTAGGGGTCTAATCCACAGGCCCAGCCACAAAAATGCCAGATCCGAGCCACATCTGCGACTTCCACCACAGCTCACGGCAATGCCGGATCCTCAACCCACTGAATGAGGCCAGGAATCGAACCTGCCACCTCATGTTTCCTAGTTGGATTTGTTTCCGCTGTGCCACGATGGGAGCTCCCTATTTATTTATTTATCTTTTATGGCCGCCCTCATGACATGTGGAAGTTCCTGGGCCAAGAACTGAAAAGAACTGAATCTGAGCCACAGCTGTGACCTAAATGCCTCTCTTTTCCTTTCTTTTCACTCTTACCCGATAAGGCAGTGCTGGGCTGAAAACCTTGGGTTTGTTGTCTGGGTCTACCAATATGTGTTACATAACCTTACAGCGTTCCCCTCTGCAAAAGGAGGGAGCTGCAATGAAGACATTCCAAGCTTTTATATTGTGGTCCCCTCCTCCCACGCCATGCTTCCATTTTTAGGAATCTGAGTTGGCGACTCATCAACAATAATTGCTGACAGCACCAGGGATTCACTTTGTACCAGATGCTTTTTTAAACACCATATATGTACTAACTCATTCATAATGTCCCTGAGATATGCATTACTATTATTTGATTTTTCAGAGAGAAAAACTAAGGAGCAGAGAAGTTTAGTAACTTGTCCATGGTCATGTATCAGTAAATGGCAGAGCCAGGATTTGAACCCAAGTGATCCAGTCTCCAGAGATTGTCTTATACCTCTGAGGTCAGGTCAGATTTTCCCTCAAGGGAGCCACCTTGTCTTGGAGGCACTAGTTTCTCCCTCTGCTACCATTTGACTCCTCCATCCTGTGCTGATTAAGAAGCCATCTTCATCGCTAATTTCAGCACGTGTCCATGCCTCTCCCGCCTGTGCAACTATCCAGATCTACCCATCCTCCAAGGTCAGATCACCTCCTCAGAGCAGCCCTTCCCTGAGTCGGATCCACATGAACTCCCATCATCCCATTTCCTGCGTCCCACCCGCTCCCTCTTCATTGGTTTCCTCAACGTCCTGCCAAGAAAGAAAACCCCTGTGCTGCTCACTGAGGCAGGCGAAGGGCATCGCAAATGCAGCTACCCTGGACAATGACCTCATCTCTCTCCCTGAGCACCCCCCACCTCCCAGTCCTCCAAAGTGACCTTCCTGGCTTCCATGTGGCAGTGCCTTATGTCGAGCCAACATCACACGCATCCTATTCAAATATAGCGAAAACACAGCTAACTATTTTTATAAGATCCACTAAACAAAGGAATGGATCAAAATTTAATTTTGATTTTAATGTAAGTGGAGAATGGCTCAGGGACTAGGCTTTCTGTCCTCCTTCTCTCTTTGGGCCCCTGCATCCAAAACATAGCCCCGAGATGTCCTTCTACAGATTTGCTGGAAGGAAAGATGGAAAGAGGGAAGAGACAGGGGATAGATAGGGAAGAGAGAGGGAAAGGAAGGAAGGAAGGAAGGAAGGGAAAGAGGGAGGAGGAGGCAGGGATGGAGGAAGGAAGGAAAGAAGGAGGAAAGAAAGAAGGAGGGAAGGAAGGAAGAAGGAGGGAAGAGGGAAAGAAGGAAATAATTAGAAATGGAGAGAGGAGTTCCCATCGTGGCTCAGTGGTTAACGAATCTGACTAGGAACCATGAGGTCGCAGGTTCGATCCCTGGCCTTGCTCAGTGGGTTAAGGATCCGGCGTTGCCGTGAGCTGTTGTGTAGGTGGCAGACGCGGCTCGGATCCCGCGTTGCTGTGGCTGTGGCGAAGGCCAGCGGCTACAGCTCCTGTTAGACCCCTAGGCTGGGAACCTCCATATGCCACAGGTGCGGCTCTAGATAAAAAAAGACAGAAAGACAAAAAAAAAGAAAGAAAGAAATGGAGAGAAAATTTTGAATGCAAAATTTAAAGTTAAAAGAACTAAAGAGTAGAAGAGATAGAGAAGGAAAAGAAGAAACAAAAGCATGGAATGACAAATGTGAAATAAAGGAGAAAGGAAGTCTGGGAAGCAGGAGCGTGGGAGAAGGGGTTTAAGATGAGGGACATATTGAAGGAGGCAGGAAGGACAGAATGGAGCCACAAGGTGCCCCCATTGGCCAGGTAGATATTAAGTCACCAACCACCTTGAAGCAGAACACTCACTTTACTATGCACGTTTAGGAAAGTTCGTAGTAACTTTAGGTACTTTCTACTTACTTCACTACTAACTTTAGTTACGAATTGATGGGAAGATGAACCATGACCATTTCAGATGCGAGGGTAACAACCTGTGGTTGGGTAATGACCACAACACCCAGAAAAAACTGAAGGGTGGGCACAGTCCCAGGTGAGGAGGTAGGAGTGGATGTGTCCAGCGAAGGGGGTCGGGAGGAGGGGGCCCTGCCCAGAGCACAGCGCCCCCAACTTCACCTTCAAGAAGGCACCTACTCAAAGGGGGGAGCTGAAGCTGTCTCATTATCCTGGAAGAGAAGGTAACTGATCCTTTGCAGACCCCACCGCTAACTCAGAGCTGTCACGGGCCCACTCGCTTTTCTTCAGGATACCCTTGGATCTCAGGCTGGGAGCCAAGGCAGGTGGGCTGAGAGATGACCTCCTGGGCCAGGGCTGAGAACCTCCAGATGCCATCTCTGCCCCTCCTCTGTCCCCAGCACACTGTAGAATTAGGCTTTTGGAGCTTCTTCAAGCTCTCAGCGTGCCTGCCAGGGACCTCAGGTTGCACGTCAGGGCTCAAGTGTGTAGGTGACAAATCATTCCTGCCACTGTAGGGATCAGCATCCTGCAGTGGGTTAGCACTCCAGCTGGTGCTGGACAAAAAGACAAAAATTCCGGTAGTGCCTTCCTGTCCAAGGCACAGCTAGATTTTATCTGGTTCTCACCACCCCACTGGTTTAATCTCCCTTCTGCTGCTCCCTTCCCCTAAAAGTTTTCTTTGTTATCTGTCTTCTTTCTTCAAGCCTTCATTCCATGTCCTCACTTAAGGGAACCTCCCTTAGCCAAACCCCCTTTCTCTCCTCTGTAGGCTGGTCGCCCCACTGCATGGCTTGTTACTTTTCCTGCCATTACTTCTCCATGGGCAGGAATGTATCTGATGTAATATGTTCACAGCAGAAAACACATCCCTTCAGACGCTTCTGAACACTAAACCAGTGTTTGGATGGACTAGGTACTCGAGCAGTATCTAGGAAACCATTTTCCTTTTGCACATCTGGTTTTGCCCTACAGCTCTCAACTCCAAATTCTTGGCATCCCATGTTTGTATACTTTCTAGGTTTTTGAAGGAGAGACGAAGAAGAAGGGATAGAAAAATAAATGAATAGTTTGGCGATACCCATGGATCATCAGACCACACTCAAGAATCAAATGTCTTGGGCTATGACGGACGGAGATGGGATCACCAGCACTGAGATTTATTTGCCTTCTCTTTGGATTTCTTAAAGGACCTCGTGGATTATTTACGGGCTCACTCACACAGCGCTGCTTATGCTACATCCATGAGCCCCCCGATAGCAGAGCAAATCATCCGATCGATGAAATTAATCATGGGACTGGATGGGACCACGCAAGGTAAGAGAGTCTGCGGTGAGCACACCTCCTGTGAGCTCCTTTCCTGGGCCTCTCTCTGTCTCCCTTGTGCCCCAACAACCTCACCCTTCTCTAATATACACCTTCACCTCAACGTAATCAATTTGCAAATCAAGCCATGTGTACATCAACAGTACACAGTACAGACTAGTACACAGTAGAAGTTCCTACTGTGCTGCAATGGGATTGGAGGCGTCTTGGGAGCTCTGGGACACAGGTTCAATCCCCAGCTCGGTTAAGGATCTGGAATTGCCACAACTGTGGCTTAGGTTGCAGCTGCAGCTCAGATCTGATCCCTGGCCTGGCTGGGTCCCGGGTCAGCCAAAAAAAGAGAATAGTACAGAGAACATATATGTACTAAAACTGCTATCATCACAAAAGAAGGGGGAGGATGCTTTTTGAAAGCAAAGATTCCCTGGCAGGTCATCTCTCAGCCCACCTGTCCTGCTCACAGCCCAGGACCCTCAGGGTGTCCTGTAGAAAAGCAAGTGGGCCTAAAACAGCTCTAATTCACCTCTTAATGTGATCAGCAAATGTGGATACTTTTGTTTAATTCGTTGTGTTAAAATGAAGCCGACCTTGGTGTGTGTTTGCCTGTGCTTTCTTGGGATTGTCACTTGTGTTTCCCTTGAGAACAGTCTTGCCAACTTAATGTTCACTTTTTTCATCCACCCACCCATCCATCTATTCATTCACTCATTATCAGCCAGGGATTGGAGAGAAGAAATCCTCTGTTGCCCATTCAAGGATATATGGATAAAACACACAATGATAACTTTCCTGCCATTTCTCTGATGTCAGGTCACCACAGCCAAGTTGTGCTACTTTGTTCAACTCAAATGAGCTTAATCTTCTTTTTGAAAAACTATTTCAGAGTTCCTATTGCGGCTCAGTGGGTTAAGGACCCGACATTGTCTCTCTGAGGATGCAGGTTCCATCCCTGGCCTCGCTCAATGGGTTAACCATCCGGTATTGCCACAAGCTGCGGCCTAAGTCACAGATGCGGCTCAGATCCAGTGTTGCAGGGGCTGTTGCTTAGGCTCGAGCTGCAGCTCTGATTCAACCCCTAGCCCAGGAACTTCCATATGCTGCTGATGGGGCCTTAAAAGGAAAAAAAAAAAGAAAGAAAGAAAAACTGTTTCATCAAAGGCTCTAGAAACTCTCTTTCTATCTTTCAGATTCAGTTTACAGAGCTTCTGCTACATATCACAGTGGGGGCAGCGATGAACAGGGCAGTTCTTGCTGTCAAGCAATCTAGTGAGTGTGTTTGTTTAGGAAGCAGCAAATTATCCTGGCCAAGACCTGCCCACGGGGCTGATGTGAAGCACTACACCGGCTAGTACCTCCATCCAGGCCAGCTTTTTCAGTAGAAGTCAGAAATTTTATTAAAGCAGCAGAATAATTTACTTGCATACAAATCTTACCCAGAAGGCTACTGTATAAGACAGACTAGAACGGGGCAGGTCTGCATGACGTAGTGTCTCCACCTACCTCCAAACTGATGGTCCCTGAAGCCCTTCCACTGAGCCCCAGGGCTCCCCAGGGTTAAACTGATAGGATGGACCTTTCTTTTTCACTAAAGCATGAAAGGGGCTTTCAGGGTGATTTTGTTCCTCCATGTAGAATGCGATGATTGATTGATCTCTAAGGTCCTCTCCAGCCTTGACATTTGGATTTTATGATGCTGTGTCTTATTGAATAGTCTGTGTGCAAAAGGAAATGAGAATTCAATCTATCCATGGTGCGGTGGTTAAGGGCATAAGCTGAAACAGCTGCCTGGACTCAATTCCTGGGATGCTGCTTAACTTGCTGTGTGGCCTTAGGTGAGTGACTTACCCCATCTGTTCAACCCTGAGTGAGTTCCTTCTCTGTGTTTCAGTTCATCCAGCTGTAAAATAAGGAAAAGAATATGGATAAGTTAAGGTACTTGTGAGAATTAGGTCAATGAAGGCACACAAAATCCTTTAAATTGTGACTGAAAACAATTCTACATATAAAAAGCCTTATATGATCACTTGCTAGGGTACTTAGTATTATTCCTGAGGTGTTCGAGAAGTATTTGGACCATGTCCCAAAGATGCTGTAGGAAGGATTCTTATGATGGTGTTGAGGTAAGACTAGATTTCCTTCAAGGTCCTGGATTAGTCACGAGAAGCTAAATTATGGCCATCTAACAAGTAAATGTTGAAAATCTCAGTGGCTTAAGTGAACCACGGTTTATTTCTTGCTCACAACAGATCTAATACATAGTGGACAACTCCCTGCACACTTCCCCTCCATAGGAAGTGACTCGAGCTGCTGCTGGCTTGAGGTTTGGCCATCTCAACACATGACCTCCGTGGTCACCGTGGAAGAAAGGCCATTAGCCTAGAAGTGACTTATCACCTTGTTAATAGTCCACTGGCCAAACCTAGTCACATGGCCCACCTGAACTGGGGGGAGTGGTGGTGGTAAATTAAGGGCATAAGAATCTTCCTGACAGCATGCATTTCTTTTCCTTTTTCTTCTTTTTTTAATAGCTGCACTCACAGCATGTGGAAGTTCCTGGGCCAGGGAGTGACCTATGTCACAGCTGTGGCAACTCCAGATCCTTTAACCCATGATGCCAGCCTGGGGATTGAAACCTGCACCTTTGTAGCAACTTGAGCCGCTGCAGTCAGGTTCTTAATCCACTGCGCCACAGCAGGAACTCCTACATGCATTTCTTAGTAGAAAATAATTGAGACTTAAGATAAAATGCAAGTTAAATGAATTGTCCTATAATGACCAGAATTATCCATTGGACTTACTTTAAAGATGAATAACCAGAAAAAAGTTACTCTGAAAATTAGCCTATGTCTCAGTAAGGATCACTAATTTCTCAGAGTTCCCATTGTGGCTCAGCAGATTAAGAACCTGACACAGTGTCTGTGAGGATGCAGGTTCAGTCCCTGGTCTTGCTCAGTGGGTTAAGGATCTGGCATCGCAGTGAGCTGCAGCATAGGTCATAGTTGCAGCTTGGATCAGGCATTGGTGTGGCTGTGGTATAGGCTGGGAGATGCAGCTCCAGTTGGACCCCTAGCCCAGGAACTTCCATATGATACAGGTGCAGCAGTAAAAAGGAAAAAAAAATTTTTTTAAGAACTACTAATTTCTTATGCCCCGTAGTGTACATTTTATTTTATTAGAATCAGTTGATCCACATGTACCCAACTTGACAATCTTTTCTTTCCTGCCTCTGGACGGTTTTACCACCTCCTCACAAACAGAACTCACTCTGTTTATCTGATCGAAAAGATCTGCAGGAAAATGACATTTCAGGATATGATCACAGGTCCTTTGATAACCATCTAGTATCAGTTTTTTCTTCTCCCAAGGTGGGCACGTATTGCTCTGGCTTTCCTTTAACCTTAAAATTAAAGAATTCCTCAGTTATTATTTTTAACCTCCCAGTTAAAGTTTCTCACTTCATTCTTCTTACCACCTTAAGAGAGAAAAGAAAGAAAGAAGAGAGGAGGTCATGTGTATGGTCTGTGTTCTTAGAGTCAAGATATAGGAGAATCAGGAAGAAAGATCGGACAGTTTCTTTTCAAAGGATTGAACAAAAGAAAGTGGCAGGAAAGAAAGCTGACAGAATCCTCAGCCAAGTTTCAGATAGTTCAGCCTGACACGGTTTTGGAAGCGTTCAAAAGACACTGAGTGAATGATCATGCTGGCCTCATTTACTACAATGCCTGCTTTAATTAGGATCAACAGGACGGGCTGGGAACGTTGCATTCCCTCACCACTTTCTACAGAGATAGACCAAATCTCAGGGTAAAGTTGCCCAAAGCTCAAAGGGCTGTACTGCGTCAAGCCAGAGCTGCTTACAGGGTCTGAGAAACCGCCCAGCCCTGAGCCTTCATCTTAGGCCCACTCCCCTGCCCCTGTGACTGGGGCCTTTCAAGGCTTTGTTTTGGGTTGAGTTTGGGGAGAAGTTGGCCAGATCTGTCCTTTGATGAATGTCTTCACTTTAATCTGCAAGGCAAACCATGCGCTTCAAAGAAAGGCAGGCTCCAGGAAGAAGGTCAGTGTTCCTTTGAAGCCAAGGTTCAAAGATGAAATAGCAGCCCCAGCGAAATGACAATGTTTATGCACAAACAGCCTCCTTCACTCTGCAGTCAGGCAGCTCGAGGAGTTACTGCACAGGCGCTGAGGGGCTGCCAGTCCCCCAGGTCTTCCACAGGCACCCAGACCCTTTCCACCTCCTGTTCTGTCACTCTGGGTCGCATAGTGAACCCAAAGGGGAGACTTGGTTTCTCCGTCCTAACGGATGTTGGGTAGCCCAGCAGCCGAAGCGATGCGGTAAGCCCCTCGAGGGCCCGAACTGTGCCTTGAATTCATTTGGTGTTGAGCGTCGGACCCTGTGCTCGGCTTAATGAACATGTCATGACTTAACTTCCCTCTTGCAGTCCCCTCGATTTCAGGTCAATGTCCAGACCATCTTGTCTAAATAAAATGGAGGGAATGTTGACCCCACAGGACTGGGCATCAGTCCCTCACCGGCTGTGGCAGCAGAAGTCACCCCTGGGTGATGGGCACTCCTCAGTGTTGGACCCTGCTTTTGAAGAGGTCCAGAAGGATGGCAGCTCTGTCATTTTCTCCAGCGAGACATGGCACTAGAAGCCACAACCATGCCAGCCACTCCCCTAAAGGCAGCGTCCTCCACATTTGGCTTATGATCATTTATTTACATCTTTGAGGCACATTTTTCAGTGAATCATCAGCTTCGTTTCTGAAGCTCCAATTTGGGCTCTCCTTCCTTCTCTTTCCACAGCTCTGGGAACCTTTCACTTCTCAGAGAAAATAGAAGTTGTATCATGTGGAGGATTTAGGGTGTGTGCCTCGCAGCCAGACTGCATGGGGCCAGATCCCAACCAATCTCTTGGTCCATGAATGGCAAGTGGTTTAAGCCCCTCTTAGCCTCAGTTCTGTCATTGCAACTTGGGCTTGCAGGGCAGATTAGGTGATGTAATATAGATAACTAATTTAGCAATGACACGACGTATAATAAACATTCAATCAAGGTGAACAACTACTGTTTGTTTTTATTTTTGTGGGGTTTTTTTCACCATACCTGTGGCGCATGGAAGTTCCTGGGTCAGGGATCAAACCTGTACCACAACAGTGACCCAGGCCACAGCAGTGACAATGCCAGATCCTTAACCCACTAGGCCACCAGGGAACTCCCAGTTAACTCATCTGCTTTCCCCCCTTCCTTCTCCGATTTTTCAAATAGTCTTGATGGGTCCTAGATTCTCCCTGTCCTTCAGGCCTTACATCTGCTGCATCAGCAAATCCTACAACACCGCCTTTGACATATACCCAGAATCTGGTCCCCTCTCAGCCTCTCCACCACGACCTCCATCAGTCCTCACCTGGCTCACTGGTGTGGCCTCATGAATTTTCTCCTCACTCTTGCCTTTGCCATTTCATGACTTGTTCTCTACACAGAAGACAAAATTATCTTTAAAAATGTAACTCAGGGAGTTCCCATGGTGGCTCAAAATTAGCTTTATGAGGAGACCAGCTGTATCCTTAACAGCCCACGCCCTCCTTGTCCCTAGAATCCCGACTAATATCCATGAGAATGTGGGTTCGATCCCTGGCCTCACTCAGTGGGTTAAGGATCCAGCATTGCTGTGAGCTGTGGTGTAGATCACAGATGCAGCTCGGCTCTTGGATTGCTGTGGCTGTGGTGCAGGCCGGCAGCTGTAGCTCCAATTCCATCCCTAGCCTTAAACTGCCATATGCTGCACATGCAGCCCTTACAAAAAAAAAATGGGGAGGAGAATGTAACTCAGATCAAATCACCCCTGCACTCGAACTTTCCATCGCTCCCCTTCTTAATTCAGTATGAAGTCCAGCCTGAGCCCTTCAAGGCTTCTTGTGACGTGGTCTTCCACGTTTCCCATCTCTGTTTCCCTCACTCCAAACAGCTGGCATTTTCGCTTGTCCCAGAATGTGGGGAACAGCACCCACAGGAGGTCTTTGCACTCGCTGGCCTTTGTAGAACGGCACGTCCAGCCAACACCTACATGGCCCACTCCATCCCTTTCCTCCTGGCCTTGCTCAAAATTAGCTCTATGAGGAGAACAGCTGTATCCTTAACAGCATACGCCCTCCTTGTCCCTAGAATCCTCCTTACCTTGCTTGGTCTTCAGAGCGTGTATGAACACCTGACGAAGGATGTATGCACCTGCTTATTTTCTGGTTTCCGTCACTTAGATGTAAACTCCAGCAGAACAAGCCCTGGATCGGTCTTACCCATCACACTGAGAACAGTGCCTGGAGGTTACAAGTCCTCAACCAATATCTGTTGAATCCTTCTCTCTCTCCCTCTTAGATCAGCAAATAAATGACCTTTATCTCCTTTGCATCCCTGTGCTTGGTTCTCTCCCCTTCCCACCTTCTAAAGGCACCGGCCCCTTTGCTCAACCATGAGCTTGTTCATTCCCTTCATCCTAAAGAGCTTCCCCTCACCCCTCATTCTGTTCCATTCTTCCCACCTCCCCTTCTTCCGCCTCAGCCATCAGCCCTCATCCTCTCCCTGGTTCCATGGACTCTGCTGGCTCAGAGGTTGTCCCTGCCCACCTGCCCTGCTGGCCCTTCTCCAGCCAGATTTGACCTCTCCACCCTCAGTCCGTGAGAACTGTCTAACCTTCTTGGTGCAAGATGCTCTTCTTTTCTTTCTTTCTTTTTTTTTTTGGGGGGGGCCGCTTTTTAGGGCCATACCTGCGGAATATGGAGGTTCCCAGACTAGGGGTCGAATTGGAGCTGCAGCTGCTGGCCTTCACCACAGCCACAGCAACACGGGATCCGAGCCTCATCCGCAACCCTCACCACAGCTCACTGCAACGCCGGATCCTTAACCCACTGAGCAAGTCCAGGGATCGAACCCGCATCCTCATGGATGCTAATCAGATTCATTAGCCACTGAGCCACGACGGGAACTCTGACTCTCTTCTTTTCTTGTTCTTTTGTCCCTGCCTGTCCTTCTTCTCCTTTCCCCATCTGCCTCTGCCAGAATCCCATCCTCTGCTCACTACTGTTTCCTTTGCACAAGTATGCCCTCCTCTTTCTTTTCTGTTGTGTAGAAACATGCTTCTCAAATGTGAGCCTGGATCAGAGTCACCTGAAAAGGCGTCGAACATCTTTTCTCCTCAACAGACAATGGATTGCCTCTTGGCTGCTGCACTCTTTATCTCACCAAAATGGCTTTAGGAAAAGAGAAACTCTGTGATTTCATCAGCTTTTCCTGCTGTTATTTCAGTGCTAGGCTGATGAGATAATCACCAACTTTATAAGTCACAAAACTGTTTTTTGCTATCATATGCATGAAAATGGTTGATCTGTTTATAATTGAGGGGCCAGTGGGGTTTCCCTAGAGAGGAAAACAGTAGTGGAGATTTACTTAAAAGTGAAAATGAAGACAGAGTTCTATTTCCTGACGTACAACATCCAATCTTGGTGTTCTACATCCTTGCTAATAAATCTCCTATGCTTAAACAATAAAGTTCAGAAAAATAAGATTTTTCTATTTTTCTTTGATGCCACGCTTGTCCCTCTTTGCCTCTAAACAGAAGGATTTTCTAGGTGGAAGGGGATGGGTCTGGATATTGTATAAGTAGAGAAAACT
Source organism: Catagonus wagneri (assembly GCA_004024745.2). Classification (NCBI taxonomy): domain Eukaryota; kingdom Metazoa; phylum Chordata; class Mammalia; order Artiodactyla; family Tayassuidae; genus Catagonus; species Catagonus wagneri. Next base: position 34,281,284 of record PVHT021183543.1, on the reverse strand, counting down.
GAAGGTAAAATCAGGATGGAATAGTGAATTGTGACCTTCCTGGAAACAAAGACCTTAGCTATACAGGACCCTCAAAAACACAGGAAATTTGACAGAGTGGAACACAGTGGGGTTTTCTGAGTATAGCATTTTAGGATTATTCCTGCAAAAAGATGACATAAATAGTATCACCACCATCCCTCCTCAGTTATTTTAGATATTATCGATCAAACTCAGATATTATCCAGGTAATTACCTCGGTTCTCCACTTTCAATAGGAAGAAGCAATAAGCTCAATGAGCCTGTCGGAGTATGGAGAGACAGGCTTTGCTGAACATTAGCTGGAAGGCCAATAAGAGAAGCATGGGGAGGAGTTCCCTGGTGGCTCAGTGGGTTAAGGATCCTACAACTATCAGTGCTGTGGCTTGGGTCGTTGCTGTGATTCAGGTTTGATCCCTGGCCCAAGAACTTCCACATGTCACAGGCATGGCCGAAAGAGAGAGAGAGAGAGAGAGAGAGGGAGATGAGGAAACTGAATCAAAAATTAGAATTAAGTACCCCCAGCCATTGTGCCAATACAGGAATTCTTCCTCAAATGGAGCTTCCTTCGCCCTTTAGAAAATGAGAATTGTGAACGGGGCCAAGATCTGAGGAGGAAGCATTCAATAGACAGGCTCCCCGACAGAAGGCCTCCTCCCACTAACCCTTTCTGAGGTTTTACTTCTTGCATGACTTGAGAGGTATGCAAAACATTCCGTCTGTGAAGAAGCTGCCACCTCGGCCCTAGAATTCTGCTTGCCCGTCCCACGCTGCTTTTGGCGAGGTTGGGGAATGAAGTCTCTCATCTAATAAGGATCATTCTTCTTTTCCCCTCTGAGGATCAGCCTCTGGGATGGAGAGGTTCTCCATTTCTGAACTGGTCAGCTTTTAAAGCCACTTTGTTTGTATTACAGGGTCATTATTTTATGCTGATGCTGCCCACCCTAAAATTAAAACTGAGTATTCTGGAGTTCCTGTTGTGGCTCAGTGGTAACGAACCCGACTATTATCCATGAGGATGCAGGTTCGATCCCTGGCCTTGCTCAGTGGGTTAAGGATCCAGCATTGCCGTGAGCTGTGGCGTAGGTCATAGACATGGCTGGGACATGGTATTGCTTTGGCCGTGGCCCACAGCTTGGGGTCGAATTGGACCCCTAGCCTGGGAATTTCTGTATGCGGAAGGTTCGGTCCTAAAAAAAAAAAATAGAAAAATACTGAATATTCTGTCCCTTTGCTGCAAAATGCCAGGTGCTATTTGCTGAGAATATCTGAGGGCTTAAAGATGACTGGTTTCTACGCAAAAGGGAGCAGCATTGGAAAGAGGGGAGTTCATTCTGTTCAGGGAAGCTCAGATCACGTCCAAAAACACAGAGCAGTCAAAGATCAAAAAAAAACAATCAGAATCATCTCCAATTTTCCGCAGCTTGCCACCTTCCCTCAGTTTTGACCCCCTGACCACCACGCAGGCCTCCTGGCCCCTGACCCCAGACACAAATGCCCTTTGTGCTTTCTGCAAGTCCAGCTCATCTCTCAGAACAGACTCAGACCCAAACTTGGAGACCAGGTGAAATGTGGACTCAGGACAGCTTGGAATGGGGGTTCATGCTGGAGTGACCCTTCTAGCTCCAGCCACCAACCCAGACAGACCATCTCTTACCACCCTTTCAAAAATATCACCCCCTTCCTTCTGGGTCACTCCATCTACACCATTATTTCTGCATCATTTTTCCTCATAGTACTTACTACTGCCTGGAATTATGTACTTGTTTCCTTGGTTATTGTCTGTCTCCCCCAGGAGAATACGAGTACCATGACAACAGGAACACTGTGCCCAAGCTCAAACAGTATATGTTGGCTGAATGAATGATCCCATTCAGTATAAGTTTCGGCCATATCCCATCAACTATTCACAGGCATTTGTACTTACAATTGGTATTTCCTCTGTCTAGAAAAACCTCATCTGTCCCCACAAACCCACTCTACTCATTATCTCCTGAACCCGTATTCAGTCTTCTAAGCCCTGTTGATGGCCACAGTCAGGAAATAATCCTTCTCTCCTCTCTCATGCAACCTTTTGCTCCCATATTAGTCACATGCACCTTTACCCAGTCCTCCAAATAGGTAGTGATTAGTTAATTAATTGTGCCTTAATCATCAAATATGTAAATGAATACATACTGAATAACCAGATTTGGGGTTAAGCATATTTCCTGACCAAGGCTTGGAATCTAAGCACCTTCTATGAACAATTAAAATATCATTTCTTTAGAGGTTTCTTATAGAATTATTTTGGTTCAAACACTGGGATTACAGGGAGTTCCCATTAAGGCTCAGCAGAAACAATTCTGACTAGTATCCATGAGGACACAGGTTGGATCCCTGGCCTTGCTCAGTGGGTTGAGGATCTGGTGTTGCCATGAGCTGTGGTGTAGGTCACTGACATGACTCAGATCTGGCATTGCTGTGGTGTAGGACAGCAGCTACAGCTCCGATTTGACCCCTAGCCTGGGAACTTCCATTTGCCTTTAGCGCAGCCTTAAAAAAAGACAAAAAAAAAATACTGGCATTATAATCACTTCCTTGGTAGGTACGGGCATAAGTCAAAAGTCCAGACTTCCTTTTCTATTCTTTTGATAAATGAATGGTTTTATATCATTACATATGCTAAGGCTTTGTCTAGACACCATCTAATACAGAGGTGAGTAAGCCAGATAATTCAAGCCATTGCTACCAAATAGCAGAAGCAAACGTAGAGCTTTTCCTTTAATTATCCTAGCAGTTAGCGGAATCCCTCACTTTAAGATTTCCTGTGGAGACACCATCCAAAGCTCAAAAGTGCATTTGACTCTTCTACACACGGTAATCAGCACAGACTGGACACCAGCTAATTGTCTCTGTTCGAGTTGAACTACATTTCCAAAATAGCGGCCAGCAGGTTTTCTTTAGTACCCAAAATGTTTTTTTTTTTTTTTTTAAACTGAGTATCCCACCTCTCCCCCCTGTCTTAATAATGATTCGCACTTAGGATTCTTTCTTTCTTTTCTCCTTTCTCTTTCTTTCTTCTTTCTTTCTCACTATCTTTCTGCTTTTTAGGGCCACATCTGCGGCATATGGAAGATCCCAGGCTAGGGGTTCAATCAGAGCTACAGCTGCTGGCCTACGCCACAGCCACAGCAACGAGGGATCTGAGCCGTGTCTGTTACCTACAGCACAGCTCACTGCAATGCCAGATCCTTAACCCACTGAGCGAGGCCAGGGATTGAACCTTCATCCTCATGAATACCAGTCAGATTCGTTTTTGCTGCATCACAAGGGGAGCTCCACTTAGGATCTTTTGACACTTCTTGGCTACTAGTAATGAGAGGCTGAGAAACTGAAATTCCCACAGAAATAGTAGGTTGTCCCTTTGCATCATTACCTCATGAAAATTAAAAGGGCATCGGGATTTTGAATCCTTGAAAATTTTCCATGGTATCCTTCTTTACAAAGTATCTTATTAGTGAAGGTAAATTGGTTGTGGTAAGAAACTCCAACATATAACACAGTTGTTGCTTATATAAAACCCAAAACGTGTGTTCCTGCTGGGCAGGGAGTTCTCTTCTAGGAACCCAGCCTCCTCCCATCTTGTGACTCCTCCACCTTCAACATGCAGCTTCCAAGGCTGCCACCAAAGGGGTGAAGAGCATAAAGGACGGTGTGTGTGAAGTTTTCAGGGTCCATAACTGGAACGTCCCATGCAATTTCTGCCCACATTCTACTGGCTTAACTCAGTCACATGACTTTACTTAGCCCTCAAGTATCCTGGGAATGCAGGTAGCCATCTGCAGTTAACCGTCTGCCTAGGAGAAGGAAATGGGCTCAGAGAAGAGCTAGCCAGTCTTTGCCAGAGTATTTAACCACGATCCAGGACAGTCTTTCCCCAGCCTTTCTGATGGACATATACTGTGGGAAGATATGGTATGTTTTAGAGGTTTCTCAGTTTTTCTCTATTGACTTAGTAAATAAACTCTTGACCTGAAATGGATAGAAGGAGCTAAGGGAAAAAAGAAAAAAAGTCCAAAGGATTGAAGATGAATCTCTTCCTTTTATAGGGACTCTCAGGGCTTGTAGTCTAGCTTTTACTACAACCACTTCTGCATCTTTCTCATAGGATCTAGTCCCAGGCTATGGTAGGTATTGAGATCAGTACCATTATTATGTTGCTATATTCCAGAAAAATGGACCCTGGGCATAATACTTCCCCAGAAAGAAACCAAAAAGACATGAAATTGAAGCAAAGTCAGGTCAGAACAGGAGAAAATGTATATTTTGGAAGCAGTAACACACTCACTTTTTTTTTTTTTGGCTGTAGCCATAGCATGTGGAAGTTCCAGGGACCAGGGATCAAAGCTGTGCCACAGCAGCAACCTGAACCACTGCAGCGACAATGCTGGATCCTTAACCCACTGTGCTACAAGGGAACTCCCCAGGACATTTTTTTGAAAGAGAGAATGTGATAAGACCTAAAATTTCAGATTGCATCATTATCAGAAAATTATAAATTGCAATTTAAAACTTGCAGTTTAAAAACATGGCTATTTAGGTTAGTTACCTGAATTGGGTTAGTTTATTGGGTGAGTTTATTTTGAGTCACCCCAACTCTCTCATTCAATTTGTTGGGGACTGTAGACTCAAAGGAGGCTAAGAGGCTTAAATAAGTATCAAATTTCTGATGTTCATCACATCAGCACCCAGCATGGGACTAATCAAGGTAAACCAGTCACAAGAGAAAACTGAGCTCTGAGCCTAGGCAGAAAAATAAAACCAGTGACTTCATATCCAAGTTGAGTTTATAGGAAAATATGATTCTACTCAACATTACTTGAAGCGTTTCATCTACTTTGGGAAGAACTAAAAGCTAGGTGCCTCTGTTCTCGTGTGCACGTGGGCAAATTCACTCGACATTCTAGTGCCACCTCTGGCATTTTTATAAAAATTTCTTTTCCAAAGGCTTACATTTCTGTTTTTTATTCAGTTGAGAAAGAGTGGTATACTATGGCAAGGTCTTTCAGGGACCTTTATTAATTTATGAACCTCGGCATTTTTCTTTCCTTTACCCTCTGAAGAGGAAACTTGAAAGGAAAAAAAGAGTAAGACAAATTATAATGCATTCATACTGGAAAATACAACCATGCCCCATTTTGAAGTTATTTTGTCTGGATTATTTCATTCATCCTGATCGTTTGGGAAATTTTATCGTGAGATTGGCAGGTGAGGCACTGACCCTGCTTCTAACCCGATGTGGACTTGGAGAAAGTGGCCTCTTGCCTTCCAGCTGTGACCTTGGACCTTTGCTCTGGTCCCTGGAACAGGGCACACATATTTTTACACTTGAGTTTGATAGGTTGAAAAAAAAAAAAACAAAACAGGAGTGACTAACTGGGAAGATTTAGGACTTTGAAGAGGGAATGAAAGGAGTACACTGGGTGACAGCAGTTCCCTCTCTAGTGTGGAATTTTCTCACTTTCCTCCTGTTTACATTTGACATAAGATCCATTTGCCAACTTCTCTCCTTAAGATATTGCTTTTCTGCAGGGCAAGCTCTTTGGGGGCAGCCAACTCCACTCATCCAAGGTTTAAACCATCAACCTTGGCTTGAGACTGTTCTTTTTTATTTATTTATATATTTTTAGAGGCTAACATTTTTTAACCTATTGGCCTGATTGTACACAGGCATATCTTGTTTTATTGAGCTTCAAAGATATTGCTTTTTTGGGGAGGAGGGGGTTGGCTTACTTTTTGCCCAGAATCTCCGTGAGAAGCAGTGAAAACCAGAAAGGGCTGCCACGAGGGCGATGGAACCCTCCTAATTAGGCTTGAAACGTCTTCTTGGCATCTACCTTGGCGGAGAGTTCAGTGAGGACAAAATTGACTTCCTACAAGTCCTTTCCCTCGCCCCAAGCCCAGCAACACGTTGTTAGTTCCATCCCGCGGATGTTCTGCAATGAATGCTGAGAGTTCTCAGAGAATTCCACCCCAAATGGGCCATCGGAGGCCGCTGGCGTCCCAGGCCCCAGGCATTTTTGAGGGAGGAACCAGCCGCTGCTTCCTAAATATATTTGCCACTTGGTCACCAGCTGGAGACGCAGAAAGAGGCCCAGAAAGAGACAGAAGGCACAGAGAGCTGCGTTTTCTAAACGGTTTCAGGCCACTAGCATTTCAGCAACAGCTAATGCAGAACAGATGGTGGGTGCCACGCTCCGCTGGCTTTCAACAGAGGGACTGCCTGCATCCATGATTAATCACCTGTGCTGGGGCTCGGGGTGGGGGGGCGGGCGGTGGTTTCTACCTGGCCTTTGTGCATGTGTGGACCTCAGGTTGGGGTTGGCAAGTGAACTGACAGGCGTTGCGTCTTTGCCCTATTGCTGCTTCCGTGCTCTCAGGACCATTGGGGTGCATCCAGTAAACTCGGAATTAGCCAACCTGTGGAACCCCGACCAGGAGGGGAAGTTTGTCTGGTTGTGCAGAAATGGCTCAAAAAAAGTTCCCTAATGTTTTCTCTCTCCATTTACTTCATCTTAAGAGTTAGCCAAGGCTAGAGTTCTATGACAGTTCAGCAAATTCTGCACTGGCTTTGAGGTCTTAAAAAAAAAATTTTCCCCAGCCAGAGCGTAAAGACAATCTGTTTGTCTTTTCGATGGCACTGGGGCAAAAGGATAATGTGGCCACTTCCTTCCTTCCGTCCTACAAACAAGATATCCCTTTACACCACGAGTCCTACAGAAGTTTCCTCTTCACTTTGGTTTCCTCTGGGTGGATGGACGCTGAGATGGGGGTGTTATGATGTAACCCACATGGAATTCTCTGCTGGTTCAGTCCAACCGGAGAAGGAAAGGACGTGATTCCAGCTGTGGGGATCTTTGAGGCTAAAGGGGAAGCTGCTGTTTCACCTTGATCTTTGTTTTCCCCGTCATGGGTTCGTTTTCAGCTAAGCAGCCAAAACCCCAAATTCGGCAAGTGCCTACTCCAGCCCCACTCTTGTTTGGGGAAGTCTGGGGAGAAAATCAGCTATCCCACCAGCCACATCTGGGGAAGATTAAGCAGGTGGATTTGTGGCTGGTGAAGGCCAGTGTGTGCTTTGGACTCAAGAGAGTGTATTTGTTCTTTTATTTCTGCATGACAAATGACCACAAACTTGAAGGCTTTAAACAACACCCATTTACTATCTCTCCTGGGTCGGAAATGTGGGCAGTTTCTTCTCTGCTCCAGAAAGGCTGAAAGCAAGGTGTCAGTAGCTGCCCTCTTTTCTGGAGTTCACACCCCTCTCCCGAGCTCACGCGGTTATGGCAGAACCCTGTTCCTGGGGGTTGCTGGAGTTAAGTCCCAGTTTCCTTGTTGACTGTCAGCCAGGGCCCCTCTCAGCTCCCAGACACTCGAATTTCTTACCATGCGGCTCCCTCTATCTTCAAAGCCACAGTGGAGACTCTCCAAGTCAGATCCCTTTCTCTTTCCCTGAATCTCTTTCTTCAGGAGGAGCCTAGTCCTTCTAAAAACTCTCCTGATTAGGTCTAAAATTTATTTCACTTTTATAAAATAGAAGAATTTTATGTAGTTCAATTTCCAGTGATCGCATGCTTCAGTTTGAATACTGAAAATAAAAATTATTCTGGTGGGAGTTCCCATCATGGTTCAGCTGTAATGAACCTGACTAGTATCCATAAGGATGCAGGTTCGACCCCTGGCCTCACTCAGTGGGTTAAGGATCCAGCATTGCTGGGAGCTGTGGTGTAGGTTGCAGGTGCGGCTCGGATCCTGAGTTACTATGGCTGGGATGTAGGCAGGCAGCTGCAGTTCCTATTCAGCCCCTAGCCTGGGAACTTCCATATGCTGCAGGTGCAGCCCCAAAAGACCAAAAAATAAATTTTTTTTATTCGAGTGAACACTTCATTTTGGGAGATAAGAAAATATCAAAAGCCATGTCCTGGGCACCAAAGAGACAAAAACTGAGGAGGATACAGGAACAACCAGATTGGCTGTAGACCCCACAGTTCACTTCCATTGACCACAGCAGCCCAGCCTTTGAGGGCAAATTCAAATAAGTCAGTCTAGTCTTTGGTTCAAATGAATGATTTTCAATATTTTTGAGCCACAGATTTTTTTCAAATGAAATCCACACAGAAGTCCATTTTATAAAAAAAAGGAAAAAATGTTTTTTGGACTTCCCTTAGCCGGTGGCCGGGCTTCTGTACGCAGTGAACTCTTTTAGTTTGTGAACTGTGTGAATTCCTGAATCATGGGGCTCACACCTCGTAAGAATGAGTTTCCCAGCTTCTTTCAAAGAGCTTATAACTCACAGAATCATAGGCAAACCAGAGCCCAGGTTAGCTGGGTAACACATAACCATCTCCCAGCCTTGGTTTCCTCATCTGTGAAGGGGGCCCAGAAGCACAGCTCCCGGCTCATAGTAGGTGCACAGGAGAGGTCCATTCTCACCTCTCCTTGGGAATTAAGCCCCTGATGGTGTCTTTGAGCAGCAGGGTGGGCAGGCAGAGGCAAGGGTGAGGTTCCCCAGGGCAGATGGCCATCCACCTCTGACGTCCAGCCTGCCTTGCTGCTCAATCTGACCCGTGCCCTGTTCCACACAGGGGCACAATTGAACTGCCTGGACCGTCCCTGGAACATGTGAATCCGTCTATGAATCATGCCTTAACCTTGGAATCCGGACATAAAAAGGGAGTGCTTCAGTGCCTGATAAAAATGTGTGTTTCTCTCCCCACCCAAATCCCAGCGCTGTTTTCTCCATCCCACTGGGAAGCTTGTCACCGCTAATGTGATTCTTAGGATTCTTGCTGCTCTCTAGCCTCTTGATCTTTCCTGAGATCTCTCTGCCCCCGAGTGAGTTGAAAACAAAATGTCCTGTCTGGTGTCCAGAGCTTAAAATAACAGACGCTGGGTTCCTGCTGCTACGGTGAAACTTTACTCCAAGGTTTCTCCCCAGGATCGCCCCCCTTCCTTCCCGTACACCCCTTCCCCCAGGCGGCGGGAGTGAGGGGGAGGAGGGCGGACAAGGGTGAGCATCAAACAAAGAAAAGGAAGGAGGCAACGGAGGGGGCCCTTCTCAGACCACTGCCAGTACTCTTGAGGATCAATTCAGTTGTTCAGAAAAATGGACTTCTTCAACTGTGAGGCACGTTTTACGGAAATTCCTCACTCCTCTAAAGAACACCACCACCTTTTCCAAACATCGCTGCCTAGGAGCGTGTTTGAGGTCCCAGGCTGGATTCTCCCCTGGTGGAAGGAGGGCGGTGTGTATTCCTGTACGTGCCTTTTTAAGCTTGGGGAACAGTTAGCAGTCCCCCCACTGTCCCCCACCTCTGAGGCACCCAGGGCTATGTACCTCCCCTCTGTTAGAGAGTCAGGCTGCAGAGTCTGTAGAAAATGGAGAGTTGGCTCACAAAGGCATCAGATCCGCCTCTTGTCCTCTCTCTTCCAGGGGGAAATGCCCTTTCTCCTTTTTTGGCCTGCCAGTGGTTTGAAGGATAAGAAATTTTCCTTCTTCTGCTTCTGACAGGTCATTCTGGGAGAGTCCACTGTCCAGGTTCTTAATGGCCCGCTAAAGACTGGGTTGACCCAAGCATGTTTTTGGAAACGCCAAGGCGATTGTTTTTATGGAGGGGACTGTCCAGCTTTGGGGTGGGACGCTTTGTGTTTTATTTGTTTTCGTTCCCCTGTCCCAGCTGGTTTTATTTTAACAGTATTGAGAGAAGGTTAAACCTGGTCCAGCTCTAAAGTAGGCAGAGCTAGAAATCTGAGTGGGTAGAATGGCTGCCCACTGGGTTCCTGCCTGTGAGAGGGGCCGGGTTGACAGCGAGGCTGGTCTCAAGTCCAGTGGACACTGTGGAGCTAGTCACTGTCGGGGAGCAAGTCACCCCACAAAGGTGGAGACCCCAAGCCCTTATAACTGGCGAGGTGTCATCCTGCCAAACAGGAGGCCGGAGCATACGCCCACCTTTGACTTCCATGTCCGGCCAAGAAGCATGGCTCTGCCAAGACACACTTGGGAGTCCCTAACACAGCCACACATGGCCGTGGGGGTGACCCACATGACAGCTGTGTCTGAGACATCTGAGTCTCTTTGGCTGCACCTTGTGACACTGAAACTCACGCCTGGTCTCATCCCCAGACGTCCTTATTTCTTTAGACTGGGGTGCAGCCTGAGCATGGAACTTTGCTGAGCTCACCAGTTGATTCTGAGGTACCACTGAGGCTTCTGAGACCTACTGCCAATGGAAAAATGGAACCAACCATTCAGGTATCTACGGCCCAGGCACAGGACTTAGCATGTTCCTGCACTAACTCCTTTATTCCTCCCAAATCTCCCAACCTTCCTGTGAGATGAGCTTATTTATCTCTATTTTCAGGAAAAACTGAAGTTTTAAGGCCTTCAGTTGTCCAAGTGGAGTTTTGTTCCTAGTCCATTTAACTCCAAAGACTTTTTGTTTTCCAGAGAACCCAGAATGCAGAAAAATAAGGCACTTGCATAAGCTCTGCATAAGAGATCAGATCACGTGCTTATTTATCTGTGTGGGGCCTTCCCTGTCTTCTATGTAATAAGTGGAAGAAGGATCAGAAACTACTTAATTAGGGATTTTTTAGTGTTGCGAAGGGGGAAAGTCACTACAGCGCCCAGCGCCCAATCTCCATGCCAGAATGGAGGACAAGTGCTAAAAGTCCCTTCTATTTTTCCAAAGCACTCTTCAAACACAGATCTCAAAGCACAACATAATTAATAAAATCATTCACATCCTGTCTAGATGAATAGCGTTTTATATGAACAAATTTCTCTCTGCCCCCAGGCCCTCCAAGAGTAGGAGAATGTTTCCAATTTTAAGAGTGAGCAATAGAGTAATTGAAAATATCTGTATCTTGGCCAACTCAAAAGACCTCGAAGGCATTTATAGTGACCTTATATGAGATAACATGGTGACCACAAAGTGTGTCATAATGGCTTGTCATCCATGCTGTGCTAAATTGTTCAAAGACAGAAAACACTGGGCAAGAATAAAACATTCAGTTCTTAAGAGTCAGCTCTCCCTGGGATCGATATTCTGATCTGCTTGGTCAACACTCCAAAGGATCTAGAAGCAGTATAGTGATGACATGAGCTTGTGATCCAGTTACTTGGGTTAATCAAGGCAGAAGGGACAGACGGGGCCAATTAAGTAGCTGGGGAGCCCAGTGATGAATGAATCATTATGGGTAAGTGCAAAGATAATGCCACTGGGAAAAGCAATTTAAATCACTCGTGCACTTTCAGGCCAGGAAATCCTTCTAGTCTTTGAGGGGAATCATCTAGGAATCATCCGACCCAGTCTGATGAAGTCATCTATTCATTGTGCAGCTAACAATCAACAAAAGAGCTGAGCGCACACGGGGACGAGCCATATGGAATGCATTTTGGTGGCTGGGATGTATATTGGTGCCTTCGTGTGAATTACCTTCTTTAAAATGTCTTACTCCAGCCCCTTTTCTTTTTCTTCTCTTGTCCTCAGTTTCCCCCTACTCCTTATGTTTTCATCTTCCTAAACACACAGTCCCAATGTATGCATGCAGTTTTAGGAGAAAATAACGACAAATATTTTCCCTCCTCATTTCTATTGTTGTCTTCAAGTAGGTTGCTCTCTGTATATGTACAAGTTTCCAAGGGACACTTCAGCATGTCATGACACAGTTCTTTTTTTTTTTTAAGCATAAAGGAAGCTGTGTTTGTGACACGAAATTTATGCAAATAGTTCTACACCTCTCAAAATCCCTTTCTTGCATGCATGTTGCAAGTCTGGAATTTTAGGAGAGAGGAATTATCTTTTTTGAATGAGGTGGATAGGGAACTAAAAGCCTATATGAATTAAAGTAAACCACACTTGCAATTACCTGTTTCTTTAAATCCAAAAGTCCCAACCAGGAACCCCAAAGAAAAGGTTATCCTTGACTGCCATATTGATAACTCCAATGAACTCTAGTTCACATGACTTATTTTCTCCCTCCCTGATTGTTCCTCCTTGTCTCCCTTTTAAGCTCATCTTCCTCTTACCAACCATTCAATGTTGGATTCTCCAATCCTTGTACTCCTGTTTTTTTTAGACAATCTATTAATTGTTCCTTCTTGCCTCGCCCCACCCTCAACAATAACTCACTGGTTCTCAACCACTCTGTGTTTCTGCAAACCATTGCACCTGTTCACTGTGCCAAGAATTCTTCGCTTTAGTTCTTTATCTTGTTGACATATGTCCATCCTTCAGATATCAGTTCAATCATCACTACAGACTCTCCTAATACCACTTAGCATTCTTTATCCATCAGAGTTGCAATTTTACGTTCATTTGTGTAAGTATTTGATTAATGTCTGCCTCTCTCACTGGACTATAATCTCTTCCCTGTTTCTTCTCTTCCCGTTGCTACTGACTGACCTTGCACTGCCTGCTTCTCTTCTTCCTGGGCTACCATAGTTTCTATTGACCAGTGGCTTCATCTGTCTCATAGATATGGATCATAAGCTTTTCTCTCAATGCCCCTTAATTTCTTTTTTTTTTTTTGTCTTTTTGCCTTTATCTAGGGCTGCACCTGCAGCATATGGAGGCTCCCAGGCTAGGGGTCTAACAGGAGCTGTAGCTGCCAGCCTTCACCACAGCCACAGCAATGCGGGATCCGAGCAGTGTCTGCAACCTACCCCACAGCTCACGACAATGCCGGATCCTTAACCCACTGAGCGAGGCCAGGGATCGAACCCGCAACCTCACGGTTCCTAGTCGGATTCGTTTACCACTGAGCCACGACAGGAACTCCCAATGCCCCTCAATTTCTAGTCCTCCTCCAACTGTTGGTTCTCTCTAAATTTTTTCCCTTCACACTCTACCAGTAAGACAGCCTTCTTGGTTTAATTCATACTTATTACAGCTTTGCCAAACTTCCTATGATAGACCAACTCATGGCTCCCTGGCCAATATTCAAATGGACTTCTCTTGGGTCAATGTGTCCTCCACCCATGGACTGTGGCCAGCATGGTTGAGAGAGCAGCTTTCTTGAAAAAGTACGATAAACCAGATACCTTCTTCATCACAATATGTTTTCTGAGAACTGTCAGGGTTGGGGAGGGATCTTGCTGGTTAAGTAGAATTGAGTGAAGAGATAAAGAGTAGTAGCAGAAAACAAACAGGGATAGCTTAAGCATTCAACCTCCTCGTTGGGTGGTGTTGCCCTCAACCAAATCTCCATTCCTTGGCATATGCTATTAACAAATTAAGATGTCACAGCAGTCAAGTCCATTTAGATCTGATGAGCAAAGTAAAACTCTCAAGGGAAGATCTAAAGTATTTGGGGAGTAATAGAACCCAATGAAAAATGTCATATAAATAGATTAAAAATACCTGGTAAGGGTAAGGGCTGCCTACTTCTTGTTCATCCTTACTCCTTGGGTGCAGCCCTTCAGATCACCCAACCTGAAGTAAGGGGTTCACTAGTTTTCCCCTGTGGCAGGCCCTGGACTCTAGTCCTTGATGCTGCATGCTATGCTTTTACAACATGAGACTGTCAAAATCTTGTTCAGATACTCAACTGCTCAACTGTCTCTACTAGAAATATGTGGTATAACAATGGCTATAACAGCTGTTGGAAATGAGTTTTACTGAGCTTGAGGAGAAGATATGGCCACCATCCATTATGTAGGTGGACGTCATCAATCACTTCTACTGGACAGACCACCATAAGGTAGGGGGTTAATGGCACAGATTCCAGAGTCCAACTGCCTGGATTCAAATCTGGCCCTCCCAGCTACCAACTATGTGAATGTGGGTAAATTTCTTGCCTCCTCGTCGTGTATCACATGAAATTACAGCGTCTACCTCAATCTAGTTGTTGTGAGGACTAAATAAACCATTAAATGTCAAGTGCTTATAACAAAGTTGACATTATATATTTGTGAGCTACAATTATTACTCTTGATATTATTCTTCTCCTTAAAGGTCATCCCATCCATTTATTGGCCACCTGAATTAGTCAGGACACATTTGGTTGTAAGTAGTAGAAATTCAGTTCAAAATAGCTTAAGTAAGAAGCAAGTATCCATGAGGATGTGGGTTCAATCCCTGATCTTGCTCAGGAGGTCAGGGATCTGGCACTGCCATGAGTTGTGGTGTAGGTTGCAGATGTGGCTCAGATCCTGCTTTGCTGTGGCTGTGGAGTAGGCTAGCAGCTGGAGCTCCAATTTGACCCCTAGCCTGAGAACTTCCATATGCCATGGATACAGCCCTAAAAAGCAAAAAAAAAAAAAAAAAAAAAAAAAAAAAAAAAAAAAAAGGACTCTGCTGTCTTGTGCCTTGGCTTTCTTCTGAGGCAACATCATTCTCCAGCAGGTTTCCTCTATAAGGTGGCAATGATGTAGCTTGAGGTTGGCCTCATTTTTACCTTTCTTCCTCAGTAGATGTGAAAGACTAGTAGGGCCAGGTTGTGTTCCATCACTGAGTTAATTATCAGGGGCATGGAGTGTTACAGCAGGCCAGACCCTGGTCACATATTACCCCTATAGCAAAGAGGGAAGATAAGACCAACTCTACCTGAACATCATGGTCCCCTGGAGGAAGGATACTGAACAGGAGATTCGCACTGCTCAACTCTTTGTCAAGGCATGATCTGGGTCAGTTCTCCAAGAAGAAACTAGAAGACCATGACTGACATAGTTACTGAAATTTTTATCCATTTTCCATTCCAAAGAGTTACAGATACCTAGGGGTGATGTTCAAAATACTGAGTAACTGGCAGAGTAAGAGATGATCAGTTTGAATGGATGCCTGATCAATCAGAATGGAGGTCAAGTGTATCAGCAGCATTTCTGCTGAATAGCAGTTTGCATCAAATGCAAACACTGGAGTGATTTCTAGAGATCTTAAATATCCAATCCTATTCAATCCTCCTTACTGAGCACTCTCTAGCTTTGGCTAGTTTACTCATTACCTGATTAGAGGCAGACAGAAGTCTCCAGAACTCTTTCTAGACTTGTTCCCTTTGGTCATCTCCTAATGTGTGTGACTTCCACACTGGGACCCACTCTTGGGACAGAAGCTAAGTTTTGAACTAAAGCACCAATAACCTCAAAATGGGAACACGTATCTTGCTGTACCTTCTGCTGGGGGCCGACACTGTCATTTTTCTGCTTGGGGAGAGCAGAGTTCCCTGTCTTCCCTTCCCTCCATTATTCTACATGCTAGATACCTCACAAAACAACCCTTGTCTCTGCTGGATCTATTTTTGTACAGGGCTGTGCTACCCCTTTAAATTCAGATTGGTTGAAATGTTCTTTGAAAAGAGACCTAGATGAGGGGCAACTTAATGGGCCATTTCAACATGACTAAAAAGCCTCAGCCAACCACTGCTGTGGGGTGGAGAGAGAAAGACAGAGAGAGACATGTTGTCATACTCCCTTCTGAACTAACAGGTTTATAGTACTTAGTGCAGAGCCCACATACACGAGGCATCTAGTAAATGATAGTTTATCTCCTCCCTTCTTGCTAGATACCCATTCTGCTCCCCTCCCACTCTGCAGCCTAGCCTGGCTTCAGCTGCAAGCAGAACCTAGCAACACCATCCCCTCTGGATCCTGCTTTTCAGGCTCAGGGCAGGTCCCAGCATCAGTGCCCACACTGCTCACCAGGATATATGTCCCCACCCGACTCTGACCCCCATCCGGCCATTAGTATTCAAGCCTGCAGAAAGACTTAAGAACACTTGCCAAGACAGTCTAACCTTTGCTTCCCTCTTCTAGGTGGGAATTGATGGATTTCATGCCTGTCTCCTTTCAGGGTTGCAGAGAGTACAACAACTTGCAAAAAACACAAGATACTTCAGACAGAAACTGAGCCAACTGGGATTCATCATCTATGGCAACGAGGAGTCTCCCGTTGTTCCCCTGCTCCTTTACATGCCTGCTAAAGTGGCGTGAGTATCCAGCAGTCTCTGAGCAGAACACCTCAGCCCCAAGGTCATCTGACAGAGATGGGGCTTCTGACACCAGGAGGCTCCTTCAGCACAGGCGCTGCTTATGCACTTTGAGTATGGTGCTGAGTTCAGAATTCACTTGTCCAGCTTCTCAGAAGCCACCTCCAGTCCATCAGAAAGGCCTTTTCATGGGTCTTATGGCTAGAGAGCACCCCAACCTCCAAGCTCGGTGAATTAGGGGGAGTCACTTACCAGCCCACCCTCACCCCTACCAGGGTCTCGTCTGTAATTACAGATGATCCTATATGACTTCCCGTCCCAAGATCTGTCTCAAGGAGAACTTCAAAAGACCATCTCTCCTAACATCCAAATCAGCATTACCAGGCTCTGTGCTTTTTCCCACTTTGTCCCATCGAACCCTCATGGCCATCCTCAAAAAAAGGCAGCTTGAAGTATCTGTCCCCTAGTCAGAAGATACTTCTAATTAAAGATTATGGCAAGAGCAAGGAGGAGCTGCATATTGCTTGGATAAAAGATAGAGACCACCTATTTCTTTTCTTCTTTTTCTCTTTTCTTTTAAGGGCTCACCTGCAACATATGGAAGTTCCTGGGCTAGGGGTTGAATTGGAGCTGCATCTGTAGCCTAAGCCACAGCTTGCAGCAGTGCCAAATTCTTAACCCACTGAATGAAGTCCAGGATCCAGCCAGCATCCTCATAGATACTGGTCAGGTTTTTAACCCACTAAGCCACAACGGGGACTCTGAGATCACCTAATTCTCGTTATTGAGTTCAAAGAGACCTCCAGAACTACACACTGGCAGAAAGGTTCCTCAAGGGTCAGGGAAGGGATGGGCACTAGACCATTATTCATCCTGTCAACTTCCCAGAGACCCTCATGCTAGAACCCATCTTGGCTAAAAGATGCACACACAGGGGAGGCTCAAGGCCAGACGAAGCAATGTAATTGGCCAGAGGAAGCCTGGAAGAACTGCCCCATACAAGCGATTTAAACCACCTCCAAAGCACATGTCGCTTTCTTCCTCTCTTGCTCTTTCTCTGTCTGTCTCTGTCTCTTTCTCTCTCCAGCACCCCCAACCAGAGCCTCCTTGTGCTTTCTCCACACCTCTCTTCCTTCTCTTCTCTCTCTCTTTTTTTTTTTTTTGTCTTTTTGCCTTTTATGTAGAGCCACACCCACGGCATATGGGGGTTCCCAGGCTAGGGGTCTAACAGGAGCTGTAGCTGCCGGCCTTCACCACACCCACAGCAATGTGGGATCCAAGCAGTGTCTGCAACCTTCACCACAGCTCACGGCAACGCCGGATCCTTAACCCACTGAGCAAGGCCAGGGATCGAACCTGCAACCTCATGGTTCTTAGTCGGATTTGTTAACCACTGAGCCACGAAGGGAACTCCCTCTTCTCTCTTAATAAACACTTTATTTGCAATACACACACACACACACACACACACATACACACACACACACACACACACACACAGACGGCAGCTTTATTTTGTGTGGGGAAACTGAGGCTGAGAACCGTTAAATGGCTTTCCAAAGTCATAGAGGTCAAACAGTAGTAAAACCAAGAGGCAAGCCCAAACCTAGGCTTTACTCCAAAGCTCTTGGTCTTTGCACCAAATGCTAAGGCCTCTCCTGTAAACCTGTTTGGGGTTGTTTACCACTGATTTCAGCTCTGAAGTTGAGCATTAGTGACAACTACAGAAAGAGAAACAAATAATGACTTTTTCCCAGTATGTCATAGATGGTGTACACATGAGCCATTCTCCAGTCCGCTGGAGACTCATTAATAAGTCATCTGTTATTAAGAGGAAGTTAATTAAAAACCATTTCTAAAGCTAAAGTGTGCACGTCTGACCAAGTACAAGGTAGAAAGTAATTTTCAGCATATGTTTATCAGATTCTAGATGCCTTTTAACACAACCCAATTGTTGGAACTTTCTGTTTGGTTCTTTTGGTCTAAACAGCCTGGCAGAGTGTTAGTTCTTGGACTATTAGTTGAGAGCTCATGATGGGTAGGAACATCATATGTCCCCCAAAGACTGATTCTTTAGAGTACACTCTTTTGTCATGTCAACACAGCAAAATAACAAGCAGTTAAAATACACACATGAGTTGCCTTGTGCAACACCACCTCTCACCCCTCAGCTTTTTGTTCATGGGTCTGGGTCAAGAAATCAATGCCTGGAGTGGCTAAGAAGACAGTGTGCTTCAGAAATGTCATGGGGTACTCTTCTGGGCTAATGGCAGGAAGAGATGACAAGTGATTCCAAGGGGAAGATGACCCAAAACTCGTTATGATCTGATCTTGGATGACATAAAAGAACACCCATGTTTACTCAGAGTGGTTGTGGAAATGGTGTGTTCTGATCCCTCATTTATCCCATCATCTAATATTTTATGATTAGCCCAAATGAAGACACCAGAAGTAAACTTGTGTCATTTTTGAGAGTGTCAAGTACACTACATGGAGGGATGGTAGCAAGGAAGTGTACTGGATAGTTCCTACTTGGAGGATGCAAGCTGGAATGAGAACCTTAATGGGCTGGGAAAATGAGTCCATCCAATGAGAAGAGTCCATGAAGAATGAAAACAAATGCATTTCAAGGCAAGAATTCAACTGCATGATAACAGAACAAGAAAGAGAGTTCCCCTCCTTCTTTATATGTCAGAAGCCAGACTAGACAACGCCAGTGTGAACAATGAAAATCAACCTGAGAGGGAATTTCTTGGAAAAGATGTGTTCTAGGGTATAATGAGATGTTTGGAATGAAAAAGAATTTTGACTCCACGTCATCTTAGCTGGAGGATCTAGGACAAGTCAGCCAACCTTCTGAAGCCCCATTTGTTTCATATGGAAAATGGGATAGAATAGGAGCTCATTTCATAAGATCATTTGAAGATTAGACAAGATGAGGTCTATCAGCATTTGGCATGTTGCCTCTTGGAAAGGAGCTACTCAATACTGGCGCTTTATTATTAATAGCATTAGTAATGTATATAAAGCAGTAAATGTAGTTCTTATTATACTGTAAGCACTCAATCAGTGATATCCATTATTATTACTGCTACTACTACTGCCAGTGCGATGATGATTATTGTTAGTTTCAGCTGTGTGTAAGATTGAGTCATTGTGTTTGCAAGGCTTTTCAAAATAATTATTGCAATCTTTGGTTCTATTAATAAAAATAGAACTTCCAGGAAAATGACAGGAAAAGATTCTGCTGTGTTCTGCATCAATTACGCTATGTTGGACCCTGGATAATGTGTCAAACTACAAGTGCCTTGTGGTGTAAGATAGTTTTCAAGGAGGAGCTAATATTGGTGAATGTTAATTCAATTCTAAGGAAGGCTTTTTTTTTTTCCTTTTTAGGAACATACTTGCAGTACATGGGGGTTCTCAGGCTAGGAGTCAAATCGGAGCTATAGCTGCTGGCCCACCCCACAGCCATTGCAATGCAGGATCCGAGCTGCATCTGCAACCTATGCTGCTGCTGGTGGCAATGCCAGATCCTTAACCCACTGAGCAAGGCTAGGGATCAAACCTACAACCTCATGGATACTAGTCAGTTTCTTAACCCATTGAGCTGCAAGGGGAACTCCCCAAGGAAGGCTCTTAATTCCAGTGATCACCCATGGAAGGTAGAACGCTCAGCCCTAGTTTGCAGAGGAAGACCCCAAGACACACAAAAGTCAAGCTACTTTCTCAGGGTCACTCATGCTGTAGGTACTAGAGCCCAGAATTCAAGCCAGTTCCATTTGACTCCTAAATCAAAGCTCTTTTCAGTGCTCAGCACAACCTCTTAAATTTTTGTCCACAGGGCAAAAATACACATCTCATTAAAGCAATGCAGAGTGTAAGTTTAACTCTCCTCGATGTCATCATTGGTGAATCAAAAGGCATTGATCACTATAAAGAGAAAAATATCATTATTTGGGTTGTCTAAGGAAACTTAGAACAGGTTAGTTACAAAAGGCCATATTATCTATTGTTGAGAGGAGTTGCTGGCAAGAACTTGCATGCTGTCAGCTCTTGTTTCCGTCTCTGCTGTTTCATCAATGGAAAGTTTATACGCAGAGAGGTTTTTGAAACAGGGAGATAATTGTCTAAGCCACTGGATGAGCACTGTTTTCATTTGCTCATTTAAAAACCTTTGATTTTATTAAAGAAATGTGATTTCTCTGCATTGCCACCTACCACGGGTTGAAAATATTATCTCTAGCCAGGGATCCTTCTGAACAAAGTCCTGTTGCAACTGTACCGCTATGGAATCTTCTATGGAGTTTTGTATAATGTGATTTCACCCAGAAGACATTCACTTAAATTATGAAGAGTGTATTGTATTTATCATTTGGTACATTTTCTATCCACGGGCCTCATCATACACTTGGAGGATGGTGGTGCTCAGAATGCAGTGATGCTGCATGCAAGGCAGTGCTGATATTTTATTATTTATTATCATTATTCACGTAGTTTCATTTCAGCCTATGCTGGCTCTAATTTGCTTTGGGGAGTACAAACCCAGAGGCTCATTATATAATGCCGGGGGGCATTCACAGACATTAACTAAAGGAGGCTAGGTTTAGTCGTGTAAGTTTTAAACTCAGAAGTGCTCCGGGGAGGCCTCAGATCAGCCTAATGAATCAGCAGTCATATATTTCGCTCTATATTCTTTGGCAAAACTCACTTCCTCTGGTACAAAGAGAAAAGTGCAGACAGTGAAAACAGCCTTTTGGGAGGCCTGAAAACTGGCCCGAGATCATGGGTCAGGTGGTGTGTCTTCCAGCAATAGAAGCACTCGACTTGTTTCTCAGACAATTACCAACTCTTATCCTGTGTAGTTCCGTGGGCAGCCTTCCATAGGGTGATCAAGAAAGAGAAAGAATGGCCTGTTTTCAAGCTCCCTTGGTTAGAAAGCTCACTCTCCTCATAGCCTTCCCGGTGCAAATCAAAGGCTGAATCTTGCCTTGCCTGAGCCGGGGGGGCCAGGGAGGGGTGTGTTCGGTAGTCCCTGCAATCTCCATCCCTTTCTTTGATGACCTGCGTTCTGCAACCAAAAGGCAGACAGCTGAATGGGAGGGAAGAGAAAGGACCAGTGGCCCTCCCCTCCACGTCTGTGGCAAGGATTCTTCCTGAGTTGTGACAGGTTTCTGCGGTACTGTCAGCTCGCAGCCTGAACTAAGACACCAGCCACCTCTTAATGCTAAGAACAGATCTGAGATGTTTACCCTGCTGGCAGGCAGAACCTCCCACTGATTAAGGATTCCTGCGGAGAGCGACAGAACACAAAGGGGTGGGGGGAGACTCATTTGGGGGTGCAGGCCTATGTCTGACTTTGGATCTTAGCACAAAACTTCTACTGACTTTGAAGGCTTGATATGCTAGAGTCGTTACCGGGATGAGCTCTGGAATAGAAAGAGGCTAGAAGGGGTTCAGGGGCAGGAATAATAACTTTAAAGGGTTTTACTTTGTATCAAAGAGCTCTGTGGTTCTATGACCTATATATCCTATTGGCTGCATCTATCCACCATCTCCATGTGTGCACATTTCTTTGCCTGCATCCCCCACTCCCCCTTAATCCAGCCAATGGATTTATTATCGCTGAACATACACATAAAAAATTGAGGAGACTTGGAGTTCCCGTCATGGTGCAGTGGTTAATGAATCCGACTAGGAACCATGAGGTTGCGGGTTCGATCCCTGCCCTTGCTCAGTGGGTTAACAATCCAGCATTGCCGTGAGCTGTGGTGTAGGTCGCAGACGTGGCTCGGATCTGGCGTTGCTGTGGCTGTGGTGTAGGCCGGCAGCTGTAGCTCTGATTCGACCCCTAGCTTGGGAACCTCCACATGCCACGGGTATGGCCTTAAAATGAGAAAAGACGAAAAAAAAAAAAAAAATTGAGACTTTTGGTATTTCCTATCTCTGGTTTGATGGAAAATGAGACCTTTGTCTCTGGAGTGGGAACATGGCTTGGAGTTGATGCTGGTCCTAAAACTGTTGCCACGAAGTAGAGCCTTCTTAAAATTTCCACACTGTGTTATTGGCATTACGTTTTTAAGGCAGGAGTTCCCATCGTCGTGGCTCAGCGGAAATGAATCTGATTAGCATCCATGAAGATGCAGGTTTGACCCTTGGCCTTCCTCAGTGGGTTAAGGATCCATCTGGCATTGCCGTGAGCTGTGGTGTAAGTCATAGACACAGCTCGGATTTGGCATTGCTGTGGCTGTGGTGTAGGCCAGTGGCTACAGCTCTGATTCAACCCCTAGCCTGGGAACCTCCATATGCGGCAGGTGCAGCCCTAAACAGACCCCCCAAAAAGTTTTTAAAGCATATAAAAGTTTGCATCTAATAGATATTCATTCTTTATGTAATTGCATTGTGTTATGGTTTTTACTGCTTAGGAAGCCCGCAGACAAAAGATGCAATGTGTACAGACTTGTTTAACCGAGGTCACGTGCGTCAGCATTTTCTGCTTGCTGTCAAAGACTGTACATGCAATTGTCTAATGAGTGTGCCAGGCCCCACAATATACACACTCAGTTATGGGTGCCATCAAGGGACTGGCTGCCACATTTCCTTGTCAGTTGTATTTGACAGAAGTTCCATTATTTCAATCATCTCCTACTTGTTATTTAAAAAAAAAAGTAAAACTAGCCATATTCCCTTTTTTTTTCCCCTGTGTAATTCTGTCATCACTCAGTTAACCTCCTTTTTTCACCTTCCCCTTAGGGCTTTTGCAAGGCATCTATTGAATAGATATAAAATCGGTGTGGTGGTCGTTGGATTTCCAGCCACACCCCTCGCGGAAGCCCGGGCTCGGTTTTGCATTTCAGCCACACATACACGGGAGATGTTAGACAAGGTAAGTATCACAGAAGCAGCAGGACTGGGTCCTCGGTTTCTGAGCATGTTTTTTGTTCGTTTTAGTTTTGTTTTTTCTTTTAAGGCCATACCCACAGCATATGGAAATTTGCAGGCTAAGAGTTGAATAGGAGCTGCAGTTGCCCGCCTGCACCACAGCCACAGCAACACCAGATCCGAGCCATGTCTTCAACCTACACTGCAGCTGGAGGCAACACCAGATCCTTAACCCACTGAGCCAGGCCAAGGATCAGCCTGCATCCTTATGGATACTATGTCGGAATCTTAACTTGCTGAGCTACAATGGGAACTTCTGAGTACATGGTTTTATTGAGCTCACTTGGGTTTCCCTGAGTTTGCCTTGGATGGCATGAGAAAACAACGCTAATGACACTCAACTGTTTTAGAAAAAACAGAGGTATCCAAACAATGCCCGACAATGTATCGACTCACCAGGCAAAAGAGAAAATCAGCTCAGAGGCTTAATTCAAGTTCATGTTTCCGTCTCACAGCAAAGGCCGATGAAGAGCCAGACATCCTGCTCTTTCCTTGTTCTTAAATGGAGATGCTGATCTCACGTATCATTGCAGCATGAACTGCCTGCATCCTGATATTACTCATAGTTACCACATCCATCATAGGAAAGCATCCAAAAAGCAACCTGTTGGAAAGCCAACAACAGAGAGAGGTCTATCATCTGAGCTAGTCCTACATGAGGTGTAAATGATTTTAAAACCACATTGTGCCGCCCTTTGATTTCAATCTCCATGTGCATGAGAAATACCAGAGAACCAAGCCAGGTCAGTCAGTTCAGGGTTGATGAAACTGTCTCGTAAGACCAATGCAGTTGAGCAAACAGTATTGGCTGTCTGATATATGCAAAACCCTGGGGCAAAAAGTCAAAGAGGACTTACTATAAGTAAGTACCTCATAATAATACCAGACAGAATAAATTCATCTTGGAAAAGAAATATAGACAGTTGCAAGAGCGTGAAGATGGAATGAGTTATTACATAAATGGAGCTATTTGAACAAAACAAGAGATGACAAGGTCAAGGGCAATGGAAACAGAAGAAATGGATCTAGGAACATCTAGGAACAGATATTATAAATGCATGGAGCTGCCAAGACTTGGCAAATATTTGGGTGCAGGGCATATGTGGGACAAAGCAATCAAGAGCAATTCAAGGTCTCTAGCCCTCCAGAGAATGGAAAAAGGGCAACACTAAGCATGTCCCTGAGATAAGGTCTATAGCAGGGAATAGCAAATCATCAACAGGATTAAGGAATGAAATGAGCTCAGTTCTAGACCTGTTGGGATTATATGTCTATGGGCCATCGGTGGAAAAGAAAATCAGATTCTAGCGTTTAGGACAGTATGAAAGGCTGGAGCTGCTGTAATTTGAGGACCTGAGGGATCATTAAAGTCAGTGGTAGATGATATAACTGTCCAACGATGAGTGAATGGCAGATTCCAGCAGAGTGCCTACATCCTAGAGTGGACGTAGGAATCACAGACGAGGAACTAGACTTAGATGGAGTGAGAACAATTGAAAAAGCCATGAGCTAGGATAGTGCCAAACACAGTAAAAAGGAAAAAGCTTCAAGGAAGGGAAAGATCAAACGTCCCCACAAAACAGTAGCAGGTTTAAATGGAGTGAGAGAAGAGAAGAAACTGTTGGATGAGCAATTAGTAGGAGCTCGATGTTCCTCAGAGCAGACAGTTTTAGGAGAATGCAGGGAACAGAAATAAGGACACAAAGAATTTTAAAAATGAAAAGGATACTTTGAGCTTGCATTAAACACACACACACACACACACACACACACACCCCTCCATATCTTTCTGCTCCAGCATTATATTCTTAAGACTTACACCAATGTGCGGTACACAATAGGTACACAGTAACAATTTATCAGGTGACCTGTTAACAACTGAGCTAACTCTAGGTTTTGAGATGATGGGAGAACTTTCCTGGTTTTGTTCTTTATACCTTTCTGTATGGCCCAGGTTCTGTAAAATGAGTATATATATTTTATTGCATTAATTTTAACAAGTTGTTTCTCTTAAATGTAATGCTTCAGGAGTAAGAAATGGTAAGGGAGTTTTTCAAGATGTTTGTAAAGGCAAGAAAAATAGGTTTAGAAGAAGCCCTTGAAAGTGGGGAAAACTTGGAGTTCCCGTTATGGTCCCTGCTTCCTCAGAATCACCTCAGGCACAAGTCCCAATGTGATAAGTAGCCCTTTCCCCTGTGATGAAGATGGTTCTTCTGGAGTGTTTATTCCACAAGCTGGAGCAAGCTGAACGAACGCAACTTTGAGTATTGGTGTGTTCCGGGTGGTTGATCAGCAGGCCTCAACATAAATCCACTTATAGATTATAGACACATTACCCTTATATTATGTACATTTCATAACAGAAGGCTGAGATATCACCTCACAGCTGTCAGAATGACTATTATCCAAAAACGCACAAATAATAAATGCTGACAAGGATGTGGAAAAGACAATCTTTATAGACTGTTGGTGAGAATGTAAATTGGTGCAACCACTGTGGAAAATGGTACAGTGGGTTCTTAAAAAGCTAAAAATAGAACTACTATTATGATCCAGCTATTCCATTCCTGGGCATATCTTAAAAAAAAAAATACCAAACCACTAATTTGAAAAGACACATGCACCCCAATGTTTGTAGCATTATTTTTTTTTTTTTCCTGATCTCTTTAGGCCCATACCTGGGGCATATGAAGGTTCCCAGGCTAGGGGTCAAATCGGAGCTGTAGCTGCTGGCCTACCCCACACCCATAGCAATGGAGGATCCAGTGCAGCCATAGCAATGTGTCTGCAACCTATGCTGCAGCTGGTGCCAATGCCAGATCCTTAACCCACTGAGCAAGGCCAGGGATCTAACCTGCGACCTCATGGATACTAGTCAGATTCGTTTCCACTGAGCCACGATGGGAACTCCAGCAGCATTATTTATAATGGCCAAGATATGGAAGCAACCTGAGTGTCTACCAACAGATGAATGGATAAAGAAGATGTGATATATATATATATACATATATATATGTATATATATATATATATATATATATATATATACACACATATATATACACAAACACACACACACACACACATAAAGTATGTAAGGTATTTATATACAATGGAATGTTAGCCATAAAAAAAAGCAAAGTTTTGCCATTTGCAGCAGCATGGATGGACTTGGAGGACATTATGGTAAGTGAAACAAGTCAGTCAGAAAAAGGTAAATACTGTATATCACTTATATGTGGAATCTCTAAAATATAACAAACTAGTGAATATAAAAAAAAAAAGAAGAAGCAGACACAGACATAGAGAATAAACTACTGGTTACCAGTAGGGAGAGGGAGTGAGAGGCAATATAGGAGTGGGAGAGTGGGAGGCACAAACTATTGGGTATAAAATAGGCTCAAAGATATATTATACAAGCAGAGACTATAGCCAATATTCTGTGATAACAGTAAATGAAAAGGAACCTTTAAAATTGTACAAAAAATTTAAAAAAATTTTTCATAAAAGTTGAGATTAAAATGAATTGAAATCCTATGTTTTCCGCCCACATCTTCCATGAATTGTCTCTCATCTCCCCACAGGGTGTGGGTCCTTCACTTTCAAAACCACAGTTGCTACATCTCCCACTTTCATTCAGCAAAAGCAATAGAAACTATGCCAGATTGATGTCATTTAAAATGTAATTTCTAGGAAGTTCCCCAGTGGCACAATGGGTTAAGGATCCAGCATTGCTGCAGCTATGGCACAGGTCGACACTTCGGCTCAGGTTTGATCCCTGGCCAGGGAACTTCCACATGTCATGGGTGTGGCCAAAAATAAATAAATAAATAAATAAAATGTAACTTCTGTTACTTTTTCTTCTTGCTTATATTTGGTATAAAAATGAAGAAAATACTTGGAAGTAAAAAGAAAATTTTAATCACCCATAATCCTACCACCCCAAAATAAACAATTTTAACATGTTGGCAGAGATCTTAACTGATGGCAGTTTGAAAGACTTCCCAAAGGGGAAAGTCCATAAGCCCCATGAGTCATTCATTCTGATGTTAATAGCTCTCACTTTACCTTTTTCAAAACATTGGACTCTAAGATCATCTTCCTTCTTTGACTGGTTGAGAAAAACAGGCTCAAAAGTTTAGAAAGACATGCCCAATACCATGAAATGAGACTAGAGTTGAAAATTATGTTTCGAATATTCTGGATCTCAGTTATTTCATTTGTAAAATTGGGAATATACATTTACCTGCCTGGATTAAGAGAATTGAAACAGATGAATTCTTGGTCCCTTGTGGTTTTAAGTTCTCTTATTCTACGGAGCATAGAGATGAGTATTTAAAAGCTGGGGGTGGGAGAGGTGGGCTGGGGGAAGCATGGAAAAGAGGAGGGTACTGATCGGTTGCCATGATGTCCCATTTTCTAACTGGCCAGGCTGGTTTGCTGTGTCATGAAGCCATAACTCAAATGCAACCTGCAAACTTTTCTTTTTCTTCCACAAGCTTATACCATTAAACTTTAAAATAAAGCTTTCAAGGATAATCAGGGATCAGAGGCTTTTATTCTTCTCTCCACGCCCCACAAATAAATTAAATGTCTGTAAGGTGAAGGTAGGCTATTAAAGAACAGGAAATAAAATGCATTAGCTTCTCACATTCCTCTAAGGCTGGCTTATGAACCATAGCTACCTAATTTTTTATCTTTCTCCTTTTCTTTAAAAGTCAGTAAGCTGGCCAAAGAAGATGATGGCTTTCTGTGAGGCTACAGAGAACACAGCCACTTGGGGGTTTAAAGAGGACTGATGCAGCCCATCTCTTTGCAGGTTTTGGAAGCCCTGGATGAAATAGGTGACCTCCTGCATGTGAAATATTCCCGGCACAGGAAGTCAGCACGCCCTGAACTCTACGACGAGACAAGCTTTGAACTTGAGGATTGAGTCTCCTGGTCCTGAAATGGAACCCCCACACTCTGCCAGAAAGACCTTCCTCTTTGTCTCAGAAGGCAGATAAATGGACTTCTCCTCCTTTCTAAGGACACTTTCCAAACCAGCCTCACTGGACCAGGGAGACACAGTCGTTGTGTTTTTAGTGTCTCTGCAGAGACAAAACTATGGTTTTGGGGAGTTTAATGTTCTCTTCCTGCTACGAATACACACAGACAATTCTTAGAAAAATTTTAATGGCAGCGAGCCTGTGTCTTAGCTGCTAATGTGCAGCCCCCTTTGTCCAGACCCTTTCAGGACTTCCAACCAAATGAAAGAGTTTTGATTTTTAATGTAGTAGATCTCACGATGCATTGACTTATTTCCTCTGCAGAAAGGGGCAAGGGTGGTGGACAGGAGCTAAACTCCTTATTACCCAGTAAAACACCAGCTAGAACTCATTCGTATCAGGGAAATTTCCAGGCAGGTGGGTAAGGAAATGTTGCTTCTACCACTTGCCACATTTGGACTTTTTCCAAGGACAAGTGTCAAAAGCCATGGTTAATGTTTCAAGGGAGGGAGCCAACCTGGCCAGCAGCGACCAAAGATGTCTTTAAAGGGAACTTTCCTTTTCCTCTTGTTGGTCTCCTACAGTTTTATAGCTGTGCTTTTGAGGTTTGGAAAATTCAAGACTTTTGTTTCATCAGGAAGGGAGCAGAAGGCAAGCCAGCCAATTGTAGGCCTAGACTAAAACTGTAAATTACAACAACTTGAATGCCATTGGTGCCATGTGGAGTGAATGGTGAGTGTGCATACCTTTAATTAATTTAAGGAGTGAGTTGTCATTTCCTATTGAATTTGGAGTAAATGGTGAAATTCAAGTTCCTTGAGCATTGATTCCCAATACTACCCTTGAAGACCGAACTGATTCCAAAATGACATTTAAAAGTAAATGCTGTTCAACTTTTCAATTCTGACCCCCCCCCATTCAGGTCTATTAACTAGTACTGTCATTTGGCACAAGCACTCGGGTTTGGTGCTAAGTAGGCTTATACACTATTGGGCAATTAACTGTAATTTACTTGAGTTCTCTCTGTCTCTGGATGTCTGCCTCTTGGTCTGCCTGTTTCTCTCTTTCTCTCTAAATGTGAACACACACTTCTTTGTAAATTAGCCCTTTGCTAATTGGATCTAGTTAGTATGGAAAAAGCCCATGGAAAACTTTATCTTTAACAAGCTCCCAGATGGTGCCCAGATTGGGAAACTCTAAAAAGCAGGGGTGACCTTTCAGCAAAGCTTCTGTAATAGTTCGAATGAGTTACAGAACATTCCACTCCATCAAATGACACTATAAACAAATCACTTCAAGAGAAGTTTGACTTTGCATGACACAGATGGACCCAGGCTTTCATGCTGTGCCCTGAGATAGAAACTCTGCCCACAGCCTTGGTGTTGGATGGGGCAGTGGGCCCAGATGCCCAGAGCTTGTTAAGGGCTAAAGGTGATCAGTGTGCAAAGCTTTTTATGGGGAAATTATAACCCCCAGTAGATACATCAATTTAAAAGTGGATCGCATGTTAAAGTTCCTCACGAACATTTGCAAAGAGTCCTACAAGCAGAAGAGGAGAGGAAGTGGGTTCTGAAAATGCAGTGGCCCCCATCCAGTGACTGATTTTGATAACTAAATTCCAAAAGAGACTAAATTCCAACTCTTCTTGGTTAACCGGTGCAGCATTCCTTGTGCAAAGAAAATTTATGTTATATAAATGTGCAAAGAAATGGAAGACAAGTAGGTCTTTTCGCTTGAAAATTGTACATTTAAAGGACATTAATCTTAGTTAATTGTGCAAAATGCACCTTCATCAAGATCTCAGAGTCCTGAGAAATTTATTACATTCTCAACTCAACACAAGATAAAAGACCTATCTCTGTCAGAGAGCCTGTGTTGAATGTGTACACTTACGAGAAGAACTGAAATCCAAGTGATGTTTCCTGAGGGGCACGGGTTCCAAAGGGCTGGTTAAATGAGAGTGTATGTCATATAGAATGAGGTTGGTTAAGAGGGTGTTTGTGAGAATTTTTAATTTTTATAAGAAGAAAAAAATCTACTGCTAGGTTAGTCAAAACCATGATTTCAATTGAAGAGGGATTACCAGGCTTCGATGACTATGCTGGAGCCAAAAATATCCCGTTCGTTGGTTCTGTTTGGAAAGATAATTTTCTAAACAAACTATAATGTTATGCACACCCAACTTTCCCAAATGCAATGCGAGTGTATGTGTGCATGCACACACACACACACCACATACTTTCCCCTTCCTTTACAGAGCAAGTGAGAGCATAAAGGTACAGAGATGAGAATCTGATTGGCTGATGGACAGATGGACGATGTTGTTTCTAAAAATGACCTCCAGGGAAGCAGAAACTAAGGGATCCAGATCTGTATTTGTAAGGAGGATACATGTGCACAATAAGGAAATGATGTAGACATTTTCCTAATCTTATGTGGTACAGTTTCCTGGGTGTTTGGCTATATTTGCCTTTCAGCATGTTTTGGTTTGGGACAGACCATGGGCTTTAGAACTTTCGAGGAAGCTTGTTAAAATACAAATCCCTGGGTCCACAGCAGACTTCCACTGAATCAGAATAGCTGCACCGCCTAGGAATCTGCATTTTAATCAGCCTTCCCAAGGCAGAACTTGAGAACCACTATCGGAACTTCAGTTTTGGTAGATTGGTCAGCTCTAATAACAGGCCAGAAATTTTGTTCTGATTCTCTGTTGATAGCTAAGAGTATTTATACTACTAAAATAAAATGAATTATTCCAAACTTTTCAAAGGGACATTTTGTTCCCATTTTCCAGGTACCTTCTCTTTCTACCAAAATGGATCCAGTATTGAAGAATAATCTGCCATTCACTGGACAAAATTTTCCTCTCTCCTGCTCTTCTATGTTTCATTTCCTGCAAGACGTTCCTTTTCCTTTTCATGACCTTGTTCCATTCGGTGTAGCATCTTGTTTCTTTTTTTCTCCCTACCCCTTAAAACCACTTAAAAAACTTCAACCTCTGATTATTTATTTATTCCAACAACAGCTCTTGAACAAGGTAAAAGTCTTATTTTTTCTTCTAACATGCAATGCTCCTCAGTATTTTTCTCCAGTGATAACAGATATTATAAACGGTTCACCCTGAATTAAAAGTTCTGATGAAGAAACCTTAGTTCTTTTAAATATATGTTTTGATTTATGGCAATAATAACAATTGTAATTTGAACTCATCTGATAATTTCTTGGCAATTTCTCCCAGTCTCTGTAAGAACAACGTATCTGAAGACTGTTTTCTCAGAATGCGGCTGTGTAATGTTTAGAAAACTAAGAGGAGTCTGTATTTTAAATGTTTCTAGGCAATTATTGTGGGGCCCCGTGTTGTGGTGTTGTGGTGTGTTGTGTGTGTGTGTGTGTTTCACTGAAACATTTGAGATGACCGATTTCATTTCATTCTGCCTGTAATATGTTAGTTTCTTTAATATCACTAAAAGTGGCAATTTAAAAAATAACTGATGATTTTTGTGTTGATTTAGTTCGGTTTTCCCTAAAAAAAGACTGAGGTAGAGATTTGCTTTTAAGAATTTCATTGAGGAGTCCCCACTGAAGCACAACGAGATTGGTGACATCTTGAAAGCACTGGGATGCAGGTTTGATCTCCAGTCCCAACACAGTGGGTTAAGGATCTGGCATTGTAGCAGCTGCAGTTTAGTTTGCAACTGCAGATCATATCTGATCCCTGGCTTGGGAACTCTGTATGCCATGGGGCAGCCAGAAAAGGAAAAAAGAAAGATGGAGGGGGAGGCAGAGGAGGAGAAGAAAAGAAGAATAAGGTGAAGAAGAAGAGGAAGAGGAAGAAGGAGAAGGAGAAAGAGAAGGAGAAGAAGAGTTTCACTGAGGAAAATTGGCCGGGGTGGCTAGCCCTGGCTTGTACCATGTCACAAGAATCAGTTGTGCTCACGCCTTTCCCACTTTGCTTTCATTGACACTGGGAGCTTGAAACTGGTCATGTTGAGAATATTTACACCATGGAAATTGGCAAACACTGCAAATTAGTGATCTGGAGAGCTGGCTATTAAACATTTACCAGCATACCACTGAGACCATATCCAATGATGCAAAGTCCAGGTTAGAGTGAGTGAACAGGATTGGAAAAAGAAGTTGGACTATATGTCATCATAATAAAGGCCTCAGTCAACCCCAGGGGAGCTATGCAACTGAGACTGACCTTTAGAGGTATCTCAAAAGAATACAAGGGGGAGTTCCCGTCGTGGCGCAGTGGTTAACGAATCCGACTAGGAACCATGAGGTTGCGGGTTCGATCCCTGCCCTTGCTCAGTGGGTTAACGATCCGGCGTTGCCGTGAGCTGTGGTGTAGGTCGCAGACGCGGCTCGGATCCTGCGTTGCTGTGGCTGCGGCACAGGCCAGTGGCCACAGCTCCGATTAGACCCCTAGCCTGGGAACCTCCACATGCCGCGGGTGCGGCCATAAAATGACAAAAGGCAAATAAATAAATAAATAAATAAAATAAAATAAAACTGGGTTTCGGTTAAGAAAAAAAAAAAAGAATACAAGGAAGCCAAGTCTTTTCTACCCAGCCACTAGACTGGATGCAAGCTACCAAGGTAAAGGTATGGGGGAGAGTGTTACCTTGGGCAAGACAGTTCTATTAAGTTGAGCGCAATTCTTGGGGAGGGACTCAGCTTTCAGCTGACAGCAATCTATCCACTTGAAAAACATTATTTCTGGAGTTCCTGCTGTGGCACAATGGGCTCAACAGTGTCTCTGCACTACCAGGAAGAAGGTATGAACCCAGGCCCGGCACAGCAGGTTAAAGGATCTGGCCTTGCTGTGGTGGGTAGGTCACAACTGCAGCTCAGATCAGACCCCTGACTCAGGAATATCATATGCTGTAAGGGGGCCAAGAAAAAAACGTTAATAAAAAATTATTTCTAATCTACACACTTAAAAATTGTTATAATGGAACTATTTAAATATACAATAAAATACAATAGTATAATGAGCCCACATGTGCCTATCACACAACTTCAAACATTATCAATTCACGGCCAGTATTTTTCATCTGTTTTTCTTGCCCACTTCGCTTCCCCCCACACGAGATTACAAGCCCCAGAAATCTTATAATTTTACCAGTATGTATTTCACTGAGTCTCTTTAAAAGGTAGAGTTGTCTTAATTCATTCCCTAATTTGTTTCAACTTCATTAAAAGATAGGTCTTCAGGATAACAAGGCATCAAAACTATTCAAATTTTCTATCTCCCACACTACATGAGAATTTCCTGGAGTAAGACTGGAAATTATCTCTAAAATAGGTATTGGGTGTCTTGAAAGAAAATAAATCAAACGTTTTTGGACATTTATCACCTTCCAGACACTGTACCAAGAAGTCTGACATACATTATCTTCTGGGGACTCTCAGAGGCAAATAATGGACTCATCTTGAATGGCAATGGTATGGAAGGTGTTAGGCGACTGGCAGGGACTAAAGAGGACCCCCAAGACTCTGACAGGGCATTGCTTTGTTTCTGAGCCTAACCTTTTTTTTTTTTTGAGCCACAGCCACAGCATATAGAAGTCAAATCAGAGCTGCAGCTGCCAGCCACAGCCACAGCCACAGCCACAGCAATGCCAGATCCAAGCTGCACCTTCGACCTAAGCCACAGTTCATAGCAACACCGGATCCTTACCCACTGAATGAGGCCAGGGATCAAACCCAAGTTCTCATGGATACTAGTCGGGTTCACCACCCTACTGCTGAGCCACAACGGGAATGCCTGCCATCTTCTTTATTGAATCAAGTTTCTTAAAATGTTATTTCTGCTAACTTTATATATTAGCAGGGGTAATTCAAACAGGAATAAAAACAGGTGAGACCAGTTCACTCATTTGGAAAAGGATGATGCCTGTGACAGAGTTAAAGGTAGGACTTAACACTGTCATTCTCGTTGCATCCCTTGTTCCAAATGAGAGGTTTAAATCCGACAGTTGCGACTCAACGTCTCTGAAAAGTTATCACTACTATAAATCAATGAAATGTCCAGTAGAAGAAGGTCAGAGTAGAAAAAAAAAGGGTTTTTTTGTGGGGTTTGTTGTTGTTGTTGTTTGTTTTTTGCTGTGGCCTGAAACAGTGCTCCTTTTTACTCAACCCAGATGTTAATTTTTATATCAAAAATATCGTTCGAAGGGGCTAGGGCTTTGGGCTCTCCCCCAAGTTTATTCAGGATCTTTCTTAATTAGGTTTGGGTGGACTGCAGTGCCCGTGGCCAGGGTGAGGTCTGGCTCCAATCACCACATGCTCTCTACTTCATCACCCGCCAAGGAATAAGGCAAGGAAATTGCCGCTTCTTTGTTTCTCCAGCCCAGAAGTCTGTATTTTTCCAGATTTGAAGTTTGCATGGAGCAAATGTGCAAGGAAGACTGAAAGAAGTGTAATGTCTTCACTGAGATGAGCTCAATCTAACCTACTTGACTAGTGACCCCCAGCGTGAATAAGGCTCTGTGTGTGAAAAATAAATGGGTAGCAATGTGAGATCATGGAAAAAGGTCTTGGCATCTTTTGAATGAAAATTTTTCTCCAGGCTGATGCAACCAATCAGGCTGTGAGTTGTTTAAAAGGGAAAAATAATCTCTTTTGCCAATAATATACGATTTCCCCATAATGTGTCTATTTTGTACATAATTGTAGTTGTCGTGCAACTATTTTAATAGTGTTCATATCAGTTGCATATACCAGTCTTTTAAAAGCATCTCTGCATACATAAAACATAAATAAATCTTGGTCACAAATAATACACACATACAACAAAATAGGTTTTTCTTTATACATAAAATTGTATGTTGATATTAAAAAAATATAATCTGGTTCCCCTAAAACATTTTCAAGTAAATATGTATGAAGAGTTTTTAATGCAAAAAAGGCTTAGACAAAACTTCAAAGTATATATTTATAAAATGCTTTATTAAGGAGACAACTCATTAAGTTGGAGCCACTAAGTGGGATAAACCAAATGTTACAGATTTCCTACATAGATACTTCTATAAATTCTATAGATAGTCAATGTTATAGACACATTTTGTAAAAAAGTTAAAATATTTTATTACAGTGGGTCTATTGCTAATAAAATGAAGACTAATGCTTTTGAAAATTACATCTTTTGCTGTGCATTTATTGTTTATAACAGCCAAGGAGAGAAGAAACATGCCAACTAGTCAAACCAGTCAACATGGACTCAATTGTGAATGTAGATGGAAGATGAGGAATGACCATATGTTTGAGAACCAACAACACCAAAATGAGTGGCCCAGATGGAAAAAGAGAAAAGCTTTCACTAACAGAAACAGACAATTATGGAAAAGAGAACTTTTAAAATATTCTAATTATTATTCTTGTGGGTCACCCTGATGGTATGAAAGTATCACATCCACAAAAAAAAAAAAAAAAACCAGGTTGATATGAAAAGTAATCAAAGTTCATGAAAACTAAAAATACTTATTATTTAAATGTTTGGTGAAAAGAAACCAATAGAAAGCAAAGAAGAAAAAATGTAAATCTCTCTCAGAATATAAAGCAAAGGACAAAAGATGTAGACAACATGAGAGAAAACTTTAAACATCTAGGAGGAGGCCCAATATTCACCTAATAAAAAAGTTGAGAAAGAAAGTATCAGAAAAACTGAAGGCAGGGGAAAAAAATCAAAGAAACAATAGGACTATTTCCCTGAAACTGGAATAAAACAGAACGTAGAAAAAGCCCAGTAAGTACTGAGCTGATGAATAAAAATAGATATTCACCTAAAGGCATCCTCATGAAACTTGGCTACCTCATGGATAAAGAGAATGAAAATGTTTCCAACTAGAAAAAACAAAATGATCTCACCTACAAAGGCAAAAGTAATGGATTTTACTTCTGAATATTAAAAACATGTCCTCGAGAAAGCTCATTTCAGTTTTCACACCTCGCCAGCAGTACATAAAAATATTCACTTCCCTAATCTGTGCCAAAGCTGAATATTACCATTTTAATAATCTCTGTCAACCTGACAGAGAAGGAAATGGAGTCTTATTAATGTCTGATTCCCATTACGAGTGATACCTTTTTTCATGTGTATATGGCTATTTGTATCGGTCTTTCGCACATTTTTTGTTTGTATTCCTAGCTGCTTTTTCTTTTTCTTTTTCTTTTTATGCCTCACCTGCCCCATATGGAGGTTCCCAGGCTAGGAGTCAAATCTGAGCTGCAGCTGCCAACCTACATCACGGCCCCAGCAACACCAGATCCGAGCTGTATCTGTGACCCACACTGCAACTTACAGCAACGATGACCCACTGAACCAGGTGAAGGCTGGAACTCACATCCTCATGGACATTGTGTCAGGTTTTTAACCTGCTGAGTCACAAGAATACCCCCTGCTGATTTTTCTATCATGAATGTCTTACTAGATGGTGGAAGACAATGAAGCAACGCCTTCAACTTCAGAGGGAAAATACTTTTGAGTCTAAAATCCTATATCCAGAAAAATACATTGAATCCAAGAAGGGAAAAATAGGGACTATTTTTTACCTAAAAGATTCAGAAAGTTTATTCCCTTGGTGCCCTTTTCTTTAAAAAATTCCTTAATTAATACTCCAACAAACACCTCCAAACAAAAGAAAGACACAGTATCCAGGAAAGAGCAGAGTACCCAGGAGTTTAATGAAAAAAAAAAAATCCTCAAGTGATAATTTATTATAATAGATTAAACTTTTAGAAGAAAAGGCAGTGGGCTATTTTTTGTTCCTATAGGAGTCAAAGTTCATGTTTCTGGGTAGGCTATTTTCCTACCTGTGGCTCCATCAGGCCCTAGGACTTTGTCATGTCCTACATGGTGGTGGCTTCAGATCTCAACCTGTGACAAAGGAAAGGTGAACGTGGAGGAGGCCCACTCTTAATCCTGTTTGAAGATTGGCTTAACGTGGACCCTTTGGACACCTTCCAAGGAGAATGACAGGCCCTGATTCTACAATCCCAAAGGGAGCATCAAGAGATCTATATGAAACAGATTTCCTGCAGATAATGCCCTGATTTTTCAGTTCCCGGAGAGCCAGCCCTCCTCCCACAGCACTACTCCAACACCAAACCCCTGCTCCCCGGCTGATAGATAAGCCCTTGTAAGCCCCCTCCATACTCCAATACTAGAGCCCAGAGTCCTGAGCCCATACCCCTGGTGAGAAGGTCAGCCCGTCACTTATCACAGACTTCACTCTCATCACCTCCTCTTGTGTGGATGCATTTGCCTCGTTCCTTAGAAACGATATGTGCAGGGTGGCTGTCAACTCTGAATGTTCTCATCTAAGATGTCTTTGAGAGGGCTGGACTGGGAAGGCTAGAGGAGGGGGTGTCACAGCAGTGCCCATCTACGTGCAGTTCTCAGGCAGTGGGAACTCTGTCCTGGCCACCAGAACTTTGAGTGTGCTAGGTCTGGCCCATATGCTCCCCAGGATATGAAAAAAGAGGTGGTAAGTTTCTCACCTCTGTGATCTTCACTCTGCCTCTCCAATTGTCACACCTCACTCCAGGACCCTCCTGGGTTTCATTAGTGATGGGGAAAACCAGCCAACTGGGGGATCACTATAGGTTTGTTTGGGGTTTGTTCTTTTAAAATACCACTTTCACAGGGGAAGCGCCTGGGGTCAACTCTTCAGTGAAATGCTGGAAATGAGAAAATATGTTCCCCTTTATGGCTTGTTTATCCATCTGCATCTTTCCTGGTGCACGTTCCTGGGGTCTCTCCCCTCCTGGGTTATGACCTTTCAGGGTTTTGTAGCTTGTTCAAAGCTACTCTTCAGTGACAGTTTAAGAATACCAAGAGGTAGCTACTAAAAATAACAGCATGCACCGCAGTTCCCTGCTGCCCCATCCCTCTGTGGCATCTTCCTCCATTTTCACCATTCAGCCTTAACTGTGAATATAGGTGA
Source organism: Catagonus wagneri (assembly GCA_004024745.2). Taxonomy (NCBI): domain Eukaryota; kingdom Metazoa; phylum Chordata; class Mammalia; order Artiodactyla; family Tayassuidae; genus Catagonus; species Catagonus wagneri. The sequence continues at coordinate 34,243,417 of PVHT021183543.1, read as the reverse complement.
GTGATGTGAAAACAGAATTTATAGACTAGGTCCTCACATTGCAGAAGAATGTAGTGATGTGCTTTTGGAAAACTCTTGTTCATCAGAATTCCAGGAGCATTTGCGTTAAGTTCTTTTAAATTTATACTTTCAAAGTTCATGATGAGACAAGATGTTCTATTAAAAGGGAAAAAATACCATAAATAAAAATCTAACAGTGAGCTTCACACTTTGGAACTTGCTCTTTTTGCCTCCGAAAAAAGTTAAATTTTAATTAAAAAGATGCTTAAAAGGAGAGACAGGCAAGTTGAACACTGATTTAGTTACCCAAAGAGTAAAGAAACTATTTAAAAGATACCCTGAGTTCATTATTACACTCTTGATTTATACTCCATGAGATATTCCAAGGGCAAACTTTAATCCTGGCAGCATTATGGCCTAAGTGACCAGGCACACTCTCAGATTTCTACCATGAGCACCTGCATCCTTCTGTCTAAGGCTTTTCTGTGGACTCAAGAGCCCCATCCACACAAAGCAAGAATTGATATCCTAAGAGCAACCTTCCTCTTCGTGAGATGGAATTGGCAGAGACACACCTCAAGCTCTTCACCACCTGGGGGCATAATTTGAAGGCAAGTTCTACACAGTCTCTCATAATGTCCCCAACAGGCTAAGGCTCCAGATGCCCACAGTGGTAGACCTGCTCATCAATAAACCCTTTATTGGCTGTTTTCTCTTCCATGTCTCCCTTCCCCACTCTCTCACCATGCTTCTAGAATCATCTCCCAAATAAACCCCTAGCATCCAATTCCTTGTCCCTGCATCTGCTGTCAGGTGAATCCAAACCAAAAGACAGCTCTTCCCTTTGGCCCACCAACATCTAATCTCGAGGACCATGATCTTATTGAAGTCACAAGAACCTGCCCAGTCACCTAGGACATTGTTACAACCTTCTCCAAGAAACCACACGTGGACTTTTTCAGAGGAACATATTGCCCCAAATGCCACCAACTACATAAAAGTTCCCTGTTAGGTTAGCTGAATCTCACTTAATTCACATATGGACGAATGAGAAATAAATGCTTAGCCTCATAAGCCAGAGCTGTCATCTCATCAGGAAGACCTATACATTTACAATAACTGAATAGTAAGAACAATTTTTTTTAATTGAGGAAGATTTTTTTCCTCAAGTAGTAGTACTACCACAAAGAACTAATATATAAAAGACGTGATAATAATTTCACATAAATAAATAATAAAAAATGTTGAATTTGGACAGCAATAAAAAGAAATACAAAATAAATTCATAGGAAGTCACCATTTCCAATTTTCTACTTATTAACTATGTGAATGATAAAAATTGAGTTTGGGAGATGTTAGTCCAGTGTTTCTTCTTCTTCTTCTTTTCTAATGGCTACACCTGCAGCATATGGAAGTTCCCGGGCTAGGGGTCTAATCCAATCCAAGCTGTAGCTGCAACCTACACCACATCTGGCAGCAATGCTGGATCCTTGACCCACTGAGTGAGGCCAGGAATCAAACCCACATCCTCATAAAGACTATGTTGGGTTCTTAACTGCTGAGCCACAATGGGAACTCTGAGTCCACTGCTCTTAAAACAAAGTCCAAGCACTGTTGTGGCTCAGCAGAAATGACCCTGACTTGTATCTGTGAGGATTTTGGTTCAATCCCTGGCCTCATTCAGTGGGTTATATTTTGCAAATGATAAGTAGAATCTCTCTAGGCTTTGTGCACAGAGTGTGGAAGTCACTTTGCTCTAGGATGATGTGGAGCATTTGGTATGGAGCACCAAGCCAGATGCTCTCAGAATGTTCTCAACTGCAAGTGTTTGAAAATCCAAGTCTAGATGGCTTTCTTAAACAAAAGTGAGGTTTTTAGCTTCAGTAGTTTTATCCAGTGAATTAAGAATGTCGCCAAGGACTCTGTCTTTGTATTTTGATTTTGGGTGTTTTTTTTTTTTAATCTGTCTTTTCTGCCATTGATGACATTGGCTTCACCCTAAGGTTGCATCGCCTCATGCTTACATGATGGCTGCCAAGAACTACAGGGCAACATATTTTCTCGTAAACACGTAAAATATAAAAGAGATAAAGAGGAGTTCCCATTGTGGCTCAGCAGGTTAAGAACCTGTCTAGTATCCACAAGGAGGAGGGCTTGATCCTTGGCCTCACTCTGTGGGTTTAGGATCTGGCATTGCATTGAGCTGTGGTGTGGGTCACAGATATGGCTCGGATCCTGTGTTGCTGTGGCTGTGGTGTAGGCCAACAGCTGCAGCTCCATTTTGACCCCTAACCTGGAAACTTCCATGTGCCACAGGAATGGCCCTATGGCCATTTAAAAAAAAAAAAAAAAAAAAAAAAAAAAAAAAAAAAAAAAAGAGAGAGAGAGATCTTTCTCCTGTCCTGGCCATTGAGTTTGCTACAGTCCTTCACTTTGCTCTGATAGAACTGAATCAATCACTGCAACAGTTAAGAACACAACAATGTGATTGGCTTCCACTAATCAAGACCCATCCCCACAGCTGGGGATGAGGTCAATCTTATGCAAAGTGCAAAGTGCATAGTTGCATGGCAGGGGAGAGAGAAGAGGTTGGGGTGCTGGGGAGGCAACCACAATTTCCACTAGATCTTGATCCCTGCATTGCTTCCCTACCATCTGTGAGCCTGGGTTCTCATGAACCTCAGGTCTCTCCTCTATAACATATAAATAGTAAAACCTGCTCACTGGCTCAACCCGCCTCTGAGGATCGTTGTAAGAAGTGAGATAACATAAATGAAGACCCTTCGTAAAGTATTCTACAATACAAGGTGCACATATTGCAAAGAGCTAAAGGTATGCTTCTGGATGAAAGTCCGTTATTCACATTGAGCGGCCACTGTCATGGACCTGCTTCACTTAGTTTTTCCCCTTCCTGTTCACAATATTCACCTTTCAACAGCCAACACCTACACCCCTTGGCCTGAGGTCTTTCTCTGGGCACCAGAGCCCTCTCTTCCCGTGTGAGTGTCAGGTCACAAGAGCTTGGGAATTAACATCCTTCTCTCCAGTCCTGAAGCCGCCTGGCCTGTGACTGTGAAAGCTGGGGAATAAATTCCTTGCTTCTGAGGTGGGTTAATTCTGGGGCATGTGCTGCACAATTCACAGAGTTACATGTCCAGTTGTCCACTATGGTAACTGGCTAGCTGATGCACCTTGTATTGGCTTTCTTCCCTCCCTGTCCCATTCCTCGCATGAGTCCCAGCTTCCTGGGATTACTTCCCAAATAAACTCCTTGCCCTCATATCCTTTTCTTGGAACTGCCTGCAAAAGGAATACAAATGAAGACATACATCAAGCTAGCATTGTGCAAATATGAGAATGCTTATTGGACATGAAAAGCATATTCCAGACATTGTATTTTAAAACACATCCAGTGATTCTTTTAAAGTGATTTCTGTGTGAGTTTTCATTTTCTATGTATAGCATACCTTTGTTGCTAATTAATTCATTATGTTGCTGGGCTAACTGAGGGGTCAAACATGGCCCGACTCCAGGGAAAGATGAAACACAAGCAATGGTCCCCAGATGTATTTTTTACAAAGTCCTGCCCTGAAGATAGATAATGCTATTAGAACCCAGAGTCTACTATTAGTGTATCAGTAAAATACACACTAGCTTGTGATGAATTTGCATGTTTGAGGCAAAAGAAAAAAAATATGTTCAAGATGCATCCACTTAGCCATTACTTTTTTTTGAGAGAAGTTTTGTTTTGCACTGAGTTCATTTTTATCATAACCAAGTGATTAAACTAAGTTCAATGGATTATTTTATTTAGGCTCATAAGAAATGATGCTCTGTTGTGTTATGTGAACATTTTGTAAAAAATAATTCAGTTTAAAACCATTTAGCAGGCCTGCACGCACGTATGATAAATTGACATTTAGCTACATGTGTTTTCTTATTTTACATTTGAATTCAAATTTGTTTAAAAACTTAACCATGCCTCAGGGCCTTTGCACTTGCTGATCCATCTATCTGCAGTGCATATCTCTGCATGGTTGGATTTTTCTCTTAGTTTGAATGGCAGAAAGTCCCTCTTAATCCAGTATCTAAATGATGCTGTCCCATATAATAGGCAGCCTCTAGCTGTATGTAGATGTTGAGCACTCCATAGGTGCCATATACATAAAGCAGATACTGGATTTTAAAGACTTAGTATGATATATACATATATACATACACATATATATACATGCATACATATATGACATCATATTAATTATTTTATATTGATTACATGTTGAAATGTTGTTTTGGATATTTTGAGTTAAATCCATATTATTAAAATTAATTTTGCCTGTTTCTTTTTCTTTTTCTTAGTGTGACTGCCAGAAAATTTAAAATGTTATATGTGGCTCACATTTTGGCCCACACGATATTTCCGTTGTTCAGCGCTGACCTAAAGTCAGGCCCACACCAACCTAGGCACTCTTCTTTATTGTCATCACAACACTCTATCACCTTTATACACCGCAGTTCTTAACTAATTATTCGTAAATAATGCCATTTTCAGCAACATGGATGGACCTAGAGATCACCATACTAAGTGAAGTAAGTCAAACAGAGAAAGACAAGTATCATATGATATCACTTACATGTGGAATCTAAACAAAGGATACAATGAACTTATTTACAAAGCAGAAATAGACTCACAGACATAGAAAAAAAATAAAACTTATGGTTACCAAAGTGGAAACGCTAGGGGGAGGGATAAATTTGGAGTTTGCAATTAACAGATACACACTACTATATATAAAATAGATAGACAACAAGGACCCACTCTATAGCACAGGCAACTCTGTATTCTGTAATAACCTGCATGGGAAAAGAACCTGAAAAAGTTATACATATACAGACAGATAAAGTTTTTATATGTACATCTAACTGAAGCACTTTGCTGTTCACCCAAAACATTGTAAATCAACTATACTTCAATTTTTAAAAATTAAAAAATAAGCTCTTTACTTGTGTGATGGAATTACACAAGTAAATTTTACCTTTCTTTTGTTTGCTTTGCCTGTGGCATGTGGAAATTCTCAGAACAGGGATCGAACCCCAGCCACAGCAGTGACAATGCTGAATCCTTAATTGCTAGGCCACCAGGGAACTCCATAAGTAAACTCCAAATTGTTTACTTATATACTACAAGCTCCAAGGATCTCGTTGGCCAAGCTTACCCTATACCAGGACCTGGCACAGTAGAGCTGAAAACATACTTTACGTAAAGAAGAGTTCAAGGAATAAAGGAGCAAGTGGGCCAGCGCTCTGTTGTCCTGAGAGCTCTTCTGTCAAGAACAATGCAACCTCTTTCAGTCTCTACCAGGCTGATAAGCTGGACCACATCCCTCTAGAGGGACAGAAAGTGCAGGCACACAAAAGAAACAAAACTTGCTCACTAGCCATTTCTTAGTTATATGGTGTGGTTTTCTTTATGCGATCACAATCAAAAATAGAAGACAATTTGGCTCATCTGGTAAGAATGACTAACACACCTAAGAGAGATCTATTTGAGCAGAGGATTTACCGGTTATTAGGGAGCTAATGACTCTGTAACTATGGCGATTGACTGGGATCAAAAAGACTTGAGCTGACCTTCTGCTTAGTGAACAATCATTACAACAATCAAGAAACTGGAGGTACTTCTCTGGGCTAGAAGTCACCACTAATTGCTGGCCTCTGAGTCCCATAACTGCCATCAAATGGCTACCAGTGATATAATTAAACTTCATTGTTGACAACCCTATTAAGATGAATGGGAAAAGTTCACACTTTACCGCTACTATTATTTTTACATTTGCCTGTCTGAAGACTCAAAGACCTTGTCCAGACCAAGTCCAAACCTACTGATACTTTGCCCACTGAAGTGGCTCTATCCTATACATAAATTCAAGAGCCTGGAGTTGGGCGACCATCGTGCTCTATAAGTGGTGTGATACATTGAACTTTGACCCCTTATTGTCCCAGAATAGATTCCTATATTCAAAGAAGAGAGAAGATGTGTAGTTTTCAGCTCGCATTCAGAGAGCCTCGGTTCAAACTTTATCTTAGCCAATAGTTTACAGAAAGGTTTTAAACACATTTTTTAATCCCTTTCTGTCCCATTTTCTTGAATTTGAATATGCCCATGGCAAAATACTTCAGTTGCCATGAAAAGTAAAAAAAAAAAAAAGAATTTGAGGAGTTCCAGTCATGGCTCAGTTGTGACAAATCCATGAGAACGTGGGTTCGATCCCTGGCCTCACTCAGTGGGTTAAGGATCTGGCATTGTTGTGAGCTGTGGTGTAGGTCGCAGATATGGCTCAGATCCCACACTGATGTGGCTGTGGCGTAGGCCAGTGGTTGCGACTCCGATTCAACCCATAGCCTGAGAATTTCCATATGCCACGGGTGGGGCCCCAAAAGGACCAGGAAAAAAAAAAGGAATTTGATTTTCATGTACAAACTAATTATGTCTTTAAGACACAAATTATTTCCAAAAAAGTAATTAAAAATATCTTCTAGTATGAATGTATGTATAACAAAGCCCGGAAATTTTCATCCTGATGAATATTTTGATATTATTCTCCACAAATCACAAATATTCAGTTATTTGGGAGTGTCTGAATTTTTTAATTTTTTTAGTGTTAATTAGATTACCATTATTATGTGGACCTGACCTAATAAAGTGCACCTCTGTCTACCTACCTCACGCCTAAAGGCCTAGAAATTGGCCCCATTCTCTGTTCTCTCTCTCTCTCTTTTTTTTGGGGGGGGGGCATTAACTCCACAAACCTATATATTTCTTTTCATTCTTATTCTTGTCATTTCCCTCCTCTAGAATGATCTTCCTTTTCCCTTCTGTTGCTCCATCCTGCCCTTGGATGACCTTCAATGCTTTTCCCCTCCCTTAGACCTGCCCTTGTTAATTGACTTCTATTTGAATAACAATAGTATGGATGTTAATTCATTTTCGTCCTTCTTTTTCTCCTTCATTTCTTCCTTCTTCCTTTTTAAAAAACTCAATGAATCTTATTAACATTTATAGCTGTGCAACAATCATCACAATCCAATTTTACAACATTTCCATCCCAACCCCTCAGCTCCCCTCGCCCCAACAACCTGTCTCCTTTGGTAACCATAAGTTTTTCAAAGTCTGTGAGTTAATTTCTGTTCTGGGAAGAAGTTCATTGTATCCTTTTTTCAGATTCCACATATAAGTGATAGCATATGAGATCTGTGTCTGTCTAACTTCACTTAGCATGATAATTCCTAGTTCTATCCACGTTGCTGCAAATGCCATTATTTCATTCCTTTTCGGGGCTGAGTAATATTCCATTGTGTATATATACCACATCTTCTTTATCCACTCTTCTGTCGATGGACATTTAGGTTGCTTTCACTTACATTCCTTCCTTTCTTTCCTCCTTATTTTCTTCTTTCCTCCCTCCCTTCCACCATGCATTCAAAAAATATGTATTATACTTCTACCGTTCACTAAGACCCAAACAGTGAGTGAAACAGAACTGCCTCCTGCCCTCATAAAACTCCCCTAGTAAGAGACAAATTCTATAGCTCACTCACCAGCTTCTTGAAGCAAGGAACCCTTTTCATTCTGTAGGACAGAAGAGATTCTGAGGACTGCCTCTTAAATTGATCAAGGAATTTACAAGTCAAGAGACATCTTATTCCAGTTTTGGGGACTCTTCCTTTCCTGGGTGAGGGTGGCCTGAGCTGCAGATTAACTCCTTTAAACAAGTGTGTTGACTCTACACCGTGCATGGCCCAGTCCCGAGGCCCAGTTCCAGAACTCTCACACTTAGGTGCCTTTACCAGCAGTGATAAAACCCAATTTCACAAGCATGTGAATTTATCCTTCCAAGATCCTTTCAAATATAGTGTCTCTCTTCAATTCCAAGGAGAGAAAATAGCAAGTTTCTCCTACTTGCACAAATATGAGTTGATTTCCCAAAACTCAAATGATAAATCATTTTAAAATAATTCACAAAAGACAAGGTGCTTCCTCCACCAATGTTTTCACATTTACATCCTTCATCGTCTCCAAAATCAAGCCAACAAGCTGGGACATAAACTGTAGACATGAACAGAGTATTTTAAAATTGTTATTTGCACCCTAATATGTGTTAAGGAAATGGGGCTCCCTTCGAACACTTTTGGTTGTTGAGTTTCCCACTTGGAGACGCATCTTTTGGATTAAACTGTAATCACCGCAGAGTAGAGACTCCCTAAAAGTGTTTTCTCTATTCCAATGAGCACTGCATATGTTCCCAGAAGGGGTCAACCCCAAGACGAAATAATAAACCTCAATATCATAAGAACTATCACCGTAAACTCTGTCACCTCCTATAAACTTTCTCTCTCTCCCTCTCCCTCTCTCTCTCTGTCTCTCTCTCCCTCCCCAACCAAGAAAACAGTGTAAGCACCATGTCTGAGACTGGAGAAAAGCCCTGCATTTAGAACATGTTTTGCTTATTTTCCTATAAACCCACTTGACTTTATTCATCTACATCCAATTTGTAGTTACAAAAAGAAGGGAGGTTAAAAAAAAAAAAAACCTGAAAACATCAGTAGGATGACCAAAGAAGAAAAATGACATTTGAGTTAAATTTCCACTTTCTCTGGATTATGTTACATAGGGCAGCTCCCCACCCCCAGTGGGGAGGGAGGGGTTAGCATGGCGCTTCATTAGCCGTAATGATAATTACACACACTTTCAAAGAGGCTTTTATCCCCAAGACTTGAAGTGCTCTATAAACATTAATTAATTTAAGCCCTGGGTAGCTCAGTGCCCTTATGTCTTTTGTAAAGAAGAATAAACAGAAGTGCAGGAAGTTAAGTGGTTTCACTAGGCTCCTTCAGCCAGAGGGCTGTAGAGCCGTGAACAAAATCAGGTCTGAATGACAGCCTCCCAGGCCCGGGGCGGAGGGCGGGGGGAGAAAGGGAAGGGGAGATTCTGCAAAATGAGGCAAGGTGAGGGAAAGGCTAAATTTTAACCAAAGCAACAGGTAAGCAGTGCAGCACAGCTGATAAGATGAACTTCAGTATGTAGATGAAATTTTTTTAAGGTGGGTCTTTCCTAACTTTAATGTGCAGACAAATGTCCTGAGGCACCTTGCTCGCCCATGGATTCTGTTCGGCAGGTTCCTGAGGGTTATTCCTCTAAACAAACTCTCAAGTGATGCTCACGGATGCTGCTGGCCATGGACCACATTGTGTAATAACTGTCCGTCTAGTTGTTTTCTTCTTTATCCAATTCCCTCTCTCCCTCTCTCCCTCTTTTTTAGTCATATATACATACATAATTTTTCTATACACATATCCATTCTCTTTTAGTTTCTTTTGCTGAGAAGTTTTTTGTTTTTTTTTCTTTTTGCCTTATCTAGGGCCGCACCCGTGGCATATAGAGGTTCCCAGGCTAGGGGTCTAACAGGAGCTGTAGCCGCTGGCCTTCGCCACAGCCACAGCAACGCGGGATCCGAGCCGCGTCTGCAACCTACACCACGGCTCACGGCAACGCCGGATCCTTAACTCACTGAGCAAGGCCAGGGATCGAACCCGCAACCTCATGGTTCTTAGTCGGATTCGTTAATCACTGAGCCACAAAGGGAACTCCTAGTTTCTTTTGCTACATAGATTGTCACAGACTCCTGGGTAGAGCTCTCTGTGCTATATGGCAGGTCCCTGTTGGCCAATCATTCCATATACCTCACTATGCAGTTTGTGAGCTAATGAAATAAAAGTGTGGGAAGGCAGTCCGTCCATCCCACGCCCCCCACACAACTGTCCCCTTTGGTAACCACAAGTTTTTCCAAGTCTGTGAGTCTGTTTCTGTTCTGCAAATAAGCTCATTTGTATCCTTTCTTTTTTTTTAGATTCCACATATAGGTGATACCATATGATGTTTATCTTTCACTGTCTAACTTCACTTAGTACGATAGTTTCCAGGTCCATCCATGTTGCTGTAGATGACATTATCTCATTCGTTTTTATGGCTGAGTAGTATTCCATTGTATATATGTACCACATCTTCTTTATCTATTCCTCTGTGGATGGACATTTAGGTTGTTTCCATGTCTTGGCTATTGTAAATAGTGCGGCTATGAACGTTGGGGTACACGAATCTTTTTGAATCTTTATCCAGTTCGATACTGTTTGACTTTTTCTGGTATTTGTTCCTTTTTAAATTGTTATATGGTACATCTAGGGGAAAGTACACAGGTCTTTAAGTGCTTGATTCCATGTATTCTAACAAATGCAGGCATCAGGTGACCCACAGTCCTACCAAGGCAGAGATCACTGCCATCACCCCGAGACCTTCACAGCCCCTTTCTTTGTAGCCAGATTATAGAATGTTTCCTTAAAAGGTCAAAATAAAAAAGGATATCGGAACTTCTAAAAAAGAGAGGCATACTAAGCCTTTTTATTAAGAAAATGGAGTCGTTGGAGTTCCCGTCGTGGTGCAGTGGTTAACGAATCCGACTAGGAACCATGAGGTTGCGGGTTCGATCCCTGCCCTTGCTCAGTGGGTTAATGATCCGGCATTGCCGTGAGCTGTGGTGTAGGTTGCAGACGCGGCTCGGATCCTGCGTTGCTGTGGCTGCGGCGCAGGCCAGTGGCCACAGCTCCGATTAGACCCCTAGCCTGGGAACCTCCACATGCCGCAGGTGTGGCCATAAAATGACAAAAGGCAAAAAAAAAAAAAAAAGAAAATGGAGTCATAACAACCCCACTCATTTCCCTGTGACCTTCTTTGGAATTTGGAGGCAGAGCTGCAAACACATTAGGCTGCAAATATCAGGCTGGAATCTAGGTCACCTGCCCTTTGATCCCAGGGTAGAGAGACTGCCAGGACTTTGAGCAGGTCTGCCTTGGCTCTTCCTACAAAATATGCAAAAGGGATTTCACTTCATGACGTTTATTATTCAGTAGTAGCAATGGTAGTGTTTCTCAGCCTTTCCTTACAGAGGAAACACTAAATTTTTTAAAGAAGGTTTTTTAAAGAGGAAGCACTTGACTGAGGCAAATTTGTGCTGCTGGAGCAAGGGCAAGAGTCCAGGTGAGCTGATCAGAAACAAACCAGGGGATTGGCTTTAAACAATTCTAAACCACAGAGATGAAAATGTAGACATCTAATCATTCATTCAGGGTTTTCTTTTTTCCTACACGAAGACACACATCTGGATATGTGGAAACATTTGGGTAATTTACTCAGTTTTTCATCATAAATAAATAAATTGATTGAATTTTACAGAGGGCAAGGTTATCTATAAAGCATGCTGCTCGGTTCCTCAGGATGTAGGGTTGTTTGGGCTTTGGAAAAGTTTATAGCCCACTTCGACAGTCCCATTCGGCAAGGTAAGTGCCTTTAAGAAGGCATCAGAGAAGAGGAGGAAGGCTCAATAAAGGACATCCCGTCAGGGAAGCCTTGAGCAAAGCTCACGGAGAAGTAGCCTTTGAGATGGAGTCTTGTGGACAACACGTAGTAATGGGGCATACTGCCAGGCAAAAGGAAACAGACAAGTAGAGCATTAAAGTGGGAAGAAATACATAAGAGGCTGGGAAACAAATTCTTGTGATCGTGTCCAAAGAGAAAAAAAGAAAAGCAAAATGAGAGTTATTTTCATTTGAAACCGGTAGTTACAGCAAAATGTAACTCTGGGCTTAAAGAAATTCATCCCCGCGCACACTTGTATCTTCCATTTAGTAAATGTTACGAGTGCCCACCATGCATCCGGCACTGTTCTAGGCTTCCCCTGGACTCTGGTGGAACAGACCCGGCCCCTGAGCTCATGGAGCTTACAGACTAGTTAGGGGACCAGGCAAAGACAAGTAAGTAAACAACAACAACAACAAATAAAACCGCACTGACAAATGATGGGAAATGTGATTAACTGAAAGAGCTACAGACCTGTGCTGAAGACGTATTGGAGTTCCCGTCGTGGCTCAGTGGTTAACGAATCTGACTAGGAACCATGAGGCTGCAGGTTCAATCCCTGGCCTTGCTCAGTTGGTTAAGGATCCAGTGTTGCTGTGAGCTGTGGTGTAGGTTGCAGATGCGGCTAGGATCCCGCATTGCTGTGGCTGTGGCCTAAGCCTGCGGCTACAGCTCCGATTAGTCCCCTAGCCTGGGAACCTCCACATGCCGCGAATGAGGCCCTAGAAAAGGCAAAAAAAAAAAAAAAAAAAGACATATAAGAAGAGGAACCTATTTTATACAGGTTGATCAAGGAAGACCTCTCTGAGGAGGTGACATTTCAGCTACGATCTGATGGACCTGAGAATTGAGAGTCTGAAGTAGAATGGCTTTTCATTGGCTGGGTTGTGACAGTCTCTCATTGGCTGAGCTCTGGCCAGGCTAGAAAAGGTCTTTCTTCTTTCTGTTGGGCTCTGCTGCTTTTGTCCTAGGGTGGGAGAGCTCCCTCTTCTGGCCTCTGACTCTAGTTTAATTGAAGTTTCTGTTTATTCATTTTTACAGCCCCAAGACAGAAAAGAACGAATGTGTTCCAGGAAATGTCAAAAGAACAAGGACCCTGGGAGTTCCCATTGTGGCGCAGCAGAAATGAATCCGACTAGGAACCATGAGGTTGCAGGTTCGATCCCTGGCCTCCCTCAGCGGGTTAAGGATCTAGCCTTTGCGGTGAGCTGTGGTGTAGGTCGCAGACACGGCTTGGATCCCGTGTTGCTGTGGTTGTGGTGTAGGCCAGCGGCTACAGCTCCAATTGGACCTCTAGCCTGGGAACCTCCATATGCCATGGGTGTGGCCCTGAAAAGACAAAAAAGAAAAAAAAAGAAGAAGAACAAGGACCCTGGAGTTTAGGAACCCAGAGGCAGAATGGCCCAAAATGAGGAGGAGCAAATAGACAAAAGTCAGATCTTGTAGTCTATGGGCCACGGCAAGGAATCTGCAATGTATTCTAAGTGCAAACAGCAATCCTGGATGGGAAACTTGGGAGAAAGGGATTGAGAGAAGGACAAGAAAGAAAATGAGGTCATGACTGTCAGAGGAGCTTTGATGAGAGCTCATGGAGGTCTGGCTGAGGGACTGGCATTAGTAATGAGAAGTTGGTGAATTTCAGATGTATTTTTGGAGGTAAAGAAGCAGCAGGGCTTGCTGATGGATAGGCTGTGGAGAGTGAGGGAAAGGAGAAATGTGAGGAATCGGGTAGATAGTGCCAAAATCCAATGCCATTTTGGATTTTCCATGCCATAGCTACCTGTATTAGTACACGTCTTCAAACTTTATCAATCAATTTAAAAAAAGAAAGAAATGTAATATCCAATTCTCATGTGAATTCCTAAAATACTACTCATATGCCACCAAAAGTTAATCATCTAAATGTTAATGTGCAAAGAAAGAAAATGAGGGTAAATACACGCAGATTTTTCACTCCAAGTGATCAGCAACATCACAAATATGGGTTCTGTTTTCCCTGATGTAATGATCTGTGAAAACTTATATGTGAAGAAAAATTGGAGGAGTTCCCATTGTGTCTCAGAGGTAACAAGCCCGACTAGTATCAGTGAGGATGCGAGTTCGATCCTTGGCCTCACTCAGTGGGCTAAGGAAACAGCGTGGCCATGAATTCTAGTATAGGTCACAGATGTGGCTCAGATCCAGCAATGCTGTGGCTGTGGTGTAAGTTGGCAGCTGCAGCTCTGATTGGACTCCTAGCCTGGCACCTTCCATGTGCCAATTGGGAGGCCCTAAAAAAAAGAAAAAGAAAAAAGAAAAATTTAGAATGAAGCAATAAAAAATTGTGAACTCTCAATGGCCAGAAGGCACATGAAAAATGCTCAACGTCACTACTTATTAGAAAAATGCAAATCAAAACTACAGTGAGGTGCCACTTCACACCTGTGAGAATGGCCATCCTTAACAAGTCAACAAATAAATGCTGGAGAGGGTGTGGAGAAAAGGGTACCCTCCTACACTCTTGGTGGGAACGTACATTGGTACAATCACTATGGAAAACAGTATGGAGGTACCTCAGAAAACTAACTGTGGAACTACCATATGACCCAGAAACCCCACTCCTGGGCCTATATCTGGACAAAACTTTCACTGAAAAAGATATATCAACTGTATGTTCACTGCAGCACTATTCACAATAGCCAAGACATGGAAACAATCTAAAGGCCCACTGACAGATGAACGGATTAAGAAGATGTGGTATATATGTACAATGGAATACTACTCAGCCATAAAAAAGAACAAAATAATGCCATTTGCAGCAACATGGATGGAACTAGAGACTCTCATACTAAGTGAAGTATGTCAGAAAGAGAATGACAAATACCATATGCTATCACTTACATCTGGAATCTAACACATGGCACAAGTGAACCTATCTATAGGAAAGAAACAAACTCATGGACATGGAGAACAGACTTGTGGCTGCCAAAGGGGAGGGGGAGGAAGAGGGATGGACTGGGAATCTGGGGTTGGTAGATACAAACTAGTACATTTGGAATGGCTAAGTAATGAGATCCTGCTGTATAGCATAGGGAACTATATCCAGTCACTTGTGATGGAACATGATGGAGGATAATGTGAGAAAAAGAATGTGTATATGTATATATGACTGGGTCACTTTGATGTACAGCAGAAATTGACAGGACATTATAAATCAACTGTAATAAAAAAACTGTGGACTCTCTCAGATGATAAACTTTTTGAAGCTACCCACCCCTCCCAACTTCCCCTATAGGCCAGACAGAGTCTAAATAGGACCTGTAACTATGCCCTCTGGCTGATTTCAGTCTCCCAACAAAAATAACATCACTAAACACAGAACTGGGAGGAGATATACCAAAGCCAACAACTACGAAGTATTTCCAACCATCTATCTGCAACATATATGAATAAATTTGAGAGCATAGGTAATTCTAAGATGGAAAATAATGAGGAAATAAATTTTGAACATTGCTTTTAATAGAACTTAATTGCACATTTATGTAATTTAATTCTTAAAAACAGCTGGGTTTAAAAGCAACTCACAAAATGCCTGGAAATTTAACTTTGATTCTCAGAAGTCAGTCTGTCTTTCTCCAACATGCCACTGTTCACTGTAACTCAGGACACGTACCAATGAATGTGTGCTGAATAAGCTTCACTGGCACCCCTGGACTAAGAAAACATTGATCTAGTTCATATTCAAGAAAAGATCTATCTTAACAGAATATTCACTAATAAGCAATCACTGAGCATTAGCTACAAGCTCAGGGACTAGCAGTCGGGGAATATCAGTAACATATAATGACTGTTACTGTATGCCAGTCCCAGCTATAGATTTTTAACTGAACTGATACCTGCGGCACTAGTAACTAGGAGTAGATACTGTCATTGTCCCCATTTTATGAGGAAAATTGGAGCACAGGGATGGATAGGTTGAAAATGTGACAATTTGAACCTTTCCTCTAGGGTCAAGATAAATAAATAAAAATGAAGCTGGAGTTCCCGTTGAGGCTCAGCGGGTTAAGGACCTGATGTCATCTCTGTGAGGATGTGGGTTCAATCCTTGGCCTTCCTCAGTGGGTTAAGGATCGGACATTGCTACAAGCTGCCAGGTAGGTCACAGACGCAATTCCAATTCAACCGCTAGCCCAGGAGCTTCCAAGTGCCGAAGGTGCGGCCATAAAAAAAAAATTAACCAAAATCTCTCCTTCAGCATAGAGATCTATTTCATACATAAACACTCATCTTAATGTTCAACAGATCAAACTTTCATATCTTGTTCAAATACTAGAAGTATGTTTTCATTTTCAACTGCCTCAGTGCACTTGAAATAATGGTCTATTTTAATAAATGTGCCTTGTGGATTAAAAAAAAAATTTTCGTTAAATGGCAATATAAAAACACAATTCACTGATTCAGTTAACATGGTCAGTACTTGCATTTTTAATCAGCAGGGATATATCATACATTTTTTATAGCAATCAACTATTTTTCTGCATGCCAACACTCGTAGAGATTTAAGTTATAAAAATAGTTTATATGCCTATAAAAACCAGAAGCTCTGTTCAATGGAAAACAAAGAAAGCAATTTGTCCTGTCAAACCATCTTTTAAAACTTCGGAGTAGGGCTGGGGAGCTGGGAGCTTCAGGCTAAGAAATGCAAAAATTACAAGGATAGGCTCACCTTTTAAAACCATTTCTCTCCAATTCTTTAAATCCATTTTGAAACTACAATAAATGGGCCTCTCAGAGAAAAAAAAAAAAAGTGTTTATCCAAGTGCTTGTCACACGGGCGCACACCAAAAACAACTTTGCAAAATCATTCGCATAAAACTTAATGACGCTGTAAGACTTCTCAGAATCCTCATGAATATAATAACTCAAATAATATTACTCAAGCATCTATACCTTTAAAGACAGACTTAATCAGTCTTTTGAGTACTGATTAGTTTTGGATTTCCATAGTTTTACTTCAATTTTGAGGTGTCTTAGTTCCAAGTCGTGAACAACCTAATTGCTTTCACAACAGAATTCCCCATATTTGAAGGTAATGGGGTGACAAAGGCTCCCGTCAGAGCGTGGGGTTGTTTGCCTGTCTGGGCCACTTTCAGTCAATTATTTCACATCTACAGCTTGCAATTTTCCCTGGCCATTTCTAGGATCCCCTTGTTGGCATTTTCAAGGGCCCATTCTGTCCACCTTTGTAACAGAACTCTTCCCCTGGGCATGGAAGTATAGCTGGAGCCTCCTTTAACAACTTTCACAGGGTGTGGTATTTAAAAAAAATTTTTTTTAATCCACAAGGCACATTTATTAAAATAGACCATTATTTCAAGTACAAAAAGATAATTATTTCTTGAGCAGCAAAGTGGGGGAAATGCCTTTTTAATCGTGACTCATATTTTCTTCCCTGTTGAATTAAGTCCACTTTGGATTAGGTATGAGGTAGCTGGCAGTTTAAAGGGTTTAAGATAGAAAAGAGCCCAAGGTGTCAGATTAGAAATTGGTGGGGTAACTTGACCCGTCCAGAGGAACAGACAGAGTAAGGTGAGAGTGGAAGGCAGAGAGCAGGGGGGTGGCCAGAGCACGTGGGGGCACTGGACCCCGCCAGCCCAACCTCCCCTCCAAGAAGGGCTGACATTTGGATAGCTGTAGTGTCTCCTGCCACCAAGGGCCAATGCCTTGGTTCCTACAGTTTCTGGAAAAGTCTGTTATTGATCCAGAAACATTAATCAAGTTACGTGACCCTTCTGCTTAAGATCCTTTACTGGCTTTCTATCCTTCTTAGAATAAAATTTTGTTGCTGTTGTTCTTTCTGCTCGGCTCGACTTAACCCTTGTTCATATCTGTTGCAAATTCAGATATATTTTGTAAATTTGCTATGCGGAAATCATACTGTTTTTACTTTTTTTTTATTTTATTTTATTTTTTGGCCACGTCCCAGTTACCGGGCCAGGGACTGAACCCTTGCCCCAGCAGCGACTTGAGCTGCCGCAGTGACAACGTGGGATCCTTAACCCACTGCACCACAAGGGAACTCCTCTTCCAGGAGCAATTCAGACCTCTGTGCAGGGCTCCAGCCCAAGCCCACCCACCTGCTTCCGGTATCCCCCTTCCGCCCTGGGCACGCCAAGCCCTTCCCACCTCCAAGATCATTTTAAGTGCCTGAAATTCTCATGTCCCTCCTCAGATTCTTGTCTCTGTATGAAAGCAACCTCCTCAGCGGTGCCTTCCCTTGAGCTGTCATGTAAAGGAAGGGGAAATGAGAGTGAGGGGCACTGAAATGGAGAGGGGCACCGAAGAGCAGGTTATCCCTGTGGGCGATGGGGGCTCAGCCCCATTGGGAAACTGTGTAGAACAGGCCTCCAAGGAAGAAAATGGTGATGTTTGCCTGCCACCCCCTGTGTGTGATTGGTGGAGGGAGGGTGGTCCCCAGGGCCTCCGTCACTGCATGCAGGACAGACTCACTCCTGTGGCCAGGGGACACCTGCAAGCAGACCAGGTGATCTCAGTGGGGAGTCTTTAGCATCCATCAGTGTTACCAAGGCAACATGGGGCATTGGCAGTGTTGGCTACAAATCATCTGCTAATTCTACGGGGACTAAATCCTTGGGCAGTGTTCCAGTCTGAGACTTGCGCTCCGGCCCACTTGGGTGGCCTCCTTCTCTCTCTGGGGTTCAGTGTTGGTTTTTTAACTATAAATTGGGGATTTGGATCAGAGCAGTGTTTCTAAAGTGGGGCAGATGGATCACAGGTGATACAGAGGTAAGCTTCGGTCATAAATGAATGGATATGCTCCTATTCTAAGCGTTGTGCATTTTTATTAGGCAGGTCACTCTAATGGCTAAGACGAATATCTCCTGAATTCCCGGTAGCTTAACACAGTAAGCATTGACTTGGCACCCATAGATAGTCCAGTGCCAGCTGGTGGGGTGGGAAGAGGGATGGAAAAGAGTCAAGCAGACCTCTGATCCACAAGGTGGTTTAAAAAAATCAAGGTTCCTTCCTTCTGTTGACTCTGCTATTTTAAGGACCCTGGAATCCTGAACATATTCTTTGCATCCAACTAGTAGACAAGGGAAGGGAGAGAACGAGAGAGAGCAGGAGATTTCCACAGGTCTAGAAATGAGTAAATCAGTACCACTGGCCCTGACTAGTCTTGATCTAAGCATTCTTGGCCAATCACATGGCCCCACGTAGCTTGGAAATGCAATCTTTTTATGTGCCCAGGAAAATAACAAATAAGATTTGACGAATGACCACATAGAATGCTCACTGCTGGCGTATATGTACATATAGATACACAGATATAAATACAGGTACAGATAAAGGTAGAAAAATTTAGCACTTCAAACCTTAATCTCATCGATGCTTTTGCTTGGATATGAAGAGGTGGAAATGTGGCTCAAAATGATTAATTTAAAATTAAGTCAAAGAGGAGTTCCCTTCTTGGCTCAGAGGTTAACGAACGCAAATAGGATCCATGAGGATGCAGGTTTGATCCCTGGCCTCGCTCAATGGGTTATGGATCCAGCACTGCCGTGAGCTGTGGTGTAGGTCACAGACACAGCTCGAATTCCCCGTTGCTGTGGCTGTGGTATAGGCCAGCAGCTGTAGCTTCGATTTGACCCCTAGCCTGGGAACTTCCATATGCCAAGGGTGCGGATCTAAAAAAAGCAAAAAATGGAAAATAAAGAAATAAATAAAATTAAGCCAAAAAAAGGATTAGGGTAATACTAATGATGGAGTTATGGATGTGACAGTTCTAAAGGTGGGGATATCAGTGTCTTCCAACCATACAATTTTTTTAAATTACTTCATTTTATTTTATTTTGGCCTTTTTTTTAAAGGCCACACTTGTGGCATATGGAAGTTCCCGGGTGAGGGGTCAAATCAGAGCTGCAGCTGCCAGCCTACGCCACAGCCATAGTAATGCCGGATCTGAGCCACGTCTGAGACCTACACCTACAGTTCACGGTAACGTCGGATCCTTAACCCACTGATCAAGGCCAGGGATCCAACCTTTGTCCTCATGGATACTAGCCAGATTCGTTTCTGCTGAACCACAATGGGAACTCCACCAGCTGTATAATTTTTAATAGAATTTGTTTGTTCAAGGTCTGTGTCAGTAATTGTGAACCTGAGTCAAGAAGAAACAATTCAGGACATTTTCCTGGAAAGTTTAGGAATCAGTTAACTAGTTCTACAATGATGCTGGGTGACACTCTAAAACTCGGGAGTTTAAAACAATAATCATCTATTCACATGCCTGCAGACCAGGTGGGGGCTGGGTGATCTACATGGGCCCAGATGGCCTTGGCCCTGGCTGGTTGGTTGGGTCCAGGTTTGCTCCACACACATCTCTCTCCCTCCTTAGAACAGTGGCTGCCCCAGGGCAGAAGCACAAGAGGGTGAGAAGAAACATACACTCTCTTTTAAGGCCCAGCCTCAAGAGACACGCCAGTGCTTCTGCCCACATGCCACGAGTCAAAGCCAGTGCACAGCTAAAGCATGAGAAACAGAAAAAGTGATCATAGACTTTTCGGGGAAAAAAGAGGCTATTTAACTCAAGATAGCACTTTTTAGAAATTATGAGATTATACTAAGGAATTTATAAGAAATGTAGGCAAAACCTATCTTTAAAGATGTATCACACAGTATTTTTATTTTTGTTTATTAAGGTACAACTTACCAGTATCCAGATCAAATTATAGAACATTTCTGGGACTCCAAGATTTCCTCCTGCCTGTCCCAGTCTACATCCGTCCCAAGGCTCTTTTCTGATCTCTCATCACCTTAGATTGGTTGCAACCTGTTCTTGAATTTCTTCTAAGTAGAACAATCTAGAATGTATCCTTCTGTATTTATTTCCCCCATTAATCATCGCGTCTGTGAGAATCACCCGTATCATTACATGTAACAGCCAGCTCAGCCATTAATTCTTTTTCATCGATGACTAGTATTCCATTGTATCGATATACTGAAAATTATTTATCCATTCTAAAATTGATACACATTTAGATTGTTTCCAGCTATAGATTATTAGGAATAAACTTGTTATGAATATTCTTACCTAGGACTTTTTGTTGATATAAGTACTTATTTTGTTGGGTATGTCCCTCTTCATGGTATTTTAATTAAGGAAATTTTGTACAACATAAGTGTCCAAAAATAGAAGGTAGGCTAATTAAATTACAACATATTCATACAAGGTAACAAGCTGCAGCCATTAAAAGCTTTCTTTTAGAGGATATTTAACAACCAAATGCCATATGGCTTTAATTATATCCTTAAACCATGTAAAAATATCTAAATAGGTACATGGGCTATGTATATTTATGTGTAGACATATATGTATGTGTTTGGTATGTGTATATATGTGTGTAAGCAGAAAAGAGCTAGACCAGAAGGCTAACAATGATTATTTTTAGATGGCAGAAATAGACATAATTTCAATTTCCCTTCTTTTTGTAATTGTCTATATTTTCAATGGTGCAAATATATTGCTTTTATCATTATAAAATGCTTAATAGAAGAAATGATTAACAGTAACAACAGAAATCTGCTCATTAGTAAAATCTTGTACCACCAACCACATTTTTGCAATGCTTCTTTTGATTTATTTCATTTGCTTAATCTAAATGAAATATAAAATCTTACCCATTCCCATAGCAGCTAATGAGTCAGGATCAAGGTGATCAGACCAAGCAGACGTTCTCCTTGATTCTGCCTAGACTTTTCTGCGAGTCCAGTTTCCCATTATTATCCAGTTGTACAATAACCAGGAAAAATAACCATCCTAACACCAGGAGAGAAGAAAGAGAAGGAGAAAGGCAACATCTGAGTGCTGAATTGAGATAATAGAAGTATTAGATGAATCTCAATAAATAGAGTCATTACAAAGTGCCTGGAAAATATTAGTATCATTCAGTCATGCATTATATTACAGAAGCGAATGCTTTTAAAACAGCATATAGGTTTCCTACATTTTGAAATATAACCTATTTCCTATTATTATCCTGTTTATAGTAAACGTTTTTTTCTTTCTTTCTTTCTATCTTTTTTTTTTTTTTTTTTGCATTTTAGAGCAGCATCTGTAGCATATGGAAGTTCCCAGGTTGAATAGGAGTTGCAGCTGGAACCTACGCCATAGCCACAGCAACTCAGGATCCCAGTCACATCTGCAGCCTACACCGCAGTCACGAAAATGCCAGATCCTTACCCCACCGAGCAAGAACCAGGGATTGAACCCGCATCCTCATGGATACTAGTTGGGTTGCTTAACCTGCTGAGAACAGTTTATCCTTTGATCTTTGTGAGTAACCAAAACATGCCTTGAAAACATTATTTGGCTTTCACAGCCCCAAAGAATAAAAGCTTTATTCCCAAACACGACTTTTGTTGCTTATGAATAAAACTGAACTACAACTTACGTAACCAAGTTAGACACCAGGTACATAAAGGAAAATCCTGACTTTTGTAAAATAACAACCGTCCCAAATTTGAGCTCTAAAAAATGTGTCAGCATCTCCTCCATGCTTATTTCTCCACAAGACCATTTCGCATTGAGTTTTCATCTTCCTGTTTACCAAGTGAGAATTTTCAGATTTCAATTTAGACACATCTGGCTCACAAATGAGGCACATTCCCCCACCCCAATCATTGTGAAATCCTTGCCACAAGCATCAGTGGTGAGATCTTGTGTTTATTACTAAAGATGTGGGAACCAGTCAGTAACAAAGCTATTTTGAGTGGAGACATCTCTGATGTGGCATTTCAAAGGTGTCAGTTTGATCTTTCTCTGTTAAAGAACTGTGGTCATTAAAATGTACCAGTTTTAGCTTTCTTGAAAATATAACCTCACCTAGAGCTGCAGAAAAAAAAAGGTATTTCAACCACACTTTAGTTATTTAAAAAAGAGTTAATATGACCAGCCCGTTGGTTTCTTTCTTCATCTGACTGAGCTTTTTTTTTTTTTTAACTTCCCCAGGTATATTTAGATTCCTTACAATTTTTTAAGAAAATGCACCACAAAGCTAAGGCATCAACTGTTTTTTTTTTTTTTGGTCTTTTTGCCTTTTCTAGGGCAGCACCTGCGGCATAAGGAGGTTCCCAGTCTAGGGGTCTAATCAGAGCCTCAGCGGCCTGCCGAAGCCTCAGCCACGGCAACACAGGATCCGAGCCGTGTCTGCAAACTACACCACAGCTCACGGCAACACTGGATCCTTAACCCACTGAGCGAGGCCAGGGATCGAACCCGCAACCTCATGGTTCCTAGTCTGATTCGTTAACCACTGAGCCACGATGGGAATTCCGGCATCTACTATTTTTAAATCTTTGATGTCATGTGATTAATAACCAATTTCTTCCTCTCCTGTCTTATACCAATACTGGCTCACTAACAAGAAGAAAGGAAGAAAGAGAGATTGAAGCTAAACCATTAAGAGTGAATTGATGACTTTTTTTGGCCTCACCCAGGCACATGGAAGTTCCTGGGCCAGGGATCAAACTGGCACCCCAGCTGCAAGCAAAGCCAAAGCTGTGACAATGTCTGATCCTTAACCCACTGAGCCACAAGGGAACTCCACATAATTACTTGTGATTACAGCAAACAAAAAAAAAACTGATTCAAGAACAGATATATATATATGTGTACATGTGGGTAGGTAGGTATAGCTGAATCACTGTGCTGTACATCTGAAACTAATAAAATGTTGTAAATTAAGTACACATAAATTTAAAAGACTCGAACCTGTATCCCCCCCCACCCTCCACCAAACAACTTCAGTCAACATTACGACATTAAGAAGTTCTTACTTTATGTAGTTTTCAAACAAGTGTCTTTATATTCCACGAGTTTTCAAGATATTTGACTGTGATCACTACAGGGCATATTCTGACTAAATAAATAAACAAATAACTGATTCATGTTATTTGTTTGTTTATTTATTTAGTCAGAAATTCACTCTCTAATAGGGTCACAGTCCACCGCCCCGAAGGGAGCAGCCAGACAAGGTTAACAAAGAGAGTGGAGCAGCTTCCTGAGAAATTAGACCAACTCTCCACACAGGAAACATACTAACACCCCAACATAGTCTCAGTCAAGAACACTTCTCATTTGCTCAAGATCTCTGCATTTTGAAATGGATTCCCCAGACAACTGGGCTAATTAGTGCCATGGACCACATCATCCGGGAAGTTTTCCTGCCCAAGGTACAGAATCTGAAATTAATCCTGGAGAAACAACTATCCAAGTACAAACTGAAGATCATTCTGCAAAATCAACTGGCTTAGCCTTTTTAAAGACCAAAAGAAAAGAAAAAAGGGGTGGGGAGGTTCTCTTGTGGCACAGCGGGCAAAAGATCTGGCCATTGTCACTTTAGCGGCCGGGGTCACCGCTGTGGCGCAGATTCGATTCCCAGCCCAGGAACTTCCATATGCCATGGACACAGCCCAATAAATAAATATTTTTTAAAAAAAGGAAAAAGGCGTTGGGGAGAAAGAGATTGTTCAAGACAGAAAAATGAGACATGGTAATGACAACTAAACGCAGTAATTCTCTCTGAGTCCTAAGTAGAAAAAAAAAAAGCTATGAATGATATTGTAGGAATAATGAGACAATTTTGAATATAGATTGTAAATTAGATGATATAATTGTATCAATGGTAAATGTCCTAAGCATAATTACATTGTGATAATGCAAGAGAATCGTTTTATTCTGAGGAGATAGACACTGAAATACTTGGGGTGAAAGGTTGTCCTGAGCAGCCTTTTCTGTGTGACAAATACACACAGCAGAGCAACCGCGAATTTAGCTCCTGTTTCTATTTAGACAGGGCCCCACGGGGGGCGCTCCTGGGATCTCGGGATCTCGGTTGGGATCCCTCACTTGATCAGCAGCGGGCCAGCTGGGCGGCTCTGCTTCCGGAGCTAGGCTGGTGGCTGGCGGCAGCGACTGGGACCCTGGCTCTGTTCCTCCAGCAGGCTAGTCCTGGCTTATTCACACGGCAGAGGCCAAATTCAAAGACACGTACAGAAAGAGAAAGGAAGCCTGTGAGGCTTCTTGAGGCCTGACCACAGAACTGATGCAGCCTCACTTGGGCTGCACTTTCCTAGTCAAGCCAATCACTAGACCAGCACAGAGTCAAGAAGTGGATGCTTCCACATCATGGTGGGATAAGCCACAAAGTCACAGTGGAAAGGCCTGGATCCTGGGAAGGAAAAATTGAGGTCATTTGTGCCATTTACCACAAGGATGTATGGGTGTTCCTTCAATCACACCTGAAGCATTTCCACAGGTTTGAGCTTTCTCAAAAAAATTCAGAGAGGGATGGAAGGTAGCACAAGAAGCCAGAGACCAAGAGAATATCCTGTTAAATTAAATTTAAATTTTAAGGCAATTCAAACGTATGATGATGAAAGTCAGAATATTAGCAATATTTGTATAGCCATTACGGAAAACAGCATGGAGTTTCCTCAGCAAACTAAAAGCAGAGGTCCCGGGAGTTCCTGATGTGGCTCGGTGGTAATGAATTCGACTAGTATCCTTGAGGACGAGGGTTCCATACCTGGCCTCGCTCAGTGGGTTAAGGATCCGGCATTGCTGTGAGCTGCGGTGTAAGTTGCAGACACGGCTCAGATCCTGTGTGACTGTGGCTGTGGCGTAGGCCAGCAGCTACAGTTTGGATTGGACCCCTAGCCTGGGAACTTCCATATGCCTCAGGTGTGGCCCTCTAAAGACAAAATAAATAAATAAATAAGTAAAAATAGAGCTACCACATGATTCTGCAATCTCACTCCTAATTTGAAAACGTATATGCACCCCAGTGTCCACTGCAGCACTATTTACAACAGCCGAAACGAGGAAGCAACCAGGTGTCCTACGGCAGGTGAGTGGGTAAAGAAGATGGGGGAAATATACACGTGGAATGCTACTCAGCCATAAAAATGAATGAAATAACACCGCTTGCAGCAACATGGATAGACCCAGAGATTATCATACTAAGTGAAGTAAGCCAAAGATAAATATCATATATCACTTATAGGTAGAATCTTTAAAAAAACAAAAAGATACAAATGAACTTATCTACAAAACAGAAATAGACTCACAGACACAGAAAACAAACTAATGGTTACCAAAGAGGAGCGGAGGAGGGATAAATTAGAAATTCAGGATTAAAATATATAGACTATTATATATAAAATAGATAACCAGCAAGGCCCAACTGTGTGGCACAGGGAGTTATATTCAATATCTTGTAATAACCTATAATGAAAGAGAATGTAAAAAATGACTGTATGTTATTACATAAAACTGAATCACTTTGCTGTACACCCAAAAGGAGCACAACATTGTAAACCAATTATATTTCAATAAAATTGTATTTAAAAAAATATTAGTAATATTTGGGTAGTGAGCTTCTGAGGTGCTGGTAATATACTGCTTCTTTATCTGAACAGGAAAATTCCACGGAGCTGTATATACTGAGGATATGCACTCTTTCCCGTATGTATGTCATACCTCAATTTTTTAAGCTTTACTTTGAAAAATAGAAAGAGGAGTTCCCACTGTGGCTCAGCAGTAATGAACCCAACTATTATCCATGAGGACACAGGTTCCATCCCTGGCTGCCGTCAATGGGTTAAGGATCCAGCACTGCCATGAGCTACAGTGTAGATCACAGATGCAGCTCAGATCCTGTGTTGCGGTGGCTGTGGCTGTGGCTGGCAGCTGCAGTTCCAATATGACCTCTAGCCTGGGAATTTCCATATGTGGCAGGTGTGGCCCTAAAAAGGAAAAAAAAGAAAAGAAAAAGAAAGAGAAATGGTTTTGGAGCTGACAAGCCTGACGCTGTCACCAAGTCCCTCTGCAATACTGAAAATGTCAGTTTACTTCCCTGTACCTCAATTTCTTGATCTGTATGAGGAAGCTGGACTAACTCTCTCTGGCCCCTTCAAACCTCTAGACTCTGAGATTCACCTCTGACTGAATAGTTTGCTCTCTTTGTGA
The DNA here is from genome assembly GCA_004024745.2 of Catagonus wagneri. Taxonomy (NCBI): domain Eukaryota; kingdom Metazoa; phylum Chordata; class Mammalia; order Artiodactyla; family Tayassuidae; genus Catagonus; species Catagonus wagneri. The sequence goes on along the minus strand of PVHT021183543.1, from coordinate 34,216,916 downwards.
CCGGAAATTTTGTCAGAAGTTTAAAAAAAAAGCAACTTTTACGCTATATAATTTATAACCCTATAATTGTACAAATTATATATTTTCTTCCACAGTTACACGTCCCTGGGATTTTATTTTGCTTTCCAGAATTTGCACAGAAATAATTGCAGCAAAACAAAAGCAACAAAGCGGACTCTTTTCAGTACAGATGAAAGCTACAAGGCCCAGCTATTTGCAGAAGTCAGTGGACAGGCAGGACATCACTTTTTTTTTTCTTTTTATAGCTGCACCTGCAGCATATGGAAGTTCCCAGGCTAGGGGCTGAATCAGAGCTGCCATGTAGGCCTACACCACAGCCACAGCAACACCAGATCCTTAACTCACTGAGTGAGGCCAAGGATCAAACCAGTATCCTCACAGACACTCTGTTGGGTTCTTAACCTGCTGAGCCGCAAGGGGAAATCCCATGGACATCACATTTACTTTTTCTTTTTGCCTTTATCTAGAGCCGGCATATGGTGGTTCCCAGGCTAGGGGTCTAACAGGAGCTGTAGCCGCCGGCCTTCGCCACAGCCACAGCAACGCAGGATCTGAGCCGCGTCTGCAACCTACACCACAGCTCACAGCAACGCCGGATCCTTAACCCATTGAGCAAGGCCAGGGATCGAACCCGCAACCTCATGGTTCCTAGTCAGATTCGTTAACCACTGAGCCACCAAGGGAACTCCCATGGACATCACATTTTAATATCACCCTGGAAATGCTGTAAAGTCCAGGCCACATGAAGAACACCATCCTGAACCCTTTCAAAAAGCCAGCCTGGGAAGGACAGCTCTCACTGGCCAATGCAGCTTCTCTACCTCCTAGGTCATACACTCAGGGGTCTCTTGAGTGCTTTGTTCATTTAGGGGCTCTTAGGATGAAATGGAGGGATACGCAAGCATCCCCTCAATCCTCACATGGGTTTTGTGTGTGTTGGAGACTTGGGAATTATAACGATGCTGGAGGTCCAGGTGTCCCACAAGCCTAGCTGTCACTTTAGTGGACAGAGCCCCCGGGAGCACCTCTGAGCCTCATTGGGTGGTGATTTTCTCACTTGTGAGCGCTGTGACCCCCGCACAGTTCAAAGGACTCTAATGGAACAACATTTTGGATGTTTTGTTTGTGTTTCCTTGAAGGCTTAGAGTGTGCCTCTAGGGCTCCTTACAGCTACAGTTGTCAGTGGTTTTCTAAAAGTTGCATCCACGGGACAAATATTCATGGAACAGCCACTATGTGACTTCAGGAGTAAATGAGACAGACCAGCTCTCTGCCCTCATGGATACAATATGGGGTCCTTCATCTGTGGGGCAGAAAGACTGGGAAATATGTCTCACCTTGTCTCCTGTGGGAGCGATGGTTGAACTTCCACAACAGCCCTAAAGCCGGCATCCTTAGCTCCAATTTACAGATAAGAAACTGAAGACTCAGAGAAGTAAAATAACTGAGACGTTACAAGGCTAGTAAGTAGAATCCATCCAACCCATTATGGTAAAATTCCTTCATACATGGCACCTGAGAAGTGGTAGTGAAATATGCTCATCTCTTAGAACAAAGGTTGGCAAACCAAGTCATGTGGTCCAGCTGCCTGTTTTGTGTATGCAGAGTCTTATTAAAACACAGCCATGCCCATTCTTTCATGTATTTTCTCTGACTGCTTTCCCACTGCAACAGTGAAGCCGAGCAGTTTAAACAGAGACCTGACAGCCCACAAAGACAAAAATATTTGCTCTCTGTCCCTCCAAAGAAAAGATTTGCCACCCCTCCTTCACAGAACATATTATATTAGTAAAGTAAGTGCTTGTAGCAAACCCTCCAATTTCAGTGGCCTAATACATTTTTTAAAGTTTATTTCTCCTTAAAAAAATTAAAAACAGAGTTATCATATGATCCAGCAATCCCACTCCTGGGCATATATCTGGAGAAAACTCTAGTTTGAAAAGATACATGCACCCAAATGTTCATAGCAGCCGTATTTATAATAGCCAAGACATGGAAACAACCTAAATGCCCACTGGCAGATGAATGGATAAAGATGTATGTAGAATATTACTACAGTAGAATATTACTCAGCCAAGAAAATGAATGAAATAATGCCATTTACAGCAACATGGTTGGACCTAGAGATTATTATACTTAATAAAGCAGTCAGACAGAGAAAGATAAATACATATGATATCACTTATATATGGAAATATGAAGAAAATGATATGAATAAACTTATTTACAAACCAGACTCACAGATATAGAAAACAAAGAGGAAAGAGGTGAGGGGAGGGAGAAATTAGGAGTTTGGGAGTAGTAGGTAAAAACTACTATGTATAAAACAGATGAACAAGGTCCTACTATATAGCCCAGGGGACTATATTCAGTATCCTATAATAAACCATAATGGAAAAGTATATGAATATATATATATATATATATATATATATATATATATATATATGTATATATATATTTATAAACTGAATTGCTTTGCTGTACACTAGAAACTAACACAACATTGCAAATCAACTATACTTCAATTAAAGAAAAAAAATTTTATTTCTAGGGTTCCCACTGTGGTGCAGAGGGTTAAGAATCCAACTGTAGTGCAGTGGCTCGGGTTGCTGCAGAGGCCCAGTGCAAGGTAGTTAAAGGATCCAGCAATAAGACTGGCACAGCTGAGGCTCCATCTCCATCCCTGGCCCAAGAACTTCCATATGCCGCCAGTGTGGCCATTAAAAATAAAAATTTATTCCTAATCACACAATAGCCCAGCCAGGGTTTTCTGAACAGAGCTGGAATGGGGTCAGGACTCTGTGCCAGGGATCCAGGGTGATCACTGCTCTCAGGTCACCCTGGACAGAAACATCCAGCCAGCAGACAAGGGGAAAAAAGAGAGGCTCACACGCAGGAGATTTCTATGGGTTAGATACGTAAGTGGCATACATCACTTTTATCCACCGGACTCAGTCACAGGGCTGAATCTAAATGCAGAGGATGCTGGGAAATATAGTCTACCTGTATGTCTACAGGTATGTGAAAGAAAAGGAAGAAACAGGTTTTGGTTCTGAACGTATAGCAGCCTCCACCACAATCCATAAATGCTAATCATTCTTACACCCCAAAAAGGCTCTGGTTTGACTTCTCAAATCTGTATTACACCTCACACACAGTATCCCAGGTTTAATTTTTTTTGATTGAGTCCTTATCTGTTTGAGATACACACTGAACTACTGAAATATGTACAAGTGAAATAATATGACATCATGGATTTGCTTCAAAATAATCAAAGAAGAAGGAAGTGAGAATACAGATGAGACAAGACTGGCCATGAGTTTTGTTGAAGCTGGAATTATGTGAGGATTCATTATATTCTCTTTACTTTTGAATATATTTAAAATGTTCCGTTGGAGTTCCTTGGTGGCCTAGTGGTTAAGGATTTGTCATTGTCACTGCTGTAGCTCATTGTCACTTCCATGGCTCAGGCTGGATCCATGGCCTGGGAACTCCCGAGTGCCACGGGCGAAGCCAAAAAATAAATAAATAAATAAATAAATAAAGGGAGTTCCCTTCGTGACTCAGTCGTTAACAAACCCAACTAGGATCCATGAGGATATGGGTTCGATACCTGGCCTTGCTCAGTGAGTTGAGGATCTGGCATTGCCATGAGCTATGTTGTATACAGACATGGCTCGGATCCCGCGTTGTTTTGGCTGTGGTGTAGAGGGGCAGCTGTAGCTCTGATTTGACCCCTAGCCTAGGAACTTCTATATGTGGTTTTAAAAAATAAATAAGTTCCATAACAAAAAGGTGGTTTTAGTAAAGAGTACACTGAAATGACTCTTTTGTTTTACTAGTAAAAACAAAACAAAACTCTGTTAAAAACAATAAAATCCTGACCTTAATAGACTACAAGATTCTGTCCAATGACATTTACCATTTACCATTCTGGCTTATTAATTTCCCTTATTTTACCCAACTATTCCATTAAAATAAGCTTATCCAAAAAAAGACCAATAAAAATAATAAAATATAAAATCTGTGAGAGAAAAGCACAATCAAGAGGCAGAAGAGTTAATATTCATAGGTTGGGTACTTATGGTAGGAACACTCTATGGAGAGTTAATTTACTATGTGGAGTCTATATAAAAACCACATTTGTTACATTCATTAAACAAACACTGATTGAGCAACTACTCCATGCAAGGCATTGTGCTTAGCTCTAGAAATATAGCAACAATGAGGCAGCCGTCTAGGTCTGGAGGACTGTACTTGTCAGGACAGGTTGTACCAGCTGCGTAGCAAACATCCCCAAATCACAGTGGCCTTGATGAACAAAGCTTATTTCTCACTGTGAAAGGTTAAATGCAGGTATGCCTGGTCCAACAGCTCTCTTTTGAGCAGTAACTCAAAGATTTGAGCTCCTTTCACCTCACAATCCTTAAGCCATGTAGAAAACAAAGAGAGTGTGTGTGGTTGATGACAAGTCAGGATGTTTTACAGCCAGACCTGGAAGGGACAAATCTCTCCACAGCCCCACCCAGACCCAGTGTTGCTGGAAAATGTTCTCTAGCTATGAACACAGGGAAGAAGAAAACTGGATCCTAGGGTATGGGGTATGTGTTATAGAATGTTCTACCACAAAGGTGACCCAAGTGTGGTGAAAAGGCAGACATGCAAACAGACATATTCTACCAGGGCATAGTAAAATCAATAATATAGTACCATGGGACCAGAAGGAGGCGGGATTTTTTAAAACTTTCATCAGCTATTTGCATGGTTTCCTAAATGTGCTCAAAACAATTTGCTTGGGCTATTAAACGTGTCATTCTTTTTCCACAAAAATTAATCCAGTTTTCCCTAACTCTTCCAAAGCAGTGCACTGCTGGTAGCCTTGTATCTGACAACATTAGTCACAGAGCATGGAAGCTTATCAGTACTAGTTATGTGTGCTCACTAGAATAACTCACCTGGAATTTGGATCTCATGGCATGAAAGGATTTTAATAGGACTCATTCATACATTTGTTCAACATTTTTTAAAGACTTCTGTCCCCCAAAATTCAATTTATGATTTTTACAACATTTTAAAAAGACTTTGATCTCCAACTCTCCTTTTACAAATTTACAAGAATTTACACACACTGTAAGGATTTCTTTCCAACTATTTTTTTAGGTTTTTTTTCCTTAGGATTCCAAAATGTTAATTTTAGATGAGAGGAAAGGCAGTTGAGGCTCACATGTGGGAACTGTGTGTGATGGAAATGAGGATACAGCAGCAGTGCCTGGATTCTAATTTAGACCAGCCTGCCTCAGGCAATAGGAAAATCATTTGTCCCTATGTGACCACATCACAATCTGGCCCAACTGGGGCTTAGAGCCAGCATTAAACTCTCGCTGGATACAGGATTCTAGTTTGCCATCTTAATTTATACATTCCATCCATGTGCTGATTCTCCCCCCACCCTCTTCTAAGTGATTCTAATTAGAAAGCATACAGGAGGATCCTTGGGATCTCAAAGCCCCTGGGATCCCCTCTTTGATCTCCCATCTGATCAGGGACCGACTATTGTTTCAAATTCTCCCCCCAGCCTCCAGTTGACAATTACTGGCATTTTAGAGCCTGAGGATTGCCACAAGATGCCTTCTAGAACCTGCTGCCTAAAAGTGTAAAGCAAGCTCTCCCTCCAAATAGCTGCCTCTTCCCCCACAAAAACACTTACAAGGAAAAGGAATCTCGAATGCTTTATAAAGTTGTCAATTTAGGAATAAGATGCTAGAGCTAGTTCAGAGTTGAACGATGCTCACAAAACATCTCTAAAGGGACAGCTAGCCTTTCTTGCCCCTGACCCAAATAAACTTAACCAGCATAGCATACCTTAACCACCGTCATTCAAATACTGCAAAACTCCGCGGTGACCCGAGGAACTTTGAGAAAGATGAAAGTGTTTTTTTTTTTTTTTAATTTTAATTTGGTTAAGACTTGGTTGAGGCGCCTTTCGTCAAGACTTGAACTCAACTTGGAAGGCAGTTGATTTAAGAATCTTGAGTTTGTAAGGCGGGGCGGGGGGGGGGGCATGCCAGAGAGAAAGGTTTGTTTATTTAATTTCAGTTCCCAAGGGAGAGTGGAGAGGATCCATTCCGCGGACCCTGGAATCCAGGATGCGAGATGGGATAGCAAATCTGTGAAATGTGTGAAAGCCTAGGCCGTAGGCTCCGCTCGAAGGGAGGAAAGGACTGGGCGGGCACAGGGGAGGAGGAAAGGAGGGAACCGAGTGGGAGGCGGAGGAAGACGGGTATAAAAGGGTCCAGCCGGATCCAAGCGCCCGCCACACGGAATCCCTTGGAGAAGGCGGGAGCCGGGGCAAGACCTAGAAGGCGGGAAACGCGCGGTGCCGCTGCAGTGATTTGAGCCCAGCACTGGACCCGGTTCTCTCTTGCATCCGAGGCGAGGACCCTGTGCCCTCTGCTGGATTCCCTGAACCCTTCCACTCGCCGACTGCGCTCTGCAAGGCATGAGCGGCGCGCGGAAGCCGGAGGGCTCAGCGTGGTCATGACGCGCTGGCCGGGGAGCGGCGACTGTGCGACAGCAGCTCCCAGGTCTCTTCCCGGCGCGGCGCCTCCGGGATGAGCCCCCCGACCCGCGACTTCCTGAGCTGAGATTTACCCGTAGTGCCCCATCTACGTTCTGTGTGCTTGAGCCGCGGGCACCCGGCCCCTGCAGCTTCCTGCCGCGACACCTGCGCGCTGGACCAGACCGACGCCCAGCGAATCGGACTCTTCCCTTCCCAGACGCTATCCGGAGCCACCAGCGCGTGAGCAGCGGTGCTCGGAGAGCAGGCAGCCCACTGTTCGGGAGTAAGTGTCAAGACCTTTCTGGAACGACACTTATCTCCCCGCTTATACATACGCACGTCAGCTTCAGGGAGGGGCGCACACAGACACACCTGGCTGGTCCAGCGCCCTCTCCGTTCTCCATCACAACTCCCAACTCCACTTTGTCAATAAAGGTTTCTAAACTCGCCCAGGCACTCCCCACCCACCTACAGCCCCGAGCCTCAGTGCGCACCAGGCTCTGCCCTCGCCTGCCACAGCGACCTCGGCAGCGGTGGCGCGCACTTGGCACAGCCGGGCAGGCGGACGCGGACTCCGGAGGGGCGCGCAGGTCACCTCCAAACAGTGACAGACCCCGTGTACCGGGGGCCCCCATCTGGAGCCGGCTCACCCTAGGACTTGGCGGCCGGGCGACGCTGCCCGTGGCCCGAAGGAGCACAGGGAGGAGGGGAGGTGGCTCGTCGGGTGAGTGGCTCCGGGCGGCAAGGGAGGGGGAGCCAAGCGTGGAGGTAACTCCGGGCCGCCACTGAAGCCCTCCTCCTCCTTCTCCTCCTCCTCCTTCTCCTCCTCCTCCTCCTCCTCCCCGCGCTCCTCTGGAGGCCGCTCCCGCTCCAGCTGCGGCGCCGCGGCCACATCTGGGGCGCCCATGTGCTCTCGGGGGCTCGGCTGCGCCCGCCCCGCCGCCGCCCCCGCTACCCCCTGCCCGCAGGGTGGTCCCCGGCCCGGTCCGGGCCCCGGGCAGCCCGCCGTCCCCGCCGCCACCGCTGCCGGGGAGCGCCGGGGTTTGCTCCGCAGCCGGCTTGGACGCCCCCGGCCCCGCGGTGGCTCCGCCGTGGTGCGGCGGCGGCGACGGCGGCGGCGACGGCGGCGGCGGCTCCTGCTCCCCCGGCCCGGCGCGCCCCGCTGCGCCCAGCGCCTGCCCCGCGGGCTCGGGGAGCGGGGCCCCGGCGGGGGCCGAGGCGGGAGCCGCGCTGCCGGGCTCCCGGGCTCCGACTCCTCCTCCCCCGCCGCCGCCGCCGCCGCCCGCCGCGCCGGGTCCTAAAGCCGCGCGTCTCAGGAGGATGGTGCGCCTGGCGGCCGAGCTGCTGCTACTGCTGGGGCTGCTGCTGCTCACGCTGCACATCACAGTGCTGCGAGGTTCGGGAGCCACCGACGGGCGGGACGCGGCCGTGGCCAACGCCAGCAGGACCCAGCTGCAGGTGAGTGCGCCGCCGGAGAGGGGCGCGCGTGGCAGTGGGGACCCGGGTGGCGGGGTGCTGAACCAGCACCTGACAGATGCGAGGAGGAGGGTCTCCTCTCCCGCAAAGGGCATCTGTTTTGGCAGCGGTTTTGCCGGGGCGACCCCGTCTCTGGCAGAGGCCGAGCGGGGGTGAGTGCCTGGAGGCTGAACCAGCTTCGAGGTCTGGCACGCGCCCTCCTCCAGGTCTGTCAGTAGGTGCCTGAGGGTGCGAGGCTCGAGGTGGCGAGAGGAAGTGTGGAGTACTTACGAGTTTGCTTTGGGGTGCTGCCAGTCTTTGGTTGCCCTTTAGAGGCTGAGTAATGTTATTCTGGGAGGAAGGAAGAGTCGAAGGAGACTTTAACTCGAATAACTCCCCAAACTGGGTTTAGGAGAAAGAACTCTGGTGGGTCTGCCCCCCTCAGAAAGGAAGGTCAAAGGTCAGGCAACAATTTCCCAAAGAAGAGAATGGCCAGATATCCCCTGTTCGCCCACGCGCTCCCCGTGCCTCCCTTGTAACTCCCCAGCCGTTCGGAGGGCGCGGAGTCAAGCCACCTGTTGTACTTTGCGCCGCGGTTGCTTTTAAAGTTACAGCAAAGACTTCTTCCAGCGTTCCGCCCCTGTTGAAGGTCGCTTTAGGAATGGGATTCTGATGATCTGTTCAGCTCCAAGGCGGGAGAGTGGGTCACGGCTGTGGAAGGGGTAGTGGGCGTCAGGCACAAGACGAATTCTGGTTTCCAAATAAAGTGTTGCCCAGGTTGGATTTCCTGCCGCAGTCTTGGAAAGCGCGTTTCCTCGGGGCTATCTGGGGTGTGACAACTGTCAACTTGGGGCATGGGTAGAAGTCAGCAGGGATTTCCCCAGAAAGCAGCTGGAATTCTTTGGCTCCTAAAATCCCCTCCTCAAACCCAGCTCCTCTAAAACTCTATACTCTTCAGCGTGTGTGGAGATAAGCGTTCTTCGTTGTTCTTAAAGGGCGTTAAGGTCATTGCTCCTGTTAATTCATTTTTAGTATCTTTATATAATTTGTTGCTAAAACCCCTATTGTTACAGAGAGAAGAGTTCACATAAATACTTCCATAGTGTTTGCCATGTGCTAATTTTCAGTGCTTTCAGATTTTAATGGATTTAATGAGGTACTATACTGTTAATATCTTCCCCTGAAAGATGCAAAAGCTGAGGTACAGAGAGGTTAAGAAACTTGCAAAGTTTACACATTCCAAACCCTTGACCAATTACAGCATGTTTTCTCTCTGCCAGGATGTTATAGACTAAAGCAAGGTGATCCTTAACACACAAATACAAAACTGGGAATGAAAAGTATGAACCCCAGAGCCTAAAGTTCTTTTAAAATTAGGATATTTCTGAAAATGTCCTAACTCTGTGAGGCCCTCTCGTATTCTCCTGTGGGCAAACAGATACAGTACAGCCTGATGGGATTCCTCTGGGGAAATCGAAGACACCCCCAATCTATAGTCAGTGGTAACCCAGCATTCTAACACTGTAGGAACAGTTCCTAATATCTTCAAGATTTCTGGAAGTCATATTTTACACATGCTTTCTTTCTTCATGGACTCATGAAAAGCTGTAAAAACGATGTTCTATGGAAAAGTAAATTTGGCAGATTTATTTATGAGGTGTTTGCCATCATTAGAATAAGCTAGGCTTGGCCTTTTCCATTTGGATGTTAAGGTAATGAGAGAAGCAGCTGGTGGAAGTAGCAACTGCAAAGGGGAAGTGGATTGAATTCTCCAAAGAGCCTTTGGCTGAAGAACTGTCCCAAGAGAGTAGAAGAAATGGGAGATTTAGAGAAGTGATGCTGCTAGGAGTATCTTGGGTCCCAAGCAGCTGCTAATCTCCCAACTTTCAGCTTATCTTGTAATCATGTTCAGTTATTCTGTCCACTCAATGAACTTTCTCAGGCAGAATGATGAGCTTACCAGTTTTAGTTCATAATTTTACTCTCTTTTGTAATTTGTTAGTATAAAAATTTATATTCTTCCTGACTAAAGTGATTTCTGTGGCCTTCTGACTCTCCAAAGTGATTGCGATTCAAATGAAGAGAACCTGTTCCACCGAGGGAGGAGGTCTGCAAAAGACATTTCTTAGTCTGACATTTTCAGGCCCCAGGAGGTGAATTCGAAAGTAGCAGGTGGATTTGAAAACAAAACTGTGGGGGCGTTCTCTTTGTGGCTCAGCGGTAGCCAACCTGACTGGTATCCATGAGGATGCAGTTTGATCCCTGGCCTCACTCAGTGGGTTAAGGATCTGGCATTGCCTGGAGTTGCGGCGTGGGTCACAGATGCGGTTTGGATCTGGCATGGCGGTGGCTGTGGTATAGGCTGGCAGCTGCAGCTCCTATTCCACCCCGAGCCTGGGAACTTCCATATGCCTCAGGTGTGGCTGTTAAAAGAAAATAGATAAATAAATAAATATGCACCATTTGAGATTTGGCATACCAAGGACATCCAATTGATACAAGAGAAGTAAAAATAACAACAATAATAGCTAAGATTTGTCAAGTGTCTTTTATGTATCAGGCACTGTTTGTAGCACTTTTCATATGTTAACTTTTTAGATCCTCACAAAAATCTCAGGAATTAGGCATTATTGTTATCCCTGTGTCAAATGAAAAAGCTAAGCTTGGGTGACTTGCCCAGGGATACTCAGTCATAAACTGCTTAATAAGCTGTTATTTTATAACGTAAAAATCTTTGAGGAATATTTGTATTCCAAGTTATCCATAGAGTCATCATGCTGGCTACAAAAGAGAGAAAGCCTTTTAACAATTTACATTTTCAAACACATCTTGACAGTCTTACTGTGTCAAACAGTAACATATTATCTATTTATTATCTCTATATATAAACATGATATAACATGATTTTTTGATGGTTTCAACATATTAGGCAATATGTTTTTTGACTCTGTGACTGTCCCTATATGTCCCAGTATGCTGTTGTGAGGTGATAGTAAAATGCTTTGAACACACTATTTCTGTCGTTATGTGGCTCATAAAAATAATGATGTTAGCCTTTGTACTGTTTTCAGTATTTTTAAATATCTAATAAGAAATTTTACAGTTGTCTGCAACAGCTATGTATAAATGCACAGACTAACCAACATTTTTCACTTTTGAATGAAATATTATCTCCTCATTGAAATAAGCTTGTCTCATCTTGCTCACATACTCAGATTAGTTCTGATATATATATATACATATATACTTTTTTTTTTTTTCTTGGCCACACCCGAGACATATGGAAATTCGCAGGCCAGGGATCACATCTGAGCAGCAGCTTCAATGAGGCTGTGGCAACACCAGATCAAACCCCCACCTGGGATGGGCCAGGGGTGGAACTTGAGCCTCTGCAGTCACCCTAGCCGCTGCAGTCAGATCCTTAACCCACTGTACCACACTGGGAACTCCTCGTATGTTTTTAATTGATAATAGTAAGAAAACAATTATATATAATAAAAGCAGCCTGAAAGACAGAACTTTCCAAAATACGGAATCCACAGGAAAGAGCAGTAATAATATTATCTTTCACTTAAAATTCAAATGAACCTCTCTACTAAATCCCAGATTCAGAATCATGAATTTCTACACATTTTATGTAGTAAAACTAGAACTTATTAAAACAGTGAAATTTAAGGAAGTGTTAGAAATCATCAAAGTCATTTTTACAATAACAAAGTAAACCAAGCTGCAGTGTAACTAAATGTCTTTGCTCTCTAACTCCTAACTACTGTCTTCATCAGTATTTTCCCCTTCATCACTCTACTTCTCTTCAATAAAACTGCTTTGCTTCTTGTATTCACTGTTTCAGATTCAAGAGTTGATCTGAGCTATTAAAGCAGGAGAAGCAAAAGCAACATTTATTTGTACTTAATGCAGGTAAATTTCCTTACAATGACCCAATGGATATATAGTATTTATATACCCACTTAGCAGGTGAGGAAATTGAGGCTGGAAGAGATTTAACTTGCCCCAGGCTGCACAGTCATGTGGGCAGAGTCAGGATTCAGACCCAGGTAGGCTGAAGTTCTTGTTCCAGTTCATCAATAAGACTCCCAGCTTTTTTTCTTTTTTCTTTTTTTTTTTAGGGCTGCACCCGCGACATGCGGAGATTCCCAGGCTAGGGGTCTATTCTGAGCTACAGCTGCCGGTCTACCCCAGAGCCATGGCAGTCCAGGATCCAAGCCATGTCTGCAACCTACACCACAGCTCACGGCAACGCCAGATTGTTAACCCATTGAGCAAGTCCAGGGATCGAACCCGCAACCTCATGGTTCCTGGTCGGATTCGTTAACCACTGTGCCACAACGGGAACTCCAAGACTCCCAGCTTTGATTCAAGTCAACAGCCATTGTGTTTCCAGTTTCATGACTTGCCTTGCCCATTTTCCAGGCAGGCTATTTGTTCTTATCTCAGGAATTCTTTATAGATTATGAATAACTGTCCTACCTAGCTATTGCTACATAACGAATCATCTCCAAACACAGTGACTTAAAAACAGTCACATTTTATTTGCTCATAAGTTTGTGTGTCAGCAGTTTGCTCTGGGCTCAGCTGGATGGTTCTTCTGCTGAACTTTTCTAGGGTTATTCATGTGGCTAAAGCCTTCTATTGGCTTGACATGGGCTAGATGGTCTAAGAGGCCCTCCCTCATATGTTTGATGGTTGGTCACCTATGCTCTCTCTTCATCCTCAAGGAAATTATCCTACAGGTCTTTACATGGAGCCATCAGAGCAGCAAAAGAGTAAAAGCAGAAATTTCAAGACTTCTTGATGAACTTGTACAATTTCAGTCACATTCTATTGGCCAAACCAAGCACTGGGTCAGCTCATATTTTAGGGGAAGAGAATCTCTCTGTTTCTCTCCATGGGAGGGCTGTGCAAAGTAACACCGCAAAGGAGCATGTATACAGGGGTGAGAAGGGTCATTTTGGCCGTCTTTGCAAAATACCTGCCATATCGACCTTTTACCTCAAGGATTTTGCAAATATTGAACCAATCTTTCATTCATCTTTAAATATTGCGTATGTTGCTTTTGGCTACGCAAAAACTTTCAGTTCTAAATGTAGTGAACTTTGAGTCATTTCCCTTATGACTTCTGGTTTTCTTGCCTTACTTGACAGAGGGTTCCTTAAACTGTTCTAACAGTTTTGTAGAGTTGTTGTTTTTGTTAGAACTACAGTTGACTTTTGAAGTTATTTGTGGGTTTAAGGTTGAAGATAAAGGTATAATTTTGATTTTTGTTCAAGTAAAAAGCCACTTAGTCCTATCATATTTGTTAAAACTCCGTTCTATAGTCATTGATACAAAATACCACATTTATCACATACTAAAATTTTCACATATGTTAGTCTGTTTCTTGATCTTCATTTTTCTATTTATATACAAACACCACACTTTTATTTCATGGTATGTTTTAATAGGGCAAATATCTTTTCATTAAACTTTTTCCTTAGAGGTTCTTATAAAATGTCTTCTTCTTTCAAACAGACTTTAGAGTGATTTTATTTAAAAATTCATTGAACTTTTAGTGGGAATTTCTCTCATTCAGGACCTGGTTTAGGTATCTCTATTTCTTGAGTAAAGTGTTATATATAGTTTTTTTCATCTTTCATGTTTCTTTTGACCAGTTATTTCCTAGATTTGATTACTGTTGGGCGTTTTCTGTTTTATTTTCTGTTACATTCTCCGATTTATCAGTTTTGCAATCTAGGAAACTAATACTTAGTAATACTTAGTAATTAATACTTAGTAATAATACATGCTTACAGCTTTCTTGATATGTGCATGGCAGCTAGCAGTATCTCAGTGGTGATGTCATTATAATGGCATGGCATGAATTGAAAATCCTTTCTTCTTTTCAGTTTAACACTTTAAATAATAAGAATTATCTGTTTCTTAAGCTATTGTTAGAACGCATTCATAAGGCCCTCTTGGGCTTGGTACCTCTTTGGTTGAGATCTCTGATTAATACTTCCAAGTTATTCCATGGTCAATAGCCTATTCAGATACTATAATTTTTCTCTATTTTTGATAGTTTATATTTTCATAGAGAATCATACATTTTACTGGATTCTGACTTCACTGGTATAAAATTTATAGTTAATACAAGTGTATTTAGCAAATAGTTCATGACTGCATATTTCTATGTCTTATATGTCTTATAAGAGATGTCATATCTCTTTATAAGAACTATAAAATTGGAGTTCCCACCATGGTTCAGCGGTTAACAAACCTGACTAGTATCCATGAGGATTCGGGTTCTGTCCCTGGCCTCGCTCACTGGGTTAAGGATCCGGCGTTGCCACATGGTGTAGGTCACAGAGGCAGCTTGAATCCAGCGTTGCTGTGGCTGTGGTGAAGGCCAGTGGCTATAGCTCCAATTTGACCCCTAGACTGGGAACCTCTATATGCCATGGGTGCGGCTGTAAAAAGACAAAAAAAAGAACTATCAGATCAAGATAGATAATTACATTATGAAAATCCTTCAATTCTTGATTTGTTTATTATTTACTTATCTGCTAATTCCTCAAATAATTTAATTGCATTCTACTGTTTCCCCTTATTATCCCATTAATTTTTGCATTACTTTTTCAGAGTCCATGGTGTTAGGACATAAGATGTCTGTTTTGGTTGCTATATTTTAATCAATGTGAAATTCTTATGTATCTTTTTATTGGCTTTTATCTTGAATAATTTTTTTGTTTGATATTAATATTATGTCTCCTGCTTATTTTTCTCTTTTGCCATTCATTAGGGGTCTTTTTCCAACGTTTATTTTCAAACTTCCTCTGCCTTTTTTCTTTAAATATCTTTCTTATTAATAACCAATAGAGAATTTTTTTCCATGTAATAAATCAATGAATTAACACATTTATGTTGATTGTGATTACTAATAGATTTGAAGATACTTTTCAATTTTATTTGGTGTTTTCAAATTTCAAACTTTTTAATTTTTGCCTTCACACTCCAATTTTGACAAGAGAATTAGCCTATGTCTAAATTTCCTCATCTGTAATATATCTATCTATCTATCTATCTATCTATCTATATATATAAAATAACTATTTCCTAGTGTTGTAGTAAGAATTAAAACACTGAACATATGTAAGTTCTCTATGAGCTTGGCACTTAAACACTTAGTGAGTATTTAAATATCATTTACTTTGCTCACTTTTTCGTTATATTTGGAAAGTGTTCTACTTCTCTTACTCTTAACATTATGACAGATTTAAAGTTACATTTTTCCATCAATACTGACAATCGGTATTTTTTACCTAAACCTGCCCCAAACAAGAGTCTAACATGCTTTTTCTCTCTCTTGTCTGTCTCTGATTTTATCCACAAAATAAAATTATTTTATTTTTTAATATTTTATGTATTTATTTTATATTTATTTTATGCTAGGTTATTCCTTTTTCTGTTTTTTTTTCTTCCTTCTATCATTCTTTTTCCTTATAGCTATCTTAGGAATGATTTCTTAGAAGAAGTATTCTCTCAATAATTATTTAGACTTAACTATAAGATTTCTTTCTTTCTTTGCTGCTGCTTATTTAATATCATATTATCATCTTTTATTTTGTTGGAATATATTCTCAAAAAGTTTTTTTTTCTGAAAGTTCTAATCAAAGAGTATACTGTCTGAGATCCTGAATTTTTAACCTTATCTTCATTTGCCTTTCACACTTGAATGCTAATTTGGCAGTTGGCTGTGTTATGTTTTCCCTTTTATTTTGAAAACATAATTCAATATTTGTTTACACAACCTCATGTTTCAGTGAAAACCTGATGCTATTTCTTTGGAGGTGATTTCAAAAAAAAAAACTGAAAGCTTTTAGGGTTTTTCTCTTTATTTATAATTTCATTACCTTGTGTTTAGATTCAGGGCTTTAGTAGTTAGTCCTGTTCAGCACTTGATGGGCCCTTTCAGTCTGAATGTTCAAGTTTGTCTTCACCCTGAAAAAAATTTCTTAAGTAATTTCTTTGCTCATTCCTATATCTGTACTCACCTTCAAGACCTATTAGAGTTTGAAACTGATATAGAGGTTTCAAGATCGATTAGTCATCCATGTCTCTTAATTTTTTCTTATATTTTTTTCTCTTTGCATTTTTCTAATGTGTTTTATGTCTCAGCTTAATCTTCCAGCTTTTGTCACCCCAGTGCTAGTAGCTCTTTCACTCTTTGTCAGTTCTGGGTCCTCACCCTTTTCACTCAGTTTCTGTAGCTTCTCTTCTTTCCTCTTCCTTTTTCTCTCCCCTTCTCCCCCACCTTCTCCTCTCTTCCTTCTTTTTTCTCTCTTTGCATTTTTAAAAGTTTTTTTTAAATGACGAATAATTTATATACAATAAAATGAATGTGTCTTAAAGATTCATGTCCACTTTTGACCATGATATATCCCTATGCAGCCATCATCAAAATTAGAATATAGAACATCTCCATCATCCCAGAAAGTCTTTGAATGCTCCTTTGTAGGCAGTTCACTCCTCCCACAGGCAACCAATGTCTGACTCCCATCACCACAGATGGGTTTGCCTCTTCTAGATCTTCATGTGGATGGAATCATAGTGTATGTGTGGGGAGGGGGGCTCCTTTTGTTTAACATAATATTGTTGACATTCAGTCTGTGTCGCTGTGTACATCATCAGTAGGTTTATCTTCTTTATTTCTGAGTGGTATTCCATTGCATGACTATGTTGTAGTTTATTTATCCATGCCCCCATTGATGGACATTTCAGTTGCTTCCAATGCTTTGCCTATGATAAATAAGATCATGTTAACCCTCTTGTACAAGCTTTTCTGTGGGCATAGGTTTTCATTTCTTATGAGAAAATACCTGTTAGTGAAACTGAACAGCCTCTGGTTTTGATGTTATTATGGGAATTCCTCTAAGAATTTTTTTTGCAATCTTTCACTTTCTCAGCTCTGTAGTGTTTCACTTTCAATTGGTTACCTTTTGTTTCATATCTAAAGAAGTCATCCCTTCTTCTATAGGTGACCCCCTCTCAGCTTTCTATTTCTGTGGAGGTTTATTTTTTCATTTCATCTCCTTTTTTAGTAGAATATGGAGAGGTGAAAGAAATGAATTAAAATTCTCAGTGTGCCACCTTGAACTGAAACATTCTTTCTCTTTTTTTGGTGTGGGGGGGGGCACATTCACAAAGTTCCCTGGCCAAGGATCGAACTCATGCCACAGCAGTAACCATAACCACAGCAGTGACAACACCAGATCCTTAACTGGCTGAGCCACCAGGGAAATCCTGTAACTTTGTTAATTTTATCTTCCTACGAACAAACAAGAAGAAACTTCTATTATTTGTGCAGTCCTTCATTCATTCTTTTCCAGCCATATTCTGAAAGGCATTGATCTTGGAGCCTTGGAAACACCCTCAGAAGTCCTCAGAACTATCACTCAGTAAGAAGATTCTAAAGGCAAGAATCCCACAACCAACTTCTCTAGGTCATACAAGTATTTTTTTTAACAACTATCAATGACAAAACTTTTTTTTCTTTGATGTGTCCTTTTAAATCTTTTATACGACATCCTTACTTCATGTTTGCTTTTTTCTTCCCACTATTCACTACCTTTTCAAGAAACATCGCATGCATGACTTGATGATTATTACTTAATAGTTCCTCTGTCCTCCCCGGATTTGATTATTTAAGTTTTTTAACTTCTCTTCATTGATCTTATTTTACAATATGTTAATGGTTTCTGTGGTCCCATTATTTCTCTCTTGTCTTCTGAGGACATCTTTCTTCTTCAATCCTTGGCTCAATATTTTATGATTTGTAAAGAAAAGGATGGTGGTGAAGCTCCTTCTTTGGTGACCTCTAAGGGTGTCTCTCTGTCTGTACTCATCCCCCCAAAGACAGAAGGTTATTTAGGGAATGGGGAAAGGGTGTCCAGTTTGATTTCCAGGATTGTATGCAATGAGATTGAAGAACAGCAAGGGAATAGGCCGTTGAAAAAAAAATCTCATTTCACATTTTATTTAAATCTTGTCTGGGAGTTCCCTTCGTGGCTGAGTAGTTAACGAATCCGACTAAGAACCATGAGGTTGCGGGTTCGATCCCTGGCCTTGCTCAGTGGGTTAAGGATCCGGCGTTGCCGTGAGCTGTGGTGTAGCTTGCAGACGCGGCTCAGATCCCGCGTTGCTGTGGCTGTGGCGAAGGCCGGCGGCTACAGCTCCTGTTAGACCTCTAGCCTGGGAACCTCCACATGCCGCAGGTGCGGCTCTACATAAAAGGCAGAAAGACAAAAAAAAAGAAGAAGAAGTAAATCTTGTCTGTACTCCTCTTCCATGAGGAGTTCATAAGAAGTCTTAAAAGATGTAAGACTTAATTTCTTTCTTTCTATGACATATCAGTCCAAGGATTGGATGAAGTGCAACACTAATAAGTTTTATTAATAAAGCCAACATGCCAGTGCCCAGCGTTCCCCTTGGGACAGAGAACTTTCTGCCCGCCGTGGTCACTGACCTGACAATGTGCCCTTACTGCTCTTTCGCTTCTCCTGTCAGAGCTCCCTGGAGGCATCTCCCGAGTATCCCACTTTCTTTGTGTCTCAGAGTTTGCTTCTGGGAGAACCCAAACTAGTGAAGCACTACTTAAATGTTAGCCATGGGAACACCGGCTATTACTCTAGGTAGTGATAGTGTAAGAAAGATGCTGGGCAGAGTTCCCACGGGGTACCTGCTGCTTTCTGTTGTCATTAACAGACCTGAAATCTGTTAGCTTCAGAAAGGGATGTCCTGTGGCAGTAACAGCATCAGGCTATGCCATGCCTTCCCTAAGCAGCTGTGGGGAGAAGCATTCCAAACCTGTAGGAATGGGAAAGGTCAGGCAAAGCCTACAGTCTCTGACGTTTAGAGAGATGACTGTTGTTTTTCTCCCAGGAGCCTCATCCCAGGCTTGTTTGCTATTTTAGGTGGGAGGATGAACAGCAATGAGGAGTCTTCAGTGGTATGTGGGAATGTCTTCTAATGCTTGGTATAGGCAGAGGCCAGGTGCCTTGATAAATGTGGCTTTGTATCAACTCTCGAGGCACAGACCAGCGTGTGTCATTGGAAAGTTGTTTCTGTAAACTGAGTAGAAGTAAAAACAGTAGGTTAACTACCCCTTCTTCCTGTTGACCTGACCCATGTACATTTTAGTAAACCGAGTCATCTCATGTAGAGCGTTATCTGTGGCTGACATACTCCCATTAGAGACCAACACTCCTGGGTCCCCAGAAAGGAACAGAGCTGTAGAGCCAGTGGGACGGGAGAATTTCAGCTTCAAGTTTTGGGCTCTGAGATGCCAGACTCACAGTTTGGGCCACCCCAATCCCCAGATGTGCAAAGGAAGGAAAAAAGAAGGTCAACTGAATTCAAGAGGCTGCTTTCTCCTGGATACCCCACCTCTATTTTTAAAAACAACAAAGTGTGGCTAGAATCTATGTGAAGGATGCAGGAAGGCTAGAAATGATGTCACAGGCCACCCAGGTGTTACCTTACTCCCACTGGCATCCAGAGAGAGTATTCATGCCAAAACCAATGAAACAAGTAAAAAAACATGCCTTGGCTCCCAGCCACCTCTTAGAGATAGCCATGGAGAGACAGTGAAGGGGAACATGGCAGTTATGTTATTACTTTTTAAAATATAGCTTTATTGAGGGTTAATTGACATACAATGAGATGTGCATCTTCAAAGTGAACAGTCTGAAGAGTTGACACCTGTGAAACCATCACCACCGTCAGGATAATGAGTAAATCTACCATCTTCAAAAGCTTTCTTGTGCTCCTTACAGATTTCCATCATTCTCCAGAAATCTCCACCACCGATCTGCCTTCTATCACTATGCATCAGTTTTTGCATTTCCTAGAGCTTTTATATAAGTAGAATCATACTGCATGTACAGTACATTGAGTCCGTTTGCTCACCATAATGATTTTGAGATTCATCTGTGTTGTTTGGTGTATAAGAGTTTGATCCTCTTATTACCAGTTAGTATTCCATCATATGCATATAAAATATGCTTATACATTCATCATTGAAGTACATATAGGTTGTTTCCAACTTGGTCCTATTGAAATAAAGATGCTATGAACATTTGGGTAAATCATTTCTCTTGTGTGAATACTTAGAATGTCAGGGTCATATGGTAGGTGTATGTTTCACTTGTTAAAAAATGGTGGCATTCTTTTAAAGACACTCACATAACATGTTTAGGATCTCCAGGACACTGTTAGAAAACTTCAGAGAATTTAGAAATTGAGTCTCAGGTTGCTATCTTCCTACAGATAATACATAAGTGTATAATCTGTAATATATTGTGAAAAACTGAAGGAAAGGAAGAAGATACTATTTCCTTGGAAAGGAGTCTCCTATCTTTCCAGGATTCCCAAAGTACAAAAGTCTCACAGGGTTCAATTCTCTAGGTGATCGTGGTGCTGGTGGCGGTGGAAGGAAAGTTAGTTGCTGGACAAGAAATGATTGGAAAAGCCTCCTAGCAGAAGACTCAGCTTCTTCCATAAGCTGTTTTCTCATGTTCCCTTCATCTTCTTGTCCCCATTACCTGCCTGACTGGGAGTTAAGAAAACCAGAAATAGATTTTGTATCTCCTGCCTGGGGACTCAAATTACCTTGTGACTTGGAAATCTGGTATTGGTTATGAGTCCAAAATAAATTGGAAGCCAGGTTTATTGCTGGGAGCCTTTGCTTCCAGGAAAGGCAAAAATTATAAAAGGGAGATCTCATTAGGTGTTTCTAATCCTTAGCCCAGGAAATAGGTTGAGGAGATGTTAACATGAGCTGACCCCTGGCCACAAAGAGAGTGATGATTATTAGAAACCCATAGAAGACTCTTACTGGAGAACAAGGTCTGTCCTTCCCTTACACATAGGGTGGCCCATCCACTGCCACAAGTTCAGCGGGTACAGTTGTGACCTGCAGGTGCAGCTAAGAAGCTCAGGATGACGTCTCTACACTTGCACCTAGGTTGTTGTCCTTGGAGCATGAGCAGCAGCATCTCCTGGGAGATGAAAATAGAATCTCTGGCCCCACCTAGAGTGACTGAATCAGGATCTACAGTTGAATAAAGGTCCTAGGGGAATCCTACACCTGTTAACAGTTTAAGAAATGCCGGTCGAGAGAGGCATGCTTTTCTTGCAAACTGCAAGTCCCCAAAAAGCACTCAATACAGGTCAGGTATTATTTAGCTATTGCCCAATTATGCTTCATGAAAAATGCCCCCAAGCTCAGTGGCCTGTAACAATAGCATGTGTTCTCACGCTCCTAGATCTGTGGATGGCTGGGGTTTAGTAGATTTAGGCAGGCCAGGGTCCAAACTGAGGTTTGGATTTGGGTTTCTTCCATGTATCTTCCAGACTTCTGCAACCAGAATCACAAAGAGGCAGAGTGAACCTGATGGAAAAACACACTCCAGCCTTTGCCGAGGTCACACCTTTTAGCCCCCCCATCAGCCAAAACTAGTCACAGGGTCCAACAGAGTGGCCCAAGGCATGGGCTTTGGATTTGTTTCAGTTACACTTCTGCTTATTATGTGTGTGCCCTTAAGGCAAAAGTCTCGCTTTTTGCTGTGCTTCTACATCCTGTTGAGTACAGTGGGATAATAAAAGTTTTATCCTATAGGTGCCTAGGAACTGTTTAACTCGTGGATGCTGGCATTACAGAGCAGTGTGACCTTGGGCCAGTCCCTACAACGCTCTGCATTTTCCTTAGCGTTTTTCTTATTTAAAAATAGACATCCTAGCACAGAGTTCCCATTGTGGCTCAGTGAGTTAAGAACTTAACAGAGTGTCTGTGAGGATGTGGGTTCCATCCCTGGCCTCGCTCGTTGGGTTAAGGATCCAGCCTTGCCGCAAGCTATGGCATAGGCCTACAGCTGCAGCTCCAATTCAACCCCTAGCCCAGTACTTCTGTTTGCTACCTGTTCGGCTGTTAAATAAATAAATAAATAAATAAATAAATAATAGATGTCCCAGTGGGATAATGCTAGTGATTTTTGAACTTCATCTTTAAACCTGGTGATGATGGTGATGGTGATAGAAAAGCTAAGCTCGAACACTTCTGTGCCAGGCCCTGCTGCAAGGACTTTATATGTATTTGCACCTTTAATTCTCATAATAGGCCAACAAAGATTCTCTCCATTTTGCAGCTGAAAAAACTGAGGCAGAGCAATGTCAGGAAATCCAGGTTTAACGTCTGACTATTCTAAGTACCTCATGTGAAGAAAACTGTGTGACAGGACAGAAGCAGTCTGGCTACACGTGCTAACACACGGTCTGCCTCACGCCCATCAGAGATGCTTCTTAAAAAGTTGTCCCCTGGAGTTCCCATCGTGGCGCAGCAGAAACGAATCCGACTAGGAACAATGAGGTTGTGGGTTCGATCCCTGGCCTTGCTCAGTGGGTTGAGGATCCGGCGTTGCCGTGAGCTGTGGTGTAGGTTGCAGATGTGGCTCAGATCTGGCGTTGCTGTGGCTGTGGTGTAGGCTGGCGGCTACAGCTCTGATTAGACCTGGGAACCTCCATATGCCGCGAGGTGCAGCCCTAAAAAGGACAAAAGACCAAAAAAAAAAAAAAAAGTAGTACCCTGGCTTCTACTGTCATGTGGGGGAAGGAAAGGAAAGAGCAGGGGCTGCTAGAGAAGAGACTGGAAAAGAGCTGGCCTCCTGGGTAAGCAGAGGCCCCTGCCCACCGTGCAGCCATGGGATTCTGGATGGGGTAGATGTGATGTGCATTTCCAGGGGGACCCAGCCATTACCTAAAACTGTGTTATGTATGGAGCTGCCCAGCCTGACTCTGGGCTGGAGTCACCGAGGGGAAGGGTGGGGCCTTAAAGATCCTGCCCCTGAGAAACTAGACTCAGCAAGGCCAGGGTTTACTCTGTCAGCCCTAGGTTCCACCAAAGGTTGTTTCTGAGTCAAGACACACACACCTCCATCTCTTTCCATCTTCCTTCTGGTCTCTCCTGTGCAGTTTCACTGCTTAGAAACCGTGTGTTCCATGAGGAGGGGTGGAGCTGTGCCCGCAAATACATTATTCATCACTCGTAGAGCTTTAACAATGGAAGCCTGCAACCACTTTCCCTGAAGAAGGGGCACCCTTTCTTACCTTCCTTTCCCAGACTAACAAGAGAAACAGGACATGCTTTCGGACAGGCGTTTCACAAGCTGTCTCCATATTCTGCTTTGTAATTACAGCTGCTGGCCAGAAGTGTCTTCCTTGTGACTAATCAGATTCTCCCTTTCCTCGGTGTGTCACTAAGTCCGTTTCTTCAAGGACTCCTGAGGAACAAGTGATCAGAGTTTCTTAAATGTTTCCCATAGTCGAGGAGTTCCCATGGAGGCTCAATGGGTTAAGAACCAGACTAGTATCCAGGAGGATGTGTGTTCAATCCCACAAGGGTCCTGGCCTCGCTCAGTGGGTTGGGGATTCGGCATTGCCATGAGCTGTGGTGTAGGTTGCAGACGTGGCTCGGATCTGGCATTGCTGTGGCTGTGGCTGTGGCTGGCAGCTATAGCTCCATTCAGCCTCTAGTCTGGTAACTTCCATATGCCACAGGTGTGGCCCTAAAAAGCAAAAAAAAAAAAAAAAGGTTTTCCATAGTTGAGAGGAGCATTCTCTGTCCTTTCTGGCTTATGGTGTGCTAGCTCGTCCGCTTATGGGTCACTATGGTTCTGGATCTTTCTCTGTCATTCTTCCCAAGTCTCTGTCCTGTACCCTCATGAATTTTATCCTTTGTTTTGCTTTGGTTCTGAGAGAATGTGTCTCAGACTTCAGACTTCAGATATGTTCTCTCTCCCTTTGCTCCCCAAATGTTAAGTTGGGATCTGTCTCATTTCGACGGTCTTAATAGCTTATTAATTCATTATTAATTGTGATTGTCACAGAATTGAGCAGGGACTGGGTAGATCACTAAAATAGAAAAAAATAACTTCGAAAACATATGACTGCTAAAAAGGTGAAATCACAATATTATTCCACCAGGATGGCAAAAACAAAACACAAACTGAAGACACCAAGTGTTGGCAAGAATGTGAGGCACAGGGAACATAAACTGATATGAACACTTTGGAAAATTATTTTCCCAAAGTAACTGCGAAAACAGAAAACATACGTACTCTCCAATCCGACAGTCCCATCCTGGGTACATCCCTAATAGAAATTTATTCACCTATGGACTCAAAAACCTAAAAAAGAATGTTCATAGCAGTGCTAGTTGAAATAGCTCCAAACTGGAAACAACCAAAATGCCTATCATCAGTAGAATGATAATAAGGCAGTAAGTGCACACAATAGGAATGAGCAAACGACAACTACACACAGCATGTACAACTTCATAAATGCAATGTTGAGTGGAAAAAGCCAGTCCCAAAAGAGTACATGCAGGATAATTCTGTGTATGTTAAACGATTAGGAAAAAGCTAATCTCTATGCTGTTGCAAGAGAGGACTCTGTTTACCTCTGTCGAGGAAGTAACTAGAATGGCGTGCAAAGGGCTGGTAATATTCTGTTTCTTGATCTGAGTTACATAGGTGTGTTCAGTTTGCGAAATCTCGTTGAGCTATAGAGTTAGATACGTGCATTTTTCTGCGTGTATATCATACTTCAATGAGAAATACAGTAAAGACTGCAGCAGGCAGGGCAGACAGTGCAGAAGAGATGGCCGGTTTTCACCGGGAAACGCAACCGGCAGCCTATAGCCCACTTCCTGTGGTCCTTGATGCATGCTACCCTGCAGCTTGATCTCCAAATTTCAGTGCGCATGGACCAGTCTCAGTGTCAGGGGCATCTTCCTCTGCCTCCGTGGCCCAGTGCTATTGTTGTGACATCAAAGACCAACTGCTGGCTAAGATACAGTCCATATGAAAAGAGTGACCAGCAAATTTACTGCTTGACTTCATTCCCTTTAAATGGAACTGGCCCCATGGTCCTCTTTCAAAGCGCAACTGTGGACATATATCTTCTTTATAAGACACTGTGTACAATAAAGAGAAGCAATAACTTAAATTTTTTTTTAAACAATACCTTTGAGAACGCCATGGGCTGGGCATTCCAACACCGTGGTTATGTGTGCCCACACACACCCGAAAGTCTAGCCATTGGTCCGACGGCCTTCTATTCAACATGGTGACTTTTTTGACTAATTGAGTTATATGTTTATGCCCCAACCCTTTCCCTAGGCTCTGCAAAGTCTTGGGAAAGTCATTCTGAAGAGGCGATCTCTTTCCAACCCAAGGGCCACCTCACTGAGGTCGGGCAAAATGGCAAAGTTCATATGCCATTACTCATTAACTTCTTTGAACTTATCCTTCATGGAGTCCCTAAGGACTGAGACCAAACTAAGCTCCCAGGTCAGTTCTACGCAGTCTCCCAAGGTCCATGTGGACAGCACTTCTTTCCCCAGCCCTGGTGTGGAAATCTCAGGGAAGTTATTAGCACGTACAGATGCTAGAACTGGGTGAAGAGGGAACAGAGTTGCTTAAATGACTACCAGAAAATGTGGCTCCCTTTTCCCTTTCGAGGAGGGAAAATAGTTCTAAAGCACACAAGTAAAATTCCCTTATAACATAAAGGATGTCTTTGGCTTGACTTGGAGTCTTTCTCCAGGTGGTAGAGAAAGAGGCAGTCAAAAATGACCAGCCTGCTCCAAACTGAACAATCCAGAATGATACTTAATGACATTTACTTATGACAGCAGCACTGTCAAATCCTCCTGGCTGGGAGCTTCACTTCTGTTTCATCCATTACTCTTGAGACGTGCTGCCTGCCATGCTTTGCTGGGCAAAGGCAAACTACTGATCAGAAACTTCACCTTGCACTCCGCTCTCTGGCACGTTCACTAGGCCACACCAACCGTGGGAAGCAGCTGCCATTCTCCTGCTGAGATTCTGATGGAGGCCAGACACTTGATTCAAAAGACACCTAGGAGGGAGTTCCCTTCATGGCTCAGTGGTTAACAAATCCAAGAACCATGAAGTTGCGGGTTCGATCCCTGGCCTCTCTCAGTGGGTTAAGGATCTGGCGTTGCCGTGAGCTGTGGTGTAAGTCACAGACGCGGCTCGGATCCCGCGTTGCTGTGGCTGTGGCGAAGGCCGGCAGCTACAGCTCCTGTTAGACCCCTAGCCTGGCAACCTCCATATGCCATGAGTGCGGCTCTAGATAAAGGCAAAAAGACAAAAAAAAAAAAGACACCTAGGAAATGAAATAAATCTCACCTAGCAGTGAAACTAGGCATCTCCTGGAAGAAACTGGAGATATTTGGAGAGGCTGTGGAATTTCATGGAGCATGACCATGATGTTGAACTGCAGGTGGGAGCAAGGACAGCCAGGCTCATTGGAAAGCACCTACAGCAGGCTGCTTTTCTGCTCCAAGTCCACCCCGCTGGCCTCGAAGCCCTGAAGCCCCGTCCAGGGTGGCCCCCTGTCCCACAGTGCTTCTGTCGCCGCCTATTCCCTGCCCAGCGCTAGGCTCTGGGATAACCCCAAAGTGAACATCAATGTCCTTGGCCTTGAACTTGGTCATAAATGGGGAAAGGGAGGAGTAAGAGGAGGGAAGTGGGCCTGACCAGATCCGGACAACTCGAATGACAGAATGATATGGCCCCAAGGAAGGGGAGACAGACGTGTGGGCCAGCGGGCTGGAAAGAGCCCCGTTTCCACCTTTCTAACATGAACAAGGAACGGGGATGTGAACACAGGGGAAAACAGAGACAGAATCACAGCCTCAAAGAGCTACCCTTTAATTAAACAGGCCGCGTCTCCTCTGTGGGCCTTTGAATGGTTGCTCCAGGATTGCTCAAGCTATCAACTCAATTTACTTTACTTTGAGGGCTCTCGTGTGGGCCTTTTGTTTCTAGGTTAAGATTCTTCGGGCCATTTAGGACACGGTGTAAACAGAAGCGCTGTGGAAACCTGCCTGTGAGGTGGAGCCCGCCTGGACGCCAGGAGCCGTCTGTAGGCTACACAGAGCCCCTTTAAAAGAAAAGCTTGACACCCACAAAACCCCAAGTGCTCGGCCTGGAGTAACCTCTGGGGGCCATCCCCAGGCTCCCCCTTGAGACCCAAGGAAAGCTGGATGCTGGCAGGGAATTGTGAACATTTTGTCTCGGTTCTGCAGTACACACGGAATGCCTTTTGTGTTGACAGAACACCTGAGCACATGGCAGTTGCTCATCTATGCAGGGGTTACTGCATCTGGCTGCACAGGTGGTCAGCGACCTGCTTGCTGGGCTGAACCGGGGCCCCTCTAAACTCAGTGCCACCCCCACAACCACGGTGAGGCACTCTGCTTAGAAGGCAGGTTTTGGGAGTACCTGTTGTGGTTCAGAGGGCTAAGAACCCAACTAGTATCCGTGGGGATGCAGGTTCAATACTCAGCATCACTCACTGGGTTAAGGATCTGGCACTGCCGCAGCTGTGGTGCAAGCGGTGGCACATAGGTCGCAGATGCGGCTCAGATCTGGTGTGGCTGTGGCATAGGTTGGCAGCTGCAGCTCCAATTCGACCCCTAGTCTGGGAACTTCCATATGCCGCAGGTGTGGCACACACACAAAAAAAGGCAGGTTGCAAACACTTACCAAACCCCAGAATTTTGCTCTTGGCAAGAAACCTGGCAAACTGAGTCCCAACGTCTCTCTTTTATACGGAAGAATCAAAATCCCAGAGAAATAAGAGGACTTGCCCAAGCCCATGCTATTCATTCCAGGGTGACTGACCCCCAAGCCAGTGTTCTTTCATGAAGCCACACAACTCTGTTTCTGAACAGCGTGAAGAGTTTTTTCATGGTCTTTCTTTGCCTGAAAGAACTGGAACAAATGTCTCTCTAAAATGCCCAGGCTTTGCGATGTTACAGTTGCCATTAGATTGTTAAGGGAGTTGAAAGGAAATTAAATGAACATGAATTAAGCCTCTTTTATTTCAGAGACAACCAGGTGGCAGTCAGGCAAATGAAATAACGGGCACGTAAATATAGGACATGACTCAACCATTGAGGAAGCATTCCGCGAGTCCATTTATTCCTTCGGGATTCATGTACTAAGTGCCTGTGCAGGTGTTGCACTAGATGCTTGGAGATGAAGAGAGACCAAGCTTATGTTCCTGAAGGGGAGAGTGAAGATAATTCATTCATAAATAAAGCAGTTATTATAGATTGTGATAAGTGCCTAGCAGGACATAAACAGGCTACAAAGATAGAGAATACCTGGGAGTACCTATTAAGAGGGTGGCCACAGAAGGACTTGGAGGAAAAGTGACACCTAAGTTCTGATCTGGGGAATAAGAAAGAGCTAGCTTCACAAAGAACATGAAGGAGAACAAGTCAGGCAGGTGGAATCACAAGTACTAAAGCCTTAAGGTGGGAAGGACTTGAGCGTGACCAAGGGGCAAAAAAGAGACTGAAGAACAGCATATAAGGGAGAAAGTGGTTTATGAACCTGTAGAAGAGTATGAGCTCTTGTAGGTCAGGAGTAAGAACATGGCTGTTCTTTTGGGATTGGAAAGAAAGGAGCCATTAAAGAGAATTTAAATGATTCTCTGGCTGGTTTATGGAGAATAAGAAGAAAGGACTCAGATGTGTCAGGAAGTTTCATGATAAAATAATCCCGGCAAGAAATGAAGGGACATGGACCAGGGTGGGGAGGAGTGGATAGATAACGGAGGCAAGACAGAGTTCTTTTTTATCTTTTATTTTTTATTTTTAGTGCCACACCCACGACGCATGGAGGTTCCCAGGCTAGGGGTCAAATCGAAGCTACAGCTGCTGGCCTATGCCACAGCCACAGCAACACGGGATCTGAGCCGTGTCTGTGACCTACAGCACAGCTCACGGCAACACCAGATCCTTAACCCACTGAGCGAGGCCAGGGATTGAACCCGCATCCTCATGAATACTAGTTGGGTTTGTTACTGCTAAGCCATGACGGGAACTCCAAGACAGAGTTCTGACACAGAGCCCACAGGATGTGCTGATGCATCAGATTTCCGAGTCTCAGATACCTTCCTGTTTTAATGGGGGGGGGGGTGTCAGCAGATCTATATTGGACACGTGGGATTTGAGATGCCTATGGCATGTCTACGTGAAGATGATGAGCAGGGAAGTGGACAAATGGACCAGGAGCTGAGACTGAGATGTCATAACCAAAGCCATAGGAGGAGAACCTACAGCTGTGTCCATGAACCAGCTGAGGAGAGTGCTGCTGTCAGAGCAAAGATGAGGACAGAGAGTCGCCCATCCAACCTGGCACCGTGGCCACTGATGGCGACCTTGATGAGAGTGGTTTCAGAGGCATTCTGGGAAAAGCTGTCAACCTCTCCTGGGTAGAGGAGCACATGGGAAGTGAGGAAGTAGACATAGAATGTAGAGGTGAGTCTTGGAGTTCCCACTGTGGTGCAACGGCACTGGCGGTGTCTTGGGAGCGCTGGGATGCAGGTTCGACTCCCAGCCCAGAACAGTGGGTTAAGAGTCCATCAGTGCCACAGCTGCAGGCTTAGGCTCGGATCTGATCCCTGGCCCAGGATCTTCATAGGCCGAGGGGCAACCAAAAAAGAAAAAAAAAATAGAAGTAAGTTCTAGGGAAGTTCTGCTATCAATGGGGAGGCCTGTTTGGTTCATTTGTTTTAAGATCAAAGATACCAGGGCGTCTTTGATGCCAATGACACTGAGCCAGGAGAAAGGGAGAAATTAATGATGCCAGACTGAGAGGGGAGTACTGAGGAGTAAATTCCTCAAGAAGTCAAGAGCATGCTCGTTTGAATCAGCCTTTGCTAGAAGGAGGGATGATGGTTCCATGTAACAGTTGGGACAAAGGAGAAGCTGAGCTGTACAAGTAGGAGATACAGTGGTGGGCCCTGCGTTACCATCTGATGGAGGACTCCTGCTCCTTCGATGAAACATGCAGTGAGGACAATGGGGGAAGGAAGGAGATTTGGAGAGAGAAGATACAGTCATCTTGGATCCCAGAGAAGGCGGGGTTATGAGGAAAGAAGGGCAGTCGACTTTGGAACAGTCCTGAGTCTGTAGTTGAGGTCATGAATTCAGAATGGACCCAGGTTTTCAAGCTGGGCTGCTTTATTTGTCCTATCACCCATCCCAACCTAGAGGTTAGGCTACTAGCCTAGAGAAGTTGAATCACTGGGTTCAATCAGAACTGAAGTTTCCCTGGTGAATCGCTTAGAGGGAGAGAAGGGGTCTGAGGAGAGCTGAGGGGAGTTGCAAAGGACTGATTATAATCAGAGCACAGGTGTTGAATAGTACACATGAAAGAAAGCTGAAGGATGGTGAGAAAATGGTAGTGAACCGGACGTCTTCTTGAGTTTGAAAAGCAAGGAAATGCGCCCATGGAGACGCTGTCTTCTTAACAGTTGCAGCTTGGAAGGGACACACATCACTTCTGCCCATATCAATCAGACCTTGGGGCAAGGAGGCTGGAAAATGCATTCCCTGGCTGGAGTGGCAGCAAGGCCATCTCCACTCTGGAGCAGGGGCACATATTTTGAGTGGACAGCTGGTCCTCTCTGGCTTCTTGCTCGTGGTGGCTTATGCTTTCAGGATTCTTGTGTGTGCACTTCTGGGTTCCACACCTGGGTCTGGACTCTCATCTCTTTGCCTTCTTCCTGCCTCACCGCTAGGTCTTCTCATCACACGACCCATAAATGACCATTAACAACGCAGCCCATCACTCCTCAGAATCTAAGTTCTGAGTCAAGAAAAAACTCAGTCCTTCCTCTGTGCTAAAACCCAGGGAAGAAATTAAACATGCCTAGAATTTGAAGCCATATCCACCATCTTTCAATGGCTTTGTTTTTTCTTATTTTTATTTTTTCCTTTTTAGGGTCATTCCTGTGGTATATGGAAGTTCCCAGGCTAGGGGTCAAATCTAGTTGCAGCTGCCAGCCTACACCACAGACACGGCAATACAAGATCTGAGTCACGTCTGTGACCTATGCCACAGCTTTTGGCAACGTTGGGTTCTTAACCCAATGAGCAAGGCCACATCCTCATGGACACTCATCAGGTTCTTAACCCACTGAGCCACAACAGAAACTCTCCAACTCCATCACCTTTAGGCATCTATTTGCACTGTAAATACTTATCCAGATACCAGTCAGCAAAACATAGTTTGGCTAGGAGTTGGTATAACCCATTTGATAGGCAATACAGGACTTTGAAATGCACAGTATTGCCAGTGTACTTTTCTGTCTTTTCCTTCACTCACACACAGGCGAGGTAACTCAAGCAGAGGGAAATGTTCCCTCGATCTGGGACTAAATGCAGAGATCTGCTTGCACTGTCAAAGGTTGAAAAGTCTACAAGAGCAGAAGAGAATCCATCTCAGAACAGCTCGTCTCTGGCTAGTTTGGAGGTGACAATTCCTCACCACTGAGAGGACCATGAACCTTACTGGGGTGTCAAGTTCGAGTGCGGAGGTTGTTTCCCATTACCATGGAAGATCCCTATTGAAAAGAGCAGCCTTAGCTGATAAAAAGAGCATGGTGACTTGGATTTGACCTTACAGATCACTAAGATCTACAAATTAGGTGGCACGACAGTTCTGTAATCTCTTTCTCTCCCAGCAAGAAGACGGGCGAAAAGACTTTAGCAAGTCATCATGTTTCATAGAAAAACGTAATTGAAAGGTTTAGCACGGAGGTTTATCCCACAGCTCACAGGCATGAGCTTAGCTTTTCTAAATACCTCAATTCAAACATGAATGAAGAGATAATGAGATGTCTTAAAAAAACCCTTGGCCCAAGTTTTTAAACTGTCGTTTACATATTTTGGTGCCGCTCACGCGTTTCTGGGATGACTCATTCTATATTGACCGGATCTGTCCCCCTTTCCCAGGCCCCCGAGACCAAACACCAGTTCAAAATCAAGAGGGCAAGATGTATATGAAGGATACGTGTGTTTCACCTATGTGTCAGCTTCAGAAGCATCTGCCTTGCCTGGTGTGTATGGCATTAATTTCCTGTCGCTTTCCTATTGGAATGCCCCCCTGAGTTGCTTGAAATTGAAAATCAAGTCATGTTTCTTTAATCAGCCCTAGGAAATGGTGAAAGAAAGGGGTAGTGGAAAGACTTCTTTTTTATGAAAAGTTTCTAAGGTCAGCAAAGCCTAAAAGAGTGAGTATGTACAGCTTGGGCCCATAAGTCTTGGATTTTCATCTCTGAAAGCATCTGTCCCCTACCATTCCCATGTCACTTACTATCTTCCTCCCTACATTAGTTATCTCTTGTTCCAGTATCCAGCAGCTTAAAAGACAGAGTTTATTTGAGTTCCCGGTGTAGCAGAACAGGATCTGGGGCTTCTCGGCAACACTAGGATGCAGGTTCGATTCTTGGCCCGGCACAGTAGGTGAAAGGATCCAGCACTGCTGCAGCTGTGACATAGGTCCCAACTGCAGCTCAGATCTGATCCCTGGCCCAGGAACTCCATGTGCCAGGGGCAACAGGGAAAAACATTGGGAATTTGGGCATAGCTTCGAAGGGCACCCCGGGTTCGGGGTCTCTCCTAGGCTGATCTGGGGTATCAAGCAAGGCTCACTTCATCTTCAGGCATCACCGGTGAAAGGCTAGCCTCTGGGCTAACTCTTTTGGTCTTGGGCAAGATTTCGTTTTTTTCTCCAGAGCTGTCCGCCAGGGGGCGTCTGCTCCTGGCCACGTGGGCCTCTCCACGGAGCCCCCGTTGTCATCAGAACCAGAGAGGGTGTGCGCAAGAGGAAATCTACGGAGTTCCCTTCGCGGCTCAGTGGTTAACGAATCCGACTAAGAACCAAGAGGTTACGGGTTCGATCCCTGGCCTTGCTCAGTGGGTTAAGGATCCGGCGTTGCCGTGAGCTGTGGTGTAGGTTGCAGACCCGGCTCGGATCCCGCGTTGCTGTGGCTGTGGCGAAGGCCGGCGGCTACAGCTCCTGTTAGACCCCTAGCCTGGGAAGCCCCATATGCTGCGGGTGCGGCTCTAGAAAAGGCAAAAAGACAAAAAAAAAAAAAAAAAAGAATAAAAAGAAACCTACGGATTTCCATTACCTAATCTCAGGGACCTCCTATCACATTTGCCTTCTTTCATTTGTAGAAGGAAGGTACTCGCTCCCTCTCACACTCAAAGGGAGAAGATGGCACAAAGCTGTGGCTTCCGGGAGCTGGGATCCTACTGACCTGCACACGTGCGTCATCCCTGCCCATTTCTGTTGTCCCCACAGTGACAATTCCCCTTTGCTCTCTGGTGTGGTGACCTGGGATTTACTTTCTCAGGCCTCCATTTCAAGTCCAGTTTCTCTCTCTTCATGCTCATTAAGCTGTAATACTCAGATTAGCCTTCTTAGAAAGCCTTTGCGCTCCCTGTGAAAGTCCAATGGTTTCCCCGATTTCTTGCCTCAAAACAGGTATCGAGGAACCACATATCTGGAATCAATCAGCTTTTCTTGCCTTTTGCCTTACAGGCTCTAGTTGCAGCCAAATTAGACTCTTCTAGTCCTTGCGCCCGCCCCATGCTCTTTCGTCTCTTCTGCTCAGGTCATTCCCTTGGCTAAAACCGCCTTCCTCCCTCTTTTCCAGCTGCAAAAATTCTGGATAAGCCACAAAAACATTCCTGTGAACTGTGGAAGTAGAAATGGACCCCTTACAGCCTTGCACATCCATTAAGCAAGGATTATATTCTTCCTTATCTATCCATCCATCTAATCTTTATCTATACACTCATATATACATATGTATTTTCTATTACATATTTTGTATACTGTATTTTGTTTTCTCTGTATAATACAAAATATCCCTACTTCCCACTCTGCCTGCCAAACAGAGTAAGGGTCTTGAGAACAAGATGATAGCTTACTTCTCTTTTATACCCTACGACACGTACTGTAGGCCCTTGAATATAGAATGTGTTTGATAAAAATCTGTATATCACTTAGCGTGTGCTTTCCAGAAGGCCTTCACCACATCCTGGGAGTGGTCATGTTATTTTCATTTTTTAGATGAAGACGCGGAGACCTAAAAGGTTTACCTACTTGCTGGCAGCAGACAGTGGCAGGGCCCCAGTTAAATTCCCACATCCCCTTGGGATAGAACATGATGGGGGATGATATGAGAAAAAGATTGTGTGTGTGTGTGTGTGTATGATTGTGTGTATATATATGTGTGGGTCACTTTGCTGTATAGCAGAAATTGGTACAACATTGTAAATCAACTATACTTTAATAATAAATAGATAAGTCCAGAATTCCAAGGTTTCACCCAGTCTCCCAGTAGCCTGGCCTATAAGAAGGAAGTGACTAGTTCAGACTTCTGTATTCATATCTGCTTTTTTTTTCCTTCTAAGTGTAAAACCACGTAATCTGACCTTATTTTTTAATGGAACAATTCACAGTCACTCACCAAACCCTGCAATGGAGGAAATGTCCTACTCATAGATTTTTTTTTTAACCACTTCAGGG
Organism: Catagonus wagneri; assembly: GCA_004024745.2. Classification (NCBI taxonomy): domain Eukaryota; kingdom Metazoa; phylum Chordata; class Mammalia; order Artiodactyla; family Tayassuidae; genus Catagonus; species Catagonus wagneri. The sequence goes on along the minus strand of PVHT021183543.1, from coordinate 34,182,401 downwards.
CAAAGGACAGAGGAGAATAGATCTTTGTTTATTTGTTTTTATCTCTTTAGGGCCACACTTGCAGCATATGGAGGTTCTCAGGCTAGGGGTCTAATCGGAGCTCTAGCTGCCAGCCTACGCCAGAGTCATAGCAATGCCAGATCCAAGCCGCGTCTACAACCTACACCGCAGCTCATGGCAATGCTGGATCCTTAACCCACTGAGCAAGGCCAGGGATCGAACCCGTAACCTCATGGTTCCTAGTCAGATTCGTTTCCACGGTGCCACAACGGAAACTCCAGATTTTTTTTTTAAATAAATAAGTAAAAGACTATCACCAGCAGCAGGAGGAGATCTTGGACCTGTGATTTCTTATTCCTCTGTGCATTAAGCTTTTCAGCTTACCCAAAAAAAGCAACATCAGAAAACTTGACTTCTTTTTCATTTTTTTTAAAGTTTTATTGAAGTGTAGTTGATTTACAATGTTGTGATAATTTCCGCTGTACAACAGAGTAATTCAGTCATGGCTATACATACAGTCTTTTTCAGATTTG
>PVHT021183543.1:34161716-34181768 GCA_004024745.2 Catagonus wagneri | reverse complement strand
TTGCTGTTTCTGTGTATGTGTGTATGTATATGTATAGTATCTGTTGTGTATGTGTGTATGTGTGTATTGGTGTGTGTGTGTGTGTTGATATGTGTGTGTGTGTACATGTCTACTGCTGTTTCTGTGTATGTGTGTATGTATATGTATAGTATCTGTTGTGTATGTGTGTATTGGTGTGTGTGTGTGTGTGTGTGTGTGTGTGTATGTGTGTGTGCGCAAGCGCAGGAAGAAGTGCAACTTAAAGGGGAGACTTTGGCATAATTATTTCTTAAAACCCACTCTCCAGACCTCTGTTGGCAATAGTCTGCATTCAAAATGACTTTCAGCCAAGTCATGTTTGCACCTGGGAACTGTGAAAACTATTGAAAGCTTCTAAAGGAGATGAAACTTGACCACGACAGGAAGTGACTTACAGCCCCAGAGGCTCAGATGTATTGACATAGGTAGTGAAGTAGGAAAGAATTACGGTTTTCAAAAAGAAGTCGGATCTTGGCCTCTCTTTTATCTCAGTATGATGTGTGTGTCCTAGAATAAAACCCTCTAACCACAGTGCAAAAGTAGCATTCGTGCAGCAGGCATGCTTTGAATCCCTGGCTTTTGTGGGTCTGATACTGAGGAAAGCGGGAATTTCCTCTACGACGTTTCCATCCTGTGTCAGTATTGTGGTTTCCAAATACTGTGTGAACCTGGTTTTCCAAGTTGCAGGCAGGTTACGTGCTGCTTATGGCAGCAGCCACAGGCGCTGAAGGAATTATCCTGAGCCACAGGGAACCTAGGATGCTGTGACAGCCCTGTTGATACTGGAATCTTTGTGTCTGAATGTGCCTGAATTGTCAGAAGCCTTTATTCTCCAGCATTTCTTCACTCCATTCTCCTTCGAAAACATTTCTTGTTGCTCTGCTTGAATTAGGGCCCTGAGGTCCCTGAGGGTGACCTTCTGTGAGAACTGGCTCAGAGTGGCCATGGCCAACTGGAAAATTTGATATCATCTTGACAAGTTGGTGGATCATTCGTCTTAGCAATGAGACGTCTGCACTCCATCGAAAGCTATTTTTTTTATATTACCTTTTGCCTGACATACTGCTTCGTGGTCTGTCTTAGGAGGCTCTTAGTTTTGGTGAAAGCACATGCCACCCAGCAGGTGACTTCACAGTACATGAGACCATTGAACTTCACCACTTGAGCCAGGTCCCTTAGTACTACATTTTTAACCACTGTCCTCCTCATTTTCCTCTTATGAACTGCAGCGATTCTGTTTCCCCTTTCAACTCACTTTTTCCCCCTCTTTCACTCCATCCCAGTGTTAGAGGGACAACTTCTGATATCCTGAAAGGACATCACATGGTAACTTTTGATGCCCTCCTTTGATCCCACAAGAGGTTTCCCTGTTCTGCATTAGCAGCTGTTTGCAGGGAAAAGAACAAACTCTGGAATATATCTATTTTTTATCTACAAAACATAGTAGCACTGGCTTTGAATTTCATGTGAAGATGCAAATGGGAGACAGGTGAAAAGTATATGATGCAAGGAAGGGAATGGATCAATGTGAAAGTGGTAGAAAAGCCTGCTCTGTCTTAAGCTGCTGGTAGAGGAGAACAAGCCATTTATACTTGGGTGAGATTGGCTTAACACCATAGCTCAAATTTGGACCCTAAATACGTGTGGTCAGCCCATGAACCCTGGAAAGAATCTGGCTTTGCCTTTATCCAAATACTAGTCATTGCTGGGTGGATTTTTTTAGGATGATTTTTGAAAAGATAAATAAGATAAGGACACAAAGGCCTGGAGGAAAAACCAAGAAAGTTCCTCACAGGGAACAGGATTCTTAAGGCTTTTCCACGCTCAGCACTGAGAAGGACTTGAACAGGTCTGAGTGATGGCCAGCAGTGAGCCAGCCCAATTCACAGATGGACCAGGATTTGCGAGTGAATGCAGCCAGCCCAGGCTCAGCACTTCCTTCTTCCCCATCTCTGGTTCCTTCCAGCAGATTTGAGCTGATGCCCAACCAGAAGTGAAGCGAGCTCGAACCCCTCCACGTCCTAGAGGATGGACGCAGCAGGACCACACGGAGTCCATTCTTCTCCAGCAAAGTAGTGATATGTTCCAGGCAAAAACCCAGTCTGAGATGTTTGGTCCCATAGGAAACATTTACAACCAAATTATACACCTCGGAAAATAAATGAGCTTTCATTTTGGAAGGAAACCCTGCCAGGCTCTTTATTATTTGCACCACAATCATAAAGTTGGTTTTAATCTCTATAGTGGAATGCTGCTGGATTGGCCAACTGGCAGGCTCTGGTGGTTTCGGCGGGGACCACTTCACCCTTAAGAACGCAGCACGATGGGAAACGGGGAAGTACTTCTCCTGAAGTGTTTTTCTCAGGAGCCATCGTTTTTGTTTTGTTTTGTTTTGTTCTCTGGCATGTTCACTGCAACTTCAAAGCAGACTCTTTTTTTCTCTCTCTCTTTTCCCTTATTCTCATTTTTGAAGATTCCTGGGGCCTTCCAGGAAAAAAAAAAAAAAAGCCTTAATGTAATGTTTCCTTTCTAAATGGATGAAAATCCAGGAGTAGGTCCAAGAAAGTCTATAATGGATTTGCATTGATGGCGTGAAGGGGAATTGGATAGCAAAGCTCAAAGAGAACAGAAGCGGAGGCGGGGCGGCGGGGGGGGGACTTAAACAAATTCTCTGTTTCAACCTTCACAAAGAAACCGGGTGATTTAAACCCCCTGGGAGTCTGCTCCCAGGATTCGCACCGTGAAATGACCATGTAGATATGGCAGCCAGGGGGCTTCGGGTTTCTGGGATGGCCTGAGTTTCCAATATTGTATACGGTTATCAGATCTGGTGCTGGGGATTGCATACCGACTTAGGTTTTGGAATAAGGATGTCCTCTGGGTAGCGTGTGAGGCTGTGTTGAGTCCTCTTAGTTAGAAAACTCCCTGGGAAGGGCTCAGAGAGGATTAAGCGTACAGAGAATTTTGCCCTTGCCCTGAAGATGTCAGGATGCATTCCCTGCGGGCATGGGAAATTTCAGAAAGCTGAGCAGGAGCTGCTAAAGGTGAACGGTGGACTAGACTTCCACACTCGCTGATGCGGCCAATCGTGGCAATACAGTTAAAAATCTATGTGGTTCCCAAAGTGGGCTGCATATTGGAATCCTCTAGGGGTCTTACAGAAGTCCTAGGACGTGGAGTTCCCATTGTGGCTCAGCGGGTTAAGAATCCAGCTAGTATCCATGAGGATGCGGGTTCTATCCCTGGTCTCGCTCAGTGGGTTAAGGATCTGGCGTTGCCGTGAGCTGTGGTGTAGGTTGCAGATGTGGCTCGAATCTGGCGTTGCTGTGGCTGGGGCGTAGGTTGGCAGCTACAGCTCCGAGTCAACCTGTAGCCTAGGAACTTCCATGTGCTGTGGGTATATGCACAAAAAAAAAAAAAAAGTAGTAGGACCTGGATCTTATCCCTGATTTAAATGGTGTGGAGCATGACCTAGGCATCAGGAGGTGAGCAAAGTTTGGAAACTCCTCTTGGAGACTGTCATGAGACCAGTCCATCTCCCCTCTGTTGTATCTCCAGCACTTGGAAAGGAGTCATCTGCTCTCTGTAATTAAATGCTGAGTGAGTAAATGAATAAAGGTTCTGAAGCTCAGCAGCTCACACACCATTAGAAAGAGTCCCAGCTCATTAGATGATTTCAGCTTGTAACTGTTCGGGGTGGTTTGGCTGGAGTGTGGCTTAAGTTCAAGGTCTGCCTTACCCTCATCTCTTTTACCCTCCGCTTGTCCCTACTTAACAGCATCCCGAGAATGATTGCATAACCTCTTCGTGGACCACTTGTAATTTTTACAATCCCATCACTCGGGACCATTGATGGCTTTGTATTTTCCATAGGTCAGGAATTTATACCTGAGCTACGCTTGCTCCTTGCGTTTCTCTGTCCCTCCTTGTCATCCTTTAATTTTCCAGAGATAGACCCTCCCCAGTTTTGTGGGCAATGCCGAGGAGGCATTTCACCCAAGAGTTGGACACAAAGCACTTGTATCCTTGTTCTGAAGCTTGGGGTTTCCACGTCCCCCCTCCCCCAGACCCCAGCTTCTGGCAGTGGATAAGTCGGCTTTCACTGCAGCAGTGTTTATGGAGACTGTCAGTTCTTAACCCGAAAACTGAACCATGCTGTTTGTATTTCTCCAAGTGATGGAGAGTGTGAAGGACTAATGAGAATGGAGCGTAAAGAGATCAAACGTGTGCCGGGGAAACTTTGTCCAGGACCTGGAATGAACAGAGGGATTCTGCTCGGGGCGGGGGCGAGCCACGCAGGGGCATGGAATCTGCTCTTCCTGAGATCACGATCTGGAGGGAGAGAAAGTGAGCTGGGAGGAAGGGAGGGCAGGAGCGAGGGAGCTGGCCCCAGATGCTTTCTCTCTCCTTGGAAAAGCGAGAAAGGACTCCCTTTGGTCAGAGAGGGAGCAGATCCACTTGTAACACACTGTCTCCTGACTCTCTTTCTGGAGCCTGCTGTCCAAATCTGGATTTTGAAAGAAGCTGGTCATAAGTTCGTGTAACTGGACGTGTTGGAGAACTTTCTCCTGACTGTGTGCCTTTTCTGTAGGTCATGTGTGTTTGAGGGGTTGTCTGAGACCCTTAGTGACTGAATACTCAGGGCTTTGGTTAAAAATGGGTTTGGTTCTATCTAAAAACCAGTCCTTCAGAGTTCTCGCTGTGACTTAGCGGGTTAAGAACCTGACATAGCATCTGTGATGATGCAGGTTCGATCCTTGACCTTGCTCAGTGGGTTAAACTTTGGTATAGGTTGAAGATGTGGCTCAGATCTGGTGTTGCTGTGTCTGTGGTGTAGGCCAGTGGCTGCAGCTCCAATTTGACCCCTAGCCCAGGAACTTCCATAGGCCGCAGGTGTGGCCATAGAAAACATTTTTTAATAAAATTTTTAAAAATAGAACGTTGTAAATCTATCATAATAAAAAAATCAAATAAATAAAATAAAAACCAGTCCTTTTGTGTGCAAACCTGGGGAGTAAATGGGAGGAGTCAAAGATAAGGCAGATCTAGGTGGTGTTTTCACAGGAGGAGGGATGAATTAGCTGGAGGGAAGCAAAGTTTTGGTTGCTACATGAGCCCTTCTGTATGGCCCCTGTATAGAGAGAGTTTTCTTTGGGGGCAAGTTCCTGACAGCCATTCATGCTGCATACAGAGCATCAGTGACGTCCGGGGTGAAAGCAACCATCAGTCTTCTGTTTCCCGAAAGATTCTCCCTAAAGAATCAGGAGCAAGTGTGCAGGGGACTCAGTGAATGAAGGCTGCCTCAGTTTTTCCCTTGGGGAAGGAACATGTGGCTTGGTCAGTGACCCCTGTGTACGGGAGGATGGGTCAATTTGCCTTTAACGTCACACATGAATCTTTTTAAAAGTATAGTCTATTTACAGTGTTATGTCAGTGTCTGCTGTATAGCATGTGACCCGGTCATACACATATATACATTTTTTTCTCATATTATCTTCCATCATGTTTTATCCCAAGAGACTGTGCTATATGGCCATCATTAACATGTCTCCAAATAACAAATGCTGGAGAGGGTGTGGAGAAAAGCGTACTCTCCTACACTGTTGGTGGGAATGTAAATTGGTACAACCGCTATGGAGAACAACAGTATGGAGGGTTCTCAGGAAACTAAATATAGAACTACCATATGATCCAGCAATCCCACTCCCAGGCATCTATCTGGACAAAACTTTCCTTCAGAAAGATACGTGCACCCCTGTGTTCATTGCATCACTCACTATTCACAATAGCCAAGTCATGGAAACAACCTAAATGTCCACCAACGGATGAATGGATTCAGATGTGGTATATATACACAATGGAATACTACTCAGCCATAAAAAAGAACAAAATAATGCCATTTGCAGCAACATGTATGGAACTAGAGATTCTCATACTAAGTGAAGTCAGAAAGAGAAAGGCAAATACTATATGAGTTGCTGTTTAAGTCTCCTGGAGAATTGCACATTAGGTGTTGGACAGTCTCAGGTTGATCCTTGCCCATAGTTTGGCAGTGGAAGGACTTGGGAGCATCAGGGAGCTTTCAGATTAAAGGGGATCCACTTGCAAACCATGGAGACTCTCAGTCCTCTGGGTTTTATCTCTTCACTCCACATGTTGGTGTCAAATGTCACCTGACTCAGGGACCCAGGAAGGCATGGAGCTCTGCCTTTCTCTTCACAGTGTCCTCATCATGGGGGACCCATGACTATTCAAAGGGTCTCCCCAGACCAGACTGGATTTTGGGACTCACCTGCTGTTTACCTGATTACCTTTCCTTTAATAAATCTCACCAACCTCTTGAGACCCTTCGCTTTCCAGAACTTGTTCACTTTGCAAAAGTCACCTTCAGAATAATAGATCCTAACTAGCTCCCAGCCACTCATTCCTCATCTCCTGGTTCCAACCGAGGTTCTCAGATGTTAGCTGGCATCAGAGTCACTGGGAGGGCTTGTAAAAACTCAGACTCCTGGGCTTCTGCGGGCGGGATGTGGCCTGAGATTCAGCATTTTCCACAAGTTCCGAGATGTTGCCCATCTGAGCACCACACTTTGAGAACAACTAGGTTGAAGTGATAATTAAGCATTATTACCAGCTTTCCTCCAAGTTGGTTAAGAAAGAATGGACTGGAGTTCCCACTATGGCACAGCAGGTTGAGGGTCCACCATTGCCACAGCTGTGACATAGGTTGCAGCTGTGGCCAGGATTCGATCCCTGGCCTGGGAATTTCCATATGCCATGACTATGGGTGCAGGCAAAAAAGAAAGAAAGAATGGACTACTTTGGATGTCTTAAAATTAAATTAAAAATTAAAACAGAAATTCAGTTAAAACATACACATCCATATGTGTACATACAAATATGTGTGCATGTTTATACACATATATGTACTTACATGTATGTTTATATACACATATATATTTATATACATTTATGTATCCATAAGTGCACATATCAATAAGTATATATATATTGATATGCATCTCTCTCTTGGAATTCTTATTTGGCATTGAAGAGAAGCGAGTAGATTCAGAACATGTTCAGAGTTGAATTCAAAAGAGCCAAATACCTGAGTCCCTGCTCTTCCTCTCCTGCTGATTCTCCTTGCTCCCTCTGCTTCCTCCTCTTGCCGCTCCCTATTGCTGCAACAGGGTTTCTCCTTGGTGCACTGGCTGAGTGTTGAGCGGTGACTTGGTCCTGCACAGGTGGCTGCCACCACTGATATATCCCCAACAGAGTCTGTCCATTCTCTCTGGGCAAAGGGATAAGCCAGGCATTGCTCACGATGTCACTCGGGGGCAGGTGGCTGGACCAGGACTTGCGGTCACCACACAGGTGGAGACCAAGCCAAGAACTGAGCCGGGGAGACCTTCCTCACCTCTGCCAGATCATCTCCTCACCCCTGTGCCCAGGACCCACGTGCAGTTCCAGAGATGTAGGGTGAGTTAACTGTGCCCTTGAAATATTGGCCCTTGCAATCCTCTTCGTCCATTTATTTGTTCATTCACCCATCCATTCATCCATCCATTCATTCAGAGGGCATCACTGAGGTCCCACTGTGTGCCCAGCTCTGTGCTAAATGCCAAAAGTGACAGAACAGACACAATCCGTGCTTGAAGGAGCTGATGCTCTGTTGGGGGCTGACAACAAAGAGGGTCGCCTGTAGATGGAACCCTGTTGGCTTGTGACAGATACTGTAAAGGAACTAGGCAGAGCTACGGACGGGAACTATTTTGGGGGAGGGACACTATTTAGATAATCAGGGAAGTCCTCTCTCTCTGGAGGTGATACTTAAGCAGAGCTTTGAAAGGTTGAGGAGAGAGTGATGATGGTTGCCTGGACTAGGATGATGTCAGAGGAATTTCAGAAATAGACAAAACTGTTTTTGTTGTTAGCAGGTACGAATGGACTTGAAGAAGCTAACATGGTTAATATAATTTACCTTTTGTGCATTTGCGCTCGCAGTTCAACCATTTTTTGTGTGCTCTTCTTAGCCAGAAACTGGACAAAATGAATAGTATTCTAATAATATAGCCGCATATGCAATAATGTATGTAATAACGTGTATGATAAAAAGTAGTACGTGTAAAGTACAAAAGTAATGCAGAGCAAAGATAGACTAATTCTGCTGAGAAATCAGGGAAGGCTCTACAGAGAAAGCGTTGTCTAAACAGGGTTGTTAGGGATATATAGGCGTTCGTGTTATTTAGGGACGGAAAGGCTTTGCAGGCAGAGTGTCTATCAACACTTGTTAGCCTGAGTTACACTAAGCATTTCCTCTGGGCAGGCTGCATCCCCTCCTCTGGTCTTCATTTCACCCCGTGCTCGCCCCCACCAGACTCTTTTGTTTGATCACACGTGAATGGTGGCCGTGAACAAAACCATGGGGTTGCGCACACACCCATCGGACTTTGAAATTCTGTTGTTTTTTTTTCCATGCATCCATCCACATCCATTCACTCAGTGGGCGTTTAGTAAAGTCCAGACTTTTCGCTGAGACTGCAGCTCTAAAGGGAAAGGCTAACATTTTGTGATCCGGCCTTGGGACACTGTGGCGCGCAAGGAAACGGGTCCACCAGAGCAGCCAATTCAAGAGGTAGAGTGCCAGGCTGAGAGTCAGGAACCCTGTATTCCGGGCCCTGGCCAGATACCCCCGTGCGTGCTGCCCCCTCCCCAATGATCCGTGCACCGTGTTCTGTAAAAGTAGGGCGTTACATCCTGAGGCCCACCTTGTGCCCTGCTCCTGCCCAGCAGGTCTGGTATAACTATTCTCAGCTCTATCTGCATTTTAACATGGGATTGTCGTGATTAAAATGGCCTTAAAAGTCTGGGAGTTCCCTTGTGGCTCAGTGGGTTTAGGACCCGACATCCTCCATAAGGATGCAGGCTTCAATCCCTGGCTTCGTTAAGTGGGTTAAGGATCCAGTGTTGCGGCGAGCTGCAGTATAGGTTGCAGATGCAGCTCAGATCCAGCGTTTTCGTGGTTGTGGTGTGGGCTGGCGGCAGCAGCTCCAATTCAGACCCCAGCCTGGGAACTTCCATGTGCTGCAGGTGCACCTATAAAAAGAAAAAAAACGTCCAAAGACCAGTGCACTGGCCTCCGCATCCCTCTGGAAGTTGGGCCTCTTTGGAGAGGCTGCTGGCCAGAGTCTTGATCCGCTCTCTGTATCCTGACTGCCCTGTAAACTGGGGTGTCTGGAAGACGTATTGATATTCTTCCCCATGGCTTCAGCCAATCCAGGCTGCTTTCTTTTGTTTCCATTTGTCCGGCACAGGCTCTGTCAGCTCCTGTCAATTGGCCAGATTACATGGTCAGTCAGCCCACCCTGGACCCTTTAGGAGCTGGTGACTTTGTTAACGTTCTCAGCATCAGTTGTCTCATCTGTGCAGTGTGGGTGATGATAACTGCATCCATCTGATGGGGAGCATTGGGAGGCACTGACTGAAATGATGCGTAAAGGGCTTGGACAAGACTAGCGCAGAGATGACCCTTTGAAAGGTGGTGGAGGTGGAGGCGGTTGTCTAGGCAGAGAAGAATCCTGAGAAGAAAGCATTCACGAGAAAAGATAACAAGGTATGAGTGAGTCCTGGAAAGGGCCAGTGGGAGAAGGGAATAATAATTCTTCATTACAGAAATGCTTCTCACTTTACAGATGAGCAAAGTCACAGAGGAATAATGAGCCAAGGGGGAATCCCTCCTTTTTTCTTTTTTTTTTCTTTTTTTCTTCTTAGGACTGCACCTGTGGCATATGGAAGTTCCCAGGCCAGGAGTCAAACCAGAGCTGCGGCTGCCCGTCTATGCCACAGCCATGGCAATGTCAGTTCCAAGCCGCATCTGTGACCTATGCTTCAGCTTGTGGCTATGCCAGATCCTTAGCTCACTGAGTGAAGCCAGGGATGAAACCCACATCCTCGTGGATACTCGTGGATACTAATCAGGCTCTTAACCTGCTGAGCCACAGCGGGAACTCCCTCGTTTTTCAAAGGCTGGAATTTCCTGCATCCCTTATTGTTCAGAAAATAGCAGTCCCAGAAGCTTGGCATCTTTATTAAATCTCTGTAACCTGGCCAATTGCTATTTCTCTGTGATTCCCTTTCTATTTTCTTTTCCCTTGTGTTTTGCTAGTTAAGAAAGCTCCATAGGTAAGTAGCGTGCATGCAGAAGGGAGCACAAATCATACGTGTACAGCTCAGCGAACTCCCCAGAGTGAACACACCAGGTAACCAGCTCCCAGATCAAGACACAGAATGTGGCTGCTGCCCCAGAAGCCCCCCAAGGGCTCCTTCTGGTCACCAGCAACCACAGGGTCCCCATTATCCTGACTTCTAACAGCACTGGTTAGTTTTGCCTGCTTTAGAACTTTATGTAAATAGAATCTATGTATTTTATGTTTTATATTTATATAAATAGAATTCTGTCTTTTTTTGTGTCTGACTTCCTTCGTTCAGCATTACATTTGTGAAATTCGCTGATAATGTTTCATTCTGTGACTGTTTTATCCATATACCTTCCTTATACATTCTCCTGCAGATGGCCATTTCAGTCCTTGTCACTTTCAGAGTTCACCCCAAAGGCTTAGCCGGTCTCAGGAAGAATATGATGATCTCAAAGGCTATTATCTGAAGCAATAGTTCGGGACCTGGCGCATTATAACCTACTTTTCCTGTTCTGTGCCTCATCCCCACTGAAACAGCTCCCATAACGTCTGCATTGGAGTTCTATGTGCTTTTTCATTCCTCCCCTCTTCCACCACGAGTTTGCCATCATCCATTGTATTTCATCTTCATTATTCCAGCTGTTTTTGTTGACCAGCAATAACTCGATCCTGTGACATCATCAGCATTGGGTTGGACTGGTATTTAGTTATAAGTTTCCCCAAAGAAAATGTGGCCATGACCCCCCACCCCCACCACACCAAGTGGGGAAGCAGAGTTGAGGATTAAGTCAGTGGTGCACTGCGGGCCAGTGTTCTTGACCTAGACCCCTGGGAACCATCACCCAGGCAAGGGGCACAGTTATGGGAAGATGGGAATTCAGGGTGACTGAAGACCTTCTTAATCTAAAGAGTACCTCTGGGGAGTTCCTGCTGTGGTGCAAAGGGATTGGCGGTGACTTGGGAGCGCTGGGACACAGGTTCTATCCCCAGCCCAGCAGAGTGGGTTAAGGATCCTGTGTTGCCACAGCTGTGATTTAGGTTGTGACTACAGCTGGGATCTGACCCCCGGCCCAAGAACTCCATGTGCCCTGGGGCGGCCAAAAATGAGAAAATAAACAAATAATAAAACAAAATAAAGAACACCTCTAGGAGAGAAATTAGGATAGCACACCACACAGTGGGAGGACCAGGGCTGTGGTGCCTGCTTGCTAGCCGGGCGTCCCTCAGATTCAGTTTCCTTCCCCCGGAACAGGAGCCTTCACGTCTGCTTCAAATGGATGTTGTGAAGATTAGACTTGACATCTGTTGCCAGGCCTGGATGGGAGTGTGCTTTCTCCCAGACATGTCCTGTGTGCCCAGTATCTTCCGTTCACTCCCCAGACCTACCTCTCACCCTTCTCCATCCTCAGGACACCGTCAGGCACCTTATGATGCCTCGGGTGTGTGATCTGTACACACTTGCTCTTGAACTTCTTATTGGACTTGGCCAATGGTGAACATGGCAGGAGAGGGAGGAAGAGGAGAGGACATCGTAGGACTTAGTAAGGCCCCTGGGTGCTCACACGCACACACTCGCAGGTGGGCGCGTGCACACGCAGATACACACAGATACACCCCTGTCTCCCTTGGCGTAACAGTAACCTCTCCCTTTCCTTGCCTCTTCAGGCCTGGGAGTGTAAGATCTCCCTGGCTTTGCTGGTCCTGGGTGCTGCAGCATCTTTGGTGGTTTCCAGCCTCTTTGTCCAGACACCTGTTGATTGTTCTTTCCTTAAGCTGTCCTTGGTCATTCAAACCTCAGTGCCATCCGTTTCCTGCCCAGATCCAGACTGACACCATGATACCCCAGCGCCATGCTGTTTACCCTCAGGAGAGTCGTAATCAAGTAAGAATGTGCTCTGTTGCAACCCCTCTCATGACATGACAGCCCCCAACAAAGGCTTCTGAGAAGCTTACTCTTCTCTTCTCTTGAACCTCACCTAACTGAATGAGTTCTAAGAGGAGAATGATCTTTCCTGAGAACACAACTAGTAGGTGCTTTATTTCTCTAGGATCGGAGAAGGAAATGGTATAGGGCAGGGGAGGTAATAAAATGGTTGAAAATAGAGGGGGTGCCCTCTGCTGATACTTCCTCTCCGCAACAGAAGAAGAAACGCAAGACAAGTCCTGCTCACAAACCCCACTTCTCCATACCTATTTCAGCTTGCTAGCACATTGGACCAGTATCCAAATAGGAATCTTTTAGGGAAAAGTGAGAGAATAGTATACAGTGATTGGAAAAGTTTCAGTAGATGGTGAGTTGTGGAGTCATAATTGGAAGTATGTATAATCTTACTTTCTTACATTGAACTCTTTCGCTCCAAAAGAGAATTTCACACTTTCTACCTTACATTTTATTTAACTTAATTAATTAATTAATTAATTAATTTAATTCTTGCTTTTTAGGGCCTTATCTACCACATATGGAAATTCCCAGGCTAGGGGTCGAATCGGACCTACAGCTGCCAGCTTACACCACAGCCACAGCAACACCGGATCCAATCCACGTCTTCAACCTACACCACAGCTCCTGGCAACGCCAGATCCCTAACCCACTGAGCAAAGCTAGGGATAGAACCCACATCCTACTAGTGGGATTCCTTCTGCTGCCCCATGAAAAGGATACTAATTGGATTAGTTTCTGCTGCCCCATGAAAAGGAACTCCATACCTTGCGTTTTACCTGTAAGCATTTCTTTCTCTCTCTCTCTTTTTTCTTTTTTTTTTTTTGCTTTTTACGGCCGCACCTGTGGCATATGGAGGTTCCCAGGCTAGGGGTCTAACAGGAGCTGTAGCCGCCGGCCTTCGCCACAGCCACAGCAACGCCGGATCCTTAACCCACTGAGCAAGGCCAGGGATCGAACCCGCAACCTCATGGTTCTTAGTCGGATTCGTTAACCACTGAGCCACGAAGGGAACTCCTTGTGATGACAACTTTTAATGAGTTGTTGTTTCTACTAGAAAAAAAAATTTAATTTTTCTACAGGGTGAAAATCTACAAGTTAGCATGTAACTTTTAGCCTGGGCCCTAGTCAATAGTAAATAATAAGTGAAACAAAGATCCATTCTCCTAAAAGAGTGTATACCCTCGGACAGTCCTGTCATACTATGTCCTGCTGTAAAACTGATCAAATTGCAATCATCCTTTTGCTTTATTTGCCAGTTTTGGATAATTCCTCTGATGAAGACGTGCTGTTGAACTGTCTCATGCCAGCACAGCATCTGGCACAAAGCAGATGCCCAGAAAACCTTTGTTGAGTGAATCAATGAGTAGAACAAAACTCCATCCATTTGTAGAGGAGGGCTAGCCATCGAAGTTAAAGGCCCATAATCCCATCACCTGCCAGCTTTCCAAGCAGGGATCGGTCTCCCTAGAGGAGAACAGCACAGCAATCCAAATAAGAACAATCTGTACAGGCAGGTAGGGAAGGGAACCGGTCCTGGTGGTGTACAGCTTGCTCTTCACCTCAGGCCATAGTGGGTCTATGATGCTCTATAATTGTTTTATAGTGTCAGTAGGGGTTCCCTAATAAATGAGCATTACTAGTTTCTGGCAGCCAACAGAGCTATACAGGTGCATCATGAAAGTGTAACAGAGAACTGTTAATTCTCAGCTCTGAATCTTTGAAATGCTAGCCGTGGACCTGTTAACAAAACAACACATGTAAATGATGGAAGTGGTGGGGGGGGAGGGGGCTGTTTTCCAACAGATTTGACCCAGCTTTCAGTCAGCAGGTGGAGGGACAGGAGAAAGAAGAAAAGGTAGACATGAAGATAGTATTTGCACTTCATGCATTTAGAACCACTAGATTTTTGTTTAATCTCCCCACCCTCAATCTGAAGTTTATGGCTTTTGGTATCAGGTTTTTGTTACAATTGTTAGAAAATCATTTTCTCCAAGACAAGTGTCTCCTAAGGAGTTCATTCCTAGGAGGTCAGAACTAGAGGGACTGCAGGGTTTTCTGCAGCTCCATCCTCCTTTACCACACTCATGGTGCAGGAGACATAACTGAGGTGCTGTATCAGTCAGCTTTTGCTGTGTAACAAACCACTCTGCACTCATTGGCTTGAAACCACAAATGTTTACTGTTTCTCATGTTCCATGGGTCACCTGGGTGGCTTTTCTCATCTGAATTGGCTCAGCTGGGGCTGGGTGTCCTAGGATGGTCTCTATTCGTATGACTGGTCATTGCTGGCTGCTCAGTCTGGGGTAGGACATCTCTGTTCTAAATGTCTGTCTTCATCCCATGCTGGCCCAGGCCTCTACACATGGTGGTTTCTGGATTCCAAAGAGCAATGAAAAAGGGCAAGTTCCAATACATGCTTTTCTCTGCTTACTGTTGTCCACCGGCCAAAGCAAGGCACATGACCAAATGCAAAGACAGTGTGGAAGGTCACTACCCAATTTCTCTAATTATTTAGAGAAAGAGAATCTGTGGACATTTTTGCAAACCCTACAACTCCAGGTACAGAGATTCAGGAACGAGGTAGGGGTAATGCTGGGATGGAGACCCAGGCCTCATACTCCTGGCCCAGGCCCCTTCCACAGCTCCATGTGCACTATCAAGGTTAAGGTCCTGTTCCCTTTAAAAGCTAGTTTAGAAGTACTTGGATCAGAGAGATTTGTGGTCGGTTTCAGTGACAGGTCTTGACTTTGGGTGTTGAGAGAAATCCATCTTTTTTCTTTTTTTCGGGGGATGCGGGGAGCACACCCACAGCATATGGAGGTTTCCAGGCTAGGGGTCAAATCGGAGCTGAAGCCACCAGCCTACACCACAGCCACAGCAACGCCGGATCCTTAACCCACTGAGGGAGGCCAGGGGTCGAACCTGCGTCCTCATGGATATTAGTCAGATTCGTTTCCACTGAGCCACGATAGGAACTCTGAAATCCATCTTCTTAATTAAAACACTAAGCTAGCAAGGGTTCCCAGGCCAGCCTGAACTCTGTCATTCCAGGCCCTTTGTCTTGCCTTCCAGGTTCTGCCTCTGACAGCAGAACACCAGCCGGTCTTGGCCTTGGGTGCCCCTGTGCCATGTGTGGAGACAGAGACCCACTGCAGGGGGCATTTACCTCCTGGGTCTCCATGTCCTGTTCGATCTCCTCCCTCTGATCAAGGAAAGACTTAGATAGTTGGGCCCTTCAGGCATGCTAATAATTTGGTGTCTCTTCAAATTGGGTCCTGGACAAGGATCTGGATAGTGACCACTCCGTTTTCTTTCCCAGATATGGAAAAAGCACAACCTAAAAAAATCCGCAAAATCCATACTCATTAAATATTTGCTCAAAGTTTGGCTTTGGAGGGGAGGCTGAGCTCCATGTGGCTAAAGCCCCCTGGTGGCCACTCTTGGCCTATTCACTACAGCCCTGAGCAAGTCATCTCTGCCCTCAAATTCAAGGACACTGTGTACAGTAGGACCTCATTGCTTATGCATTCTAAATGTCATAGTTTGCGAGGAACTATATACAGTCTTTTGGGATAGAACACTGTGGAAAAAGAATATATATATATATATATATATATATATATATATATATATATATATATGGCTGGGTCACTATGCTGTACAGCAGAAATTGGCACAACACTGTAAATCAACTATAGTCGAATAAAAATAAAATGAAATAATAATAATAAAAATTCAAGTGCCCCTCTCAGCAGACAAAGCCTTCCCTTAGCTTCCTGGTGAGGCGGGTTTGTCTCCCACCCCAAGTTTTATCCTAGTGATATCCCTTCTAGGCAAGGCCACTGGAGCCCCCTAAGAAGGATTCTGGAGAATACAGTTTCTCTCTCGCCTTCCATTTGCAAAGATGTTTTCGATGATGGGTGAAGGTTTCTGTAGCCACATTGACTTTCCAGCCTTGAACTCTACCCCTTACTTGTTTTCCTAGGCTTAGACGAATAATGTGTGTTTCATCCCTGTTCCTTCTTTAGCCTAACAAGGACTTAAAGGAAATCGGGCCTGGCTAGTTCTCACTCTGTTTCCTTTGCCAGCGGTGGAGTGAGAAATCACCAATAATGCACACATTTTCAAGATCTAAACTGTTTACAGAAGTATCTGAGACAAGCTAGTGGGGCTTTGACTTCCATTTTGTCAGCTGACCCCAAGAGCCTTCAACTAAGAAAGAAGCACTGAGTGGGAGGCCAGCACCCATGGCCCCTGCCCCTGAGGAGCCAGCTCCCTTCCCAAGTGCAAGGGGTGGGCCGTCCTGCTTTCCTTCCAAAGCGTCGCCCGAGATCATAAGCCAGGTCACTCCCAAGCCCTAGAGTAAACAGCCTTATGATACATTCTGCCACCATAACAGAAGATTCCTCAGCTATTAGTCAGACTTTCAACACAAGGCTCCAATCCCGACCAAGATGAAACCCTCCCGCATTCTTGCAACATGATGTGCCCCTGTCATTCGCTCCCAGGGTTTTTTTCAGGATCCGACAGCAAAGACTTAAGCCCAGCTCTGGCCACTTCTCTCTGCCAGGAATTTGGATTTTCATGCAAAGGGGCATTGCACGTCCACACTTGCTGTAACACAGAGCCACAGATCTGTTCCTGCCGCCTGAACAAGTACCATCACACACGGGAAGGTGGCCGACCTCATCATCTGTGTGTTCAACCATGCACGGTCCTCCTCATGGAGCCCGGTTCCTTCTCCACCGCCCCCTGCAGCTGGTCCCGTGATCACAGTCTCTCCTCCGTCTTCCTGAGCCCTAAGAACAAGCGCGCCCCCCTGAGAAAGCCAGTTTTCCCCGTCGGAAACTCACTTCCTTCGTTCTCCTGGTTTTCTCTTCCAGGGAGCACTTGCTCGCCAGTCATGTGTAAAGATAATCAGTGGGCCCTTTTATGCTTCTTTCTCCCCGAACGATGAAACGTTTGCCCTTCCCTTTGAAACAGCACCAATGGCATCCTTGAACTTATTTTTAGATCTGTGGAAATGTTCCAGACAAAAATCGATGCCCGGCACAGATAAAGCCCTGAGCGTGTTTATCGTGGGGAGAAGAAAACAGAGTGTTTGCATGTGGAAGGAGTGTGGCCATAAGCCTGGGTGCAGTATGGCTGCCTTTAATCTGGGAAAAGGAAACAAGCATTGGCGATAATAATATGCAGATGTCCGGCCCTGAAAGAGGACATATTGCTAATTAGCTATATTGTTAATATGTTTTAAGGAGAGAGGCTGCAGTGACGTTAATTATAATCTTTGTTTGTTGTTCAAAGTCTATGAGACCAAAAGCATTGCTAATAATATCTTCTTTAATATCTTCAACAGGAGATTCTTGGATTTTTTTTCTCCCTTAGAATCCCACATAAAAGCCACATTAGGGGTAATGAGGCCTGCAGCCTGAGCCTAATTAAAACAAAATCTAACTAGGCCCGTGGCCATCATTATCATCAACTAGTACTTATTGGGTGCCCCCCGAGCTCGTGGAATTGGAGGGTGTGGGGTTTGAGATTGCAGATATGGCCTGTTCTTTGCCCTCCAGAAATTTGCCATCCCGTTTGCCTCCAAGAAGTCTGCCTGGCTGTATTAATCTTGGAATGGTTACCACAGCCTTGACAAAAAAAAAAAAAAAAACCCACTAAAACTGTCCAAGCCAGCTACAATTTGTTACTAGTTTGTGCCTCTTCTGGAAGTTCTGGAAGTGGTCAGATCAGGCCTGTTTTTCACACACCAGCCTTTGTTTGATGTTGGCAGAGCAAGACAGGTAGCTGTGTGCAGACTGCGGCAATGACACTTAGCATGCTTTTCCCAAAAGTAGACCCATCAAGGAGTTCCCGCTGTGGCTCAGCGGGTTAAGAACCTGACTAGTATCCATGAGGATGCAGGTTTGATCCCTGGCCTCACTCAGTGGTCTAAAGGATCTGGTGTTCCCATGAGCTGCTAGTGTAGGCCTCAGACATGGCTTAAATCTGGCGTTGCTGTGGCTTAGGCTAGCAGCTGCAGCTCAGCTTCAACCCTTAGCCTGGAAACTTCCATATGCCACAGATGTGACTCTAAAAAAGACCAAAAAAAAAAAAGTGGGCCCATCTCTGATTTTCACACCTTGATTGTCCCCTGGGAGCTGATCGCCCTCATTTGTCCTGTGGCTTGGTTCTCCAAAGAACCCCTCCCTCTCTTGCTCCTGTGCCAAATGCCCAGCCAGCAACTCTGACCACCGTAACCACTCTGATGTGGCCATGGCAATCCATCTTGGTCACCAGGACAGCCACAATGAGCAGGTCTACCTTTCAGTGACTGAGGACAGTGGTTGGGCATCCTTGGTCCTGAGCCATTGAATGTCCTGGGGAGAAAGGACACCAGTGACAAAGTGTCTGGGCTCGTCATCTTAGACATTGTACCTGGTCTGCAGATGAGAGCTTCTCTCTGCTCGGCTCATCTGGGCAGTTTTCCCCGAGGGGTTCAGGGTCAGCTGATGAGGGCCAGGGAGGAGGGAAGTGAGCCCAGCCTACAGAGCTTCAGCAAGCTCCAGATGACCCAGAGAATGCCACCAGGGAGGAGGCGGTCTCATGGAAAAGTCACAGCACTGTAGGATGGAAAGCTTTCAGACCAAAACTCGGTGGGGCAAGATGTCTGAGTGAAGTTGGTTCTGGCATGTGTGTTATTCACTCAGTGATCTCTTCCTAAGGCAGGAGAGTGGCCCTGATAACACCCACTCCATTCCAGCTCAGATAGCCTTTGGCCAGGCGGTATCCTTTGCCAGGATTGCTATCTGCCCTGGTCCACCTCCCCTCTTCTAAGTTCTCTTCACCTGCTTCACGTGCTTAATTTTACTTGTCTTTTCAATCTTGAGTCCATTGTTATTTCCTCAGGAAAACCTTTCTTTCTTTTTAATATGAAAAGTCAAAGTAAGGAGATTTATCATTCCTGCCTCGAGTGGGCACGATAGTTTTTCTGGCTTCCTCTCTTGTAGGTGTATCATGGAATTTCATAGATTCAATGCATGGCATTCAACTCTAGCCCTTTTGTTCTGATGCCCAAAGAGTCTAATCCTGGTGCAATGGGGGCCCTTTAAGCTGGCTTCCACGTTCTTTTGAGCAGATGCTGTTGGTCACTGAAAGCTTCCTTGCTTTTTGAAACAGCGAAATACCTTAAACTCACCTGCCCAAGCTCTGGAATCAGCCATTTGTCCAAGGAGCTGTAGATTCTTTGAGTAAGGGCAAAGTCCTTAAAATTTAATGACAGTATTTTAAGACAAATTGGAGGAACTTTACATTATATAATGAGAAGTGGATTTGAGAAATGTAAGGCCCAGAGGCTGAAACAATGACTGTAAGTGTATAGAGAAGCTGTAAGTGTATAGAGAAGGGGGTAGAGGGCAATTTTGGAATAGGATATTATGAAAGGTAGCGGCAGAGCTGAGCACCTGTACCCTGGCTGCTATTGTGAAGGTCACGGTGATGATTCATTACATGCCTTGTCGGTACCTCCATCAACTAGAGATGCTGATGATGTAAGTGGAGCTTGGTCCATCAACCACGACCTACAAAGGGGCCTCCACAAGGGAGCTGTAGAGTGTGTCTTTGAAAAAAGATGGAGAAAAGGCATTTTTCTGCCTTGGTAGTAGATCCTGTCTGCTGTCTCCCACACCAGATTTAAAATCTTGATTACCGGGGAGTTCCCGTCGTGGCGCAGTGGTTAACGAATCCGACTAGGAACCGTGAGGTTGCGGGTTCGATCCCTGCCCTTGCTCAGTGGGTTAACGATCTGGCGTTGCCGTGAGCTGTGGTGTAGGTTGCAGACGCGGCTCGGATCCTGCGTTGCTGTGGCTGCGGCACAGGCCAGTGGCCACAGCTCCGATTAGACCCCTA
>PVHT021183543.1:34106651-34160716 GCA_004024745.2 Catagonus wagneri | reverse complement strand
GGTTCGATCCCTGCCCTTGCTCAGTGGGTTAACGATCTGGCGTTGCCGTGAGCTGTGGTGTAGGTTGCAGACGCGGCTCGGATCCTGCGTTGCTGTGGCTGCGGCACAGGCCAGTGGCCACAGCTCCGATTAGACCCCTAGCCTGGGAACCTCCACATGCCGCAGGTGCGGCCATAAAATGACAAAAGGCAAAAAAAAACAAAAAAAACAAAAATAAAATCTTGATTACCAAAATAATAGTTACTCTCAAATCTTGTTATTGATTGAATAAAGTGGAGCGTCGTCTTATATGAGCCATGGTAAGACACACTTCCCCTCTCCTAGGGCTTCCAGTTTCCGAACGGTTTGGGGCATGCCGGCGTTTGGAGGGAGCCAGTGTTTCCAGATAAATATGTTTTGGTTGAAATGCAAGAATAATTCAGATATTCAGAAATCAAGATTAGCAATTTTATCACTGAATTCCCATCTTCCAAATTCTTTACAGAACACTGAGCTTGTTTACAGGCAGGGAGGAAGTGGGGGGGGTTGGGGAAGGATGGAGAAATGCCACAACTGTGTGCACAGTTCAGGCCAAAACACACTTAAGCCCCGGTCTATTCCCGGCAGAGGCACTTGTGGCCTGAATCATCCAACCCAATTGCCTTAACTCTACCTTTCTCTCTTCAAGTGTAGAGAGAATAAAACCCACCCTGAGTTCTCTTGACCATCCTGCTTCCTTACTGTCTGCTTTGTTTTACATGGAGGATCACTTGAGCTTCAGAGAGTTTAAGGGGTTTTCTTGGTCCACGACTAAGTCAGGATCATTGCATGGTGATGTATCGCCTCCCAGGAAAAAAACGCCAAAGAGTCAGATCAAGAAACCAGTCAGATCCATCCCTTCCTTGTCCTTTCAGCCATCAAAGCAAAATGCCAAATAAGCGGCAAAAATACCTTTCCTATATCTTCTTCTAAAATAGAAGTTTTTGGAGTTCCCGTCATGGTGCAGCGGTTAACGAATCTGACTAGGAACCATGAGGTTGTGGGTTCCATCCCTGGCATCGCTCAGTGGGTTAACGATCCGGCATTGCCGTGAGCTGTGGTGTAGGTTGCAGACACGGCTCAGATCTGGTGTTGCTGTGGCTGTGGCATAGGCCGGCGGCTACAGCTCCGATTAGACCCCTAGCCTGGGAACCTCCATATGCCGCGGGTGTGGCCCTAAAAAAGCAAAAAAATAAATAAATAACTAGAAGTTTTCATAGTGGAAGGAGTATTTGGGAACTCACTGGTGGCCTAATGGTTAAGAACTCAGCATCGTCACTGTTGTGGTTTGGGCTTGATCCCTGGCCCCGGAACTTCCTGCAGGTCATAGGTATGGGAAAAAAAAAAAGTACTTCATCACAGGGGAAAGAAAGACACTTTTTTTCTTTTCTTTCTTTTTTTTTTAACAGCCTCACCTTTGGCATATAGAAGTTCCAGGGCTAGGGGTCTAATCAGAGCTGCAGCTGAGGCCTACAGCAATGCTGGATCTGAGCCAAACCTATACAGAGACTTGTGGCAACGCTGGATCCTTAACCCACTGAATGAGGCCAGGAATTGAAACCATATCCTCACAGAGACTACGTCAGGTCCTTAACCCTTTGAGCCACAATGGGAACTCTGAGACAATTTGACCCAGTTAAGCAGTATGTTCCAGTTGCTACAATGAAGTGAGTAAGGGCTTAGAGTTCCCATTGTGGCTCAGTGGGTTAAGAACGTGACTAGTATCCAAGAGGATACAGCTTTGATCCCTTGCTCAGTGGGTTAAGGATGCAGAGTTACTTTGAGCTGTGGTGTAGGTCACAGATTGGGATCCCGCTGGCTATGACTGTAGGCTGGCAGCTGCAGTTTAGATTCAACCCTTAGTTTGGGAACTTCCATAGCTTTGGATGCCGCCCTAAATGGACAATAAAATAAAATAAAATATAAAAATAAATAAAAATGAAGTGAGGACTGGATTCCCAGGGGATCCCCCGAGGCTTTGGCAAGCAAATCCCTTTTGAGACTTCAACTCCCCAAACCTGTGCAAGAAGTTCTCCATGAGAGGTCAACCATCCTCATTAAGCATCCAGGGAGAAAAACCAAATAACACCCTGCCTTATCTCCCCTTAGGCTACGATAGCAATGTCTTAGGTTGATAATCCAGTCTCCACATAATTTGTTTGGCCTCTGCTACATTGAGCAATGCTTGGGAATGCCAGGGCAACTCCCTGGGGCGGGGGGGGGGGGTGCCAAGAGACAGAAACCCTGGCAGAGAGGGGACTGGAGAGGTGAACAAAGACATTGCCCCGGGCCACATCACCTGAGCCAAGAGGAAAGGCAAGCAAAGACACGATGAAGCGCAGCCCATTTTCCCTTCTGTAAGGTTTTAAAGAGGAGGCGGCATACATGCTTCTTTACAGCTCAGCCCCCTTCTTGGCTGGGACCACCTTCACAAACATGGTCTCTGCACCAGCAGAGTTTATTCCTTGGTCCCAGTCCAGTTTCTGTTTAAAGAGATAGAAAAATCTGTCCTCTCAGGTTAGCCCTCTACTAAGATCCTTATCCGCTGCATGGGTTTCATCCTCAAGCCGTTCTTGACCTTGGGGACTCAAGAGTCAGGAGTGTGTAGATACCAGATGTAACCCTTGGACTAGGTCAACGACACCACGTGGGATTGGGGCGGGGGGTGGGGGACAGCAGGGAGTGCATGCGGAGGCGGTATGCTGGGATACTTGCTTCAAAACCCCAAACATACCCAAGAATAACAAGAACATTAACCACTGACCCAAACGCTGGTGAAATTCTATCTCCGCATCTCCCTCCACCAGTAAACATGAAAATGCTACCCCTGAAGGGATGGATGGAGGAAGCCTCCAATCAGAGGTCCAGGGAGAATGAGAGCAGAAGGGTAGCTGGTTTGGAAAACAAGTCCAGCAACTTCTACACTCTTCAATCACTGGGAAGAAGTCCCCCCTTCTCCCCCAACGACAACTACATACCAATATTTTTCGCTAGCTTGGAAAAAAAAAAAAAGCAGACTTGCACTTTTCTTTTGGGGATCAAAACATCACATTTCAGAATGCCTTTTTGTCAGTTTTTCTTTAGCTGTCCCCTTTTCTTCCCTAACTCAAGTCCTCCTTCACTCCACATCAGCCTCACTGGCCCTCCTTCTATTCCTCGAATGAGCCAAGCCATCCCGTCCTCAGCACTGTCTTATTTGCTGTTCCCTCTGCTAAAAGTTCTTCCCCCAGATAGTTACAGGTATTCAAGTTTCACCTCAAATGTCACTTTCTCAGGAAGGTCTTTCTCAACCACTGATCTGTAAGGCGACAAGCCCTCTCATTGCCCAGCCTCAAGACTGAAGAAGGAGCCTGGGTCTGTGACAAAGACCTCAGTGGTGTAATCGATGGGGGAGCTTACATGACAAGCAAGGTTCCGGAGCAACACCCCCACCATGTGCAGCAGGTGGCGGGCAGGACATGCAGCAGTCTTCACTACCGGGGAAGAGCGAGCTTATAGTTAAGGGGGATCGACGTCATGTTGGCTCATTGGTTGCCAGGAAAGCCAGCAGAGAGGTTGCCAGGGAAGCCAGCAGAGAGGTGCACCCCTCACTGCTCCTTATATAAACTGTGATAATGGAGATAGTTCTGATGTGAAGATTAAAACAATCATTGGCTGGGGCCAGGGTCAAGTACATAGGCGTTTCCTGACTAGGCTCTATGTTTAAGAGGGAAGGTCTGTCGGGGGTGTGGGGTGTAGGTGAAGCTAGGGTTGGCGGAGCAGGGGATGTGCAGAGAGCAAGAGAACAGCCATCCTCAGTGGCCTGACCACACGCTATCTAATTGTCCCTGGCCACTCTCTCTGTCATTTTCTTCTTTTTCTTTTTAGCAATTACCATTCTCTGATGTGATTTTATTCGTGTGTGTATATATTGTTTATTCCCCCCGACACACATATGCAACTTGATGTACACTCCAAGAGAATGGGTTCATGTCTGTCTTATTCATGGCTCTCCTGTGCCTAGCGTAGGGCTGATCCTTGTTGGTTGGATGGATGGATAAGTAGATGAATAAAAGACGAAGGAAGGGAGGAGGGAAGGAGCAAGGAAGAATGGATAGGTAGGTTAGTGGGTGGGTGAATGGAAAAAATGGATGGATGGATGAATGGATGGATGGGTGAATGGGTGGATGGTTGGATGGATATAATCAATGATTTGGCTCAAGTATTTTATCCAGTTTGGCAGATCCTTTGCTCCACGGCCCATAAAGCAACAAACCTTGGACTTTGGGACTATAACAAAAGTCATAGTGGTCAATGGTTGAAGCTGTGATAAGGAAACCATGACTTGTCTCCAGTTCTAAGTGAGCACCTATTCTCCTTCAAAATAGCACTTTGGTGTTGAAGTGCTTTGATGTTTGATAGATATCCCATCCCCTATTAGCTCCAAGTAGCAGGCTAGGAAAACTTTCCTGATGGTTTAACTTTTAGAAGATGTAAAACCTAAGCCGTGGGGAATGAAAATGAGCTGGGGATACCATCCTGGCTCAGTTCCAGCCCCTGGAACTATCTCTTACTGAATTGTTAAGGGTGACATTTCTTTATTATGTTTCTCCTATTTATCTGTTCATTTGATTCTTTGTTTTAGAATAACCTCAACGTGGAAAGTGCTTCTACATCAGAAACCAGCTCTCCTCTCTCCAAAGACGTGCCAGGCGAGCATTCGGACCACCAGGCTGCACACCAACCCTTCCCCAGAAAGAAATTCCAGCAAGAGGCTGGGCACCCTTCATTGCAAAGAGATGGCCCCAGATCCTTTCTCCTTGATCTACCAAACTTTCCAGATCTTTCCAAAGCTGATATCAATGGGCAGAATCCAAATATTCAGGTAAATCTTGGCAACTGAAAAGTGAAAAAAAATGAAACAGGCCTTGTCTTTGTTTCCTGATCTGATTCCAAAGCACCTTCCGCCTTATCCTCAGCCTCTTAATGAGTCTTGTTATGTAATCCTGTTATGTTATTTCTAGAAGAACAGTGCTGTATTTCGTCTGTATAACACTGTGGATTGTGAGATGCATCATTATTTTATGAACCACTGAGAAAAGAAAACACTGTTAATAAGAGTATGATACACCAGGAGTTCCCAGAGCTCCGTGGGTCAAGAACCCGACTAGTATCCTAGTATCCATGAGGATACAGGTTCGGTCCCCCACCTCACTCAGCAGGTTAAGGATCTGACATTGCCACAAGCTGTGATGTAGAATGCAGATGCAGCTCAGATCCTGTGTTGTAGCTGCAGTTCTGATTCGACCCCTAGCTTGGGAACGTCTGTATACTGCAAGTGCAGCCAAAAAAAAGAAAAGAAAAGAAAGGAATATGATACACAAATGAATATAAGTTACATCTTAAGAGATGTTGAAATGTCAAAACAAAATAATATGCCCTAAAATTGATGAAATAATTGTTACAGGAAAGGACCAATCTAACAGGTAAGTGAGGAGGCGAATTACTGTGTGATTTCAAAGATCCTCAGAAAGCCATGGTCTCTCAAATGTCCCAGCAGCTTGCCTCAGACACCAGATGTTCCTTTAGGAAGTGACAACACTTCAGGTGCTCTAAAGTGTAAATGACACATTACAAAATGTTTGATTAGAGGAAGAGAGGTGAGAACAGAAGTTCCCAGGGGAGAGAAGAATACGGATCACTAGGATGGGATGGGATGAAGTTGAAGGAAATGGGAGGTTAGGGAAAGGGGTGTCTGGGATTGAGAATAAGAGCTCTCATCTACACTGAGGTAGCACAATTTACAAAGTGAAGACTAATCCTATTTGACTCTCCCAAAACCCTCATGACGGACATGAACCATGTGTCATGCTTCCAGTATGGTCAATAATGCAACAGATTCCAAGAAGTTACCATTTG
This sequence comes from Catagonus wagneri, assembly GCA_004024745.2. Taxonomy (NCBI): domain Eukaryota; kingdom Metazoa; phylum Chordata; class Mammalia; order Artiodactyla; family Tayassuidae; genus Catagonus; species Catagonus wagneri. The sequence goes on along the minus strand of PVHT021183543.1, from coordinate 34,154,800 downwards.
GTTTGCCCAGGGTCACATGGCTAGTTCACAGTGCTGAGGTCTCAAATCCAGGTTCTTGGGCTCCCAAGAATAGTCACTCTACCATTCCATGTTTGAGAGACAAAGTCCTCATTTTGAATTTTGCTTGTTACTTCCGTCTGTTTCTTCCCAGAGATGGTGCCCGTGGCGGCTGGGTAGCCCTGGCTCCCAAGCAGTCCCATCCACATGCACCTGCTTGCATACCTTTTTTTTTTTTTTTTTTTTTGCTCTTTAGGGCCACTCCCACAGCATATGGAAGTTCCCAGGCTAAGTGTTGAATCGGAGCTACAGCTGCCAGCCTATGACACAGCCACAGCAACGCGGAATCCAAGCCACGTCTATGACCTACACCACAGCTCATGGCAATGTCCAATCCCCAACCCACTGAGTGAGGCCAGGGATCAAACCCACATCCTCATGGATACTAGTTGGATTTGTTTCTGCTGCACCACAATGGGAACTCCCTGCTGCTGTCATACTTTTAAGCTCTGTTCTCAACTCTTTTCACTGGGGGAAGGAGGGCTCATTCTTATTCTTCCTCTATGCCTCAAATTCCAATTAATTTCCATCGCAGAAAGTTCCTGAACCTGACCTTGGAGCAACTAATCCCTAATTAAGTTAGTCGTCTCTCTCTCTCACTCAAGACTTAAAGCTTTTTGCATGACACCCTTTTAGATCAGATTTCCTTGCCCAGAGTTGTTTTGCGCCTAACACTGGTGTTTTGGAGTCTACTGAATGTCCCTCAGAATACATCCACCAGGAGTTCCCATTGTGGCTTGGCGGAAATGAATCTGACTAGCATCCATGAGGACGCAGATTCAATCCCTGGCCTCGCTCAATGGGTTAAGGATTCGGCCTTGCCATGAGCTGTGGTGCAGATCGCAGATACGGCTCGGATCTGATGTTGCTGTGGCTGTGCTGCGGCTGTAGCTCTGATTGGACCCCTAGTCTTGGAATCTCCATATGCCATGGGTTCGGCCCTAAAAAGCTAAATAAATAAATAAATAAATAAAATATAAATTAAAAAATTTAAATAAAAATCGTTGCAATTCTCACTTAAAATTTAAAAAATGAAAAAATGAAAAAAAATATATATCTAAAAGGAATACACCCACCAGCCCCCATTGTGAATACAACGCCCTGTTAGCTTAGAGGAAGTTAGGAAATGTGAGTTCGTCTCCCTCCAGGAAATGACATGGGTGTGAAGATCTCGGCTACCACCTAAGACGGTGCCAGAGGCGTGGTGGAGGCCGAGGGAGGAAGAAGCACTGTGTCCATGAGTAGATGGAATCACTGGGAAGACTGGAGCAGGGCGCTGTTGTGGGAACAGAAGTGAAAAACGTTTCAGAGGTCACTCCGAAAATCCACGTGCTGAAATCACCACATGGACCCATTAGTATTTCTGATAGGTCTTATATTCTAATTGGTCAACTAGGGGAAAAAAAAAAGGGGGCTTCTGGTACCACTGCCTTCTCTCCAGGAACTGGCCACATGGTTCTGTGATAAAGACTAAAGGCACCCCTTAGGGGAGATGCAGACTGACCCCCAGCAAAAAAAAAAGGGGCCTAGGTTTCTCCTTGCTCTTCCTCAGCGTTGCTCCCTCCCATGCCTTCATCGATGGGAAGTGATTTTTTTCTTTGCTGATAGATTTTATGGTTCTAGGACTACACCACGCTTGTCCCAAGGGAGCTTAGACCATGCCCCAAACAATCTTAGGTTGGCTGTGGCTTGCTATTTTTTTTTTTTTTCCCAGAGGTGGGAAATGTCATTATGGTGCTTTAATGCTGAGCACGGAGCTATTCACGTAATCCATCAAAGAATTACTGATGTAAACTTACAAGAAAATGCCCGGATGCAGGAGGCTGTGGCACCTCCTGGGAAAGTTGCTAAGTGCCTAAGGTTCCACCTAGAACCGAATTTCTCACAGAATTTCTCGGGATCCCCTTTCTCTCTCCCAGATAAATCCAAGAGTCGAGAAGTCCCCACGCCCCGCTTGGGCCTTTTATTTTTACATTTTTTAATTTTTTTTTTCTTTCGGGCCACACCTGCAACATATGGAAGTTCCCAGGCTAGGGGTCGAATCAGAGCTGTAGCCGCTGGCCTATGCCACAGCCTCGACAACGCAGGATCCGAGCTGTGTCTGTGCCCTACACAACAGCTCATGGCAACACCAGATCCTTAACGCACAAATTGAGGCCAGGACTCAAACCCGCATCCTCATGGATACTAGTCAGGCTCATAACCCATTGAGCCACAGCGGGAACTCCCACCTGGGCCTTTTTAAAACATGAACCTGAATGTCAGGGGAGAACCGTGGTACAAAGGCAGCTGGGTTGGGATCAGAGCTGGGAAACCCACGTGACTTTTCCATAAAAAGTACAGGGCAACCGTGGAGCGCTGAGCCCTCTCCAGGCCCACGTGATGAATTTGTGCCTGAGCTCAGGAAAGCCCCCAAGCTTGCCATCCATTTTTCATCAAAATAAGCTGTGTTGCTGAGCCAGATGCGAGGTGAAGCATGCTTGGGAACCGTTCTGCTGGGCTTCCTGAGGGGCGAGAGGGCAGTCAGTGTTTATGGGCATGGAGGGAACTGTAAAGTGAGACATGGGAACAGAGACTGAGTGGAAGCTGTTACGAAAAGACCACACTTGAGACTCTGCGACAAAGCCCCCTGGACTTTGATCAAATGCAGCTTCCCCGTGTGTCATCACAAAGGATGGCTGCGGAGAAGGTACCAGTAGAAATAAATGGCCCTGTCCCCTCTGAGCCCACAGCCACCTTTTTATATAGACTTCTAACAGGTGCAGAGCAATCACCAGCTTTATGTCTGCTCTGTCTTCGCTCTGATCCAGCACAGCAAGAATTTGGCCTCCAGGTGCTGCTTCCGAAAGGGATGTTGTAGGGCACAGGTTGGAAGGGGACCAGGCCACTCCTATGAGGTCTCTTGAGTTACGCTTCGTGCAGAAGCAAACACTATAACTCCCAAGAGTATAGCTTTCCCCCAGCTCCAAATATAAGCGGTTCCTGGCAAAACGGACTCCGTCATAGTCAAAGACACCAAAAGACCTGGCTGGTGCTATTCTGTTGCCCCCCTGGCTAGCTGGCTCATTCTCTTTCTACTTTGCACGAGCCCTGTGTCTGTTAACCTCCTGCAGGGAAGCCTGTGTTTTATTGATCTGATGACCCACTGGCCCTAAAGAGAGGGATGCTGAGCTGCGTTTCTGGCCTTCTCTTTCTGGAAGACCATAAAAAAAGGTGAATGTCAGTCACTCAGAAAGATGTTCAAAGAAAGACTGACGCGGCTGCTTACCCCCGGAGCCCCAGCCCTAGGTCTGTATATGAGTGTGTGTGTGTTTGCACAAGAGCATGCACACACACACACACACACACACACACACACAGCTGACCGCGGTAGCCTCATGAAGTAAACCAGTTCCCCGGTGGTCCTTTAAATGATGAGGTGCTTTCTATTTTTTGTGTGTGTGTGTGTGTCTTTTTGCCATTTATCTAGAGCCGCACCCGCGGCATATGGAGGCTCCCAGGCTAGGGGTCTAACAGGAGCTGTAGCCACCGGCCTTCGCCACAGCCACAACAACGCAGGATCCGAGCCGCGTCTGCAACCTACACCACAGCTCGCGGCAACACCGGATCCTTAACCCACTGAGCAAGGCCAGGGATCGAACCCGCAACCTCATGGTTCTTAGTCGGATTCGTTAACCACTGAGCCATGAAGGGAACTCCAGATGAGGTGCTTTCTAAAGGGGAGTGATGGTTTTCATTTTGGCAGCCCTCTCCCCTTCCTTAGAGCGCTGCTCTTTAGTTCAAATCCCTGCTTCGACAAAGGCCCAATTCAGCTAAGCAGACAGCCCCACTGCTCACTAGAGGCCATCAAAGCATTTTCTCTACCCAGGGACTGGAGTCACGCTCCAGGTGAAGACGCACTTCTGCTGCCAGAGCTCCTGGCCTCGTCTCCCCTCCTCAACCCCGGGCAACCTGCCCCCCGCCGCCCCCCCAGACCTAGCCACCCCTCACCTGAGCAGAGGAGCGGAACAGGAAACGGATACTCTTCTCTCTACACCTAAACGCCCCCATGTCTGCAAGCATTTCCCACACTCCGGGTCTGGGCTCTGCTGTCACCCCTGCCAAATAGCCCACGCCTTGCCAGAGTGACACAGCTGAGCGCTTAGGCCTCTTGACTCTTAGGAAGGGAAATCCTTACAAAAGCCCAGCTTTTTAGAGTTGATTTTTTTTTCTCTAAACCTTTTAAGCCAGGTGGCCTCTGTCCCAAGTGGATCAGGCTCTCCATTTTAAGACTAGCTTCAGGCTGTGGAAGTCAGGTTGGGGGGGGAACGTAACAACTATGCACAAAATAGAAAGGAATCGCCTCCAACTCCCAAACCCAATCTCCATATTAAATTTAAAACAAAACTGAGAAGTTGGGTTTTGGAAACACATAAATAAATAAATCAATCTCTCCGGAAAGAAAGTAAATCCCCCAGGACAAGTTAAACTTGAACTTTTAGTATCCTTGGCCGGGTTTTTTTTTTTTTTTTTTTTTTTGGTGTGCAGCTGATGGTCAGATAGCAAAGACAAAAATCTCTAAAATAAACTCGTTATTAGGCTCACTGCGTCGATTCATTACCACAGTAGCTATTCACTACCAAATAGTTCTCTTTTCTGGATCTGTCTGGGATCTGTGTTCATTTCAACCAATATATTTATTTCTTTTCTTCCACTGAGGGAAGACTTAAAAATAGTCTTCTCGAGGCCTTTTTCTTCCCCTTGCACAGGCTTATTTACGTGACCACGGGCCTCTTGATACAATCAGATGAGTTGGCCAGGCTACAGGTGTTATACATGCTTCTCCTTCTGACTTCCCCTCCATCTTTTTTTCCTAAAATACTTCTGGAATGGCAAGTCTGTGGGCAAGTAAGAACCAAGACATTCCTGTGCTCGAGACATGGACCCACCCACTCCCGGGGACAGGCTTGTGGTGGCAGATGCTTGCGGGGGCCCTGCTGTGCCCATCATGAGCCGGAGCCCACTGAGCTGGGCTGGGGGTCTGGGCACCCCCACTTCATCAACCAGGCTTGGCCTCTGTGGCCTTCACGCAGGTTCCTGGACCCCTCCACGCCTCAGTTTCCCCATCTGTAAAACGGGAACGATCACACGACCTATGAGTACCTTTGCCCTACAAGCCTCCATAGTAGTAGGGTTGTTGTGCGGGTTCACAAGACCATCTGTGTGAATGAAGCACTTAGCACGGGCACAGACAGCGGGTAAGCTTTCCCAGAGCAGTGACTGCTGGTTGGTGATGACAGTCCGGATGAAGATGACATAGGAAGCACATATAAAATCATGAAGAATCAGAAGGCCTGGTTTTGAGTCCAGCTCTTCATCGTCCTTGCTGTTCACCCCAGGAAGGTGAATTCTCCAGGCTAGTGTCCATACCTGAAATTTGGGTTTAACTTGTGTAGAACAAGCAATGAGATCTGAACAAGCAAGCAGCGAGTTTCAAACCATTAACCATGGTTACCTGGGGCTGCCAGAGCTATTTCTCAAGCATCAGCGGGTCTGAGAGGGAGGGATCATGTGTCTTCCTAGTCCTTCGTGTTCTTTCTTCAGCAATTGTCAAGGAAGGAGTGGTACGTAATCCGAGGCCGAACCCTCCACCCAGGACTATCTCTCTGTCCCTGGGTGCTCTGTGCTTTTTGAAGAATCATTTCACCTCCCAGGGCTCCTTTTCCTCTCTGGGAAATAAATACGAATCCAAATCTGCCTAGGCGCCCAAACTCTCAAGGCTTAGAGGACCAAAGAGAAGATTCTCCTGCTTTTAGAAGGCGCAGCCTTCTGTATTCTCGGTGTCTTTAGTTTATCATCAATTAGACTAAGAGTTGTGTTAGTTTCCCAGTGGAAAGTACTTTTCAGAGCAAGAGTAAAGAATCTGTTTCTGATAAATGTTTAAACTATCAAGAGCAAGAAGGAAGATGGTAATAATTGCAAAGGATCTTAACCTCCTTTCCCAATTTTGGGTGGAATTGTCCAAATTGGTGCCTATTCTAGATTCTCTTTCTTAGAACCGATGAGGTTCTGCCAGGAGTTGGACTTGTGTCTTTTGGAAAAGGTGTCTTTCTTTTACTGTCTCAATTCATGGCGTGGAAAAGTCCAGAAGAAGCAAATGCACTAAGATGCTTCAGTTATGTGTATAAAGGCAAGATGGCAAGCTCTAGATCTGTCATCTCGGAAATCTCCTGTGCTCACTCCCACACCTTCAGCTCATCACACCAGTTATTGTTGAAGACATTTTTATGAACAGATTCTTTGATGCTAAAGAACATGTAAATAAAATAAGAGCAACAGGAAACATAAAACTAAGCCCCACCATTCGAGACTCATGAGCATGCTCGTTAAGTCTTTTTAATTGGATGCCTATGAAATTTCAGGTTCAAGATTAGATTTCTTCTTCTGATTATCAGTATGAGGTTTCCATATTATTAACTGCAGGGAAGGGTGGATCCTAAGGTTTGTGTGGTTTTTTGTTTTGTGTGTTTCTTGTTTTGTTTTTGTTTTTAATTCAGTTGGAGCGTGGCTAAAAATTAAAGGGGGGAAAGGAAACCTCTAAGCTGATGAGATTTAGTCATCGATAGAGTTTTTGGAATAAATTTGTATTTTGCTACTCTTTGCCTGGCCGGGTAACAAATCTATTTTGTTTGGATCAGAGCAGCAGTTTGGGGGGAGGAAAAAAAACTCACATTGACGGTAACAGCTTAAAACATGAAATTGTTTTTATTCCCAGCTTGGAGAAATTGCAGGGCACGTTTTGTTTAGGCAAGCCCTTTGACTCCAGTCTGAATACAAATGGAAGACCAAAACTGTCCAGCCTGTTCCCCCCTTATCTCCTACCCAGAGACTGATTTCATTACCATAATTGCAGGCTTGCCTGACTCTTGGCAGCAGCCCCCCTCCAAGACCCTCAGAAGCCTTGCAGACTGATGGATGCGGCTCAGTTGCTCCGTCTGCAGGCCCAGGAGGACGGGCTGCGGAGGAGAAAAGTTTCTGCCTTCAAACGCTCGGCTTGGTCGCATCACGGCCCGGCCGGGTGCTCCTTCGGCGCTTGTCCTCACAGGGTTGCATGCAGGTCCCAGTCACCGCCCTCCAGCGAATGGCCGTGATATAAGATGTATGACGTCATTCTCTTCTCCTCCGCCCTTTTTTACTTTGGGGGGAAATTACTACAAGTTCCATAATTATTTCTTAATATGCGAGGGATGCTTTCGAGGCTGGGATCACGATGGTGGCAGGGAAGAAAGCCAGGGGCGTCCCTTCTAGGCATTCCCCTCACCAGAGGGAGAGGTGCAATCTCTGGGGCTGAAGGCCGCACCCTTGACCTTATGTCTGGACCACCTAAGGCCACAGCCCGCCACCAGCTGGGCCACTTCCTTTGAATGTCAAAGCCAGTAGGATTCAAACCTCCTCATTCCTAAGACAAAAGGTAGTGGCTGTTTGTCTCAGGAGTTGGCACGACCTGGTGCAATTTGGCAGAGAATCCCAGCAAGACTCTCAGATGTCAGGTTGGGGCAAGACTGGAAAAGCGACTGCCCAGTACATCTTGCGCTGATTACTCGGAGTGCATGTTTCTGATTCATTTGCACATAACTCATCCGGGGGGTGTTGCAAGAGCTATGGGACAGCCAAAGGAACCCAAGAAGTCTTTTATTATGTTTTTTTTAAACAAGTTTCTCTATGTTGATTGTCTCTCGGAGCCAAGAAGCTGCATTCTTTCAGCCCTGTGACTTCCAGACTAGGCTCCATAAATCCAAGAGCAAGTTCTGACTTTGGCCCTGGGACAATCTGCTCTGACCCTGAGGGTCCATTGAGGAGGGCACACTGGGTCCGGACTGTGGGATGAGAGAAAATCACAGCCGTGAAAGCCTGGGCCTTGAGGACCTTGTGCTCACGTCTCGACATGAGCCTGTGGCATCCGGCCCCGGCCAGCCTCGGTGGCCTCTTTGCTCACTTAGTCACATGAGGGGACAGAACCTCCGTGACTGACAGGACTGAGAGGCAGTATGGCAAAGTCGGTCAGGGCACAGGCTCTGGAGCGGGACTACCCATGGCTGCCAGTCACCAGCTGTGTGACCTTGGGCAAGTTGTTAACGTCTCTGTTTGCCCTTGTTCCCTGTCTAGACAATGCCGTCTGTTGCTGTCTAGCAACAGCCCTGAAACAATAGCTCGAAGCTACAACCACTGTACTAGTCACGGCGCTGTGGGTGAGGGATCCGAGCAGGGCCCAGCTGGGAGCGCTTACCTCTGCTCCGCGTGGAATCAGCTGGAATGTCCCAAATGGGCTGGAGGATCCAAGCTGGCGCCATGACAGGGGCCTTCGAGCTGGCCGTGGACTGAGGACCGTTTGTCTTCCACCAGGCCTCCCTCTTCACATGGTCCTTCTGTGCGCAGTCGTCCAGGCTGGGCTTCCCTACGTCACGGTAGGGACATTACAAGGGACTGAAAACGTAAACTTCAAGACCTCATAAGACGTGTCACACTGTCCACCTACCGCATACTACTGGGTAAAATGAGTCACGAGGCCAGCCCAGGTTGAAAGGGAGGGGAAATAAAGCCCACCTCTTGATGGGAGGTGTGGTGGCACACACATAACAAGGAGAAGAGGACTTGCCGGGGCCGTCTTTGCAGATCATCAACCGCAAGGGCCAGTCAGTAGTACCGACCTTATAAGCTTGTTCTGAGGATTAAATTGAGCCTTGAGAACAGTGCATGATACAGGGTTAGCACTCAGTAAGTGTTCCCTTGAAGAACATACATAGTGTAGGTTTACTCCTTGAATTAAAGACTCCCCAGCAGCGTGGTCATTGCTAAATCAAGGTCCCCAGCTATGCACTGCCTCCTCCCGACCCTGAGGCCCGTGTGAATTTGCTGCGTGGAATCCTGGGATGTTTTCTGATCTGTGTTGCCAGGCAGCCTCAGCTTTCCTCCAAGAGTGATGCAGCCATCGTTTCCCTCCACTGCCCCCCACTTTCTTCCAAGGGTCACCCGGCTTGGAGGCTGTTGATTCCTCATTGACCCTGGCCTGTTCTGAATTCTTCAGGTCACCATAGAGGTGGTGGATGGACCTGACTCTGAAGCAGATAAAGAACAGCATCCGGAGAATAAGCCCAGCTGGTCAGTCCCATCCCCCGACTGGCGGGCCTGGTGGCAGAGGTCCTTGTCCTTGGCAAGGGCCAACAGCGGGGACCAGGACTACAAGTACGACAGTACCTCAGATGACAGCAACTTCCTCAACCCCCCCCGGGGCTGGGACCGTCCGGCCCCAGGCCACCGGACTTTTGAAACCAAAGAGCAGCCAGAATATGGTGAGTTGACCACCCAGTGATATAAAATTGGTGGGAAGAACAAATGAGGATGAGGAGGCCCAACGGCTATGGAGCCAAGCAAAACCCAGTTTACAGTGTGTGGCTTGGGGTCTCTGATGAGGCGTACCTCGTAAAAACTCTGTCCACAGAGGCCCCAAGAGGCAGCAGCAGCAGCCACAGTTTTCTGGAAAGACTATAATTTTAAAATGATATCAGTTATACTAAGGGAGAACTTTTTTTGGAGTCAGTGGTCTTCGAGGATCTGTCTTATTCCCTTCCCCACCCATTTGCCTTTTTTTTTTTTTTTTTGCCAAAAATGAAGAAATCACCAAATAAACTTCCTCTTAGAGTTGACTGTAGAAAATCATATGGAGAATCAGTTTTGTGACAGAGATGTGCCCGGCTGCCTCCCTGACCAGGCAGCTGTGTTATGTTTGACGTTGGCAGTGGAGTGGGCCTTGGGAACCATCGTGCGTCACATGTGCATCACAAGTTGCCAAATCGAGGCCTCCCCACCAATAAATTTCAAGACCTCAAATTGAAGTAGTTCCCCATGCTTTTAGAGTAGGATGGGTGAGCTAGCAAATAATTTCTAAGTTCAATGACTTAAAATAATGAGAGTTCATTTCTCACTTAAGCTGAGGTGGGAGACAGGGTTGGGGCAATTTGGATCCCCTCAGTCATTTAGGGACCCAGGTTCCTCCCAGCTTGAAGCTCCACCAGCTGCAAGGCCCTGAGGATTATCCAGTGGGTGCTCTGCATCTGACTAGGAGACAAGTAGAAATAGCCTGGAAAAGGCACACGCACACACGCTTAACCCCCTCAGCCTGGAGATGACACGCACCACATCTGCTCAAATCCTATTGGCCAGACCTCATCATATGGCCCCACAGAGATGCAAGGGAGTCTGGGGAATGTTTTCTGTGTGTCCTAGATGAAGAAGAAACTGACTGGGAAAGCATCTGGCCAGGCTTCCTAAGGACTCAGCCTTGTGTTATAAGAGCTTTTGATATCACACAAATGCATCTACCATCGTGATGTTGTCATTCGCCATCAGCGAATTTAGGAGCAGCCACTATATGATGAGGCTGACTCGTCCAGCACCATTTGCATTCTTACCCTTACCCCCGTTTTTCAGCAGAAAAACCAGTTGTATATTATTTCTGCCTGATCATAGATGATCCTAGGCAACTTCCGAAAGACTATGACAAGTGGGAAAAAAGGAGTTCCCTGGTGGCCTAGCAGTTAAGGAGCTGGTGTTTCACTGCTGTGGCTTAGGTTTAATCCTTGGCCAGGGAACTTCAGCATGCCATGGGCAGGGCCAAAAAAAGAATAAGATTTTTCTTTTCCCAGCCACATCATTCAGTTATTCAACTGACGTTGAATATGTCTTATACCCCTCACTATGCTAGGTGCTGGGAATTCAAAAGTAAGTTAAGATGCAGCCCTTTCCTAAAGAAGATATCATCAATCTGTAGACAAAAGGAGAAAAATTAACTGCTAGAGCAAAAGAGAGCCATGGCAGAGACACACAGCAAGTGCTAGGGGAACAGAAAGAGCTCCCAGACCCCACCGCTCCCAGGAGGCACATGAAATCTTCCCCTTTTCCAGAAGAAGTCCAATTCATTTTCTAATAGGAAAGATTGGCAATAGTAGCCAACCTTTCTATAGCACTTGACTTCATAGCAGCTCTCATATATCAGCTCATTTAATCAGCTCACTGAGGCAGGGACCCCATTTTACAGATGGGGAAACGGAAGCCTGAAGAAGTTAAGCAACTTTGATGTCAGTGGCCCTAGGATTCATCTCAGACCCTCTAGGTCCAAAGTCTTCCCTCCTAACCACTAGGTTAGTGTGCCTCTCTGGAAAAATAATAATAATAATAATAATAATAATAATAATAATAATAATAATAATAACACAGCTTTTAGGACAGTAGCACGGATCTAGAAAGGGATAGTTTGGTTGGAAAACAGGAATGGGAGGGAAAGTCCAGGGCTGAACCGAATTGTTGAACCAGAGAAGCACAGAGGATTCCTGGGTGCAGGTCTGAGGTTGCATGGGACTGACTGCAGCTTCACCTGTCTGCGCCGCCCACACAGGACGTTGCCTCTCTGAGTGGGTGGGGCCCAGACCCTCGACTTCGGAAGTCCTCAGTTGCATGTTAAATTTAACACCATCTTGGGCACCGGCCCTGTTCCTACATACCAGTTGTTCTCAAGGTATGGTCCCCCCAAGCCAGTGATCAGCATTGCCGCCGGAGACCACGATAGAAATGCAAATTTTCAGACCCCACTCCGGGCCTACTGTATCAAACACTCCAGGGTGGGTCCCCAAATCTGTTTGAACAAGCGCTCTGTGATCTGGAATAGGGATGTACAAATCGCCAGTGTTTCTCAGTCGGTTTTTCATACTCACTGAGGCAAGTCTTTTAAAATTCCAATGCCTGGGCTTTTCTCCAGATCAATTAACTTGGGGTGTCGGGGGTGAGGCCTAAGCATCAGTGTTCTTTAAAGCTCCAAGCATAATTCTGTTGTTGTGCAGCCCAGATCGAGGGCCGTGGCTGTCTTTCTCCTGAATCAGAATGTGCCAGAGTGAGATATAGTCTTTCTTTGTTCCTTTCTTTCCTTCTTCCTTTCTTTCTTCCTTTCTTTCCCTTTCTTTCTTTCTTTCTTTCCTTCCTTCCTTCTTTTCTTCTTTATTTTTCTTTCTTTCTTTCTTCCTTCCTTTCTTTCCTTCTTCCTTTCTTCCCCTTTCCTTCCTTCCTTCCTTTCTTCCTTCTTTTCTCTTTCTTTCCTTCCTTCCTTCCTTCCTTCCTTCTTTCTTTCCTTCTTTCCTTCTTTTCTTCTTTCTTTCTTTCTTCCTTCCTTTCTTTCTTTCTTCTTTTTCTTCAAACAAGGTCGTCAGGTGAGTCTCACGCTCACCGAAGTGTGAAGCCCACAAGTCATACACAACTTTTTCATCTAAAGCTTTAAGGAATTTATTCTGTCAAGCTTATAAACATTAAGAATACCTCCTCTGTGGGGCAGTGGGCTAAGGATTCAGCATTGCTGTAGCTGTGCAAAGGTCGAAGCTTCAGCTTGGATTTGATCCTTGGCCCAGGAACTTCCATATGCTGCAGGTGTGGCCAAAAAAAAAAGATAAAAAAGAACACCTCCTCCATTTCAATCTTGAGGGTATAATTTTCTTCTGCAGGGACAGTTGCTGTGGTTGCCTCACCCACCTTCCCCCTGCTTTCTAGACCTGCAATATCTGGGGCACACCTTCCATCTGAATGGTATAGCATCCCTGGGCCATAGGGAAAGTCCATCGTGGATGATTTTAGAGTCTTTCTTTGTAAAGTTCCTGTCATTAGGCTAGACATCAGGATGGCTGCTTTATAAAGACAATGTTCTCCCTTATGATACCTCTAAAGCCGCGTGGGTCTTGCTAAAAGCAGCTTCTGATGCAGTGAATGTAGCAAAACGACAGAGCCCTAGTGAAGCTGACCCTGCTCGCCCTTGGACCACACTTTGAGACTCTAAGCGTGTAGCTTACACACTACAGTATTTGCATGGATAAATGATGACTGCTTTTCGGTCTGGCTCTCAGGGAATATGAGATTTCCGGAATTCCTTCCAGCATCAGATGAGCTGAGTCCTCTTTTATTTCAATCCACAAGAAAGTATAGGGAGTTCCCTGGTGGCTCAGTGGGTTAAGGATCTGGCATTGTCACTGCTGTGGCCAGGAAACTTCTGCAAACTGCAGGCACAACCAAAAAAACCCCAAGAAAGTATAGAGCAATTTCTAAGTATTCATCCTTGTGTCGGGTGCTATGGAGAATACCAGGAAAAAATATACAGCTCAGAAAGGTATGCTATTTTCCCATTGACCAAAGCAAATCACATGGGGTTCATGCAGTGGCCAAACCATCGCTGTGCCTGAGGATCTGCTCTCTCACCTGAGACCAGCCAAAACTGCCAGAGGTACTGGGCTTAGGGGAGGATGCTGATCTCAAATTTTTGAAGGTAGGATTTTTAATAAGAATTTAAATGTCTATGACCAAAGAGTATTTCAAAAACTCCTAGGTGAAATAAATAGAATATAACAGCATCTTTAAAATAAATTATAAATACACACAGAAGATAGACCTAATTTGTGATTGTGGGAGCATATGATGTGACCATGAGTCAGCTCAACTTTGGACCAAATTGTGTTTGAGATACTAAGGGATCATTCAGGGCAAAGAAAGAGTCTAAATCATTATTTTTCTGTCAAATAGTAGCATGCCATTCCCAAGACTGTTCTGAAAAACCTGCGTGATGAAGTCAGATGGATGCTGCTTAGTGAAACGTCAGCTGGGATTCAGTTCTTTGCAGTTCTCTCATGGGTCATGGTCCTATTTTTTTTTCTTTTTTGTCTTTTTAGGGCCTCACCCATGGCATATGGAAGTTCCCAGGCTGGGGGTCCAATCGGAGCTGTAGCTGCCAGCCTACGCCACAGCCACAGCAACACCATATCCGAGCCACACCTTTGACCTACACCACAAGTTCACAGCAACACTGGATCCTTAACCTACTGAGTGAGGCCAGGGATCGAACCCACATCCTCATGGATACGAGTTGGGTTTGTTACCGCTGAACCACAACGGGAACTCCTATAATGAGCACTTTAAAATTTCAAATGACATCCTTAAAACCCTGCTCTCAGCCCACTGCCCTGTGGATTTTTCTCTGCCCTCCAAGCTCTTTGATGTCAAAGACAGGCGCTGTCGAAGCACCACATGAATGTTCGCAGGGACTGTCTTTGTTGTCATCGTCATTCTGCCACTTGAGTTCATCTCCTGCTCTGAGCCACGCTCCCTAGTAGGTGAGCAAATGAGAACAGGCTTGTTTTGTTAGTGCAGAAAAGAACACTGCCCTCAAAGCTTGGTCCCCCCAATCAGGAATTCCTTTTTGATCCTTTGAACACATGAAGCAAATAGAAATCCCTTCCAGGTGGGGCTTGTCTGGGACGTTCATCTGTGGCTGTATGCTATAGAGGCTTCCGGGTAGCAGGGTTGGTATGCCCAGTTTTCCCCAAGAGGTTGTTTCATTTCACTGCTGGCCAATAGAGATGTTTAGGCACACGGCCGTCTAAATGCCCTGTGCCTAATTGGCGGGATGGGGAACCAGCATTTTTTAAATGTTCAGAAAATAAATGGCTTTGTGAGTATTTAAAATAAAGACATGGAGAATGCCACTTACCAAAGAAATAAACCCTTCATGGTTCCAGAGCCTAGAGAGCATGTTATAGGGAGGATTTTTATGTTGTATTTCTAACAGTTAGCTTTTGGTGCTTAAGAAACTACCCCTGAGAGTTCCCATTGCAGCTCAGTCGGTTAAGAACCCCACTAGTATCCATAAGGATGCAGGTTCTATCCCTGGCCTTGCACAGTGGGTTAAGGATCAGTGTTGCAGTGAGCTGCAGTGTAGGTAGCAGAGGTGGCTTATATCCCACGTTGCTGTGACTGTGGCATAGCTTGGCAGCTGCAACTTTGAAGATTCGACCCCTAGCCTGGGAACTTCCACATGCCACAGGTGCTGCTTTAAAGAGACAAAGACAGAAAGAAAGAAAAGAAAGAAAGAGAGAGAGAGAGAGAGAAAAGGAAGGAAGGAAGGACAGAAGGAAGGAAAAAAAAGGAAAGGAGAGGAAAGGAAAGGAAGAAAGAAAGAAAGAAAGAAAGAAAGAAAGAAAGAAAGAAAGGAAGGAAGGAAGGAAGGAAGGAAGGAAGGAAGGAAGAAAGAAAGAAAGAAAGAAAGAAAGAAAGAAAGGAGAAAGAAAAATGACCCCTAAAACTAGTGGCTTTAATGAACAAATATCCTCTCTCTAGCATCTGCAGGCTGGGGCTGCACGGTCTAGCATAGCATCATTCACAATGACAGGGTCCCAGCAGGACAGTAGCCCTGGCCCTTCACAAGGTGTTGAAAGAGTTCCCTACAGCAGAAAGGCAAGCCTGAACGAACGCATAAGCCCTTTTCCAGCCTCTTCTTGTATCTTGTTTGCTATTTTCCCATTGGCCAAAGCAAATCACATGGCCGAGGCTGGGGTCCATGTGAAAGGGCAGTAACCAAAGGGTGGATATAAGGAAAAGAATTATGGAAGTCATTATTCACATAATCTGACACAGTAGTAGCATTCAATGATTTAGATCCAAGAATCCAAAACAGGAAATTACCACAGGCAGAGATTCCAAAATGGTGCATTTAATGCTAAAATCTCAAAGCTTGGGGATGGTGTTTCCCAACATTAGCTCTCCATTTTACTGCAACAAGGAAAGTTGCAACAGATTTCTAGATGGTCAGGGCCCCATTGCTTCTTTTTTTTTTTTCTTTTGGCTTTTTAGGGCTGCACCCACAGGCATATGGAAGTTCCCAAGCTAGGGGTCTAATTGGAGCTTTAGCCGCCAGCAACAGCCACAGCAAAACACCAGAATTGAGCTGCATTTGCCACCTGCGCCACACGTTCACAACAACACTGGATTCTTAACCCACTGAACGAGGCCATGGATCAACCTCATGGATACTAGTCGGGTTCGTTAACCACAGAGCCACGACGGGAATTCCTCCCCATTGCTCTAAGTGGGATGCTTCTGGGCATCACTGGGTGACGTCTTAGGCCAGTACCCGCCACACAGGTAACACAGACTCTACCTCGGTGATTTAGTAAGCTTTTTCTGACTGACCCACTGCCCCCTTTTATGAGTCTAAAGAAAATATAATCTTCACTGGTGGCTTTTCGTCGCAGTGGTTGTTTCCTTTAACACAATCTGGCCCAGGGGCTTCACACGACAGGCGCTGAGTGTGTTCACCTGACCATAGAACCCGCTACATCTGAACGCGCCCACTGTGCACATGTGATTGTTCCAGGCGCATCTGGAGAGTTCCCTAAGACATCTTGGAGGGAGCAGCCACCGGTCCCCATCTCAGCCTGCTCTCCAGTTCCACCACGCTGATGCCCAGGAAGAAATGGGAGGGACAAAGGCAGCTGATGGGAGGGAAAGAGGTCCCCCTAACTTCATGCCAGGCAGTAGTTTCAAACATCTGCTTGGCTGAGTGGTTGGAAAACCGTTTCTTAGAAGAAAATCAAAGTTTGGAAAAATTCCTCTCTGGGGAGCGGGGAGAAATAGATGTGGTCCCTCGGGGCTGGTGAGGTGTGAGCACATTCTTTGCTTTGGGTGAGGGTCGACCAGTTGTCCACCCACCGCCTCTGCATAACAGGTTGAGGAGCTCGGTGGCCTGTGTTTGCCTGAGAGACGTTCAGAATGAACGCCCTGGAAACAGCCGCCTGCGAGGCTGGCACGGGGCCCGCAGTTCAGGTGGTAACATGTGTGGACTGCATTCATGCCAGGCCTGCATAATAACCATCACCGTGACCTACCGCAAATGGACTGGACCCCCTCGCCGCAAGGCACATATCTGGGGCTCCGTGCTTGGCCCTGGCAGAGGCCCCAGGGCTGGAGGAAGATTTGGGCCAAGCAGGAAAAAGTGCTTCAGAGCAGAGATGCTGCAGAAAGCATCATGCTTTACAGATGAAGGACTTAGCACAAGAGCCTAAGCTTTCCTTTCTCTTACCCTTAGGACCTCGACTGGGTCCCCCAACCCCTCCACGACTCTGTGTCCTTGTTTTTGAAAAGAAGAAGTTAGTCTAGATCATCTACCAGCCTCTTTCACAGCTCTCACACTCCCAGGCCCCCTAGTCTGGTGTGCTTCTCCTTTTTCCACACCACTCGTCAACTTCTGATTTACTGTGTAATTTACTCATCTTGTATGTTTATTGATTATGACAGACTCTTCTCATGAAAATATTAGTGCCACAGGGCAGAGAGCTTTGAAAGTTTTATTTAATGATACAACTCACATACCTAGAACTGTGCCTGGCACATAATAGGGTCTCAGGAAGTATTTGTTGGATGGATGTTGAGTGGTGGCCTAGCTTTACCATTAAGCTAGTATCAGTTATCAACTGCTGTGTAACAAACCATCTTGAGACTTGGTGACATCATGACAGCCATGTGTATTTCTCATGATTCTGTGGCTCAAGAGTTCAGACGGGGCCCCACCAAGCAGCTACTCTACTGCCAGTGGTATGAGCTGCATGCAGCTGTCCACTGGAAAGGGCTGGAAGGTCCAAGAAGGCTTCATTCCCACGTGCAGTGTCTTGGTGGCCCCTCACGTGACTCCTTTCTTTGCATGAGAAGTAACTGGTCATTTTGGAAAAAATCCTTACCATATTATTCCAAGGTTCCATGCTCTGTGAATGCCTGCATTCTCAATAAGCATTTACTTGGCACCTTCTAGGGTCAGGCCCTGGCCATATGTCCAAAACCTCAGATAGAGTCCCTGCCTTCACAAGGCTAATCCCTAAAATGAGCCCATAGGCCTTCTGACACCAGCTGGCATCTGCCCCCCTCCAACAGTGAGGACAATAGAGGTGAACAGGCGACAGGCAGCTTGACTGGGGCGGGGGCAGGGGGATGGTGGCACTCTTTGGGTGAGTCTGGTGACCATATCCCTGGCTCCCTTCCAGATTCCACCGATGGTGAGGGCGACTGGAGTCTGTGGTCTGTGTGCAGTGTCACCTGTGGGAACGGCAACCAGAAACGCACCAGGTCCTGTGGCTATGCATGCACGGCAACAGAATCCAGGACATGTGATCGTCCAAACTGCCCAGGTGGGGGTATGCAGAAGTGTGGCTCCGCGTTCAAGGGGAAGCTTTTTTTAAAAAAGATGTTTCATCTTTTCACACCATTTTTAAAGGTTCCACCCCATTTACAATTATTACAAAATATTAGCTATATTCCCTGTTTGTACAATACATCCTTGTAGCCTATCTTACACCCAATAGTTTATGCCTCCCCCTCCCCCACCCCTAAATTGCCCCTCCTGTCCTCTCCCCATTGGTAACCACTAGTTCGTTCTCGAAATCTGCGAGTCTGGGGAAGCTTTTAATTTATATTTTAAAACCTATAGAACTTGACTTTTTATAGGACAACCACTTTCCTAATAAGAATTCTGACCAGACTGGGGTGACAAGAAATGAGTAAAGAGCTTAGTGAATGAAAAGATGGATTCTCTTGAGTTTTAGACACAATTGCAGTAACCGTGACCCAAAAGACAGTGCCACCATGTACTTAATTTAAAGGAGGGGCTCTGGTTAATTTGGGCCTTTGATGTGGGATTGCTTGTACCTTAAAGAGACACATGAAGACAGACGTTCATGGTCTAATAAGGAAGCCAGGACCAGAGGCTTAACAACCATCTACAGAAAAACCACATGTTGGCCAGAGAGTTGCTGAAGGCTCCCAAGGGAGCAAACTGGGGCAACTTGGCAGTTAATTAGCAATTTAAACTGCATTGTCGGCGTTCAGAAACTTAACTCATTGCAAACTTGAGGAGAGGCCGTATTGGGGTGAAAAATCACTGTGCCTGTCTGTAGCAGTGGTTCTCAAACCACGACCTGTGTCTGTATGGCCCACACATTTTTAAAAGGTTGTGAAGGAGGAAGAAGAAGAGAGATGAGGAGGAAAAATATGCAACCAAGACCGTGTGTGAAATGAACAATCAGAAATAGATCATTCAGGAGTTCCCACTGTGGTTCGGCGAGACTGGAAACAGATTCACAGGCATAGAAAGCAAACTTACGGTTATTAAAGGTGGGTGGTAGGGAGGGATAAATTAGGAATTTGTGATTAACAGATACACACTACTATACATCAAACAGATAAACAGTAAACACTGGAAATATATAGCATAGGGAACTATATTCAATATCTTGTAGTAACACATAGTAGAAAATAATTTGGAAAAAAATATATGCATAGGAGTTCCCACTGTGGCTTAGGGGTAAGGAGCCCAGCGAGTATCCATGAGGTTGAGAGTTTGATCCCTGGCCTCACTCAATGGGTTAAGTATCCGGCATTGCCATGAGTTCTGGTATAGGTTGCAGACATGGCTTGAATCCTGCATCACTATGGCTATGGCATAAGCTGGCAGCTGTAGCTCCAATTCGACCCCTAGCCTGGGAACCTCCATATGCCGTACATGTGGCCCTAAATATATATATGAATCACTCTGCTGTACACCTGAAATTAACACAATGTTGTAAATCAACTATACTTCAGTTTTCAAAAAAGACCATATGTGACCCACAAAGCCTAAAATGTTTACTTTCTGACCCTTTACAAAAACGTTTACCAATTCCTGCTCTGCAGTTTTCCACCTACCACATGTTCCCCACGACCAGGGAGAAAACCAGCCTAAAATACTGTCCAGGACTCTTCCAAAAAAACGTGCATTCCAAGTGACTCCTCTGAAAAGACATTTTGGAGACAGAACATTCGTTTCCTACACCCCAGACTTCTTTTTTTCTACCCCTCGAACCTCTGCTTTCAAAGCATAAGGCTGAGATTTAGGACAAAAACGTGGAAGAGCAAAGGAGTTTCTGCAGAGAGAGAGGATCGGACTGAGCTGGTGGAAGATAGCAAGGGGCATTCGCAGAAAACGGGGCCGATGTACGAAAGGAGGCTGTTCTGGCCCCCGTCAGCCTTGCAGATGGATTTCCAAAAGTGCAATGACCACCAAGAGGTTTTTCCTGACCTTTCTCATGCTCATCATAATGAAGCTGAGTTAGAACTCCAGAGGGATGGGATTTGGATGGGTAGAAATAAACCAGTAAATAATGACTGAGAAGGGAGCCGAGGAAGAGGGTAGTAAGGAAATAAAGGAGAGTGTGAAGAAGAAGAAAATGACCAAGATAAGATGAGACCCCAAAAGTGAAGATAAAGATGAAGGTGAAGACAGGGAAGATGAAGACGAAAAAAGATGATAACTGAAGCTCGTGAAGAATGAACATGATGAGTATTTAAGTATCAAGCAAATTTCTGAGGTCTTTGCATGTGTTATTTCATCTAATCCTCACAGTAACCTTGTAACTAGGTATTTATGATGGTGCTCACTTGGCCACTGTGGACACAGGTTAACTTGCCGAGAGCCACACAGGCAGCAAGTGATCCATCTGGGATTTGAATACAGGCAGTCAGACTCCAGAGTCTGTGTTCTTAACTATTCAACACCTTCACCTCCACCAAAGGGAAGGGTATTGGGCTTGGCCGCACACGGATAATATGGATAGTAATTCGCTTTTTTTTTTTCCTTTTGAGGCATATGGAAGTTCCCAGGCTAGAGATCAAATCAAAGTTTTAGCTGCCAGCCTGCAACAGCTTGTGCAATGCTGGCTTCTTAACCCACTGAGCAAGGCCAGGGATCAAAACCTGCATCCTCATGGATACTAGTCAGATTATTAACCCACTGGGCCACAATGGGAACTCCAGAGTTTTTTGTTTTGTTTTGTTTTTGTTTGTTTGTTTGTTTTAAGGCCACACAGACAGCATTTAAGGTCAGGGCTTGGGAGCTTGCCTGCCACTTTCTCTTCCAGAGATGCATCCAGACCCGAGGGGGCAGACCCGGAGATCTTAGGGGATATCTTCTCTGCTGCCATTTTTTTTTTTCTGTACCCAAGGCATTCAGGAGTTCCCAAGTCAGGGATCGAACCCTCTCCACAGTAGTGACAACGCCAGATCCTTAACCCCTAAAGCCACCAGGGAACTCCTCTGCTGCCATTTTGAATGTTTCCTTTTCGTTTTCTCTCACCACTGAGAACAGTACAGCCAGAAGCCCTGTTCATACGTTTTCTTCTCATCTGACCTGGCCCTGCTTCCATCCTTTCTGCTTCTCTGTTCCTGACTCTCAGCTTTCCAGGGCTCCCTTGAACATAGAGGATCTCCTTTTGCCGGATCTCTTTCCTTTTTGGGCGTATCGATTCTCAACATTACTGGAAGTCTCATGGGGCGTACAGTCTCCCTGGCCTGACAGTAATTACTCTGTAGAAGTTTGTCCCTCAGCCAACCGTACAAACAAGTTCTAGGGCCCTCACATAAAATCAGAGAGAGCCCCTTAAAGGAAATCAAGTCATGCCTAGCAGGATGGCCAAAGTTCTCCAACCAAGAGTCTACATTCCACTGCTTCTTGCTCTCCTCACTGCCTCCACCTGCACAGGATTCCTGTTTTCAAAGGAAGCCGGGGTGGGAGTGGACCCTTGGGAAGGAGAAAGGCCAGGAATTTTGAAGTAAGCGAGGTTCAGTTCCTCAGAGCAAGCAATGACAAGCCAAGCTTATTCCTTTTTTTTTTTTTTTTGGTAATAATTGTATTGGAGTATAGCTGACTCAGACCATTGTGTTAGTTTCAGGCGTAAGCAAAGGGAATCGGTTATACATAGGAATATATACATCCTCTTTTCCCACATAGGCCATTATGGAATATTGAGTAGATTTCCCTAAACTCAGATTTTGAACTGATGGTTACCAAAGGGGAAACCGTGGCGGGCCGGGAGGGGTGAGTTAGGAGGCTGAGATTCACACACACACAGTACTGTGTATCAAACAGGTAACTAACAAGGATCAGCTTATTCTTTTTGAAGCATCATCAGCAATTCTGGAGGAGTCCCAGCCTACCAGCGATCACGCCTTTTGCTATGGACTGACCGCTGCATCTCCCAAATGAGCTAGACAGATACCTAAGGGGGAAAACGGCAGTCCATGGTGCTTTCTTGACATGTAACTCATTTAATTCAGTCAATGCTACGAGGTGGGTCATTTGGCCTTCCCCGTTTACGGGTATGAAGACAGAGCCATACAAAGTTCCATGGCTTGCCCAAGGTCACACAGCTAGTGTGAGCCAGTCATTAAGACTGGTGCGGACCCCTAGGCAGTTGTTAACCACTGTACTCTGCGGCTTCGGGTTTATTTGGCCTCCCTGACATCACCGGACAGCTGCCATCCTGAAATCTGTCCCCACCCCCAACACCCCATTCCTGGGCCCAGGAAATGAGTTCCTTAGGCACATCCAGGCACATTTGGACCTGATCTCACCCTGCAAAGGGTATCTGGGCTTTTAATATATTTTATGCTCTGCTACCTGCTTTTTACTGTTTCCTCTGTTGGCAAGTTTCTGCCCATGAGTCGTAATGAATACAAAAAAGGCTTTGTTCGGGTGTATTTTTTTTTTTAATTTGCCAGCGATGGCAAGTGGGGGGTGACTTTTTTCCATAGAACTAGGGGAAAATGAGCTTCTGCCCTTATTTAGGAATTGAAGACACCTTCAGGACAGCTGCCACCGAAGTGAGTCTGCTGGCAGGAAGTGAAGAGTTCAATGCCACCAAACTGTTTGAAGTTGGTAAGAAGGGTTTGTTTTATTTCTCATCCAAATATTGAGTCTGTATTTTGGAGATTCTTTCTGCCTCTGCAAGGCCATCCTTGGATCCATTTAAATGCTTCATTTCCCCCTTCTGGCGTCCGACTCTCTCAGCGTATTTCTTGCTCGTTGAATATACATTGAGCAAGACAGAGCAGGCCCCTCCTGCACCAGACAGAGCCCAGCAGCCCTACTGTGTCCCCTGCCAGTAACACAGCCTCCACAGCACATGGGTGGGACCACCCTTCCCCTAGCATGGGATCGGTCCACACCGGGGCCTCGAGCCTCATGGAATCTCTTCTCCCAGCCCTCACCGAGTGTCCCCAATGAAATCAAGAAATGATGACGTTGGTTGTCCAGCAGAGGCGCAGAGGGAAGTAAGGGAGAGAAAGAAAACTTTCTCAACATTATGCCTGCTCCCCCTCCCACCAAACTTTTTGTAAATCGTTGGTACCTCCTGCTACTCGTCCAAAAGAAAATGAAAGTGCCTACTCAGGTGCAAGGGGAAACCTGGCTTTTTAAAAATAGCTCCATGTGCTCCTGGCTGCAAATCCCGCTTTCTTTTTACTGGCCCCCACCCCCAGCTCCTTCTTAGCCTCTTCACTTCTGCCCTCCTTGGCCAAAGTGGAGTCAGTTTGGAAATTCTGTCACCCAGGGTTTCCACCTCAATTCCTCACATACAACCAAACTGCCTTTAGCAGAAGGCTTTTGCAAACACAATGCTTGTGACTTAAAAACAAACAAACTAGAGTTCCCGTTGTGGCTCAGCCGTTAACGAACCTGACTAGTATCCATGAGGACTCGGGTTCATTCCCTGGCCTCGATCGGAGGGTTAAGGATCCGGCGTTGCCGTGAGCTGTGGTGTAGGTCGCAGATGCAGCTCAGGTCCTGAGTTGCTGTGGCTGTGGTATAGGTTGGCAGCTACAGCTCCGATTTGACCCCTAGCCTGGGAACTTCCATGTGCCACAGGTGCAGCCCTAAAAAGACAAAAAAGTAAAAAAAATTTTAAAAATCTAAAGACTCTGGGAATTTAGCGTAAGAGAGTAAAGCAGCAAGACAGTCACTGGGGGAAGCAAGCTTCTCAGCCCTCCTGTCCTGCCCCACAGGCAGACAGCTGCATGCCCTTTCACAGGGGATGGGGCTGGTTGCACCTAGCAGGCAGCTGAGGACACCCAGGGAGGGAGAGATTTGGCAAATCAACCAGACACTCAGATAGGTAACTGAGGAGCATTTGGTGAGGGTCCGTTTGCAGAGGTGTGAGCAGGTGGACAGAAACCAAGAAGAGATTGTACAGAACCCTGGGGGCTGACAACAGTGGGGAGCCTTTGCCCCTCACTGGTCCCCAGGGACACCGGAGGGAGGGAGTGGTTACTAGAACCAGAGAGGCTGTGTGGAGAGGGCTACTTAGCGGTACTCGCAGCTCTCAGGGTGGGTATAGCCAACCCATAACAGGGAGGGAGGACCCTCGGCCTCCCATTGGCTCACCCTGATTAGAAGGCAAGGGCTCAGGGTGCCCACTGATCCAGGCCACACAGGGCCCCTTCCAGGGCAAGAGAAGTGTGGAATGAGGGTGAGAAGGACAAGTGGAATATGCCAGTAGAGACAAGAAAAGCTTGACTAGCACAAGGTCAAGTTTCTTTTTTTTTCTTTTTCTTTTTTTGCTTTTTAGGGCCAAACCTGCAGCTATGGAAGTTCCCAGGCTAGACGTCCAATCAGAGCTGCAGTTGCTGGCCTACACCATAGCTATAGCAATGTGTGGGATCCTTAACACACTGAGCGAGGCCAGGGATCAAACCTGAGTCCTCACGGACACAGTGTCAGGTTCTTAACCTGCTGAGCCACAATGGGAACTCCTGAATACAGTCTTTGAATAATGATTTTTTTTTTTTATTTGACAGAGATCTGGGAACTATACACCAGCTCCTGTCAGGCACCCATGGGGCCGCTGGACTTCTAACTGACCAACCATGCATTCATGCACCCATGGGTGGGATCTGGAGGCCATAGTAACCTCTCAGGCAAAGAACCACAGGGGCTGCTGGGGCTTAGGGACGTGGTGTGGGCGGGTTACTCGCAGCGTCTGGCTCAGTAAGCAGCAGTGGGTAAGATGACGTACATCTAAGGAAGCCCACCCTGGTGAATGCTGGGGGTGCATTAAGAGAGGGCCAAAGCAAAAAGTCCCACAGGTGTTAAAAAATGTCATTTCTGTTGGTGCAAGCTGGAGGGGAGTGGTGGTTGCTTCAAAGAGCATGTGACACCAGAGGCTGCTTGGTGCCTTCAAGTGTCCTGCTCAGAGCTCCTGCAAAGAAATCCTACTGGGGACATTTTGCTGACTGGTGGCCTCCACCTGTTGCAACTGTGGATCTGCCTTGAAGTTCAGTTCAAGGTCACACACCCTCACCCCCTTGGGCTGCTCTCTGCCCGTGAGGGACAGGAGCCTGGTGGGGGTGCTCTCCCACAGGCCGCTTTTGCTGGGGTGCCCTTGGCATGGCCGAACCCTCTAAAGCTACTCTGAGACCCTTGCTTCCCAGGCACGTGTACATTTTAAAGAAAATGATATTTCTTATTGTATATATAATTCAATATTTTTAATACTGCAAAGACCAAACACAGCACACCTCTGGCAGGGCGGGAGGCAAGTTCTTCCTTGACAAGGTCAGTGGCCTCTGGCCTAAATGTTAAATTCCCTAAAAGCAGGGGTCACCAACCTCTTTCTCTTTGAGACATCTTACACAGAGACTGGCATATAATGATTGTTTCCTGCCTAAGGTTAAGAGGTTAGATCACTAGCCTATGGAAAAACAGTGAATGGCAGAAATAAAACTTAGTCCTATAAATATTGCCTTTTCTACCACTCATTGCTTATTTAGAAAGAAGAGTCAAAATGGCCCTCTGAATTATTGTTCATTTTGTTATGGGTGATAATGGGTTATGGTTACCCAGGAACAAATAGAAATATGATTTAATTATCCTCTTTTTGTAGATGCCTACTAAAATTTAGGCATAATAGTATCATATTTATTTCCAAAAAATATTTTTGAAGGAAATTATAAAGATGGTTAAGCTTAGACGATATCTGGATGGATAGTCATTGTATAGTATATTCTCTATTTTTCTCTGTGTCTGAAAATCTTTCATAACATAAATTAAGGAGTTGGCGGAGCAGAGGAAGTTGTGAACAAAGTTCCCAAGTTCAAGGGCGGTGAGCTTGTTCACCCATGGCCTGGGACTTCCAGCCAATGCTGTGGAAAGGTTGACTCGAATCTCATTCTGCAATCAGTTTTGCTTGTGGTGAGAGGGTTTCTCTGCAGCTTTTTTTTTTTTTTTTCAGACACCGACAGCTGTGAGCGGTGGATGAGCTGCAAGAGCGACTTTCTAAAGAAATACATGCACAAGGTGATCAACGACCTGCCCAGCTGCCCTTGCTCTTACCCCACCGAGGTGGCCTACAGCACAGCCGACATCTTCGACCGCATCAAGCGCAAGGACTTCCGCTGGAAGGATGCCAGCGGGCCCAAGGAGAAGCTGGAGATCTACAAGCCCACGGCCAGGTACTGCATTCGTTCCATGCTCTCCCTGGAGAGCACCACGCTGGCCGCCCAGCACTGTTGCTATGGCGACAACATGCAGCTCATCACGCGGGGCAAAGGGGCGGGGACGCCCAACCTCATCAGCACCGAGTTCTCAGCGGAGCTCCACTACAAAGTGGACATCCTGCCCTGGATTATCTGCAAGGGCGACTGGAGCAGGTATAACGAGGCCCGGCCTCCCAACAACGGACAGAAGTGCACGGAGAGCCCCTCAGACGAAGATTATATCAAGCAGTTCCAAGAGGCCAGGGAGTATTAAAGAGACGCCAGTTCTGGTGTTTGTGACACAAACGCGCTGCACTGATCTGCGGCCCGGCGCAGTCCCTCCTTCCCGCATACGTGTATATTTGTATATACCACGTGAGTATTTGTCATAAGTTACTAGGGATGTGCGCCAGGCCCTGGTGACTGCCATTTGATGCCACCGCCATCTTCAATATCTACAGAACTCCTTGGAGCTCTTTCCATGGGCGATGTCCACAGGCAGATGGGGACAAAGAAGCCGGAGGAGGAACCTGGAAGCCATAGGGGGGTCGGATTCAACTCATACCGTGGATCCAGTGTTTCCAAGAGAAGCAAAGGGGCAAAGAGACTGAAGTTGTAAACGTTATAAGCAGTTTTATATATAACTTATTTAATATGAATGTGACTTATGCGTAACCTTTTCTCTGGAGTTGTCACCTGAAACTATTTAATCACTTCCATGAGAATTCAGAAAGGGACTTAGGGAGATGGAAGAGAAAGGGAATTTTGTAATAACGACTTGTTTAAAAAAAGAAATAATTCAATGGAAATATATCAAAACAAGGAAATGCCCACCTTAAACTAGATGTTACTTAGCTGTGAGGTACTTTGCTGAAATCTCAGCTTCCAAAATGCACTTGCCTCAGACTGCGGTGGGGGGGTGGGGCTATATTTAGGAGCAAATCTGAGGCCTGGTTCTGGTTCTGGCTTTCAAATAAGGCCAGTATTAGCACAATGCTATGATTCTACTAAAAGACACCCAGAATGGCAGAATGTCTGCTCATGCCTTAATGGGTTCAGAATGCTTGAGGAAGATCAGACGTAAAAACAAGGAACAGCACTTTTTCCAAAGAAAAAAATGCAAAACAAATGGAGAAAAGGACATGAATCTTATTTCATCTATTTTCTTTTAATATCATCTTAATTTTTTTCTCCACCATTATATTCCCAGTAAATAAATATAAAAGAGAGGAGGAAAACAATCCTCACTGTTTTCTGTTTTAAGAAAGGAAAAAAAAACTTGCATTATTTTTGTAAAGTATTTATTGAGTCATTGAGTCTTGTGCATCAAGCAAAGCAATTGTAATATGACCTGGTCCTGTAGGGTGGAACTTAGAGCAAATAAAGGGTTGGTTCTTATACAATCTTTACTTGCAAAACTCCAGGAAAAGAGATTATATAATAAAATCATAAATAAAATGTTTTACCTGCAGTAAATGTGTTACCTGCAAATATTTATGGTACAAACTCCATAAATAGCCCTGGTAAAGCAGGGTTTCAAGGCAAGGAGAGAGGAAGGTTCAAACCAGGTGGGTATAAAAGGCTCATTGATGAATGCGATGGTGGGTGGTATAAATCATAGCATCTTTGGCCCAAGAACATCAAGAGTCTGAGGCTCATTGACACACATGTGGCTTTTTGCCCACCCAGAGCTAAGAGCTAAGAAAACCAAGCCAGAGCAAAGGCTTAAGACAGCCCAGATGAGCAGGACAACTTCTAGATAAAACTCTGCAATTATAGTCATAAGTAGATGACTTATTCTTTTTCCAGATGAGGAATCCAGATGAGGAAACCAAAGCTCAGAGAGGACAGATCACATTGGATCCACCCTAATCCAGTGGTCCTTCTACTATCTCAAATTTTTGATGTCCTTTTATACCTGCTGCCTTTGGTATTCTGACCCAACCCTTAGTTTCTCTTAATAACAATCCTGTTTTTATGGAAAAGCTCTTATCAGTTATTTACACTCTAGAATGAGTTACCCATGTATCGCCCACCCTCAGGATATTTATATTTAAGATCTGTTTTTAATGATGGAATTAGAATCCTTATTCACATTTGAAGGGATTTTAGGCAACTGAACTGGTAGGGAGAAAATCAATAGGTCCATATATCATGGAAGCAGATTTGGTTCCTAATAACAGGGAAACCATTTTTGAGAAGAAAGTTGGTTGTGATGGAATGCATTGCCCTTTGCGATGGTGAGTTCCCTGTCAGGATGGGTATTCAAGCAGAGCTGGAGATGAATACCATAAGAAGTTCCATTTAGTGCTGAGGAGGGAGAAAAATGGAGAGCTGCAACCCCCTCTGATAAGTGTTCTATTAAGGGTAAGTGCAAAGTATTCTGGGAAAATAGAGGCAGGACTCAGGGAAGTTCCTGCTGAGTTTAATGGGGAATTGGTATTTCATAAAACAGAGAAGAGGGGGAGGAAGTAGATGGATTTGGAGTAAGTAAAAAGTTTGGACAAAGACAAGGAGCTAGTCAGGAGCTTGGTGCTTTCTGAAAACAAATGTTTAGAATGATGAGCCAGAGGGACAAGAATGGCAAATTATGGAGCCACATCTAAGGTGTTTTTGTTAAGGATTTAGCATGGAAAATTAAAGCTCTTTCTTACTAGAGTGAGAATGACTGATATGAGCAAGGTCCCAATGGGCTGTTCACCTCTTCATATCATACCTTACTGACATAATGAACTGAGGGTTGGAAGGTGGGGTGAACTGGGAGCTGGGTTCTGGATGGGCCCAAAGTAAGTGACCAGAGGGAGCGACCTTTCTCACCCCAGGTAGACCAGTTCAACTTTCCACTGGCAGTTTCCCACAGGTCCCAACCTGATGGCTTTCCCTAGCCCCTGGGGCCATGTAGCTGGCACAGATGTAGACTGAAGGGCCAGGGTCTCAACAATGCATATGGTGGGTGGGTAGCCCATCTCCTGCATCCATGGGGTGGGGCAGTTCTGAAGGGTATTTTCTATCATTTCCAGAGCACCCAGTGACATTGAGCTCCAGTCATCCTTGGGGGTGACCTGCTTGCTAACACACCTCTTACTGGCCTCCATCCCTTCCCTGTCTTTCCTCCCCGCTTCCTACTGTTGCCCACCGGAATCGTCTCCCAGATAACTACTTGCTCAGACCCTTCTCTCTGTATCTGCTTCTGAGGGGTCCCAAACCAAGACATCACTTAGATGTCTTATATTCGAGTAAGGAAGTATATTATTATTAATAACAATATCGTTGGCATCATGCTCATGTGAGATGAAGTTTAGTGTTGGTGGCAGCTCTTCCAAAAAAAGAAAATTCCTTCTCATTCTGGCCAGAGAGAGGAGTTCGGCTAGATTTCAATACCATTTAGTTTTTACAAAACAAAAACAAACCCCCAGTTTGTAAGATTAGGTTCGACAGGCAGAAAATGACTCTGCCTAATAACTTCTAAACAATTCCGAACAGCTTGCCTGAATTTTTGACTTCATCTCCTTGCCAACTAAAGACCACGGACCCTACTTTGAGAAGTACTGCTGTAATCACCTGAGTGACGGTGATCAGCACCCCACGAGCCTTGATTCTGGCCCAGCAGGACAAAGAGTCACGCAAAAGCTTCCCAGGAAGTGGCTGGGGCAGGGGAGGGGCTGGCGGTTCTTTCTTTGTTATCCATTTACAATTTCCAGTGGAAAAATGTGTGGGTTGTCACCATTATGCCTGCACGATTTCAGACAAATTAAAGGCTTGCCTCACTAATTACTGGGTGTATATACACAGAAACATACATCCATGCCTACAGATCCTGAATACAGTAGTATAAATTAAGGCAGAAAGCTTAAACAGCCAGTTGCTTTTCTGAGGTTAGCATTGGTTTACTGTATCGAATTAGAAGAAGAGGGGCGTTTTCCAGGATCAGAAGGTAAGACTTTTCAGGAACACATTTATGACACTAGCAACTTTTTGTGGACCCAGAAGAGCAAAGCTTAGATAGAGACCCCTCTTTTTTTTTTTTTTTTTTCCCCAGATCAGCATGTAGACATTTAGAAAGCCAGCCTACAAAGACCAGTGCCTTGCCTATAATGGCAAAAATAACATCATCCTTAACCATTTTAGCAGCAGGGGGATTGGCTGGGGAACTGAGTTGAGACACAGCTGCAATAGCAAAGCTGTGTAAGAATTTTACGACTTTGCTAATTTTCTATCTGTTTGGGGAGTCATAAATGTGCCCTTATAGATATTCATGATTGCTCTTAAAATGAGAAGAAAACAAAAAAAACCTTTTAAATGGCACAGAAAAGCCTTTCATTCTAGAGGCATGTAATTCATGGATGATTTTCAAAATGTCATGTTTGGATTGGGAAAGTAACATTTCTTGAACTAATCAGCCAATTGCTTCAAGAATATTACTCAAAGGATATAAAAATTTCAAGCCTGACTTTTAAAAAAGAAAAAGGGATTCTTTTTTCTAAGCAACTTTCTACGTTTATTTTTTTCACAAAGTTCAGGGCTAAATATTACATTCATTTATTTGCCATGGAGGGGAACAGTCTAAATGAAATAAACTTTTAATTCCTTCATGAAAGGGAATGGTAGCAGATCTTTAAAAGCTCCATTTAAAAATTTTACACCCCTGAATGGGGAGTTTCACTTTGTCTATCAGTACACCCTTTTATTTCCCACTTGGTTGTGTTTTTGGTTGGCCTTTTAGCTTTTTTGTTTCCTTTTACTTTGGAGAGCTGAACAAATGCAGAAAGAGAAAGCAACCCCCCCCCAAAAAAAAAGGTAAAAAGAAAAATCCAGGATCTTGGAGTTCCCATTGTGGCTTAGTGGAAACAAATCTGACTAGCATCTATGAGGATGCAGGTTCGATCCCTGGCCTCACTTAGTGGGTTAAGGATCTGGCATTGCCGTGAGCTGTGGTGTAGCCACAGATATGGCTCAGATCTGGCATTGTAGTGGCTGTGTCATAGG
Source organism: Catagonus wagneri (assembly GCA_004024745.2). NCBI lineage: Eukaryota > Metazoa > Chordata > Mammalia > Artiodactyla > Tayassuidae > Catagonus > Catagonus wagneri. The sequence continues at coordinate 34,123,585 of PVHT021183543.1, read as the reverse complement.
CCAGCGGCTACAGCCCCAAGTCGACCCCCAGCCTGGGAAACTCCATATGCCACAAGTACAGTCCTAAAAAGACAAAAAAGAAAAAAACAATCCAGGATCTCCTAGAATGAAATTCTCTTTGGAACCTTTAAAGTACCTCACTGTCCCTGTAATTAGCATAACTAAAGTGAGATCTTTACAAAGGGGAGACAGGAGAGACACACACCCTTGATGTGCCTGTCCCCAAGGAGCCTTCAGATTCCTCTTCAAGGATGACTGGGTCCTGCCCAGTCAAGAACAGAAAGAGATTTCCAAAGACCCAGCACCTTGGAGCCACGTGACCAGAACTCCTCCAATCAAAAGAGAGCAGGTCATCTGGTGCTGACTGGCTGCGGAGGGTAGAAACTTCTTACTTCAGAATTCTTTCCTGGGGACTCCACTGAGTCAGGAAAGAAGCCTGCCACGGAGCCACTGTTGAGGATATTACGAAGGGGAAAAAAAAAAGGAGGAGGGCAGGGATTCAGATCCGGAAAGATAAAGAAAGGCTGGTTCACTACGCACCAGCAGCAAATGTGAGAACACGGAGCTCAAGCTAAAACTGCAGTCTCACTCTCTGTTTCCCCTTCTCAGTTTTTTTTCTTTTTTCTTTTCATTTTCTAAAGTTTTATTGAAGTATAGTTGATTTACAAGGTTGTGGTACTTTCTGTTGTACAACAAAAGTGACCCAGTTATATATACATACACACATCCGTTCTGTTTCAGAGTCTTTTCCCATACAGATTATCACAGAACACTGGGTAGAGTTCCCAGCGCCACACAGCAGGTCTCCGGTGTCCAGTCACCTTTTCCTACACTGCACAGCCCCTTTCTCGCTGCTCCTCTGCCATCCCCTCTGCTGCCCAGTTGGAACTCTACATTACAGTATAGCATCTATTCGGAAAAAGGTACACTGACCAAAAGTGCATAGCTCAGTGGATTTTCATAAGGTGAACATCGACATGTGAACGTCACCCAGGAGAAAGGCAAGGAAACGGAGCCTAAGGCTCACGAGGGGCTGTCTGGGATGATGGAAGTGTTCTGTCTTGATTACGGTGGTGACGGCACAACCATATGCCTTTGTCAAAACTCATGGAATTGTGCACTCAGGAAAACTGAATTCCGTCATATGTAAACTTTACCCCAATAAAAACCAAATAAATAGGAGTTCCTGCTGTGGTGCAATGGGATCGGTGGTGTCGGGAGCACTGGGACGCAGGTTCGATCCCAGACCCAGCACAGTGGGTTTTATAAAGACCGGTGTTGCTGCAGCTGAGGCTTAGGCCGCAGCTATGGCTCAGATCTGATCCCTGGCCAGGGAACACTATGTGTCACAGGGCAGTCAGGAAAGAAAAAATAATAATAAAATAAAACATTGATAAAATAAACAAAACATTACCAGCACTCTGTGTCCTCATCCAGTCAGTACCTGCTTCTCACCAAAAATCAAGAGCATCACGATTTTTTGCGCTAACCCAATAATACATATATTATATACATTATTTATATAAATAAATTAGTATATAATATGTTATTTATAAATATATAACACGTTATTATATATTTTCTTTTTTAAAAAGAAAACTAATATGTATATAATATATATAAAATACATATAACCTAAAATATATATATTTACTTATGGCAAAATGTTAATGCAGGGTAAATCTGAGGATTGGCTAATGTACAACTATTAAATAACTTTCCGAATATGCAACATTTTAAAGTAAGTACTAAAAAGAAGCAAAAACTGAGAAGGAAAACTAAATGAAAGAGTGAGGTTAGAAGCTTTCTATGAGGTCATGATTCTAATGCCCCTTGGCACCCGTGGGTGCACAGAGAGAGGAAGAAGAGGCGACCGCATGGGGGGATGGCGGTGACGTGGTGGCTCAGACGCCTGCATCTACCTGCTCCCAGGCCCTGATGCTGCTCCCACCACACCGCCGCCTTCTTTCCTCCTCCCTCATCTTCCTGCTTCTCTCGCACACGTGTTCTGGATAAACTCAGCACTGGACTGAGAACCTGGTCCCCAATCCAGCATTTACTGGACGGGGGCCTTGAGCCAGTCGCATCTCCCTGGGTCTCATCCCCACCGTCCTCTGCGATCCTGACCCCAGAGGTGAACTGTGGAAGGAGCCCGGAGACCACAGAATGGCCAACTCTGGGGCCACGGGCTCCCACCTGAGGCTGAAGCACCCTCTTACTGAGCATCTCTTTGATGCTGGACCCTGGAGTGGGAAATCACCTCCATCACCTTTACAAATGTCATAGGTGAAGACCCGGAGGCTCAGTGAGTGAAGAGATGTGTCCTTGATCACAAGCGTAGATCCGTTTTTAAACCTGGCTATGTCTGGCTCCAAATTCACCTTGCTTCTCTCACTGTTTTGGCCTGGAACACGGGCATGGTACCTCTGCCACACCCTGGCTGCACCAAACCACACCTTCTCTGACTGGAGCAAGAGCCAACAGGATTCAGTTCTCATCTGAGTGTCTTCCAAGTTCAGGCAGAAGCCCCTGACCTCCAGGTCCCTCCTGCCATCTGTCCCATAGGTAACTGAGGCCTCTGCGCTGAAGTCTGTCCACAGATGTCCCCCACAGGATGTTCCCCTGAAAATCGCATTGCAGAAAACCAAACGAGGGAAGAAAAAGTAGTCTCTGAGCAACTTCTGGCCTCTGCTGGGTGAATCAGATGTAAACCTGACTGGGCAGGGGTTTCTGCTCCTGGTCGGAAACTAGAAGTTATAGGAACACAGGCCCTGCCCACCCACATCATGTCTGGGTCTCCCAGGGTCCAAGGATGGAGGACTGAGCCTCGCTTAACCCTAACATGGGACAGTCACTAGGAGAGTGGAGGGGAGAGCTGGGCAGGCACAGAGTAGAGAAGAGAGAACTAAGGAGAGGGGGATAAAGGTGAAATACGGCTTGGAAAAAAAAAAAACATTCTAGCTCATCTCTTTGTCAAAAAACAAAGGGGGGGGGTTGCTTTTCAGAGTTGTGAGGTTGTTATGATGCCTGAAGATAGGAAAGGGTTAAGTTTTATCTATGAGAAAATGATTTCCCCATCACACACACACACACACACACACAACACACACACACACACACACACACACACACTGAGGCATTGCGTCTTGACAGCCCCACCTCCCAGCCCCCCACCTCCTCCAAGCCGAGGCCCCAGCAGAGCACCAGGCACTGGGCCTGGTTGTAGTCTGCTTGAAAGGAGGGGCTCTCTGACCAGCACCAGTCACATGGAGATGGCTCAGGGCTCTTCCTGTGACTACACTGACAGTTCTGAGAAACCGATCTACAGACTGAGGGCTAGAGAATCTGCCCAGCCTGCTTTAAGGAGGTGACCTAAGTCCCCAAAGTCAGAGGCTTGGTGGGGAGTGGGGGCAGGTGGGGAGCAGAGAGCACTGCCCCAGGCCCCCTGCCTATGGGAGGCGACTAATAGTGGACCACTGGCCCCACTCACCATGCCACCCCTCCACCTCCAGCACTGCTGAGGGGCTCTGGGGCCCTAGAAAAGCACAGGCAGTTGCCTTTTTTCTCAGATGTAAGACAAATCCTTGGAAAGGATGATCGAGCAAAAACACTTCCCAAATTCCCAAGAGAGTTCAGACTTCATTAGCAGAGCTGTGTGTGGTGGACTGGCTTTGTGTTTGAAGAGGTGTTTTAACCCAAAGAACATTAACATCATCCTCTGTTTGCAAACCCAAGGGCAGAATTTACAGATGGGTGAGACAAGTCAGGGTTTAAGGCTGAAAACAGAGAAACTTGGTTACTTTTGTTTATTAATTAATTTTTTTATTGGCCACATCTGTGGCATTTGGGAGTGCCCGGGTCAGGAATCAAATCTGAACCCAGCTGAGACCTGTGCCATAGTTGTGGCAACATTGGATCCTTAACCACTGTGCCACAGTGGGAACTCCAACTCTGGTTAATTTAAAGAGAAAGAAAGCATACCGGGCAGACATTAGGTAGCCTTAGAAAGATTTGGATGAATAAAACCATACCACATATTAAGGGTGATGCCATATCAAATAGGATTAGGTTTAGCTACATTAGGTTAGAGAGAAACAAGATAACCATGGCTTAAATAAGATAGAAGTTCATTGCTCTTTTGTGAAAAAATACATTTGGAGGTAAATAGTCCCAAGAAGGTATGGGTTCCAGGGCCCCTCAACCTCATTGGTTTATATTTCTCTTCAAGAAGTTTCTACCTCATGGTCTAAAATGACTGCCAAAGCTCCAGCCATCACATTCATAATCCTGTCAGCAAAATAGAGGAAGGAGCAAAACAGAACTTCCCAGAAGTTGCAGACACCATTTCTCTTTGTATGCCATTGACCAGAACTTAGTTATCCAGCCACACTTAGTAGCAACAGATGATGAGGAATATCATCTTTATGTGGGATAACCGTGGTGAATAAAGAAGAGGCTGGGGAGAAAATTAACAGTTTCTTCCACAGGGGCATAAACCATATGAACCCTGCTGGTGACAGCTGTAGGTAAGGCACCCTCTACAGCATGCCATTTGATCTGTGAAAGTAATGGTGGCTGCTTATATCCAAAGAGAGAAATGCCTGGTTCTAGAAAGTTCCAGAATCCTGGCCCCACAGCACCTAAAACCCTCAGTAATGTTGCAGCATAAACGTGATGCTTGTCTTCTGGCCCAGACCTGTTGCCTTGAAGCCTAAGTTAAACACAGGGACCTACCACATTTTAGTCCCTAATCAAACCCCAGTACCTAGCCCAGGGCCTGGTTGGCTCTCAAAGAAATGTTTGTGAAACTGGTGAATAAATTGCTACATTCAACTGCCTCCCACATAAAAATGTGACTATTTTTCATGTATATGAAAATATTTTAAAATATTATGAGTTCATAAATTCATAACTTTATTTTTCCCTGTGTGTTTTCTTAGTGAATTTCTAAGTATGTGTGTGTGTTGGCAGGGGCAGGGTGGGGGAGAAGGCAGTAGAGTCAGATTCTTGGACCTGACTGCCTGAGTTGGAATCTTTAATCTGCTACCCACGAGCTGTGTGATTTTGAATAAGACAGCTAACTTGTCTGTGCTTTAGTTTCCTTGTTTATAAAATACGATTAGCAAATGATATTCTTTGTTGCTTACTGAATTGTCATGAAGGTTGAAAGAGTTAACATTTATATTATATATATTATGTGTGGGTGTCACTTAGAACAGTGATCAGCACAAAAGGTTAAATAAAATAAAATATTGAAAGCACAAATCCCCCTTTGCAGAGGCTTATTTTTTCTTTTTTTTCCGTTTTTTTTTCTTTCTTTCTTTCTTTTAATGGCTATACCAGTGCCATATGGACATTCCCGGGCCAGGAGTCAAATCAGAGCTGCAGCTGCCAGCCTATACCACAGCCACAGCAACACCGGATCTAAGTGTTATCTGTGACCTATACCACAGCTTGTGGCAACACCAGATCCTTAACCCCCTGAGCGAGACCAGGAATCAAACCCACTCAGAGAGATAGCATCGTTCTCAACCCACTGAGCCACAACGGGATCTCCAAAGTCTCATTTTTATTTTTTTTTGCCTTTTGTCATTTTAGGGCCGCAACCGCGGCATGTGGAGGTTCCCAGGCTAGGGGTCTAATCAGAGCTGTAGCCACTGGCCTATGCCGCAGCCACAGCAACGCAGGATCCGAGCCGCGTCTGCGACCTATACCACAGCTCACGGCAAGGCCAGATCGTTAGCCTACTGAGAAAGGCCAGGGATCGAACCCGCAACCTCATGATTCCTAGTCGGATTCATTAACCACTGCGCCACAACGGGAACTCCCCAAAGTCTCATTTTTTTAAATTTCATACGGAGATTCTCCTCTGAATAAAGCTAGAAAGCTGTGACTCAGCCTAGATGGTTTTCAATCTGGCAGCTCTTTAAGTTCAAGCCTTTCTGAAAATTTCCCCCACCCCCAAGAGCAAGTCACTTCATCATCAAAGATGAGCAAGTCTCATCATCAAAGATGGTTTGTGGTGTATGTCCTGGGGGACTGGCTCCAGGTTAAAGAGTCCCAGAGAAAAGACTCTCCCCTCCACACCTCACACCCTGTTGTCTTGGCTGGTGCACCCAGTACAAGGAGCTCTCCAAACCTTCCACCTGCCAACTCGTTAGCTTCATAACATCCCAGCAGCTGACCATGTTGCCAACAGAGATCAATTCCCCTTTGATGCCCAGGACCAGACGAGGTCCATATGAGGTTCTCAAACAAAGCTCTTGCTTTGTTTCCAAACAACTGAAGATGAATTTAAAAAGTGCTCTGTTTTCTTAGGCTCCTTTTCCTGCTCAAAACAAAGAAAAACCCAAGACCCAGGAAGGGAGCCACCGAGACAGAGAGAGAGATACTTTGAGAAAGAGACAGGCGCGCAGGACAAGGAATGGCTGCGGAGCTTAGATTACTGCCTAAAAGATGATGGGGGTGGGGGCAGTGGGGGTGGATGTGTGATCTTTATCTAATCAGACAGTCTACCCAGGAAGTCCCCGAGATCAAAGCCAGGGGGCTTTTTATTTAGCCCTGTGTCAACTTAAAAACAGCCCTGGCAAAGCCACAGATCTGGACAAGATCACACCTCTCCCCCCACCCCCAGCGTCCTGACCTGTCTCTCAGCATCTGAACCCTCTTAACATTCCATTCGGAATAAAACTCTGGGATGAAAAGAGTCCCCGGGATTACTGTAGGAAGAGACGGCATTTGACAAAGCTGGGCAGAAAACACTTGGGGAAGCCACGGTCCTTCCTGGTTTTTCCAGGACAGTCAGGTGTGTGCTCTGGGCAAAGACAGCACCATGTCTTTTCTCTGTGGAGATGCCCCAGCACCAACCATTGTCCTGCCATCCAAGAGACCTGAGCCACTTGTCACAGTGCCCCAGGCTGCCAGGCGCAGTGTCAGGATAACTCTGAGGAAAAGTAGGCACTGAAGGGGGGCACTGGATTGTGACGTGGCGAACACGGATATGGTCACCAAGTCTGCCTTGGTCCAGAGGATGAGGGGGTGGGCCGGATGGGGTGTACTTGCTTTGTGTCTCACACAGAGGCTTGCCCGCTGAAAAGATGGGTGCAGAAGAGACTGGGGGCTGGTCCCAAGGGAGGGAGGTCACTTCTCAGAAATACAACGGCTCGAGGGAAACAGGACAGGAGACTGGGATGATATTACAAAGGTAGAAAGAGCTTCCTCAATGACGGTATAAAGCCAGGGTCCCCCTTCAATGTGTTACCGCAGAGAAAGTTCAGCCCTGCCTCTCCCACTGCAGCTGATATCCCTGAACCATTTTCTTCCCAAAACAGAGGCGGCACCCTCCATGCAGTACTAGTCATAAGAAGCAATGACTTTTTGGTCACTTATGTCATTAGGCATTTTAAAATATGCTATCCTATTTAACCTTCATAACGACTTTATAATTTCCATTTGATAAACTATGTTCATCAAGTTGGACCTAATTGTTGTTTTACATGCCATGGATTACTCCTAAGGTTGATCATTAAAATAAAATTTTCAGGGGCCTGCTGTATAGCACAGAGAACTCTACCCAATATTCAGTGTTAAGCTATGTGGGGAAAGAAAGTGAAAGAGAATGGCCGGGTGTACATGTATAACTGAATCCCTTTGTTGTACAGCAGAAATGATCACAGCACTGTAAATCAACGATACTTCAGTAACATTTAAAAAAAAATGACAAAAATAAAATAAAATAAAATTTTAAAGAAGAGAATTTCACCTTGAAAGAAAACCTTGTTTGTCAACACCAGCAGCATGAAACGGAGGCTTCCTCATGGAAGAATGGACAATCCTTAACTCTCCTCCGGACAAAATTTATTTTGTAATAGCCAAATCAGTGAGAAATGCATTATTTCTTGTGGGCTTTTCTGGATTTCTATGTGGTCAGCTCATCACTTTTAGGATGCGTTTTCCTCTAAGAAATGTTTTTGTTTCTTCCTTCTAAGTAGGACAACATCCTGCACTACAGAGGAATTCTAATACTTTTAAGTTGAGGAACATGTGAAGTAATCGATTGATTTTCTGTAGGAAAACAGTGCAACTTTCAGGTACCACTTCTGGGATCCAGCTGTGAAATCAGCTTTAGGGGCACTCACTAAATGCTTGCCTAACCCTTCACAAAAGATGGCCCCATGAGGACTGTCAAGGCCCCCAGCTCACAGGTAAGGAAACAAAAGGTGAGAGCAATTAAGCATCTGCATTAAAAACACACAGGACACCGTAGGGATCAATTGCCTCACTATCTGTAAGACGTAAATAAACGTGAGGTGTATTTTTTAAATACAACTTCTAACTTCAGGACTTATGAAGCCTTAAAATGGTGGGCAGAACCCAAAAGTGTGGAAAGAGGGTCTTGCCTACATGTTTAGCAGCAGCGTAGGATTTATTTATTTATTTATTCAGTCCTTTTAGGGCTGCACATGTGACATATGGAAGTTTCCAGGCTAGAGGTCAAATCGGAACCTCTGCTGCCGGCCTACGCCACAGCCACGACAACGCGGGATTTAAGTTGAGTCTGCGACCTACACCACAGCTCATGGCAACACTTGATCCTTAACCCACCGAGTGAGGCCAGGGATCGAACCCGTGACCTCATGGATACTAGTCAGGTTCGTTTCCACTGGGCCACAAAGGGAATTCCAGGAGTGTAGGATTCAGACTTACATCTTTAGTTCTCTCTGAAGACTTGTTGGTTTTCATGGTGATTGGCTGAGAGCCTCTTGGAAGAGAGAAAAACTAAGTTTCAACTGACTTTAATTTTGTCCTAATTGCCATCATCTATTTTAAATATTAAGGAAGTGTGAGCTGCCACAAGTAGAAAAGGCTGGATGATGGAGGTGCAAGAGCTATCTCTGAGATATCTTCCCATTTTCTTCAATTTCCCAGGCACTGATCTCAGGGCTGGTGTCAAGTCAGGTGGCAGAAATGGCATCTGCAGAAGATACCTACTAAACGTTACATACAAGTATTAGATTATAGATAAGTTCAACTCCAGAAGCACCCTTAGAAATCACTTTAAGTTTCCTATTTTCCAGATGAGAAAACTAAAGCACAAGGGGGCCAAAGTGCCTTGCCCATGGAGCTGAAGAAAGCACCAGGACTCTTAGCTCTGATGAGCACTTTTAATGTCCTTTGGTCAGAAGATACTCTGTGTATTTTCTGCTGCTTCTTCTCTTAGTGGTCAGCTCATTCTTGCTTGCTACTCCCAGGAAACAAATCAGAATGTTTCTCCCTGTTTTTTAAGAGGATTCCAGCCGGAGAGCTTCTGAAGGCAAAGAACAGAAAGACACTCCACCTAAGTGACCACCAGGGGGTGCCCACAGGACGGCCCCATGTGGGGAGGGGGGTGACCCTGGAGAGTCTCCCTTCTCATGGGAAACACATGTGATACCACAACTGAGACTATTATCTTTTGTTCTTAGCAAGAGGTTAGAGGTCTCAGGTCCCCTCTGAAAAGCAAGGTTGCACATCTGTAGTGGGAAGGCAAATCTGCAACATATGTAAACCCGTATTTGAGATGTACTTGTTCAGAGCTCTTGCTTGTTTGCTTTCTCTTCTAATATCTGTCTCCATAATTAAAATGGGGAGAAACCTGCCACTTGGATTCCCAAACAAGGCAGAAGAGAGCTGTGATGAGGTGCCATGAGATTAGATGTTCACCTGTCTGCTATAGGAAAGCAGATAACGGGGTTATAAGGTAACTCACCTGTCTTCAAGTTCTTTTCTGAATTAGTCATCTGGTGGTCCCCAGAGACATGACTGTGGGCAAAATCCCTCTGCTGCCATCAGAGGACAAAACTTTCTCCAAGAGAAGCCAGATCCAAAAGAATCAGCTCTTTAATGAATCCCACCTTCCTCAAACTCCTGACATGTGGTTAATAATGTATTTATTCATAATTCCTGTTTGATGAACTGGGTATTTGGGCCTGAGTTTTCATCTGCATACCATGAGTTACTTATAGAACTGCCTATTAAATAGTTAAGAATACATAACACTCACCTTGAAAGAAAACCTTGTTCTTCAACCCTAGCAGGTTGAAATGGAGCTTACTTTATAGATAAAAATAGTTTCATCAGGAGTTCCCTTCGTGGCTCAGTGGTTAACGAATCTGACTAGGAACCATGAGGTTGCAGGTTCGATCCCTGGCCTTGCTCAGTGGGTTAAGGATCTGGTGTTGCCGTGAGCTGTGGTGAAGGTCGCAGACGCGGCTCGGATCCCACGTTGCTGTGGCTGTGGCAAAGGCCGGCAGCTACAGCTCCTGTTAGACCCCTAGCCTGGGAACCTCCATATGCCGTGGGTGCGGCTCTACATAAAGGCAAAAAGACAAAAAAAAAAAAAGTTTCATCAATCCCACAAAAACTCTCTTAGCACCTGCTGTAGTCACTCACTTCCTCTACCCACACTCCCACCCTACCAACCCCTGGCAACCGCTGATCACTACAGTTTTGTCTTTAAAATACCTTGTAAATGGAGAGCTAGAGCATGTTACCTTCTGCAACCGGCTTCTTTCACTAGGCATCATGCCTTTGAAATTCATCCAAGCTGTTTTTGTGATTTGAATGGTTCATTCTTCTCTGCTGCTGAGTAGTATTCCATTGTGTCAATGTAGCCATTAAAGGACATTTAAGTTGGTTTTAGTTCGGGACAATTATGAAAAGAGCTGCTATAAGCAATTGTGTGCAGGTTTTGTAGGCACAGATTTCATTTCTCCAGGCTAAATACCTAAGAGTGGGATAGCTGAGTCAGATGGTTAGTCCAGGTTTGAATTTTTAGGAAACTAACAGATGATTTTCCAGGGCGGCTGTACCATTTTGCATCCCCATCAGCAATATATGAGCATTCCGCTTGGAATCTACCCTCATCAACACTTCGTACTGATTTTTTTATTTTAGCCATTTTAATAGGTATATAGCAGTACCATATTACATTCTTAGTTTGAATTTCCTTAATAGTTAGTGATGTTGAATATCTTTTTATGTGTCTACTTGCCTTCCATGTATCTTATTTAATGGGATATTTTTTCAAGTCTTTTGCCCATTGTTAAAATTGGCTTGTTTCATTACTGCTAAGTTTTGAAAGTTAACATACTCTGGATACAAGTAATTTGTGTAATTTTCACATATTTTCTCTCAGTACCTATTTTTCCTTTTCATTTTCTTAAGAGTGTATTTTTTGAAGCAAAAGTTATTAATTTTTATGAATTCCAATTTATCAATATGTTTTTATCTGCTGGGATTTTGGTGTCCAAAATGTCTATGTCAAATCCCAGGCCAGGAAGATTTTCTCTTTTATTTTCTTTAAAACGTTTATACAGTTTTACTTTTTATATTTAGATCTATAATTCATTTTGAGTTATTTTTTGTATTAAATGTAAAGTTTAGGTCAAGGGTCACTTTTTTGCACAGGATATTCAGTTGTTCCAACACCATTTGTTGAAGAAAGTTTCCTTCCTCCTTTTAATTATCTTTGCACCTTTGTCAAAAATCAATTGTAATTTTACTTGTGTGGGCCTTTGTCCAGATGCTCTATTCCGCTTTGTTGATACATAAGCCTAGCCCTTCTCCAATCTCTCTTGATTACTGTAGCTTTAAAGTTAAGTCGTTAAATTGGATTGCATTCACCAACTTCATTCTTTTTTCAGTTTGTTTTTTTTGGCTATTCTAATTTCTTTAGTTTTCCATATAAATTTAGGATCAGCTTGTCCTTATCTACAAAAAAAAATCCCAATGCTATTTTGATTAGAATCACATTAAATCTACAGGTCAAGCTCGGTAGAAGTGACATTTCACTGTTTAATCTTGCAATCCATGAACATGATATGTCTCACCATTCATTTAGGACATGTTTGATTTCTTTCCAACATTTTTTTTAACGGCTGCACCTGTGGCATATGAATGTTCCCAGGCTAGGGGTCAAATCGGAGCTCCACCTGCAGCCTACGCCACATCCACGGCAACACCAGATCCAAGCCTCGTCTATGAGAGCCACGTTTATCCAAGCTTGTGGCAAAGCCGGATCCTTAACCCACTGATCAAAGTCAGGGATAGAACCCGCATCCTCTGGATACTAGTTGGGTTCTTAACCTGCTGAGCCACAACGGGAACTCCCATTAGCCTGTGATTATTGTCTGTCAAAGTCCATGCTTGCATATAGGACCAACTACGTAATTTGGGGAGCCCAGTGGAAAATGAAAAAAAAAAAAAAAGGAAAAAAGTACTATTAAAAGTATAAAGATCTAAAGCTTCCACATATCTTGACTTATGCTGTTTTTTATTTGCTGTTTAATGTTATTCAAAGTAAAAAAAAATTAAAGTGAAATTTTCAGCCGTTAGCGTGAATTTCACCACTCATCTTTATCTTGTGCACCACCAGCTTTAAATGCAAATATAAGGGCATTTAACTTGCATGAGAAATCACCAAAATTACACAATTTGCATTTCATCACTCATATATGCATTCTTATCAGAACAATGGAAATGCTGCAAAAACTAACTCAAATGTTTTCATATATGTCATACTCACACTCTACCAACTGTCTCTGTTTGGGGCTTCCTGCTGGGTTAGGAAGGACTGAAAGGAAAGGGGGCTATACATTGTCCAACCTTTCCCTTCCCTCTCATGTCGTTTTCAGCACACACACTTGGCTAACATATGCTATGATAAGATTTCCTGATCATGCATGTTTCTTACAATGCCATTTCTGCATCTCAAGCAGCTTCCTGTTTGAACGGAAAGCGTGGCCTCCCAAGGGCTGTCTGCTTTCTGGCTTGCTCTGTAATGCTGCAGACATGCATGCTCTGAGTCTTGTTGAACTCCATGCATGATGGGCCCACCAGCGTTCTGTGCTCGCGGGCCATCAGAAACACTCTATGGGGATGGACAGCAGACCCCCGTGTTGTACAGCCCTCTTCTGCTCACGTACATGCTCTGTTGCCCTGCCAGACTTCACTTACACAAGTTCAAAGATAAAATTATTAAGAATGTCAAGAGAGCAACAGCAGAGCACTCAACCAAGCATGGGGCCCTCCTGAGCATGGCTGCCCAAGGCATACACCCATGAAGCTGGCCTGGTATGTGCATGTAGAACCCACCAATAAGGTGATTCTGCATTTTTTAAAGTTTGTTTTATTGCTCTCCCCACACTTGACCTCCTGGGAAGCCTGCAGAATTCAGTGTGACATTTTGAGATCATTAACCACTTGACAGGGGAGGAGAGAGAAATTTAAAGCAAATGCGTCAGGAGTCACACCTAATCAAAGATCAATCCAAAGCAAAGATAAAAGCAACTTAGAAATTACAACATGAGTCCATAGCAAGATAGGGTTTGATCCCAAACATTTTAGAAACAGGTCAGTCATGTCAAGGAACACATAGCTGCCCTCCAAAACATACTGAAATGAAAATATTCACATTTTTTCCACCTGCCACAACCCCTTTACCCTGCCTCCTTTAAAAAAGACATAGCTGATGTTCCATATGTAAGCTATAATGTTCAAACTTAAACAGCTTGGTGATATAACAGGATCGTAGCCCACGCGAAAAACAGTATCTCATTGTTCTATCAACAAGAAATAAATCTTATGGTAAATTAAAGGTAATGTCCATTTTCTACATTATAAAAACATATTTCTTGTTTCATTTTTATTTTTGAGATCTTTTAAATATGCATCACATTTAGCTTCTTCTTAAAAAGAGGGTTTAGATTCCTATTTGACCTTTCCTTGAGGACTAAGGATTATCATTTCAAACATCAGTTATCATACTTTCAATTGGATTCAACAAACATTTACTCAGGAGCATTTACGAGCAAGGCTTGAAGCCAAGACTAACGGCTGTCTTAGTCCCGTCTGGAATGCTCTAACAAATATACCATAGACTGGGTGACTTAAAAACAACAGAAATTTATTTCTCATGGTTCTGGAGGCTGGAAGTCCAAGGGTGCCAGTGGGTTTTGGTGAGGTTTTTGGTGAGTGTTCTCCTTCTGGTTTGCAGAGAGCCAACTTCTCCATGTACCTTCACATGTGGAAAGAGGACTAGCTAGCTTCTGGCCTCTTATCAGAGCGCTAATCCCACTGATGGGACTCCACCCTAATAACCTAATTACTTCTCAAAGGGCCCAGCTCCAAATATCACCACCTGGGATGAGGGTTTTTAACCTTTGGAATTGGGGGGCAGGGGTACATGCAGTACATTGCAATGGCCTTGCTGTTTGGTTTTATGATCCAATTGGATAAGTAAGGCATATATATAAGTTCAAAATTCCTCTCAAAACACAGGTACTATTAAATAAATCTAAACAAATACAATGGGGGACACAGAAGGAGAGGGAGAGAACGTTATGGGAATTCAAATGGGTCTTCAAGGATGTCTTGTGATGGCAAGAAAGGGTGTGCCAAGAATTTCACACGTCAGAAGTGGAAAATCACGGGTGTGAAATAGAGCTTGCTGTTTTGTTGGAAACTTGGATCATATTGGGTTTGGCAATAAAAGAAACAGTGAGAGAATGTTAAACATATCTACAGATAATAGGGAGCCATAGAAGGTTTTAAAATAGGAGGATGGGTCATTAGTGTTAGCTTTTTTTTTTTTTTTTTTTTTTTTTTTTTTTTTTTTTTTTGTATTTTTGTCATCTTAGGGCCGCACCTGCGGCATGTGGAGGTTCCCAGGCTAGGGGTCAAGTCAGAGCTACAGCCACCAGCCCACGCCACAGCCACAGCAATGCGGGATCCAAGCCGTGTCTGCAACCTACACCACAGCTAATGGCAACGCCAGATCCTTAACCCACTGAGCGAGGCCAGGGATCGAGCCCACAACCTCATGGTTCCTAGTCGGATTTGTTTCCACTGAGCCACGACAGGAACTCCTTAGTGTTACATTTTAATGCAGCTACGCCTTTTGAAATGTAGAGGACTCTTTATACTTAAAGAAACTTTTGTACTAGAAGTTGCCGTCGTGGTGCAGTGGAAACAAATCCAACTAGGAACCATGAGGTTGTGGGTTCTATCCCTGGCCTTGCTCAGTGGGTTAAGGACCTGGCATTGCCATGAACTGTGATGTAGGTCACAGAAGTGGTTCAGATCCTGTGTTGCTGTGGCTCTGGTGTAGGCTGGAAGCTGCAGCTCCGATTCAGCCCCTAGCCTGGGAATGTCAATATGACGCAGTTGGGGCCCTAAAAAAAAAAAAAATGAAAGAAAGAAGAAGAAGAAAATGAAAGAAACTGTTGTGCTATTTATTATCTGTCATTTTAACCATAAGTTTTCTGTCACTTTTTGTCCTGCCAGCTATTCTTGATACTGTCAGGATACGTCACCCTAGCCACATTCAGATCTAGCTTTCTACTAAAATTCTGTTTCCAGTCTACAAAAGCTAGGAAACTAACAAAGATTATTAGAATCATATTTAAATAAGCATAGATAGGCTGTGAGAAATTGACTGAAATTTAATATTTCTCTAGATTGTTTACTGTTTCACTTAGTCCACAGCAAGGATTCACCTTTAAAGGCATGACTTTCGACTCCAATAAATATTAACATTTCTAAAGGAAACTTCTGATTAAAAAGAGTGGAATTGACCATGACTATCTTTTTTTTCCTACTTGAGTCTCCTGAAAATGACAGCTAAGGTGTTTTTAAAAAAACAAATTAATCCACAGGTCAAAGAGAAGGAGAGATAATTTGCTATAGATGCTTTCAACACATTTTTGGGAGGTGAGAAATGGATAGGCAATTACCTTGGCAGGAAGAAGAAAGAAGAAAGCCAATTGCTTGCAGACAGGTGGTAACAGAGCTGCTTCATAATGAAGAAACTCTGGGTGGCTCCGGATATGTAAGCGATGGAAATTCCAAAAGGAAGGCGACAGTAAAGCCCAAACGTGGAAAAGGGCATCTGTTGGAAGTCTGCCCATAGCGAGGCTGAGCCCATCCAGCCTTCTCACTCCCACCGTGAGCATTTGTGCAAATACCCTTTCTTTGCTTTGGGGCAGAAAGTTGGAGCTTTAGTCTTCAGCTTAGCTGGACTTGGCAAGCAGGCCCCGGGAAACGCAGAGATGAAGGGCAAAGTAAAATTCCATGCGTCATATTAGATGCTCCACTTGCCCGCATTCCCCACCCGGCTTCCAGAGCTTTTAACCATGCAGACATTCACGCGCATGCGGGCGCAGGCACGCACGCACGCACGCACACACGCACGCACGCTGGCAAGAGATTCAGGCTCCCCTCTAAACAGTCCAGAGAACAGACCTAATGGATGATGACTGTGAGGAGTTCTCCAGTGAGAACTTCCTGATCACCCTATGTTGAAGTTTCCCCATCCGAGGTCTTACTGACCCCAATCACGGTGCCCCACTTCTGAATACAGACTGAGAGGTTTCCTTCCACCTGACACCAAACACACGGTGTCTTCTCCAACACTGTTCCTCTCACGCGCTGACACCACCTAGATGTCCAACAATTCGATTTAGTTCTGGCTCCATCTGCTTGGAGCTAATGTCTGATCCCACAAGCCAAAGGGCTCAAGACTGTGCCCCCACCCTCAGATGCCAATCACGCATCTCAGGCCACTCGTACTTCTGCACTTCTGACTGATCAGCTGCAAACTGGGTGTTCCTACAACCCTCTCCTTAGTTTGATCGTTTGCTGGGGCAGGTCACAAAACTCAAGAAAGTGCTTTTGTTACTATTACTATTTACTATAGAGGGTACAATTAAGCACAGCCACATGGAAGAGGTGCTGCGGACAGGCTATGGGGAGACGGTCACAGAGCTTCCCTGCCTAAGGCCGGCACTGCACCCTCCTAACACCTTCGTGTATTCATCTCACAGAAGCTCTCCGAACCCTGTGGTTTAGGGTTTTTTATGGAATCTTCATTGCATAGATGTGATTGATTAAATCTT
>PVHT021183543.1:33943433-34100740 GCA_004024745.2 Catagonus wagneri | reverse complement strand
GGGGGGGGAAGGCCTCATATTTTCATTTTGCGCAGGGCGCCATGAATTATGTAGCCAGCCCTGGTTTCAATTTAGAGACTGCTTGAGAAACAAGAATTTTTTTTGTACCTCAAAAGCTCAACTGTGAATATCACCCAAGATAAAAAGAGCGGGTCCTGCTAACACTAGTTGATTTTATAACCACATCAGGATGGTTCCAGGGTGGACCTGTTTTCTACCTTTGGAAATTCCTTGTTCCCATGCATCTTTTCTGAGCCACATTCTGACTCCAGAATAAGAGAGCTGACACTAGGCACCAGATTCACATCCAGACAATTTCTGTCCGAAAAAAGATAGTGTCAGACAGAACTAGATTCTCCCAAGGAAATCCTTGAGTGGATTTGGGGGGTTAGTGGAGTTTTTGCAGTCTGAAGAGAGGCACGTGTATTTGGAGAGTTTCGGGGTGGGGGGGACTCTTTGAAATTCAAGTTAAGGCAAAACCACCTCAAGGAAGATGAGACTCTGAAAATGGCCACCAAGAATTAAGAGGATTTCCTTCTCTGGGGAGTTTGAAGAGGAAAAGTGATTCCTGCTCATCCGGACGGGCACCGTTGGTGCCAGAGGCAAAGGGTGGAGGCTGTGGGAAACTCAGACAGACTTTCTAGTCTCCCCCACCTCCTGCGTCTCTGATTTTCATTTTCTTAAGCACCAAGGTCATTGCCAGCAGTGAGAACAGCCAAGTCTAGACCTTGCTTTCTGAAGTAAGTACGGCTACTTGCTTCACACAGATCCACATTCCCAAAGCACTGAATTCTACCCCCATGCTCCTTCTCACTGTCACCCCAGGAACCTCAGCCCTCACTAGATTCATTGACCTGACAACTGCCCTTTACACAGGGATTTGTATCGTAAATTGCCGCTAAGAGGCCTCTGATCCGTGTCTTCCTCACAAATTTATGCTGTCGTGGTTTGCAGGCAGAAGCTGGCGTCTACACATGTGGCAGGCTCGTGGCTCATCAGACAGGTTCTACAAACTTGTCCGCCAGGTGGTAACCATATTCTTTCATGCTTCTTGGGAACTTTGGTGCAACGCAATTACCTTTGACAGTTCTTGAGTGGGACAGCAATTTTCAGCAAATGTTTTCAGTAACCAGAGGCCAGAAGGAAAGGAAATGTGAGTACTTTGGTTAAGCTCTGAAAGCAGCTCTGACAGCTCTTCAGCACCTCTGGGGTGTTATAAATAGGAATTCTAGGGAAATTCGGGCATGTGGGATTTAATGGAAGGTTGCTGAGCAAGGCCAGTGGTTCCCAGTGGATTTAAGAAAGAATCCATCTTTCCACAGAATGAGAAGCTCTACCTTGGGAAGGTTCTGAGCTGCAGATTACAGGAGCATTTTCTTTCCCTGGGGTATCATGTTAAAGACAGCTTCTCCTCCTCCACGCGAATCCCACACTGCAGAGACCGTGCCGTTCATTTCTTTGACTTGCCCGAAATTACGGTGCCCTCAGCATTCCTCAGAGTTATCAAAGGAACCTGAAGATCAATTCACCCTCCACGTATTAGTTTCTAGTTTCAGGAAAGAGATACTAGGTCATCACAGGTGGGTTGTTCAAAATTGGTTCTTACAGAGTGACAATATGAAAGCCATTTACTTCTCCAACTTAAATGTCCATCAACAGGTGAATGGATAAAAAAGATGTGGTATATATACACATATATATACAAAGGAGTACTACTCAGCCATAAAAAAGAGTGAAATAATGCCATTTGTGGCAATGTGGATGGACCTAGAGATTAGCACATTACGTGTTGTAAGTAAGAAAGAGAAAGACAAATACCTCTGATTCATTCATATGTCAAATCTAACATATGATACAAATGAGTTTATTTACAAAACTGTTTTCTAAGACATAGAAAACAAACTAACAGTCACCAAAGGGGAAAGGAAGTGAGGGAGGAATAAATTACGAGTTTGGGATTAACAGATAAAAACTGCTATATATAAAATGGATAGACAAAAAGGTCCTACTGTATAGCACAGGGAATTGTATTCAATATCCTGTAATAAACCCTAATGGAAAAGAATATGAAAAAGAATATATCTAGGCTTGTATGTATAACTGAAGCACTGTGCTGTACACCAAAAATTAATACAGCATTATAAATCCACTATACTTCAGTAGAAAGTAAATAATACAAAATTTTTAAAAAAGTCAGTTGTTTCTCCACGCTCCCTCTCAACCAGCACCACCAACACACACACACACACACACACACACACACACACAATCACTTTCTAAGATAATACAAAACAAAGTACCTACAGTCTCTAGTCATACCTCATAGGAAAAGAAAAGACCCAGCTGGTCCCCAAATCACTAGGTTTTAAAAAGACTGATTACACATGCTTGATAACTGCAGAATTCAGGGCTGGTGGGGTTGAACGTGAGGTCACGTGGTCATGACCGAGTCCCAGAGAACATACTCTGACTCACATCCCGCTGGCCTGGTGGAAAGCAACACTTCCCTTTGACACACTCAAGAGAAGAGCCTACCCTTTGCTCCAATTTCATTAGCAACGTTTTACAGACAAGCTTTCTTTTGTTCTCCAGTGACTAGACACGTGATATCATCAGCTCTAAATCAATCCACATTTTCCCCTCTCCCTAAAACTGGTCTCACCGGCCAGGGAAACACCAGCTAATCCACAACACATTGCAGATTTCGACATCTCCAGGTGCCATCATTTGCCACTTTTTTTGTTTATTTACCAGCCACTTTGTCAATAAAAATCATTCAGAGAACAGAATATTGATTATAAACTTTTCTTGGCAATCTCATCCCTACCAGACTTTGACATTTGGCCATTAGCACTTTTGAACTTCTTTTCATATGTCTCCAAACTTTGTTCCTCCCTTTTACGTGGACTCTGCGTAGTGAACAACAGTCCCCAAAGTGAACTTACAGAGGGAATAATGGAGAATAACTCAGACCCGGTCCTTATTTCTCGAAAGTCACAAGGCGGTTTGTCAACCTTTTAAGTATTGAACATGGATCTTCTTCTTGACTTGAAAGATACGGGGTGACACCACAGCCAGGCTATGTGTATAATCAAGCCCTTCCCCCAGCATGCCAGATTGGGAAACAGTAGGTTGAGGTCTTTTATTTGTGTACTTTACCTTTATTTATTTTTTTTTTTTAAAGCTGGACCTGCAACATATAGAAGCTCCCGTGCGAGGCATTGAATTGGAGCTGCAGTTGCCGGCCAACATCACAGCTTAAGTCAGTGCCACCGAGCAAGGCCAGGGATCAAACCCACATCCTCAAGAACACTATGTCATTTTTTTTTCTGTTTTTTTAGGGTCACACCCCTGGCATATGGAAGTTCCCAGGCTAGGGGTCAAGTCAGAGCTACAGCTGCCAGCCTATGCCACAGCAACTTGGGATCCAAGCTCCATCTGCGACTTACACCACAGCTCACGGCAATGCCAGATCCCCAACCCACCAAGTGAGGCCAAGGGTCAAACCCGCATCCTCATGGATACTAGTTGGATTCGTTTCTGCTGAGCCACAATGGGAACTCCTATTTACTTTTAAAATCATAGCCCTTGATCAGTTTCTTTCTTATTATAAAAAACAAGAAATGTGTCTGTTACCTAAATATCATGAAGTACAACAAAGCAAAAAAGTTTTGAAAAATGAAATATTCATATTTCTCTAGTGGTGTCACTGATGGCTAGTGAGCCTCACCCTTTCTCACTAGGATGTCTCTACCATAGAGTCTGAAGAAGATAAATATTATCTAGACTCCTTTACAACTTAGGAGGTCATATGTCACACTTTTAGCCGATGAGACCTAACTAGAAAAAAAAACAAAACAAAACTCCGGAGGGAATTTCTGGGAAAACTGGATTTCCCCATCTTCCTCCATTGATTGGAGTGGCAGCATCTATCTTGGATCCTGAGACCATCAGCAGGAGGATGAAAGCCCATAGACTAAGGGTGATGGGGTAGGCACCTGGGCGTCACTGAGCAACTGAACCAGTACCATCAACCTCCCGCCTCCACACTTCACCTCAAGTGAGAAAATAACAGCCTGTTTACGTAAGCCGCTGCTAATTGCCTTTTCTGCTATATGTACTATTCCTAAATAATAATATCCAATCACCTGGAAAAAGCTCCATTTTAACTGGATTCACTGTTCGAAGGGCTTTGCTTTTATTTAGTTAGTTAGTTACCTCCGGTTGAATATTCCATAACCACGTTGTTTCCATGAAAACAGGTTCAATGTTTTATGCACTGCTATGCACTCAATATTCAGAATGGTATAAGGGCTTTCACCTTTGAAAGAGATCAGATGCGCTCCTTTTTGTTTAATTTAACCCCAGACTTTTCAAATTTGCCACTTAAATCAATTTCAGTAATAAATTTACTCTCATAATAGTAATAACTGGTATTCTTCCTGGGCAACTATCCAGAGGAAACCATGACTCGAAAAGACACATGTACTCCAGTGTTCATTGCAGCACTCTATGCAATAGCCAGGTCATGGAAATAGCCTAAATGCCCATCGACAGAGGAGTGGATAGGGAAGATATGGTACATACACACAATGGAATATTACTCAGCCATTAAAAGGAACAAAATAACAACATTTATAGCAACATGGATGCACCTAGAAATTATCATGCCAAGTGAAACCAGTCAGACAATTAGACAGCAACATCCAGTGCTACGGCTTACATGTGGAAACTAAAAAGACACAATGAACTTCTTTGCAGAGCAGATAATGACTCACAGACTTTGGAAAACCTATGGTTTCCAAATAAGACAATCTGGGGGGTGGGGGGATGCACTGAGGGTTTGGGACAGAAATACTATCAAATTGAGTTGTGATGATTTTTTATACCTATAATTGTAATAAAATTCATTAAGCAATGGGCAAAAAATATTTAGAACCTAAAAAAAAAATAACCGGTGTTATTATAGCAACTTAATTTTTATTATCTTGTTACCATTTTTTTTCTTATTATGGCTGCACATGCAGCATATGGAAGCTCCCAGGCTAGGGGTCAAATCAGCTGCAGCTACAGGCCTACACCACAGCTCCAGTAACAGTGGAACTGAGCCACATCTGCAACCTATGCCACAGCTTGCTGCAATGCCAGATCTTTAACCCACTGATGGAACCCATATCCTCCTGGACACTATGTTGGGTTCTTAACTGCTGAGCCACAATAGGAACTCCCTGTCTCAATGAAACTAGAAAAAAATAAATAAATAAAAACTGAAATGCAGAAGAGATTTTAATCTTCCAGGAGGTAGCTGGGATTTAAATTCAAGTAATGTGGTTGCAAATACTTCCCTCTTTCAGTCATATTATGTGCTAAGACCCCTCCAGTGAGTTCCAACAAATACTCAAAACTACAGCTTGAAAATACAGGAGCTTGCCCAAGATCAATTCTAAAGGTCAGCTGAGATGTCAAGCACGTTCAGTGCAAGGTTCATTTCCTAAGCAGGTTATCCAGACAGACAGAGCCTAGTGGCCCCCAGGCCCAACACTGTGCGAAGCAGGACTTGGTTCCTGCAGTGGAGTGAATGTTTGTGTCATGCCAAAACTCCTATGTTGAAACCGAATCCCAGTGTGATGGTATTTGGAGGTAGAGCCTTTGGGAGGTAATTAAGTCATGAAAGTGGAGCCCTGGTGAGTGGAATGAATAGTAAGAAGAAGCCAGGATGCTAATGAGCTTTCTTTTCTTCCAAGAGAGGGTACAGTGGGAAGAGAGCCATCTGCAAAGCAGGAAGAGCGCTGTCCCCAAAAACCCAACCCTGCTGATGCTCTAATCACGGACTTTCAGCCACAGAACTGTGAGGAATAAGTGCTAGGGTTTACGCCATCCAGTTCATGGTGTATTGTAATAGCAGCCTGAGCTAAGACACTTCCCAAAACCTCATCACGGAACCAGAGAATAAGCATATTCACTTTTCCCAGTCCTCTATAAATAGGATACTTTCATCCTTCCTCTTCCAATACCTTTCACTTTTTTGAGTGAGAACACCTCACACTGGGTTTTTAAATATATGAATCCATTTTTTAAATAGCACAATAATTAAGAAAGTGGTTTTTGGGGAGTTCCCATTGTGGCTCAGCCATAAGAAACCTGACTAGTATCCATGAGGAGGTGGGTTCCATCCCTGGCCTTGCTCAGTGGATTAAGGATCCAGCGTTGCCATGAGCTGTGGTGTAGGTCACAGACGCGGCTCAGATCTGATGTTGCTGTGGCTGTGGTGTAGGCCGGCAGCTACAGTTCCAGGGATGGAACTGGCGTCCCCATGAATACTAGTCAGGTTTGTTACCACTGAGTCACAACATGTAAATGTAACTTTTAGAGGAACTGGGAAACCAAAGAATTTGTTTGACTCACTTTATTACGATATTCACTTTTTAGCGGTGGCCTGGTACTAAATCTACAATATCTCAGAGGTGAGCCTACATCCACCAGGAGGCTTTGTTCATCGGGGCACCAGTAACCAGTGTGGCAGTCTAACACGGGCCAAGTAGCAGGAGAAGGTGATGAGAAACTAAGGCAAAGTATAATTATCAAAGATATCAAACTCTGATCATTGCTATTGGTACTTTCCAGAAAATCTAGTTTTGAGAAAGATAGAGCCAGTGGCCTAAAGCAGTGAAATAATAACAGACATGATCTAATAGTAATAAAATAATAACATATAAATGTTATTCCTATATAAATGTTATTCCTTACCCATCTCTATTAGGCCAGTGCCATGATCCAATTTTGCAGGTGAGAAAACGGAAGTTGAGAGAAGTTAAACCATGTGCTTAAGATCATGGCTCTGGGGAAGAGGGAGGCAGGATTTGAACCCACATCCATCTGACTCTAAGGCCAGGGAGCTAATCCACTAGACAAACTGTCCAACTACGGCACCAGTACTGGACACGTAGAAGACCTGAATCTGAGTCTTCAATCTGCACTTTCTATGTGACTTTTTTATTTTCCTTTTTAGGCCCACACCCAAGGCATACGGAAGTTCCTGGGTTAGGTGTCCAATCGGAGCTGCCGGCCTGCACCACACTCTCGACAATGCCAGATTCAAGCCACATGAGTGACCTGCACTTTAACTCATGGCAACGCCAGATCCTTAACCCACAGGGGCCAGGGATTTAGTGTGGCCAGGGATCGAACCCACATCCTCATGGATACTAGTCGGGTTCATTACCACTGAGCCACAATGGGAAAACTCTCCCTATGTGACTTTAAGCAAGTGACGTGTTCTGCATGAATCCTACCTGTAAAATTAGGGTTGGTGATAAGGCAAAAGAGATGATGTGTAAATGAAAAGGCTGAGCAAACAGCCAGGACAATCTCCTCTTCTGAAGCTTCTTTCTCTTCCTCCCTCTTCTCTCCACCCTCTTCCTAATGATGGACTTGGTTGCTGTACCAGTTGCTTCTGTTCCATAACAAACCACCCCGAAACTTAGTGGCTTCAGACAACCACCATCTATTGTTTAGTATTTTGTTATTTTGCAGAATTCTACGATGGGTTGGATGGTTCTCATCTAGGCTGATTTGACTAGACTCTCCCCCCCAACCCCCGGTGTCTATGATCCAGTAGGGGGAGGGGATCAGGTGGGAGCCAGCTGTTCTAGAACGGCCATGATCACATGTCGGGGGTTGGATGGTTGTGTGTCAGGCAATACGGTGATGAGCCACACACCTCAGCCTCCAGCAGGCTGGCTGGGACTTGTTCACATGCTGGTCCCAGGAGAACGAGTGAAAATATGTGAAGCCCCCGAGGCCCAGGCTCACGGCTGGCACGGGCTCCCCCACGACCACATTCTATTAGTTGAGGAAGCAAGTCACTGTCCAGCCCAGAGGCAGCGGGTAAGGAAACAGACTCCACCCGGATGAGAGGAGCTCAAAGTCACGTGCACAGCTAGGAAGGGTGAGTGGTCGTTTTGACCATCGGGGACCATACTCAGCTAGTTTTTCTGGAGCCGAATGTGTGGGCCAGCCTTCTCGAGTTTTCTCTGCCCTCAAACCCAGACAGTTTGTTTTTCCAGCAGGGCAGAGATTGCAGGTCTGGATGGTGTGTTTGTTTTTGTGTCTGTTTTGACTTGTAGCTATTTCCAGGCTGTTTTTCTCCGAGAGGAAAATGGCTCAGTAGTGTCCACCCTGTTTATTAAGATGAGCAGTGACAGGACATGGCTTTGTGGTCAGAGGTGCTGGCACTTGGGGCCGAGTCAGCAGAGACTGAGACGGGCTCTCAGAGTCCTGGAGCCACGCTTTCAAAATAGAGAAATGATGGTATCCTTCCGAGGTGCTTTTGAGCTGCCCGTCTGCCAGGGTTTTGCAAGTCAAAGTCTTGACCGGTGTCCCCAGGCCTGCCCGGGTGACAAGGTGAGTTCACCTTGCCAGCTGGCTGGAGGGACTCCTGGCCTGATGAATTTGTGGAACCCTCAGTCCTCTAAAGACAATGTCTGGTTCTCGCTTCCTCTGTTTTCAAGTTTAGAGATTGCACAGCGACTCAGAAGGTGGCAGAGGGCCTTAGAATGTCCCTCTGATGAAATGGTCCACAGCCCTCTCTGCAGAAAGGTGAGAGGGGGCAGTGTTCCCGCCAGGGTCCTCTTGATGGGTGTGCATGCTGAGGGCGGGTGCTAGCCCAGCTTGGGTCACTACTCACCACGTGGGGCTGGGACAAGGAGGACCTAGAGGGGAAAATCGTTCTCGTGTGCTTTTCTGGCAGAACTTCTAAGAACAGGGCCTGCTCTGGAGGAACGCTTGCAAAGTGACTGAGATGCTGCAGGGTCACGGAAGGGTTCCAGGCAGTGGCGGTCAAATGTCCCCCCCCGCCCCGGCCTCTCTTCCCTCAGGCAGAGTCCGGCCTGGTGGCCTTCCTGAGTGGGCAAATGAGAAATATCCCCTGCCCACATGGAGGTATTCAACGAGGTCCGGCAGGAGGCCAGTATCAGATCTGCCTGGAGGCTGCGTGGGGAAGCCAGAACCTCCACCCAAACCAGCCGTGGCCACGTCACTCCACCCCCATTCTCCCAGGAGCACAGAGGATCAGGGACGCCTGCGGGAGGCACGGCACGGCTCTGGGGAAACCGCCTGCTGGGCTCCAGTCCCCAGGTACTTGTTTTCTGGCTCTGAGATGATGCTAAGTTCAGTTCTCCAAATCTGAAAACCAAGGAGGCTCCCCACACCAAACCTGGACCAGGGCATACACAAAAGAAACCCATCGATTTCTTTCTGTGTTTTCTCCCTGCTGGCTCCAGCACCATGGCCTGGGGACAGCGGATCTGGGCCAAGCGATGTTGGTTCCTGCCCCGCTTCACTGGAAAGTCCTGATCTGAGGCTGGTCCAGCCCTGTCCTGAGGCACCCCCACCCACCCACCCATTGGATTTTCTTGCTTCCTCCGTGAACTGAGACCCCCCCTCCCCACACTCACACCCTTTTCTTTCCCCTGCGACTCCTATTGACAAGCACCTCCTAGCAGATGGTTGCACCTAGCCTGGAAGAAGAAAGACACTAGGGACCTCGCTGGTGAGAGTCCATTCCTGCAGGATCCAGAACCAGGGAGGTTTCCCAAGCCCCACTGGGCAGCCCTGTCTCCGAAAGCCACGATGAGAACCCGGTGGGCCTCGCCCAGGACCTTTGTCCATTTCACGGCGTCACCCACTTAGGAATGTTCTCACTTTAGCCCTTCTGCTTGGGAATGTCCTACTCTTCCCTTTTCTCAACTGTTCCACCCCGTTCGATTCCATCTTTCTTTGTGTTTTGAAGAATATCCTCTCTTCTGGTTGTGTGATGGGAGCAGAAATCTGGCCCCGAGGGAGAAGCATGACTTATGCAGCCCGGGAAGTACCCTTGGTCTTGACCTCCAGAGCCTGGTGGGGAATTCGGGGAGGTTTTCAAGGCTACAGTGTCTGGAATACACACATACACCTGCCCAGACTGGATCCCCAAAGTCCCCTTCAATGCAGCATTTAGAGTTAGACTTTTCATATTCTAATAAAAGGGTGCAATTAACTAAGTAAATGGAGATAAAGGGGATGGTTAGTTTCTACGTGATGGGATGGGAAGCTGAGAGAGATGGGATGGGAAGTTGAGAGAAGAGATGGGGAAGATGCTTCACTGATTATCAGAAATTCTCAGGATTGAGCAGAGAGATCTGGCAGTAGACAGCTCTGTGTCTAGGGGAGGTTTTCTGGAATGAAAGCTTTACTGTTTTCTTTTTTCTTTTCTTTTCTTATATTTTCTGGCCTCAACATGCAGCAGCTTGATGTGGATCTGCTCCCAGTCCAGGGAGTGAACCCCAGTCTGCAGAGGTAAAAGCGCAGAATCCTAACCACTAGACCACCAGGGAACTCCCAAGCTTTATTCTTTCACCCATCTCTTGGCTACACTTGGTAACATCCAGTCTCCTGGGAGGAAAATGCAAGGTTAGCCCATGGGGTTGACACCAAGTGTGAGAGAGGATGTCCCTTGAGGCCAAGCCCTTGGGCATCTTGTATTCTCCTACTGTCTCCCCAGGGTCTGGTCTTCTTCACACCCCCCACCTCCTCTCCATTTGCACTGGCCCAGCATTCACTCCGCTCCAGGTTCTCTCTGCAGTTGACATGACAAATAGGCCACGGCAGGCCCAGGAAACAGTTCCAGTGCCTCCAAGTTTCCTTTGGCTACAGGCACAGAGGGGGCCCTAAATCTTCTAAGATTCTTCTGCACTCAAATCCACGTCAGGCAATCAGGCCTCACCTAGACGGGCATGTCCAGTCAAACCACCTCCACCCACTCCCGGTCCACACAGCAGCCCCCGGAGATCATGCTTATTTCCACACATTCACGGAGCCGGATGCCTGGGACCTGCCCTGCTTCTCTCTTTGAAAACCTGGTGAAAATGTGTGAGTTGTTGCCTTTCCATCTTTTTGAAATTATAAAGACAGCTATCAGCACATTACAGAAAATAAACTGCAATTAAAATGTTTATTTTTCTTTCTGCTTAGTCCTTATTTGTACACATATAGGTTTTTCTTCTTCACATTCTTTTCTGTTCTGGTTTATTACAGGATATTGAATCTAGGTCCCTGTGCTATACAGGCGGACTTTATTGTTTATCCATCCTGTATATAATAGTTTGCCTCTGCTAATCCCAAACTCCTAATTTATCCCTCCTCCACCCTTTTTCCCCTTTGATAACCAGAAGTTTGTTTTCTGGTCCAGGAGTCTCTGTTTTTTCAGTAAATTTATTTGTGAGGTGTTTTTGTTTTTTTTTTTAAATCTAAAGCAGTAATCAGAATGTAGGGAATTCCGCTGACTGACTTTTTCTCTGCTCGAGCTGTCCTTTGTGACCCGCGAGGCCCCTGGGCCCTGGAATCCGCCAGTGGCAGGATGGGGCCCGGGAGCTGCCCAAGAGGCAGCGTCCAAGGGCTGACCCCACCCTCCTCGTCCTTGACCTCCACAGAGAAAGACAAATTGCCTCCCTGAGCCGAACACCCCTGGTGTCTCCCGGGTCGGGGCTCTGGCCCTGCACCCTGGCGGGTCTGCCTTTTGTAAGAAGGAGGTCGGGCGCGCTCCTTCTCCCACTGGGTGACACAAGGCCGGCGCTTCACAGAACAGAGCCGTCAGTGTCTCTGGAGGATGGACCTTGGCACCGGGTTCAGAGTGGGTGGAACACTGGGCTTTTGTTAGCGCGCCAGCCCCATCGGTTGCACTGTTTCCACAAACCCAGCAGTTTTTCCTGAAGCTGCCAGAGGTTGGGAGGGGGCGGCTGGGGCAGGACCCCGGGGAACGACCCCTGTCACTGCACAGCCTCCTTGGTGCCTAGTCAGTTTCTTTCCATGCAAACCCTCAGTTCCCTCCCTAACCTAAAAACAAAACAAAACACAAAACAGAAAAAAAAAAAAAAAAAACGAATGAAAAGTGGGACTGTTTGGCCAACACGCTGGCTAAGAGAAAATCTGGAGGAGGCTCAAGGGCTACCGCCTTTCGATGGGGGCCATGCTTGCAAACACAAATATTAAGCTTGGCAACGTGGCCGTCTCCCGCTTCCCAACTTGGCGCTTTGGGGGCGGGGATCAGGTCGAAGCTGGGGAAGAGAGAGATGAAGAAGAAAGATACAGAGTCTCCTGGAACAAAGTGAGCTTCTGATTTCTAGACAGTATTTAACTGGTACCTGTGTTTAACTCCCACTCTGAAAAAGCTACTTGTAAAAGCTACTTTTCTGGGAACTTCTAGAACAGCTTGTGTGGGTCCCTCTCAGCAGCTTCTCCTTATGGGGTCCTCAGGCTGGAGACACGAAAATAATAATGTCGGTGCCTGGATTCCTGGAAAATGGACAACTCACCCCCCACAACTCAAGACTGGCCGCCTCGGGAATCCACTTCCTAAAGCTGAGGGTTTCTGCTACACCCGCATCTTCTGTATTCTTTTCTGAGCTAGGCAGCAGGGACGGCTCCAAGAGGAGACGGGGGGGGGGGGGCGCTCATGAAAAGCCAAAGTTTATCACACTCATGGATCCTGGAGACGGAAAGCACGGCATTCATGCAGGGCCATGTGGGAAGGACATCAGGGTGGCACCAGGAGGCCGAAGACAGGAGTCGGGGGGTACGTTCGGGTCATGGCCTTTATTGGGGATCCCACTCGGAAGATGAGACAGGCAGGGTAAAGTGTTTAGGGTTGACTGGTTTGTTTTTTGCTGTTGGTGGTGGTGGTGGGTTTTTGGGGTGGGTTTTGGGCTTTAAAGGTGGTCACTAGTTGCCGGCACCTGGCCCTGGCTGTGGGATGCCTGAGGCAGAGGAATACGGCCTCCTGGGGGTGCGAGCCACGTAGGACAGGGAGGGCTCTGGCTTGGTTAGTCTGCATACCAAGGGCATGTTCCTGGCTCAGTCCCGTGCTGCCTCTAAGACATGGCTAGCCCAGGGAGGGGGAGTCAGCAAGATTTTTCTGAGATGGTAAAACATCATGATATACATAAAATTCCAAATGTTTACAATACATGACCACTTTCTCCAGTTGAGATCAGAGCCAATGAAAATGGACCTGACCTTACAGGGGATGCCAAATCTGAAAGATGACAAAGTTCTGTGCACAGCACGATGCTGGCAATAAAGCACATATGGGTGTGCCAGGGGTTAAGTGTGCCCAGAGATGGGAGAGAAGAGTCTTACCCAGGACATCGAAGCTAAACCCACATCCAGGGCCCAAGCCTTTGAAACTGGGGACCCCAGACTTTAGCAGTCATCTGTGCTTCCAAGAAGCTAGAAGAACATGCAGTGCATCTGTTACGTTGCCCTTTCTTCATGTGTACCCTAGTTATCTTAGCTCCTCCAGCCATATATCATTCGGGGTCCCCTTCCCAGAAGGCATTGCAATACACACCATTTGAACCAATGCAATAATTTGCCCTTAGGCAATCATCAGGTACAAATGTCCAATTCTAACCTCTTAGATGCTCATATGCATTCATAAAAGAAGCTTGAAAACAACAAAAGTCAAAAGAGAAAAGTGAGTTGGTTAAAAACATATGTACAAGTGAGCAATGTGCAGCCTTTTAAAATCACGTCTTAGGAGTTCCCATCGTGGTTCAGCAGAAACAAATCTGACTAGCATTCATGAGGACGCACGTTCAATCCCTGGCCTCGCTCAATGGGTTAAGGATGCAGTGTTGCCCTGAGCTGTGGTGTAGGTAGGAGACACAGCTTGGATCCCGCATTGCTGTGGCCGTGGTGTAGGTCAGCAACTTCACCGATTTGACCCCTAGCCTGGGAACTTCCAAATGCCATAGGTGCGGCCTTAAAAAGAAAAAAAAAAGTTTGTAAAACATTGTGTACAGTGTGACACCATTTTTGGTTAAACTATGCATACGTCTTTCACAGAAAGGAAATTCTGTGTATCAGAGCACTTCTTTGCCTGTTCCCCACAGTCCTGCCTTGACTCATAAAACAGGAGGTCTCGCCAGCTTCGTGACTTTCTCAACAACTCTGGAGAGGCAGCGCCCAGTCTTGGCACTGACCCTCCAACCTGGACAGAGTGGCTTATCTCAGTTGCCCTAATTGGCGCACAAAACCTTAAAACAGAACCTCCCCCTCTCCTGACCTCTCGGACCTGCTCCCTTGTGGGCTGCAGGCTTGCTTCCTGCCTCGGACAGGCCCAACCAGGCTTCCTCTTTCTGCCCCCTGCTTCTTTCTCCGATTGCTCTGGATGAATGAAACCAGTCAGGCTCACTTGAGGTCCGCTTGCCTCAACCTGAGTAATTAATAAGGCTGATAGATTTTATTCCATTTGGCTCCACTCCTTGTATTTGTAAGCGTCAGCCAGACCCCCAGAGGAGAAATGGGTGAACTGTAAGATCCAGTCAACAAACCTTGAACCTGGAATGGCCTCAGGTGGCTAGAGACTAGGAGACAGGCAATGTCTGGAGTCATTGGGGGTTGTTCCAGTGGGAGTGGGAAACAGGAAGGGAATTCCTCTGGGCACAGAGGGCAGGGGTGGGGGCTAGAGACTCCGCTAAACACCCGCCATGCATAGCACAGCCCTCCATAGCACAAAACCATCCTCCCCACATGTCGCCTTGCCAGTATTGGGAAACTCTGGTCCTAAGGACGTATTTAGAAGTGCTGAAACCATCGTCTACTATTTTCAATATCACCTCATCTTTCTACAGTAGCTCTGGGTTGTGTTAGTGGTAAGGAGCAAAAAAAAAAAAGCAAAGTTACTTTAAATTTTAAGATCAAGTGGCTATATCACACTTGGGATTTGCAGAATGGATGAATGATGGAAGGAAAAATATGGCTTCTGGAAAAAGGATAGATAAGGCCATGAACTTCTTGGAGCAGGGAAAGCTATATTTTTTTTTAAATTATTAAAATATAGATGTTTACAATGTTGTGAGATGTTGATAGTTTGTATAACTGTGTATACTGAGCACCAGCTAGGTAGCTGGCACACGGTAGATGTGGTGTAATTGAGGATGGGTGGATGGGTGGATGGATGGATTCTCAGCATCACCAAGAACACTTCAGTATCATCCCATAATCATTTTGCAATATATACACATTTCAGATCATCATATTGTACACCTTAAACAATGCTACATGTCAATTATATCTCAACACAGCTAGAGGAAAATAGAAAAAAAAAGATAAAGTGGCTGTAGCCCATCAAAAGTTCAGGTGTGGCCACATCTTGGAGACTGTTTATTGAAGAAAACAAAAACCTGGTTCCTGAAGACAGCTCTGGTCACTCCTTGGACGGCTCCCGAGAATAGAAATCATGCCTGAGATGCAGCAAAATTGGACTTGATAGAGTCCTTTCATGGTTGTCCATTACTAGTGAAAAAACTTGGCAAGTCAGACCATCCCTAGGGGACTGGTGGACTTTGTGTTGGCTTGTTTTTTTTTTTTTTCTTTTTTGCTCAAATAAAGTGAATTTTTAGCTACGGATACTGATGTATGGGCAGACAGTGCAAGCCAAGGAGCATGCAGTTCTGTCTCCATTGGTTTGTTATGGCTGGTCGGTCCTAATTAAAAGACTCCCTTTGTCTTGTCTTTGGGACTTCCAGACATGGCACCTGGGCTTTATTTTTGGCTCTGAGCATCAATGGCTCTTCCTGTTTTGTTGCCAGATTAATGACATAACGCATGTGAGGGAAGGCAACCCACGAGGACTATTTTCTCACCTTCCTTCTTACTTCCTAGGACAATTCTGGACCCACAGCAGATCAAGTGCCACCTCCTGCATGTTGGTATTTTTGACAGTCCTCAATTAGAGCAGTGCAGTTAACTTCAGTCTGTCATTTGTGTGGGCTGAGATGTTTGTAACAGCCTTAAGGGGTCAGCCAGTGGTGGGAGGACCGTTTGACTAACAACAAATGATGGAACCTCTATGTCTGGAAGACACCAGCTGTGGTTTGGTTCCAGGGGCCTTTTAAGGCGGCAGGATTGTCAGCCCCCTTCTTCCTTGGCTGCACAAGCCATCTCAGTACCGGGACTGATGCTTCTCCTTTCCTTCATCAGAAGCCCCTGACCACAGAGGCCTCTGGACCACAGAGATGTCTGGTTCCAGGTCCATTTGATCATACTGGTGCTAAAGCTGTAACATTTACCACCAAGTAACTCTGTGGAAAAACTTATTCCAGGGGGTTGCTGGATATGAAGTTATAAATCCTTGAGAACACCGAGGAAAGTTGGTTGTGATTTTAGAATAGTTAATGTTTCACAAAGACCTTGTCACCGAAACCACTTTTGCCATAAGACTATTTCATTGGGAAAGTATTGATTCAAAAGCCCCTATGGTTAGGGGCATGGGAGGGAAAACATGCAGATGAAAAAAGAAGAAGAAGAAAACATGCAAGTAATCCAGAAGGAGTTTAAATCAGGAAGACAGAAATGAAAAAGAAGGGGACCAGAAAAATCCAGCTTTGTTTTACACGACTTGAAATTTTTGTCTGATTTTTCAGTAGATTGTTACCAAACCCCTGATCCTGGAAGGAAGTTTCTGCCCATTTACATAGAAGATGATAGTCTATGTAGAAATTTGCAAAGAATATACTCACTTATTAGGAGTAATAAATGAGTTTATCAAGGCCACCGGATACAAGATTAACACTTGAAAAAAAATCAATCATATTTCTATATACTAGCAATAAACAATTAGAAATAAATTTTTTAAAAAAATATAGGAGTTCCCATTGTGGCTCAACGATAATGAACCGGACTGGCGTCCATGAGGATGCTGGTTCAATCCCTGGCCCCTGCTCAGTGGGTTAAGGATCTGCCACCTACATCATGAGCTGTGATGTAGATGGCAGTCATGGCTCAGATCTGGTGTTGCTGTGGCTGTTGTGTAGGCCGGCAGCTGCAGCTCTAATTCGATCCCTAGCCTGGGAACATCCATATGCCATAGGTGCAGCCTTGTGTGTGTGTGTGTGTGTGTGTGTGTGTGTGTGTATTTTAAATAGCTCCCACAATGACATAATTATGTAGATATCTAAGAAAAGAGCATAACCTGTATGATAAAAATTATCAATGAAGGTCACCAAGGAAGATTTAAGTAAATGAAGAGACATACCACATCAGTGGGTTGAAAGACTCAACATAGTTAAAATGTTAACTTTCCTCAAAATGCTCTAAGAATTTGACTAAATTCCAATCTCAATCCCATTACAATTTCCTTTTGCACATATAGTGTGCTGGCTCTAAAACATACATGGAGCAGCAATCAGAACAGTCAAAGCAACTTTGGAAAAGAACAATAAAATTACACTATCCAATTTTAAGATATAAAGCACAGTAATCAGAACCATCAAAATTTTAAATTTCACCATGTAAAAGACACTACTAAGAGAATGAAAAGCAAGTTAAAGACTGGGAGAAATATTTGCAAATCACACATTTGACAGAGAACTTATAACCAGAATATATAAACAATTCTCAAAACTCGATAGTAAGAAATGAAACAACCTAATTTTTAAATGGACAAAAAATTTGAACCTCTCCAAAGAAAATATAAAGATGGTAAATAAGCACATGAAAAGAAGCAAAATATAATTAGCCATTAAGGAAGTGCAAATTAAGACCACAAAAAGACAATACCAAGTGTTGACCAATACGCAGAGCTACTGGATACAGTGCTGTCTGGAATGCAAAATAGTATAGCCACTCTGAGAAGCTGTTCAGAAGCTTCTCACAAAGTTAAGCATATATTTAACATATGACACAGCAAGCCTACTCCTGGACATTTATCTTAGAGAAATAAAAACATATTCACACAGAAACCTGATGACAAACATTTTAACAGATTTATTCATAAACTCCCCAAAATGGGTATGACTAAGATGTCTTTTAGTGGACATTTACAAACCATCAACAAACTATGGTGCAATCGCGACACACTATTCAGCATTGAGGATGGTGCAACAAATTGGATGACTCCTTTTGTTTTGCCTTTTTTTTTTTTTTAAGAGCAGCACCTACGGCATATGGAGGTTCCCAGGTAGGCGTCCAATCAGAGCTGTAGCCGCCGGCCTGTGCCATAGCTACAGCCACACCAGATCCAAGCCATATCTGCGACCTATACCACAGCTCACGGCAACACCAGATCCTTAACCCACTAAGCGAGGCCAGGGATCAAACCCATAACCTCACGGTTCCTAGTCGGATTTGTTTCAACTGTGCCACAACGGTCACTCCAAATTGGATGACTCTTAAAGGCACTAAGCCATGCAAAACACAACAGACTCAAAATGTTACATATTATATGATGCCACCTAGGCTACATTCTTGAAAAGGTAAAACAACAGAAACAGACAATAGGTTAATGGTCATTTGGGGTGGTGAGAGGGTTTGCCTCTAAAGAAATAGCATGTGGGAATTTGGGGGTAAGGAAATGTTCTGTATCATGATCATGGTAATAGTTACTTTTATCTATACTTGTATTAAAACTCAGAATTTGCATACACACATGTACCAATTTTATAGTATGTTAATTTAAAAACTCTTTTTAAAGGATTTTTAAAATTTAAAAGTAGGCTTTATACAGGTATCGAGTCATCATGTTGTATGCTTGAAATTAATATAATGTTATGTGTCCACTGTGTCTCAATACAAAATGAATAGGTTTTATGTAGTCATAGAATAGTACTAAGAGAACATTTGGTAATGAAAACGTTTTTTATTTGTGATATCCAGTGCTGTAGCCACAAGTCACAGGTGACTAGAAAGCATGCGAAATGTGACGTCTGTGACAGTAAACTTTCAAAAAAATAACCTTTTTTTTTGTCTTTTGTCGTTTTAGGGCCGCACCCACAGCATGTGGAGGTTCCCAGGCTAGGGGTCTAATCGAAGCTGTAGCTGCCAGCCTATGCCAGAGCCACAGAAATGCCAGATCCGAGCCACAGCATGTGGAGGTTCCCAGGCTAGGGGTCCAATCAAAGTTGTAGCTGCCAGCCTACGCCACAGCTCACAGCAACACTGGATCCTTAACCCACTGAGCAAGGCCAGGGATTGAACCCACAACCTCATGATTCCTAGTCAGATTTGTTAACCACTATGCCACGACGGGAACTCCTAAATTTTTCTTTCTTTCTTTCTTTCTTTTTTTTGTATTTTGTCCTTTTAGGGCTGCACCCGTGGCATATGGAGGTTCCCAGGCTAGGGGTCGAATCAGAGCTACAGTTGCCAGTCTACACCAGAGCCACAGCAATGCAAGATCCCAGCAGCATCCGCAATCTACACCACAGCTCACAGCAACACCGGATCCTCAACCCACCGAGCAAGGCCAAGAACTGAACACACAACCTCATGGTTCCTAGTCGGATTCGTTTCCACTGCGCCACGATGGGAACTCCTTCAAAAAAATAACTTTAAATAGGCAAACATGGCTAGCAGCTACTATGTTGAGCAGGACAGTTACAAAACATTGGAATTGCTATGCTGTGTTCCAGATCTTATCTAACTTGCCTCGATGCAGAAAAGAGGAATATCCAGAATGATGAAAAAATCCAAAATGCATAACATATATCTCACTGTGAATGCATTGTAAGAAAGAATGCTTATACATTTAAAATAAGATGGCTGGAGTTCCCGTTGTGGCTCAGTGGTTAACAAACCCGACCAGTTTCCATAAGACGCAGGTTTGAACCCTGACCTTGCTCAGTGGGTTAAGGATCCGGTGTTGACATGAGGTGTGGTGTAGGTTGCAGACGTGGCTCAGATCCCGTGTAGCGTAGGCCAGAGGCTGTAGCTCTGATTTGACCCCTAGCCTGGGAACTTCCACATGCTGCAGATGCAGCCCGTAAAAGGCAAAAAGACAAAATAAAACAAGATGGCTAAAAAAATTTAATCAGTAAATGAAATCTTTTAGGAAGTAGAACAGATAGAAAAATATCTTCCTTAAATAGTGATAAGATAAAAGTCCTGGGAAATCAATTTAGAAGACCTAACGTCCAAATAATGGTTATTCCAGACATTTAGAGAAAAGAGAAGGAAAAAATTATTAAAGAAATAATAAAAGAAAAATTCCATAGTTAAAGAAAATGCCTTGAAATTGAAAGAAGCCACTGAGTGACCAGTACTCTGAGGTTCATTGAAATAAAGATCCTAAAATACATCCAGAGTGGGGAGGGAAAACAGCAGTTACAAAGGATTGGAAATGAAATTTGCTTTGGACCAATTGTTGCAATGTGTGTGCTAGAAGCAGGAAAAGACTTAAGGCTCAACCAGGAATCTATGTACAGCCAAATTATCAATATTTGTAAGAGGGAGAATAAAGACATTTCAGACACATCCCTGAACTGAAAAATAATTGCCTCCATGTGCCCTTTCTTAGGAAACCACTAGAGAAGATAATCCTAGAAAAAGAGGGAGTAAGCTAAGAAAGTGGAAGAAACAGGACCTCCAGAAAGGGAGGTCACAAGGCGATCATGGAGAAAAATTCCCGGATGACAACTGTGCAGCAGCCCCAAAGACGGTATCAAAACAGGAGAACAAAAGGGTCTGGCAGGGAGTTTCCAGAGGAGAAAACAAAAAAAATAAAAGGAGACTAGATAAATTATCAGATCCCTTTGAGCTTTGGGGGAAAAAACTATCAGTAAGACATTAACAAATCTGATGGAGAAAATTGAACCACATATAATGGGGTAAGCCATATTTGCCAATCATGATAATATAAACAGTGACAATTAATTTAGCTAAAAATTTTGGTGTAATTATGAGAACAGGGAGAAAGGAAAAGGGGACGGTGCCTAAAGCCCTTGTGTTTTTATTCAACACAGCAGGAGCCAAATACGGGGTCTAAGATGAATAAATCCTGAAAGAGTACATGCAAACGGAGATAAATACCAGAAGAAACAGTTGAAAGAGATGAAGGTCTTGGGCAGTAGGACCTGTAGGTAGAAAGGATAAGGCTCCTGCTACTTGGGAGCATATTACTTAATTTTAAAATTGTGTCCATGTATTTTATGGGGAAAAAAAATCTTTTAAAAGAGGAGAGAGGAATTATGGTTGCTGGGCTATAGATCAGAGAGCAAAGATGAAGTCACTGAGGGGAACCATAAATTGTAGCACCACCAAATTTCTAAAGGCTCCCTTCTGCACACACGGCCCCCAGATGATGTGACGTATATTGCACAAGAGAAGAGAAGGAAAGTCATGCTCAAACTCCACCCTCCCTTCTGGAAAATACGTGGCTCAGCTCACAACACTGAGTCTCTGTTTCATGATGTTTGCAAGACTGTACCCTTTTGGAGGTGAGATGTTTACCTTCCAGGGTCAGAAAATTTCCTACATCCTTACCTGCCGCCGTACATGTGGTTGAGGAATTGCACGAGCCCCAGCTTGCTTCACCCAACTTGGGTTTGTCTGCAAATTATTGCCATGGGATGGTGATAGTGCCTTTGGAATGCTTACGGACTGGCTTTGTCTTCCATTTCCCACCAGGTGAATGGCTCAATGTGTAACAAAGGATCTGACTGGTAGGGAAATGGCAACTTAACTTAGCTACGCTTGACTGCCTCTGTGTAACTCTTTCCGCTCTCCTTCCTCCTAACCTTCCAGTCCTATTTATCTTGGTCAAGGAGATGCCCCATTCCCAAAGAGTCCCATGGAAACCTCACTGCTCCTCACATTGGCAACAGCGTCACCACGTTGATAATAACAGGCAAACTGCTTATAACTCTGCCATTACTGCTCCCTAAATGATGAGACCTCCTTACATTCATCTGCTGTTATACTAATATGCTCTTGGTACTTCCTCTCACTCTTCATTCCCACTGGATTTTTGACAGGAAGCTAACGCTTTGTCTTATAAAGCAACCATAAGTCAAAAAAGAAAGTCAGAGTAAAGGTAAAAATAGAGAAGCGTCACAAATCCATATTTTAAATTCAGGACTTGCTGTTGGGATGTTCATATTTTATTTTACTTTAGTTTTCTTTTAACAGCCCTCCCTGTAGCACATGGAAGTCACTGGGCCAGGGGTCGAATCTGAGCTGCAGCTGGGGCCTACATCACAGCCACAGCAACACTGCATCTGAGCTGCATGTATGACCTACACTGCAGCTTGAGGCAACACTGGATACTTAGCCCACTAAGTGAGGGCAGGGATCAAGCCCTCATCCTCAGGGAGATAACGTCAGGTCCTTAACCTGAGGAGCCACAATGGAAACTCCAGGATGTTAGTGTTTTAAATAATAAGGTTTTATGGCTTAAATTCAAGAGGAAGGAAAGCAGCAGCTGGGGAGGTAAATGCCTACAGATTTCCCCAGATTTGACAATCAACCGTACAAGCAACTGTTGTAAAGCACTGTCTCTTCATTCGGTACATAAAGGTCAGAAAAACGAAGTGCTTTCTACACTCAGTCCTAGGACACTGGGTTTGGGGACTGATAAGCTGCCAGCAACCTTACACTTAAGTATCAGAACTAAGTCTGCATGAACATGACTTCACTATTCATTCCAACATATTCTTTCCCAGTAGGTACCTTCAGTGTTTGCTGCAAGAGCTTCCTGAAAATCTATTTTGAAACAGTGGACTGCTCAACCAGCCCCATTCTCAAGTAAACACATTGCTTTCTGGGGCAGACTCACCAAAGCATGACTTACTCCGGAACCCTTACCTTTCTGTGTCTGTCAGCCTGAAACTCTTAAATCGTGAACTCTGTCCATTGGAATCCCCACATTGAAAAGCTGACCTTAAACCACCCAAAACTGTATCTAGACCCCTGTACATATCTGCCTTGATCATTCCCTTTACACTAATCCTAAGACATGGTCAAGGTGGTGCCCTTCCTTATTGTAGTAACTAATAAACTGCTTTGCTTGATCAACAGACTATGTCTGTGGTCTTTTTGGGGGAGTTGGCAACTGACAAACACGTGCAGATTTCCAATCATATTTATTGAGTCACAATTGTTGGCCTGTTGGTTTTGTTCTGTTAGCCCCTTTTCCACTTCTTTCATTCACTTACTTTTTCTGGAGTTCTATGGTGAGCCAGGAGATATAAAGAGGTATGGTTCTCATTCCAAAAAGTAAGGAAGGGAGACTGCTAAGTGCTATAAATTGGGAAGGGTGTGTGGTGCCAAGGAAGAACTGAATAGGCCTGCTGTGAGAAATCTGCAAAGGGTTAGGCTCCTGGGACTGAGATGGGAATATCTCCAGGTAAGAGACTGAAAATGGAGAAGGAAAACCTTGCAAGCCAGAGGATAAATTCACCCCTCTTAGGTTAGGAATTAATTAGCATTCTCTTCAATTCCCTTATCTTTGGGATCAGATAACTATTTTGTTTCTTCTGGCGACTTCTCTTTCACAGAAGTGAAAAAAGAAAGCAAATATGTTTCAAATAAGAAGAGAACCAAAGAGAAAAGACAAGGTATCTGTTGTCTAGCATTCTGTGGGTGTAATTAAAAATACATATTCCAATCCTGGGCTGAAGTTTCCATACTGCACTGGTACA
This sequence comes from Catagonus wagneri, assembly GCA_004024745.2. NCBI lineage: Eukaryota > Metazoa > Chordata > Mammalia > Artiodactyla > Tayassuidae > Catagonus > Catagonus wagneri. The sequence goes on along the minus strand of PVHT021183543.1, from coordinate 34,077,287 downwards.
ATAATACTTGGGATTTTTCTATTTCCTCAGCATTCCTGAAAAACCAGGAAGGTAGGCCTTAATATCCACATTTTAAAGATGAGGCATCGTATGCACATAGTAGGGTTGTTTTGGTTATCAATTGCTGCATATTTAACTGCGAAACTTAGTTTTTTAACCATTATATGACTGTTCGCCATACTGTGGGTTCACTTTTTAGTTCTTCTCTTTCATGCGATTAACGCCCGAGACAGCGGAATAACTGGAGGGTCCCAAATGGCCTTGTTTCCACAGCTAACAGATGATGGAGTTTGCTGGGTAGTAACCCAACTGAAGCCGTCTTCACATGGGCTTCTCCACGTGGCTCCTGTGCTTCCTCACAGCAGGAAAGCCGGGTTTCAGAAGGAATGTCCCAAGAGAAAGAAGACAGAAGCTTCCGATCTTCTTAAGGCCTGGGCTCAGAAGTCCCCCAGTTTCACTTCTGCTGCATCCTACTGGTCAAAGCAATGACTGGGCTCCTCAAGATTTGAAGGGAGGAGAAACAAAGTTAACATGGTCACAAAGAGAGGGAAGGAACTGATGGCAGCCACCTGGGAGACTATCCCTTGCTTGCACAGGCACTCAACAGATATTTGTAGAATTAACTGGCAAACAGCATACCCAAGGGTCCATAGCTGGTCAGAAGCAGAATGAAGGCAGAGTAAGAATGTGGGTTTCTCGGCCTTTATCTCTATGATATTGAGGGTCAGTAGAGTGCTGAGGACACAGAGGCTCAAGTAGGTTTCAAATTCAAGCTCTGCCCCCGACTATTTCATCTTGAAAAAAATCATAGTATCTTTCTATACCTCAGTTTCCCCATTGGAAAAATAGGAAGAATGATAGGTCCTGTCTCAAAGGGTTGTTTGTTTATTGGCTTGCTTGTTGTCTTTTTTTTTTTTTAGGGCTACACCTGAGGCATATGGAAGTTTCCAGATTAGGGGTTGAATTGGAGTTGTAGCTGCAGTCCTACACCACAGCCACAGCAACATGGGGATCTGAGCTGTGTTTGCAACCTACATCACAGGTCACAGCAATGCCTGATCCTCCAAGGCCAGGGATCGAAACTGTGTCCTCATGAATACTAGTCGGGTTCATTACTGCTGAGCCATGACGAGAACTCCTCAAAGGGTTGTTATGAGGATTAAACTATTTAATATGCATAACGTGTTTTTATTCTGAGTTAAAGTATACTTTTTTAGGGAGTTCCTATTGTGGTGCAGTGGGTTTAAGGATCCGGAATTGCAGCAGCTCTGGTGCAGGTCGCAGCTGCAGCTCGGATATGATCCCTGGCCCAGGAACTTCCATATGCCATGGGTGTTGCCAAAAAAAAGAAAAAGAAAGAAAGAAACATGAGGTGACGTGGCATAGTTTGCTGTTCATCATATGCCCAACTACAACATCTCCCAAGACCAAATTAGAATGCATCTTCAAAGTCAGCCTACTCTTCCTGCTGCGGTTCAGGATATATTTTGTAGAGACAAGGAAAAAAGAAGACACTTAGACAACTTCCGAATTTTTAACACGAGCAACTGAGTAAATGAGAACAAAGTCATTTGAATTCTAGGAAATGAGTAGGCTGGGGTCAGGAGAGTGAAATATCAAAACTAAGGGTCCTGTTTTGGAGACAGTATGAAAACACTCTTTAGGTATCACAGTGGAGATGTCACGTCTGGAGTTCAGGTGCAGTTCAGGCTGGAGATTTGGAAGGCTTGATACCTAAAGCTGTCAGACTCAATAAGATCATCTATGGAGACAAGAGGACTGAGAACCAAGCCCTGAGACCATCAGTGTTCAGAGGGAAAGAAACAAAGAGAAACCATGAAAGATACAGACAAAGAGAAACCAGGGAGGTAGGAAGAAAACCAGAAGTATGAGGTATGTCCAATTTCAAGTGAAGAAAGTCTTTAATTCCAAGCCTTCTATGACTCCAGCTTATCTTTAAGCAATCCTGTAGGCAATGACTTCACTATTTCAGCTCAACAACCTACCTCTCCCAAAACTACTAAAAAGATATTTACAATGATCAAGTCTTTGGACCAAGGCCCAGCATCCTCCCAGCCACCTATGTGGCTGATTTTTCCTCTTCCTGCCCAGGGAAAGGTCAGCCAAAACAAAGTCCTCCTGCACAAGAGATTTATTCTCTGGCCTTTATAATCTGAAATGAGTCTTCTCTCATTTAACCCAGCACTGACTGCCCTGTGCTAAAAAACCGTGTGCATTTAATAGACATGTTCTCCCAACAAGAGATGGCTCCAAGGAGTCTTCTTCTTCTGGGTATGGACCAAAAAGCATTTCTTCTTTCCCTGAATACTCTGAACTGCTCTTAGAACCAAGAGGGTAGTGCCTTCCTTGGCTCCACACACACTTAAATGTCTAACTCAGGTCAGGGATTAAAAACATTGAGCAGCTCAGGAATTGGTTTTAGGAACGGAAGTACCAAATTTACCACCACCTAGCTCTGGCTAAGCCCTGGGCATTGCAGCTAATCAGCTAGCAACATTGAAAGACTCCTTTTATGGAGGGCTTCCCCACCATCAGTGAACTCATTTTATATAAATATTTAGCCAGGCAATAAACTGGACAGCCTATATTACTCAACATCAGCCTCAAAAGACCCTCCCGGTATATATACATAGCGTCTTGGTGGAGCAATACATTTTACACGCATGACATGGTCAGCGATAAATATACCAGGGTAGGTCAAACCCTATTTGATTCTCTACTTTTAACTGTCTTGGGCTTTGTGTGTTTCTTTAATCAGCTGGATGATTTAGATAAACAACGTGTATTAGTCTTTGTAAGTACAACATGCCTTGAACTTTCTCCAGATATTCATTCCCATTCATCATCATAATAGTTGTTCCCCCTTGGCCATCATTAAGATTAGAAACGTCCTTGAACCATTTAATGATATTCCACAAGACTGGACAGACGTTTCATGCCTTGATGAATTGCGATCACTCAGCTTAGACCAATGAAATTGGATATCCTTTAATGTGCCCGAAGACTGAAGGAGTTTAAGAAAAGCAGTGCTTGGGAATCAAAATGGTTTAGCAAAATAACTGTTCATTTGGGGGAAGATGCATGATTTAAGCAAAAATTGATTTATGAGTATCTAATCTAATAACTAACTGCAATAGATATTTTTCTTTGTTCATATGCCTGAATATGGTTTTACATACAAGTGTCCATTTATTAAAGAACACTTTAGAATGCTTAAAGGAGGTATAAAATTATTTTTTAAGCCCAAGTTCAAGTGTTAAAGAATGAGGTTCCTCCAGGCAAAGTGACTTTAAGATGTTCACACTGCTGAGGAGAAGACTATAAAAACAAGGCTGGGAATAATGCCATCTGCAGCAATACGGACAGACCTAGAGATAATCATACTAAGTGAAGTAAGCCAGATAAAGACAAACATCATATGATATCACTTATATGTGAAATACATATATATTAAAAAAAAGATACAGGAGTTCCTATTGTGGCGCAGCAGAAACGAATCTGACTAGTAACCATGAGGTTGTGGGTTCAGTCCCTGGCCTCGCTCAGTGGGTTAATGATCCAGAGTTGCCATGAGCTATGGTGTAGATCATAGATGCGGCTTGGGTCCCGCATTGCTGTGGCTCTGGTGCAGGCCTGCGGTTACAGTTCCAATTGAACCCCAAGCCTGGGAACATCCATATGACTTCGGTGTGGCCCTAAAAGACAAAAAGACAGAAAAAAAAAAGACGTGGCATATATAAACAATGGAATACTACTCAGCCCATAAAAAAAACCAAAATAATGCTATTTGCAGCAACATGGATGGAACTAGAGACTCTCATGCTAAGTAAGTCAGAAAGAAAAAGACAAATACCATATGATATCACTTATATCTGGAATCTAAGAGCACAAATGAACCTTTCTATAGGAAAAGAATGCATGGACATGGAGAACAGACTTGTGGTTGCCAAGGGGGAGGGGGAGGGAGTGGGATGGGCTGGGAGTCTGGGGTTAATAGATGCAAACTATTGCATTTGGAGTGGATAAGCAATGAGATCCTGCTGTATAGCACAGGGAAGTATATCTAGTCACTTGTGATAGAACATGATGGAGAATAAATGTGAGAAAAAGAATGCATATGTGTGTGTGTGTGTGTGTGTGTGTGTGTGTGTATGTGTGTGTGTGTGAGACAGACTGGGTCACTTTGATGTACAGTAGAAAACTGACAACACTGTAAACCAACTATAATGAGAAAAAAATCATTAAAATGTTTTTTAATTAAACAAGCCTGGGCTAGAATATATTTTAACTGTCTTAGGGCTGGGAGACTTTTGTCTCTATTTTATGGGGTCAGGCTGCTCTGGACAGCCACCGTTGGAATGATGTGACCTTAAATGCCTGTGTGGTATCAACAGGCAGATATGGCAATTCAAGCCACAAATATCTTTGGTATTTTCACTACAGATCAATTCCACCAGCCCTGAAAACACTGACATCACTGTGGTCTAGAACTGGCTAATGATACTGGCATATTTAAAACATCTTTAAATTCCCTCCACAAGTCATCATCTGAGACAAAAGGGTAAGGAACAGGACACCGAGACTGGTGTATGAGTCCCAGCTCTCTTACTGGCAATTTGATCAAATTACTGAAAGGAGCATCAGTTTCTCCCTTTATTCATCAATTACTTATTGAGCATCTATAATGTGCCAGTTGCCATCCTTGGGATATATAAAAGAACAAAACAGAATATGGGGTTCACATTCCTTCACAGTTCTAAAGTAATATAACTTCCTACCATCCAGAATTGCCGTATAGGTCAGATGAGGTACCATAAGTTAAAGCATATAAAGTGCTTTATAAAGTGCTTTTCTCCCAGATGCAAACCCTAAGAATTTGATTCAAGGATTTTATTGGGGGGCGGTAAGAGGAAACACTGACCATGGGGATATGAGATGGGGAGGGGAAGTTGGGCAATGAGGATGCATTAACAAGGAAGTCACCACTATGGGAAACTGGAAATACCAAACAGACATTCTGGGAAAGGATGCAAACATAAGCCTCAATGATACTCCGATCCAACCTGACCTTTCTCCCAAATGCTCCACCTCTTACTATCATCACACTAGCGGCTAGGGCTTCAGATTTTTAATATGGTGCAGAGCCACAAACAACCATTCCATAACAATATTTTGATGGCTACTTTTAAGTCGTTGTTAAATATGACACCTGGTCCCCCTGAGATAGTTTCTGTTGCCTATTTCCCTCCATGGATGGGTCACATATTCCTATCTTTTTGCTGTCTTGTCATTCTTTGATGAAAACCAGACATTTTAAGTGACACATTATAACAACTCTGCTTACTTATTTCTCTCTCCCCTCTCCGGGGCTTGTTTTTGTCATTGTTTGATTGCTTATTTGACTTGTGAAATGGCTAAACTATTTTGGTGAAATCTATTTTCCCCATGATTGGAGGCACATTGTGTTCCCTGAGGCTTTTTAAAAAATATCTGCTGGTAGCCCTTGATAATAAGCACAAATCAAATAAAATTAAAATAAAACATGGAAAAGAGGACCAGGCACTGAGACAATGGAAGAGATTTTCGTCATCAACTCTGAAGCCACTCTTTGCCTCTGGTAAGGATTCTGGTTTGGCCCGGGCATCCTATTTGGGCAGCTGCTCAGGAGCAGGGGAGCCGGATGCGGCCAGATCACAAATGGTAATCCTCACTTAAAAGCCTCATGTTGGCCAGCCTAAAGGAATGGAAGAGCACTTCCAAGAGCAAGAGCCCTTCCTGCGACTAGAGCAGGAGGTGATCAGCAGGTGGGACAAGTTTGTTCCCACCTAGTCCCTTCTACACTCCATTCCTCATCCCTGGAGTTGTCACCCCTCTAGATAGTGATCTTAGTTTCCTAACGTGTCCCTCCAGGATCTATGTATATAATACAAGAAAATACTTATATATAGTTTTTGTCCTTATCCTTATCCCAAAGACAGGATGTTACACACACTAGTCTTTACCCTTTCCATTTAATACATCCTGAAGATCTTTCCACGCCAGTAAAAAGAGAAACTCCTCTTTTTCAACATACCACACCAGTCTGTGGATAAAGCATAACTCATTGCTCAATGATTTCATAATTCATTGCTCAATGAATACTAATCTTTATGATTAGTATGGGTTATCCCTATCCATCTGTTATGACAAGCATGTGGCAACAAATATCCTTGCACATAGGTCCTTTTGGTATGTGTGCAGGTATATCAATAAGGTAAATTCCCAGAAGTATGTTGCTATCTTTAAAGGATAAATGCAGAGGTAATTTTGATAAATATTGACAAATTGCCCTCAGAAGTGCTACATTACATACTCCTACCAGCAATATTTGAGAGTATTTCAATATGGTGGATTGAAGTTTTAGACATTTGTTTAATGAACAAGCAAATTAAAAACACAGTATTCAGAGTAGGTCATACAGAGGTAGGAAGGAGGCTGGAACAACTATGGCTTCACTGTGGCTCAGCATGGCTAGACCCACAGACCCACACACACGATCCCTTTTTCTTTAGGGCCACACCTGTGGCATATGGATGTTTCCAGGCTAGGCGTCGAATTGAAGCTGCAACTGCCTACACCACAGCCACAGCAACACAAGATCCGACTCACATCTTTGACCCATGCTGTACCTTGCAGCAACACCAGATCCTTAACCCACTGAGTGAGGCCAGGGATCGAACCCGCATCCTCATGGATACTACTTGAGTTCTTAACCTGCTAAGCCACAGTAGGAACTTCCAGACCCACTACATATTTAAAGGAAGCCTAAACTCTAGGGATCTCTGACTTAATCCATATCTTTAATCAGCACATGAGGAAACTGTGAGCCCAAGAATTTAAGGGACTTGTTTAAGGCCACATAAAGACTAGTGTGCCAGGGCCAGCATCTGATATTCTGCCCTCAGTTCAATGCAATTCCACTGCTTCTAGCAGGCAGAATAGTGACCCTCAAAGATACCCCTGCCCTAATCCCCATATTACACTTGTTTTGTTGCTTACATGGTGAAAGGGACTTTGCAGATGTGATTAAAGTATGTACCTTGAGATGTGGAGATTATCTAGACTTGGTCAGCTGGACCCAATCTAGTCACAAGAGTCCTTAAAAGTGTAGAACCTTTCCCTGATGTGGCCAGAAGAGATATACTGGAAAGATAAAGCTAAAGAGATGAGTCAGGGATGCAAAACATGAGAGGGACTCAACCCAGCTGTTACTGGCTTTGAAGACAGAGGAAGGGAGCCAGGAGCTGAGGAATGTCTGTGAAAGCTGAAAACCACCCCAAGCCAGCAGCCAGCAAGGAAATGAAGATCTCATCCTTAACAGCCCCGTGAAACAGAATCCTCCCAACAGCCTGAATGAGCTGGAAATACATTCTCGGCTAGAACCTCTCACAAGGAATGCAGCCCTGCCGCCATCTTGATTTTGACCCATTGGAACTGGAGAAAAGTAATCAGTCAGGACTTTTGACTTACAGAATTGTGAGAGAGAAAATTGATTTGTATTTTATGTTACTAAGACTGAGGTAATTTTGTCAGGGAGCAATAGAATTCTGTTCTATGGAATGAGTACCCTCTTCCTCCACATTGTCTGTTCCATGTCGCCGTGAGGAACCTTCGTTTATTCATTTAACAAATATTCATTTAACAAATATTTATCGAGTACCTATATTATATGCCAGGCACTGTCTCAGGTGCTGGAGGGATAACATGAGTAACACAAAAATGTTTCAGTGAGTTTACTTTCAAATGGAGGGAGATACATACGCCAACGAAATGTGTCACTTATACGATAGATAAGAAAGTGCTACGTGCCAGAGGAAAAGAAATAACACAGAAAGGGGATAGAGAGTGCTGGGGGCGGGGGTGAGGGGGTGAGGAGGGTGCTCATTGAGAAGGTAAGATTTGAGCAAACAGTCGAAGGAGATGAGGGAGAAGCCGGCCATTGTGGATCCATCTGGAAAGTCTTTCCGAGGGTAAGTAGAAGCGTGTGTGGTGGTTCTGAGATAGGAGGACGTCTGAGCTGTTTGGAGAACAGTGAGGAGGCCAGGATGGTTGGACCAGAGTGAGCAAGGGCAGGCCCATGGGTCTGAGAGTGACAGGGAGCAGATCTCAGGGTCTGGTAAGGGCTCGGGGACAAGGAGCCCTTCTGGCTGCCAGGTAGACAAGTACCTGTGGGTGGGGCGAGAGCAGATACAGGGATATTCACGAGGCCCTAGTTGTAATGGCTCAGGTCAGAGTGGTGGATGGTGGCAGCTGAGATGGTGAGAAGTGAGTGGCCTCTGGATACACTTTGAAGAGGGACCAAGAGCATCTGTTGATAGATTTGTTGTAAAACAGGAAAGCAGATTCAAAGATATTGGCTTGGAGGCCCCCAAAGGGCCTTGGCTCTGGACTTGTGCCCTTGTGCTGCCCCTTCCTCTTGAATCTGGGCTGAGTCAGGTGACTTGATTTAAGCAATCATTGTGGCAAGAGAGATGCTGGGCAAGCTTCTATTCTGGTGAACCTGGGGCAGCTTCTATTCTGGTGAACCTGGGGACTTCAAGGTACCATGTCCTGCCAGAGAGGCAGCATGAAATGACCATGTCGAGAGGCCTCGTGCGGAGGGAGAGGCCCTGAGCCCATGCGGAGGAAGGACTGGCAATCGGCCCAGCCCCCAGCTCGCCCTCCAGCTAAGTTCACGCACCCATGACCACCTGTGAGAACAGCAGCAAAAGCACAGAGTGAAGCCACGTCTCACTGACGGAACCGTAAGCAAATAAAGCAGTTGCTGCCAAAGCAGGGGCAGTTGGTTAGGCTGTGACATATGAAAAAAAAGACCCCCAAGAATTTCGATCTGAGTACCATGAAGAATGGAGTTACCATTAACCAGATGGAGGAGACAGCTAGTTAACAGGTTTGGGGGAAATCTTGGGTGGAAAGATTAAAATCTGACTATTTCTAAATGGAAAAGAACACAGGTTTTTCTTAAATGTAGCAGAAAAACAAGATCCTCTGTCTCTGAAGCATTACCTGGATTCCCACCCCCCACCCCCAAGGCCAGAAAAGGCCATTTTAGAAGCAACTCTTTGCATATTCAACATAATCATCACAGCAGAGGGTAAGGGGATTATTGAGCTTTTTTTTTCCTTCTTTCCAGCCTCTGAAGTTCTGTTGACAATCAATGAAACCACCGTAGCAGTCTGAGGCAGAGGAACCCTCAGCCAGCTTTTCTGGCTTTGCCACTGTGGTTTCAGGGCTTCGGTGACTCCACCGTATAAAAAGGAAACCACCGGGCTTGCTTTCCCTCCCGCTTTTCACAACTGGTCACAAAGAACTGCCCTGGACTCGGCTGATGGGCTTCTGAAAGTGAGTGTGCAGCCTTGGAGGACGGCCCTGGGCAGTTCTAGATTTAATCCGTCCTGTGGCCATAGATTTCAGAGACATCAGCACAAGGGAAAGGAAGAACGGCCTGGTCAACCTGGCCAGCCTGTGGGTCTCTGAGGATCGACATCTGGGCAAATACCTTGTATGATTTCCCCAAATGAAGTGCTGGGGAAAGGCAGCTTAAGAATTCTGAATGTTCCAGAACAAATATTAATGTAAAGGGATTACTTTTTGCGTGTGTGTCTTTTTAGGGCTGAACCTGCGGCACATGGAAGTTCCCAGGCTAGGGGCTGAATCAGAGCTGCAGCTGCTGCCCACAACCTCAGCCACAGCAATGCTAGATCCAAGCCGCATCTGCAACCCACACCTCAGCCTGGGCGACGCCGGATCCTTAACTCACTGAATGAAACCAGGGAGTGAGGCCATGGGTTGAACCTGCATTCTTATAGATACTAACCAGGTCTGTTTCCACTGGGCCACAATGAGAACTCCTAAAGGGATTACTTTTTTTTTGGTTTTTGCTTTTTTAGGGCTACACTCTCGGCATATGGAAGTTCCCACATTAGGGGTTGAATCTGAGCTACGGCTGCTGGCTTAGGCCACAGCCACAGCAACACAGGATCTGAGTCACATCTGCGACCTACACCACAGCTCACGGCAATGCTGGATCCTTAACCCACGGAGTGAGACCAGGGAGCAAACCCGAGTCCTCATGGATCCTAGTTGGTTTCATTAACCACCAAGCTATGAGGAGAACTCCCATAAAGGGACTGCTTTTATGCTGCCAGTTTCTCACTTATTCCCACCTGCATCCCTCTGTCTTCACCCACCTGCATCTACTTCTCACGCTCGGGCAGCTTTGGAGGAAAGTTTAGAATATAGTGACAGTAGAACAAACCATCATATATGTGAAGGCTCGTCTTCTGGGTTCAGCCTTTTCTTGGGCTGGTTCCTGGGAGAGAGGAGTGGCTTCCATCTGTCATCCCTCTGTAGACCCACCACTGCAACCCTAAGTAGGACCAGGAGCCTGGGTTTCATGGCCCAAAGGGTAAAGTTGATGGGTTTGACACAAACATTTTAAGAAAAATATTAGGAGGCATTGATTCTGCTGGGGCTTGGGTTGCTGCTGTGGTGCAGCAGATAAAATAAAAACAAAAATTTAAGGAGTTCCCACCGTGGTGTGATGGGACTGGCAGCATCTTGGGAGCACTGGGATGCAGGTTCAATCCCCATTCTGGCACAGTGGGTTAGGGATCCAGTGTTGCCGCAGCTGTGGCTTAGGTCGTGCCTGTGGCTCAGATCTGATGCTTGGCCCCAGGACTCCATATGCCATAAAAACAAAACAAAACAAAAAACCCCATAAAATTATGTTAAGAATATCTAAGCTTGGGAGATGGTATTCTGGAAACAGGTGCCAGAGGAGATTGTTAGAGCCTGGACATCGTGGAGATGGGCCGACGACACATGGACACTGTTGAACACTGCTTCAGTCTCTCCAAGTCTCTCCAAGTCATAACACGCCTTTGGTTATGGTCTCTTCCAAAGACCATTTATGCAATTCCAGGCCATTTCCTCAACAGTGTCCTTCAGTCCTTGCTGGGCTGCTGCTGTTCCACTTCAGTTCGCTCACCACCTTCTAAAAAGCATTTGTTTGTCTCCAGCAGCCCAATGCCTATCAGTCATAGACGTTCACTTCATGGTATGTCCAGCCTTATCACCTGGAGAATGTCCATTGGATGTTAGGGATGAAGATGGTTCACCAGGAGTTCAAGGTAGGAGGGGTGCCCCCCAGGGGTGCACAGGCAGACCAGTGTGTTCACCCTCTGCAGGAAAGGGTACAACAGCCCACCAAGGCGTTATGGCCAAGAGCATAAGAAATGGAACTTATCTTACTTTCAAGTCCCCCAGAAGCAAGGAGTAAAGTGCAAGTAGTTCATCTGGGAGATGGTTCCAGGAAACATGGGTTCAGGGATGGAGAAGGGTGTGGGGAAGGGAAGAAAGCTAAGACAAGGTGTCTTAATGAGTCAGTGGCCACAGGGCGCAACTGAAGTTCAACCTCTCAGTAACAGTGTGAAACACAGGCTTCAGAATTGTCCCGCCCAAGGGACAAGAGAGCTTCTTGAATATTTACACACCAACTTCCGGCCATCACTTATCAAGAGCTGCTTCTGGGGGTGCTGATCCCTGGCCTTCTGGCTGGCTCCATGCAAGAACAGAGCAATTTTTTGTGGTTCCAGAACAAGTCCTCAGGCATGAAAATGCAGCTGTTAGCCTGTAAAAGTTGCCTGGGGCTCTTGAAACAGATATATGGGCAGTGACAATGACCTGTTCTAGAACCTGTTTAACCTGGCTTTTGTTGGCTAAGACTTTACCAGCAGTGCTCATGGTACTGACCTGTGACCTGAGAAAACGTGTGCTGACTGTGCTCTCAGTACTGTGATGGATTTATACAAAAGTCTGAGGACAGAATATACACACTCAACAGCATCACCTAAGCCAGCATTGTACAGGGAGGCAGTAAAAGGGTACTGTATAATCCCAAAGGTCTGGACAGCCTTCCTATTAAGTGAAAAGTACAGTTATAGAACCCCATTTGGGGGTGCAGTGTAGCCCAATTTTTGTGTTAAAAACAAGAAAATGGGGAGTTCCTATCATGGTTCAGTTGTTAATGAACCCAATTAGTATCCATGAGGACGCGGGTTCAATCCCTAGCCTTGCTCAGTGGGTTAAGGATCTGGCATTGCCATGAGCTGTGGTGTAGGTAGCAGACGCGGCTCGGATCACACATTGCTGAGGCTGTGGTATAGGCTGGTGGCTGCAGCTCCGATTAGACCCCTAGCCTGGGAACTTCCATATGCCATGGGTATGGCGCTAAAAAGCAACAAACAAACAAACAAACAACCCACAGAAAATGTATGCATAAGAAGAGTATCAGGATACAAGCAAAGTGGTGTTAACCGCTGTCTCTAGGTAAGCGGGGTTATGAGTTAAAATTTTTTTTCTTGCTTTTATTTTTAATTTTTTGTTGTAATAAGAATGGAATGCTTTCATAATAATTTTTTAACACTGCACAAGAACTGAATACAATCTCAAGAGTTGAGAATACCTCCAGCATTTTTCTCAGTCTTCACCCCTGCATTTCCGCCCTCACACACCCCCACCCCAATGCTTCACAAGACAAACTTTACTTGTCTGCAGGTAACTGGCATGTGACATCACCATTCTCATATATGGGAGATGAGAAATTTGGCACAAAAGGCTTGTGAACAGCCAGAAGAGATGTCCCCACATACACAAACTAAAACTCCATCCATTTTGCTCACAGACAAGCACCCCATTCCAGGATTGAGCCATGTTTATAAGTTCTTTGTACACAATTCTACAGACACTGTATCACTTTTGCCCCCTCCAGGTTTCACAATATTATTTAAATTAAAAAAAAAAAGAGTTATAAATTGGACAATAAAGCCTTAACAAACTGTTTTTGGAGGGGCCGTGCTCTTTGGTACTAGCCAGCCTTTAAACTCTTCCTAAGAGGTGTTTAACAAGCTCTAACTTTTAAATATGAATGGAATAAAATCAAAAGGAGATGAAAGAAATGGCATTCCTGGTGAAATAGGTCAGAGGATTTTCATACTCCAAAGTGTCCTGATAGTTTTATGTGATCCAATCCAGTTCCTGAGGAAAAAAAAAAAAAAACCCTGCCAACAGGTAACAGGTCTTTGAAAGCTTTTGAAGCCAAAGGCTCCCACCGGCCTCAGCCCATCCCTTACTGAGGTCTCAGCCTCATTAAGAATGAGAAACAGATACCATGGCACCAACCTGTCTACGAGAACAGAGCGAGACAAATGTAATTGCCTGTATGAGGAATATAAGTCAGCAACTCCCAAATCATTCATATTCACACCCACTCCATTTGGGTTGTCTTTCCTTTATAATTTGCCCATACATCGATGTCAAGTGTATAATTTCATCTGAGGCTTTATCAGTCACCGCCCAGAGCCGTGATTAGAGGGTGCAGGAAACTTCCTCCCCCAGGCAAGTCTATCTTTAGTGCCTTCCTGATAGCTACTTTTTACATGTAAAATCAAAAGGAACGTCTTGGTTTTCTTATGTGGCTCCAGAATCACTAAATATAACATTGAGAAGCAATTTATCAACCGAAACCATTGAATTTTCCGCTGCCACTACCACGTCTCCAAGCAAAATGGTCTAATTCCTTTCCTTTGTTATCTTTTTGATCACATTACAACAGAAACTTTAGGGATCTCTCTGCTGACCATTCAGCCATGTGCTAAGCTCATCTTTCATCGTGCTGGTGTCCAGCCTAACTACACAGAGATGCAAACGGATTTTGAACAATCAGAACCGCAGCAAGAGGGATAATGGTATGATTTCTGAAAGAAGTAACCTTTTACAAACAAAATAAAAAACAGGAGCTCCCACCCTGGCTCAGAGGGTTAAGAACCCAACACAGTGTCCATGAGGATGAGGATTTGATCCCTGGCCTTGTTCAGCAGGGTGAGGATCCAGCACTGCCCTGAGCTGCGGCATAGGTTGCAGATGCAGCCCAGATCCCAGCATTGCTGTTGGCCGTGGTGTAGGTCTCAGCTGCAGCTCAGACTCGGCCCCTAGCCTGGGAACTTCCATATGTGGTAAAAAGACTAAATAAATAAATAAACAACAGTTCTCCCATCTAGGATTCAAAAGATAATTTATTAGTCTGAGAAGAGGAGTCACACACTATACCCAGTAATATGCTTCTTTTATTTTTGTGCCTTTATCTTAAAAATATATTTAAACAAGAAACAAAGATAATATTGAATTTTCCCATAAATTTTGCTTTCTTATTTACAGTGTTACATTGTAAATAACATTCCATTATACACAAATTAAGGACTGAGCTTTACTGTAGGTTCTCTTTACATACTCTTTCATAATATAGTTTACACAGCTGGAAGCTATGCGGTATTTAAGCTTAGAAAAGCTTGAGGAAAGAAGTACAAACTTTATCAGTAAGACTATTATTTAAAAAGGTTCTGACCTTAATTCTCTGCTAGATTGTTTCACTGAAACCATTCTTTGTTAAAGAAAAATGCCCCATATGAGGGATGAGAACAACAGTTTAAGTTACAACGGGATCCACTTAAACTGGCTAACAAAGAAACACACTTTGTTACTAGTACTGTTATTAAAGGGACCACTGCCTCCGTCTAATCATTTCCACAAGTAGACTTACTCTGTAGTTCAGACACACACGTTACATCAAGGACAGTTGGTACCTCTTTGAGAAATCAACAATGTTTCTTGCCCTTTAGGTTTTACTTGTAAACAGTGAAAGCACACGTTTTGGGAAGATGATTTAATCATTCCCGGCCTTAGGGTACACAATAAGGAGGGGTTTACTATTTCATCGAAGGAGAAGCAAGCACACACGCGCACACACGCACACATACACAGTCCTGCTCGCCCGCCCAAGGCCCGCGTGTCGCCAAGCGCTAACTACAGCAGCACTAGTGTCGTGAGCGACGCACGAGGCTGCGACAGGAATTATAAAATGAGGAAAATGTCCAGCTCAGGTTAAAAACCTCAGGTTCTGAAACGCCTCTCAGACGCTCTGGGCTCGGCCTGAAGGTTCAGTTCACTGGGCTCTCCAGGCGGCAGACCCCTCCTTCGATCGCCACGGACTGTCCGGCCACCGCCCCGGGGGGGAGTCTGGAAATGTGAGTCTGCAGAAGGGGGAGACGGAAGAACGTTAGAGGTGCCGGCTCCGTCCCCCAACAGGCGACCAAGGCGAAGGAAACACCAGAGTATCACGGCTTCTCTGTGCTTCTGAGCATCTACAGGCTGTGCTGCTGGTAACTCAGGTGCAGACAGATACTGTTTGTCCAAATCTCAGGGAGTCTGAGCTGAGCGCCTGCTGCGGGCGGAGTGATCATGGCACTAACAGCTAGAGAAACTGAGGCCGGGATGGCCCAGGCCCCCATCAGCGCCAAGCTTAGTTTAGTAACGCTCCAAACAAAAATGGTTTGCAGGCCAACTATATTGAGCCTATTCCAGTTAGCCGATAACTACCAATTTATTTACATTTCGTCCTCTAAACATTCAAAGCAGCTGAGGACACCTGATTCATGTTTATTCCCTACAATTTACTCCTTATGAGATTTAAATAGCTGACAAAAATCAGATCTTTCAACAACCTCGAGTGAGGCAATAAGGCAAAAAAAAAAAAAAAAAACTTAAAGTAAGTTAAAGACAGGCCCGAGGTTAACACACAAAATTGAGCCTGAGTTCCATCCCGGTCCTAGAGGTAGACTGCTGCCCTGTCACCGAGCTTCCCGGTGGCCACGACCAGACAGTGGGCCACGTGGTGTCATGGGATCACACAAAGCAACTGCTCAAAGGAGAAAACTGTTCCTGGCATGGAGTCCAGGGAGCCAGTCCTCCTGCAGGGCTTCATACACAGTAAGCAGTGCGTGCAGTGGGTGAGTGAAGACGGTGGGGTTTTGAATGGCTGAGCGTGACCGCTGTACTCAGAAGAGGCTGGCAGTAAAAGCGCTTCCACAACGGGTCAGGACGACGTCAGCCAGGAATGCGTTTCTGATGATCTGGCTTAATCCAGGGGGAGATAAATGTCGGAGTTTCTAAGAAGAACAGAGGGACTGTATCTCCTTCGGGTAATCCTCTCGGATTCTGCTTCCCTACGCAAGCTTTTCCTGAGGACTGAACCAATCAAGGGGAGTTCAAGTCCTACACAGAGAAGTCATCGGATGCAGCTGTCGAGGTGGCCAAGCCTAGAGTGAGTCTGACATCCTCTCATGCAACCAAAAAGGAAGCAAGCGTATGTTTTAGGTGGAACAATGGGTAAGCTAACTGGTTCCAGTCTGAGGGTAGATACTACTGTTGAGGATCATTGCACACGTCCTATTAGAGTAGCTGCCAGAAATCAACAATTCGGAGAGTTCTGCAGAGCAGAAAATGTCCTCCGGGTACTTAACTTTTCTGCACACAAGGCAGGAAGCAACCTGTAACCTACAGGGGTAAGGTTTGTCAACTCTGGGATGGAGAGCTGGGCGAGGTGGTCCCTGTGGCCTCTCCTGGGAGACGAGTACCAGCGAGTTTGCTCACCAGGCCCATGTACGCCTCTGGGAACCGTGTTCCAGAATCAGACCTCAATATTGCATCTGAGGGCTGTACCTGGGGCTCACCACGTGGATATATTATATCGGAGAAGTCTACAGTAAGACACGCTTGTGGATCTTCTGTTTCTGGTGATATCTCATGCACCAAGAGGGAGAAGTTTGAAGTGGGCATGCTTTTGATTCTGCTACCCAGCAGCGTTTGTCACATCAACCACAGAAAGCTCAAATCTGCAGCTCCCAGGGCTGCGTGCTGATGGCGCCCTGTTACTCTTTCAGGAACGCATTAACACGGGGTCAAAGAATCTTTCCTTAGGCATCGTTCATCCATTTAAAAAAAACAAGGTTCTTCTAAACAAAGAAGATCCCTGAGACAGCAGGGTTCCTAGTCTATTTCACCCCTAATCTCACCCTTTTCAGCCATGAACACAGTCACACAGCTAGGACAGGGATCACCAATGCAGAAAACAACATGGCGGCTCCTCAAAAATTTAAACATGGAATTATTATCATTACTATTATTATTATCTATTTAGGGCCGCACCCATGGCATATTGAGATTTCCAGGCTAGGGGTCCAGTCGGAGCTGTAACTGCTGGCCTACGCCACAGCCACAGCAATGTGGGATTGGAGCTGTGTCTGTGACCTATACCAGAGTTTACGGCAATGCTGGATCCTTAACCCACTAAGCAAGGCCAGGGATCGAACCTGTGTCCTCATGGATGCTAATCAGATTCATTTCCGCTAAGCCACAATGAGAACTCCAAACCAGAATTACTCTATGATCCAACAATTCCACTTCAGGTTATAAACTCCAAATAAGTAAAAGCAGGGACTCAAGAAGATATTTGTACACAATGCTCACAGCAGTGTTATTCACAATAGCCCCAAAGTGGAAGCAACCCAAATGTCCGTCGACAGATAAATAAATAAAATGTGGTCTATATAGACAACAGAATATTATTCAGCTTTAAAAAGAAATGACATTCTGACACATGGTACAACATGGGTCAACCTTTAAGACACTATGGCTCAGTGAAATAAACCAGACATTGAAAGACAAATATTGTATGATCCCACTTGTATGCGGTACCTAGAAGTCAAATTCATAGAGATAGGAAGCAGAATGGCAGTTGCTAGGGGCTGGGAGAGCCAGAGATAGGGAGTCATTGCTTAACAGACACAGAGTTTCAGTTTGAGAAGGTGAAAAGTTCTGGAGTTGGATGGTGGTGATGGTTGGATGGTGTTGGATGGGTCTGGAGTTGGATGGTGCTGGCATAATAATGTGAATGCATTCAAAAGTACACTCAGAAGGATTAAAATGATAAATTTTATGTTATGTACATATCGGCATTTTTTTTTTAAAAAAAGGACGCAGAAATGACAATTTTTCTTCCTGGTCCAGAATTGTTTTCTGTAAGATAACATTAAGAGAAGGGGTTAGAAACAACCTAAATGCCCATTGACAGAGGAGTGGATAGGGAAGATGTGGTACATACACACAATGGAATATTACTCAGCCATTAAAAGGAACGAAATAACAACATTTATAGCAACATGGATGCACCTAGAAATTATCATGCGAAGTGAAATCAGTTAGACAATTAGACAGCAACACCCAATGCTACTGCTTACATGTGGAAACTAAAAAGTCACAATGAACTTCTTTGCAGAACAGACAATGATTCACAGACTTTGGAAAACCTTTGGTTTTTCAAACAAGACGATCTTGGGGGTGGGGGGAGGCACTGAGGGTCTGGGACGCGAATGCTATCAAATTGACTTGTGATGATTTTTGTACACCTATAATTGTAATAAAATTCATTAAGCCAAAAAATAAAAAGACAGAGAGAGAAGGGGTTATATAGGAATGAATCCCAACTACAGACTAAAAAGCACAGATATCAACATCATCAGGTTCTGTTCTCAAATAGGTCGAACATTTACAATCAGGTTACTTAAAATATCTGTCCTTAAAAGATAATCTCAGAGTTCCCTGCTGGCACAGCAGGTTAAGGATCTGGCATTGTCGCTGCTGTGGCTCACGTTCATTACCTGGCCTGGGAACTTCCACATGCCATGGGCATGGCCCAAAAGAAAAGAAAAAAGAGAACTTCACAGCAAATTCCAGCTGCATGTTTTCAAAGATACGGGGAGAATCCAATGAGACTTCCTGGCAGGCCTGATGGTTCAGGCACCAGAGAGGCAACAGAGAATAAATTAATTGTTAAAAGATCAAAGAGTGACCACACCTTCAAGCAGACACCCCGGAACTTGATCAGGGGGATGTCAGTCTTAAAACAACTGGTTTTCTGCTGGGCATGAAAAAGACACAGCACTGAAAGGAAGAAACTGCTGTCCCACAGATCAGAGGATTTGATAGTAATCCCTTGAGATTTACAAAAACACAGATGGGCAACCCAAATTTATCTCTAACATTCCTACCCCACCAAGTTTACAACAGAAAAATATCTACATAAACTGAGCCACACACCACAGAGTGTCAAAGAGAGTGAGGAAGGAAAAGAAGAAAGAACTGGAAAAGATGACAACAGTCTTGAAGTATTTATTAATGGTACACGGGCAAAATATTTCAAAAATACTTTGAGCTTTTCACATACAACAGAAATGCTCAATCAGACATACAAGCTGTTAAGATTACTTCTTGTGATGACCTCTTCTCTAAATCATCATCTAGTCAAGGGGGATTTTGCGATTACAAAACACACTGGCATGATCTTGGTGGTGAGGGGAATAAAATGGTTAACCATCCAAATGTATATCAACACCTCACCAGTTTCATCCATCAACACGATCTTTGGACTCATCAGAAAATCAGCAACCTTGGCCTGAAAAAGTTTGAGCCAAGATGTATTTGCAGCTTGCTGTGGAGATTTCAGTGGAGCATCAAATCTTATCATATACAGTGAGAGCTCTTTGAGAGAATATTTTATATGAATGTTTATCTCTAAGAGTTCTTTTCAAGAAGTGGGTTTGAGTTCCTTGAGCCTAAAAATAGACTACTTTCTATAAAGAACTTGTATGTCAGTATTTAAAAGTGCAATGAAGGAGTTCCTATCCTGGTTCAGCAGTAATGAACCTGACTAGTACCCATGAGGATGCGGGTTCGATCCCTGGCCTCACTCAGTGGGTTATGGATCCAGTGTTGCTGTGAGCTGCCATGGAGGTCGCAGATGTGGACTGGATCTGGTGTTGCTGTGGCTATGGCATAGGCTGGCAGCTATAGCTCTGATTCGACTCCTAACTTGGGAACTTCCATGTGCCGCAGGTGCAGCCCTAAAAAGACAGAAAAAAAATATTTTTTTAAACACAATGAAGCATTTTTTACTGTTTAAGGACTGTGCAGACTCTAGGGCATCCTACAAGCACAAGAACTTAACAAGGTACCTTTAAAACCGTTTAAGTAGCAATGTACTTTAATTCGAACTAATGAGCAATAACATGAAAATGATAGATGCCAGAGAAGCAGTCTGATGCATTGTGGGCATCTCCATATTCCTTGCCCATACACCTCTCTAAATCCCATTCATACACCTCTCTCTGATTCCACATCTCTAACATCCTTTTCTGGTTCTTTCTCCTGGAAAGAGTTCCTTGACTGGATCCTCCACTCAATCTAGAAACTTTCCTTCTAGTTTCTACAGCACCAAGCTGAGCATTTCATGTCTTGTGATATAACTGTCCAGGTTTTGGTTTACTTTGAATTTTTGAATCTCTAATTGAACTGGAGCAGAAGCTTGTCTCACACATACCTCTGTCTTCCCTGCAGTGTCTAAGTGTCTGACATGGAAGGCGCACACTGGCAGTGCTCATTGAGTGGAGAGGTCGCTGAAAGACACACTTCAGGGTTATGTTTATGTACAGAGAATCTCAAGTGGGTTTTTTGTTTTTTGTTTTTTGTTTTGTTTTGTTTGCTTTTTAGGCCCGCACCCGTGGCATATGGAAGTTCCCAGGCTAGGGCTGAATTGGAGCTACAGCTGCTGACCTACACCACAGCCACAGCAATGCCAGATCTGAGCCATGTCTGCGACCTACACCACAGCTCAAGGCAATGCCAGATCCCCAACCCACTGAGCGAGGCCAGGGATCAAATCCGCATCCTTATGGATACTAGTCAGATTTGTTCCCACTGCACCACAACGGGAACTCCTATAGGAAAGATTATTTTTAAATTGATTTTTTGAAAGTATAGATTGACTTCATTTTCTCACTTTCCAAGTGACTGTGTTGTTAGAGTGGAGATGGAGCTTTAGATTTCCCAAACGCTAATGGCTCGACACCAGTGGACTCCAAGGCCTCGTAGCTGTAATTCTCAGAGCGGCTGTACAGACCCTTGAGGTTCACACTCCTAGAACTATCAACTTGTGAATTAAACTGCCTACTCAAAGCCAGTAAACGTAGGGCTGCGTCTTTTTATAAAACCAAATGCACTGTATAATAACATATTTAGCCTGAAGACTTCAACAGGAGGAAGTTAAAGTAAGAAAAAAATGATACAGAAATTATATAATTGCTTGATGTCCTAATCACAATCTAAATAGTAGCTGAGACTTCCTATCATTCATACTCATGTCTTTAAATCTTTTAAGACCACCTTAGCGACTGCTTTTTTGTGGTTTCCAGGAAAAGTATAGGCACACAATTTAATTTTAAAAGCCTCAAAGCCTTTATTTAGTGGTTGTATTTTAATCCATCTTTCCACTTGTAGGAGAGCTGCTTGAGATCTGCCACAACAGTCAAGGGAAGAGTCTCAAGTTATTGTCCTCCTTTGATGAGGTCAGGAAAATAAAATCTAGACCAGATACAACTTAAACAAACAAAAAAAACTCTTAGAAATATTTTACTCATTGGCTTTATAATTTGTTTGTTATAATAGTTTGTTTTTTGTTCTTTTATTTTTATTTTCTTGCCTTTTTGTCATTTTTTTTTTTTAGGGCCGCACCCACGGCATGTGGAGGTTCCCAGGTTAGGGGTCTAACAGGAGCTGTAGCTCCCGGCCTTCGCCACAGCCACAGCAACGCGGGATCCGAGCCGCATCTGCGACCTACACCACAGCTCACGGCAACGCCAGATCCTTAACCCACTGAGCAAGGCCAGGGATCAAACCCGCAACCTCATGGTTCCTAGTCAGATTCGTTAACCGCTATGCCATGATGGGAACTCCTTTCTGTTCTTTTAAAAAACAGCAACTAAAAAAGTACATGTAGCGTATTTTGTCCAATTCTAAGGGTAATCTACAAAGGCAGTTTATCATAATAGCTGTGTGGATGGGTTACAGAATCAGAGCACCTTGAATTCTGGGCCATTTTTTCTTCCTGGACACAATGTCAGACTACATTTCCTAGTCTTCTTTGCAGTTGGGGCTGTGTGACTGAAAACAGACTGATGTACTAAAGTGATTTATGCCACTACCAGGTCTGGCAGAAAATTTTATAAGCCATTCTCCATGCTCCTTCTTTGACGACCTCGAGGTCTATGTTATGTAAGGAGCCTGGGACCCTGAATCATAACTTGGAGGAGAGACTTCTGCCAATCAGAAACCCCAATTTGTATATTATATGAATGGGAAACATGCTTCCTATTGTGTTTGAACATCTATACACATATATTCTGGGGTTTGCTTGCACAGCAGCTGGAGTTATCTCAACCAATAACGATTCCATCTAAGCTTCTGCATTTCCATCTAAGCCTCTGCACTTACTAGATGCGTATCTGCTGCTGGTTACTTAACTTCTCAGTTCCCCATCTCTAAAATAGGTATAACAGCATTTGTCATCATGTTGATAAGGACTATGTGGATAGCACATTTTAATAAATGTTAGATTCTTTTTATTCAAATGAACACATAGCCAAGCACAAAACATCATGCAGCACAATCTCTATTGCCGATTATTTGATTTCCCAGAATTGGAAAATTCTACTTGAAATATTTGCTAGTCTGAAAAAATAAAAAAGAGAGATATTTTAATGAAAAGTTAGTTGTGTGCTAAAATATAAGGCTGAAGAGGCCAGGACATGGGCCTGGCTGTCCATCAACAGATGAATGGATAAAGAAGATGTAGTGCATGTATGCAATGGAATATTATTCAGCCATAAAAAATGAAATAATGCCATTTGCAGCAATATGGATGGACCTAGAGGTTGTCTTACTGAGTGAAGTTGGTCAGACAGCTCTGCCCAGTACTCTATGATGGTCTCTATAGGAAAAGAATCTGAAAAAGAATGGATGTGTGTACATGTATAGCTGAGTCACTCTGCTGTACAGCAGACACTATCACAACATTGTAAATCAACTATACTTCAATAAAACTTAAAAAAAAAAAGGTAAGGCTGAAGACAACGACATTTTTTAGCCCCCCCCCCTTTTTTGGTCTTTTTAGGGCTGCACTCACAGCATATGGAGTTCCCAGGCTAGGGGTCCAATCGGAGCTGTAGCAACTGGCCTACACCACAGTCACAGCAGGGCCAGATCTGAGCTGCATCTGCGACCCACACCACAGCTCATGGCCACGCTGGATCCTTAATCCACTGAGTAAGGCCACGGATCAAACCCGCATCCTCAAACCCGCGAATGCTAGTCAGATTCGTTTCTGCTGAGCCACGACGGGAACTCACCAGGCCAATATTTTCATGCTGCTGTTTTGCCGTCACTAATACAATAATTAACAGTTGCTGAATACTTACTGACTACTGAGGGCTTGGTGTACACCACCTTACTGTATCACTAATCTTGTAAGACTCAAAAACAATCAGCTCAGCACGCTTGGGTGCTACAGAGAAAACCAAAGTGGAAGCATCCTGGCAGATTACCTTCTAGAAATACATCATGTTGTTGGGAAGACAAGCACAGTCACATGAAATAATCAGAAAACTGTTAACAAAGGCATATGACCATGTATTAAGAGGGTATAATACCCCAATGTGTGTTTTCCAGCCCGACCAAGCAATTAACTCAAGTCTGAAGGTACTGATAGGGTGTCCTACAATTTAACTCAATCCTGATGCTCTCTACCTGGAGATAGTCAGATGTCACAGGTTAAGAGCTCGGACCTACAAGACTGCATCCCCACCACTCCAGATGCCAACTAAAGTTTAAGTTGTCACCTGCACTCTGGCCCATGGCTATAAATTAGCCCCCACCACACCCTTCTCAGGTTTGATTAACTTGCTAGAGCAGCTCACAAAATTCAGGAAAATAGTTTACCTACTAGATTACTGATTTATCATAAAAGGATATAATTTAGGAATAGCCAGATAGAAGACACGCCTAGGCCAGGTAGGTGGCCTAAGATTTCAGGTCTTCCCTAAAGCACCTCTCTCCCCAGATCCCCATAGGGTCACCATTTCAGAAGTCCTCTGAGCCTTGTAGTTCAGGGATTTCTTATGGAGGCTTCGTTACACAGGTTTGATTGACTAAATTATTGGTCATTGGTAACTGGTCTCTATCCCCAGTCCCTCTCTCCTTCTCACACGTTAGGGGGTAGGGCTGAAATTTCAACCTTTGATTAGAGGTTTGTACCCTTGGTAACTTGCCCGCAAACTTAGGTTACCTTGGGGTTTTCCAAAAATCATTTTATTAAAATAAACTCAAGTGGGGTTGAAAGGAGCTTGCTACGAATAACAAGATGCTCACTTCACCTTTATGGCTCTGAAGCGATCTCAGGAACTGAGGGCTAGAGATCAAATATTATAACAAAAGATGCTCCTACTGCTCTTATCACTTGAGAAATTCCAAGGGTTTGGGGAGCTGTGAGTCAGGAACTACGAGGAAGAACAAGCACATATTTCTTATGATAAATCATAATATCACAGATACCCAACCACAAATGCCACCGGCTGTGGAGAGAGGGAGAGGATGGATGTGGGTCAAGGAGATGGAGAAGACTCTCCAGAAGCCAAGGCACTGGGGGCAAGTAGAACTGAAGGGCAGCACTGGACCTGTGTCAAGGAGAGCTAACAGGTTTGCTTGCTTTGCGCCATACAGTGTTTCCAACTTCCAAAACATTAACAGAAGATATTTTTAAATGACGAGTTGTATATAGGCATCTTGATTCCTACCACTCTTGAAAAATCTGGCAACCCTTGCCTTCTCTCACCAGAATAAAGTTGCAGCTACCTTCTTTAGAAGAACAGTTTTTTGGCAATAGCTTTCCACCAGCGGGGCTGTGTTCTTCCTATAGTGTGTGCACAGATGGCCCTAACATCAGTGGGGTTACTGCTGTTGGTTCATTGGGTTCAGATGGTGGCAGCCCAATACTTCCATTATAGAGCCCCCTCATCAACTTTTGCCTAATGGTTTTGTAACCACAGAACCAGTCCCAAGCTGGCCCTATCCTGTTTCTAACAAGATATTGAGTTGTTTTTCAGAAACAACAGAATAAAACTGCAAGTCATGGAGCTGTCAAGCATGCAAAGGAGATTCTGACTTCAAACAACCTGGAACCAAAGTCGTTCCTCCCAACTCCTCACCAAAGGACCAGGAGGTCCTTAACTGGAACCTGAACTCCACAGCCTTTTCAGAAGAGAAAAGTCCACTGTCCAGGAGGAATCTGGTGCTGAAGCCCCTCTACCACATCTTACCATAAATGGCCAAGCTCCAAAGCCCTTCAGTCAAAACTTGCCCTACCAGCGCTTCTGCACACCAACCCTCCTCCCCTACCTCGTTAAAGCTGGACCAAACCCCAGATGGGGAGGCAACTTTGAGCCGTGTTTCCTGACTCCTTCCTGGTCACACTCACAATAATCTTTTCTTTTCTCAAAAGCCGGTGCCATACTATGGCAATGCTATTGGCTTCTACGCATGGCAGCAGCATGCCCTTTGCTTGTTAAGGATTTTAGCAGTACTGATAGTTATTGCCTAGACTCCATTTTTTCAATAGTTATCAAGGGGTGGTTTGCTAATTTTGTCACTATCAATAGCTAGAATTATTCTGTGAAGAACTTTCATCAACTTTTCGGTATTCCGCAATAAAATGCACATAAGAAAGAAAGGATGAACACTCGAATCTTTCACTTCCTTTTCAGGGTTCAGAATAATAAACCTCGGAAAGAAGCCAGATATTTTTCCATCATCATTTTTTTGTGTGTGTGACGTTAAGAAGCCAGTTCTGTTAGAAGGAAGATAGCAAGCGATTACAGAGGAAGCACAGTTTGCAGGGAAAAAGGAATAGAAGGAGAAGGTACAGCATCTTCTTCACTCATATCAGCCAAAGGCCATCTCTTCTATGTTTAACAAAAAGAGAATACGTGTAATGGAATCATGAGAGCTGCTTTTAAACCGCCCATGTTAAAAACACTAGCTGGACTGCGTTGCTGTCTCTGTTTTAGGCAACTAATTTGTAGGCTCACACATGTTAAGTAAGATAGAGCACCTACAAGATGAGATGGATTGACACAAAATGAGTATTGTTGTCAGTTAACACAGCGAAGTTTCCTCAAGGTCCCTTTCACAATTTTGCAGAAAGTTCTCTTCACAAAGATAACTGAGGGTTAGGGTAGCATATCAGTCTACAAGGGCTCCCATTAGAAAATCATTTTCCCACAGAAAATTGTTTTCCAGAGGCTGGGAGTCCAAGATCAAGGCATCAGTAGGGCTGGTTTCTTCTGAAGCCTCTCTCCTTGGCTCACAGATGGTTGTCATCTCCCAGCGTCATCGCATGGCCTTTTCTCTGTCTGTGCAAATCCCTGGTATTTCTTCTTATAAAGACACCCTGTTGATTAGAGCCCTATCCTTATGACTTCCATTAACCTTAATCACCTGTTTAAAGGCCCTATCTCCAGAAATAATCATAATGGGGTTTAGGGCTTTAGGATAAAAACTTGAGGAGTTCCCTCTGTGGCATAGTGGGTTAAGGACCGGCAGAGGTGCAGGTTCAACTCCCAGCCTGGCACAGTGGGTTCAAAGATCTGGTGTTGCCATCGCTGCAGCCAAGGTCACAGGTGCAGCTTGGATTCAGTCCCTGGCTTGGGAACTTCCATATGCTGCAGGTAGAGCCATTAAAAAAAAAAAAAAAAAGAATCTGATGAGGATGAATGCAGTCTAAAATAGATACGGAGTAAAATCTGACAGTGCACACCGAAATCCTCCTTCCTTTTCCTTTGCTTGTTCCTCTCCCTCTACATCAGCCTCCTCGCTGTTCCTCAGCCACACGACACACTCCTGCCCCAAGGCCATTACGTGTGCTGTTCTCTCTGCCTAGAAAGCTCTTCCATCCCATGTCCACGGGGCTTACTTGCTCACTTCTGCCATATCTGTACTCAAAAGACACCCTTTCAGAAAAGGCGACACTGGCTACTCACCTGAATTTCACTGCCAGTACCCTCTTTGCCTCAGTGCTTCATATGCCCTTACCACCATCTAACCGTCCATCTATTTTGCTCCTTTAATCTTACTCATTGCCTGTCTCCCCGACTGGGACAAAAGCTCCACAGGACGAGGAGCTTTAATTCTTCACTGCTTTCCCCTCAGTACCTAAAAGATAGCCTGGCTCTGTGTGTAAAAGATAGGGGCTCTGTATATTTGCTGAGCAAATAGAGGATTTAAAGGAGGACTTGGGAAATGAAAGAGAATCAGCTGCAGATTAGACATTTTATATTTCTTAATTTTACATTTTGTAGTTTTGATTATAGAATTTTTGAAGAGATTTGAATATGTAAAATGAGCAATGTGATGCTGAAGTTGTGGACCTTAAAACTTTGAAAATAAGAGCCTACGCATCTCCCAGGATGGACACAAAGTGTAGAAATAACGCAATCTGACACCATCTGCTCATTCATCTCACACAACGACTGCACACACGTTATCCTCTTTCAAACAGAGACAGAGACAGCAGCAACCGTGACAGTGGTCAGGTGAGGGCTGTGTCAGACGGTCTGTTGTGTTTTGCTGCGTGAATGAAATTCTGGTGAATTCAGCACTTAGAGGAATATGGAGATCAGGAGGACTACATAATTCATGGGGCATCTTCTCTCCTAGGGAAGCCGGGACATGTTCTCTCATGCTCAATTTTACAACCTGATCATAAGCATTTGAAGACAGATATTCCTCTTCCCTATCATTTTACCTTCTCTCTCTCCCTTTTTTTTTCTTTATAGGGCTGTACCTGTGGTATATGAGTTTCCAGGCAAGGGGTCGAATTGGAGCTTCGCTTCAGCTGCTGGCCTCTACCATAGCCAGAGGCACTCGGGATCCGAGCCACATCTGCAACCTACACCACAGCTTGTGGCAACGCTGGATCCTTAACCCACTGTGTGAGGCCAAGGATCGAACCCATGTCCACATGGACAATACTCAGGTTCTTAACCTTCTGAGCCACAATGAGAACTTCCATTTATCTTTTTTAATTCTGCCTTAATTTGGAAACTGTTGAGTCTAGGGAACATATTTGTCAACCTATTAACAGTGTCACGTGAACTTCCTAATATAACCCAGCATGGCGTGTATATTTTGTAGAATACAGATCTGTTTAGCTACAGGCCAAGCTTATCTTCTGTACTGTCACTGTGCTTGCCAGGGGTTGGACCTGTGAGGTGGCACTCTGGCTGAGCAAACTTTATGCCCTTACATAGTGAATTTTTACCTGATGTGATAACAGTCACGCTCTGCTTTCTTTTCCTGGCACAAACGTGATAGACCTTAAATGACCGATTCCAGAGAGAAGGGCTGAGGAAGTGTGTCTGGTTGGTTTTTGTTGTTTTGTTTCTATTACGGGATTTTTTTTCCCCCTTAATGAGTTGAGACAGGAGACGCTATCCCCACCCCCACCCCCATCCTTTTCCCAGAAGTTCCCTGCCCATGGCTTTCACGAGCTGTCTTTCAAAGAGACACAACTTGTGAATAAGTATATTCTGAGCATCCTTTGTGTGCGGCATTAAACCTTGGAATGTAGTTTACTGCTCTAAAAATAGACCTTGGTCTTCTCATCCTGAAAGCAGATGTCCTCAACTAGTTGACAGTTTCACATGAACCTGTTTAATATAATCCAGAATAATGTGTCTACTTTACAGAATGAAACCCCATTTAACTACAGGTCAAAAGCTCTGAGTGCTCACTTTCTTAGCCTGTGTGATAGTGGGCAAATCAGTGAAAATTTCTGAACTGTAAAATGAGGGCTCTGGGTTGGATGGTCTCTAGAGCAGCCTCTCAAAGTCTGAACATTCTCTGACACTGACTTCCTTTGGATTTTACATACACTGTGAGTGAATCTGAACTCGAGCATTTTAATTCTGTTCCACCATTGTCTTAAACTGAAAGTAATAAGTAGGCCAGAGCAATCTGAAGATGTTATTCCTAAGTTCAACCCAACAAATCAGACATATCAACTGATTGAGGAACTGATGCCATATGTTAGTCATTTTACTGCATGTCGCCCCTACCTCGTTTTCCTCATTTAGAACAAGGATACCGTAAAAGACCATTGGCAAATGTGGACAAAGCACAAAGACAGCATTATGGTAAATTTTATTGTTAGTCCTGAAAGGAGGCTACATTAAGGGAAAAGTTCTATTGTTCTCGCATAGAAATATCATGTCCAGGGAACCTTGAAATCAGATTAAAATGCTGTCTGATGAGAACAGCATGGTGTTCCAGTCTCTCAGCAACTTCTGTGACTTCCTTCACCACGCCGACGACAACACATGTCGGAGGCAGCATCAGACAACATTGCCCCCTTATTTTTAGCTTAAAAGCCCCAGGAAGGCATGCACATAAACAGGGCAAGCCCCACAGCACCTATTATATCACCACTCACATGGAGAATTATCGAGGCTATTCCATTCTGCTAAAGGTGATAAAAGCTCTCCACTTTTTAGCAAATATTTATTCAGCACTTATTATGGGGGGGGGGACAGAAGAATGAAACACACATGGATCAATTAGATCTTTGTAAGATGTGGAAGCTAGTTCCTTGTGAAACTAGTTCCTTGTAAAATCTTAATAAAAATACAAAGTCCCCATATTTGCATAATGCTTTAGTTTCCACAGGGCTTTTGCATCGATGAGATTGCCTCTAAATACCTTCTTGAATAGAAAGATGTACACTATACCTATTTTTTTTGGGGGGGGGGGGAGCAAGGCTCAGAATGGTTATGTGGTTTGCTTATGGTCCCAGAGGAAGTGGAAAAACTGAGACTTGGAAAAAGCCTTTGGACTCCAAATTTAGGGCGCTCTCTACTCCCACAGAGCCTCACCAGGAAGGAATCTAAATCGAGCTCTGCTAAGAGGCACAACTTTCACTACAGGAGGTTTAAGACTAAGTAGTGTTTCAGGGTGAAATAGGGTTTTCTCAGAGAAGCTACTGCCACAAACTTTACAAAAAAATTTCAGGATGCCTCTGGGATTCAGAAAACTGGGTTTGAGCCTTAACTCTGCTGAGGATGGACTAGAGAGTCTCTCAACTGGGGGGTCACTAGCTCTCTGGGCTTCAGCATCTTCATAGGTAAAAATGAAACTGTGCACTTCTATCTTTGCAAGCACAAAGCCTGTCCCTAGGCTACCTCTTGGATAAGGAGATAGGCAGGCAGGGAGAAAGGTCAGGAGACATGTCATACAGAAGACATGGAAATACACAGCTGAGACCATGATGTTGATGTGCCTTCTAAGACTGTGGAGATCTTTCACAGCTGTTTCTCTGATTTTTTAAATTTTCTTTACCCATTTTTTTCCCAAAGGTCCAAAGAGAAACATGATTGCTTTTCTATTAAAAATTGTTTTGAAAAAAAGAAATCAGTACATGCTATTCCATGTATTCCATACAGTCACAATTGTGTTAAAAAAACCCCAAAACAGCAACCCGCAATTGCAAAAACAGAAGGAAATATATCAAAATGTTAACAGTGGTTAATGTGGGGTAGCTCACTGCATTCCAGAAGCATTCATACAGGGCCAGGATTAAATTTTTTTTTCTTCTTGTCATTTTTTGGTATTTTCTTAATTATGTAGCAGAGTGATTTAGTGAGTGTTTAATGCAACAACATAATCTATTGAGAAATTCATCTATGTCCTTTCTTACTGTTCGAGACATATTCTGGAAGGCGTGACTGTGTCCCCACTCTACTCCCTAGCGTTACCAAAAAAGGATGAACAAAACTGTAAAGTCTGTACAGGACCCAACAACAGCATCAAGACAACCACCATCTTCTCATTGAAACCCTTCCTTCCTCGGTCTCCAGGACCCCACACTCACCTGTTTCTCCTCAACCTCTATGGCCACCACTTCTCAGTTCCCTTTGCAGGTTCCCTCTCACGTCCCCAAACTCAATGCTCTTTAGGACTTTAGCTCCCCAGGACTCAGGCCTCTTTCCTGCCATCTGTGGTCCCTCCCTTGATGAGCTCATCCAGTCCTGTAATTTTATAAAAGCATTTACATGCTGAGACTCCCAAATATGCATAAGCTCAGGCCCCTCCTGACAGCAAGGTGGTTGGAACCTCTGGTTCTGGAGTTCAGATGGCCTGGCCTGAATCTTAGCTCCACCTCCTGGTAGCTATGTGACCTTATGTAAGTGACTTTAGTATGGCAGATATTTCTTCTCTGAGGGGCTAATAGGAGGAGGAGGTGCTAGGCTAAGAGAAGTGTTTTGGACATAAATGCATAAAGTGTTGCAATGGAGAAAGAGGAAAGAATAACAACTCTCCAGACCTGCCTCCTCATACAGTTGCCATCTCATTGCCTTACTTCCATTGACAGCAAAATTCTTTAAAAGTCTTGTCTACAATGGTTATCTCAAATGCTTTCCTTCCATTCTCTTTAAACCCCCTCCACTCAGGCTTCTGCCTTGACCATGCTACTGAAACAGCTCTTCTCAAGGTAAGTAATGACATCCAAACGCTCAACCCAATGGTCTATCCTCGTACCTCACTTCCTGGACCCAGACTATGGGATATGATAAAGGTGATCAGCCTCTTCTCCCTGAAATACCTCTTATCCTTGGTTTCTAGGACACCACACCCAACTGGTCCTCCACTGGCCTCTATGGCCATTTCTCAGTTTCCTTTGCTGTTTTCCTTCATCTCTCTGACTTCTGAACACACAGGATCTCCTCAGAACTCCCCTCCTGGCTCCAGTCACTCTTTTGGTAATCTCATCTAGCCCTGTAATTTTAACAAGTATTTACATGCTGAGATTCCCAAATACATATCTCCAGCATGGTCCTCTCTCCTGACACACATATACAACACCTCTCCATCCAATGCCTTACAGGCATCTCAAATTAACGTGGCTCAAATCAAGCTCTTTTGACTTCTCCTCAAGCCTTCTTCCTCACCCCAGTAAATGGGAACTCCACTCTTCTAACTGTTCAGGCCAAAGTCTTCAGAGTCATTGGTGCTTTCTCTAGCTTCCTCATACCTCAGTCCAGTCCATCAGCAAATCCTGTTGGCTCTATCTTAAAATGGACATGGAAGCCAACTGGCTATCATCACATGCACAGACCACCTTCCAGTCCAACTTGTTACCATCACTCACATGAATTGCAACAGCCTTTCACTCCGCCTCCCTTTCAGCAGCTGGAGTCACCTCTTAAAATGTAAAATGTCAGATCACATTCCTTCTTTGCTCACTACCTACCAATGGCTCCAGTCTCAGAGGAAAAGCCCAGATCCTGACAGTGACTGATAAGAACCCCCATGATCTGGTCCCTCACTGCTTACGCTGACCCACCATGGCTGGCCGTCTTACAGTTCTTATGACACACCAGGAACACTCACTCCTACGTGGAGACCTCGTACTTTCCATTCTGCGTGCCTGGGATGTTCTTGCTTTGCTCCCATAAATCTTCCAAGACTTTACTCAAATGTCATTTTCTCAGTAAGACCTACCTAACATTGGAACCCTCATATTTCCTAAAATCCTCCCCAGCTTCATGTTTCTTTACAGCACTTATCACAAACATAGTATATGCCTTACTTATTTTGTTTATTATTTCGCCCACTAGTATGTAAGCCCATGAGCACAAGCATTCTTGACTTTTTGGTTCACTATTATGTCTCCAGGAAAATACCTAAATATAAAAGGCACTCAAGATCATTCATTCAATAAATATTTTATTTTTTAAAAAAATGAGCAGCATTTTTTAAAAAATGAGCAGACTTTTATCAAAAGTCTACTCCTAAGTAAACTGAGTTTTTAATGGCTAAAATCTCGGAGCCAAAGAATAAAGGCTTCCCTCCCAGTTAATCACTGACCACTGTAATAAATCCTTGATTAGCTCTAATACTGATTGAGTTTAAAAAGAGATGAATTTTTGTTATATTTGAGGGTGAAAATTACATAAATTATATACAGGCTTTCTTTTTACCCCCAACGTGGCTTACTGAACAAAAACATAAATTGCTAGATTCAGGAACTTGCTGTACCTAAGAGGTTATCACATTAAAGACCAAGTCCTTCCTATCTGACCATGTGGCTTTGGGAGCCTCTAAGAATTCGAAATGGAAGAATATTTTATTCAGGGGCTACTGGGGTTTACTACTAACTGCCTATGAACAGTTTGCTTTGCGAAGATGTTCCATTTTTAATGGAGCAAGTTCTAATTCTGGGCAGGTTCTAACTATTCAAAATTTTACCATAATGCCCATAAGAACTATTAATGGAAGAAATTGGGAGATTATTGGGTTTTTCATCTGTTACAGGAGATATATTTAAAATAAAATTAATTTTCTATTTCAAATCGAGAAAAAGCTGTTTTCAAGTACTTTAAGCATCTCCTAACAGCAAACTGTTAATACAATCCTCATTCTAAATTGAGTTTCTTTTTATCCCTTCAACACGGCAGCAGACAGTATGGCCCAAACATGTAGAGTACGGTGATGACAGCTCAAGAGTATAAAAGTAAATCGTCATACCTACCACTTATTGCATCCAGAAGTATTTGAAAGGAAGGTAAATAGAGAAGCTCAACTGTATCTAAATGTCTCAATTAGTTATGACTAAAATGTACAAATTTCAGCCATTTACAGCACTGCTTTATTTACAAGACATAGAAATCATACATTATAACCATCATAAAAGAATTTTAATCCTTAGTGTTAGACATAATGGATACTCCAAGAAGAATGCTTTAAAGAAGACAGAAACTATACTATTTGAATGAATGGGAATGAATGAAAATTTACTCCAGCAGAGAGACTTTGCTTAGGGTTTAAACTCTACAACACGGGTCAGTCTCAAACGCCTATGGGTGAAGCAGGCCAGGTGTAGGGCTGTCGGAGTGGAATGTCCAAGCTCCACCAAAAACTGGGTGGTTACCACTTGGGTCCAACTAATTGTGGCTAAGTAGGAAGTGGGCCCCAGTGTTGCCAACTCATCTACTTTTATGACAGAAAACAAATCAGAAGGGAGAAAAGCTAAATTTTTTTGTAAAACTTAAAATATTTAGATCTTGTATACAGATCTTATATAAGATTTAGACTAAGTTCAAAAAATTTTATGTAAATATTTTCAATTTTTTTAAAAAGCTGATCTGCTGATGAATCCAGCTTTTGATCTCAAATCTGGAGTTTACTGGGGAGGAGGGACAGTGGGGATAAAAATATTTCATCCAACAGCCACCTGGACCCAAAGTTCTACCTTGAACCTCAACGTGAGCCAGTCAAAGAAGTCATACCTATGGGATGAACGCCAGCCTGTGCAAGTGCAGCCAGTAGAACCTCCACTACATGCCTGTAGATTCAGTTCCCACTTCTACTCACCTACTTAATAAAATAATGTTATAAAAGTCCTTACAACATAAAACCAAGGGGTGAACCTGAATATTTACAAAGAAATCCACACTTTGCTCTGAGTTAGGAAGTTAACATGAAATAAGAATGCCATGACCAAGATGATGACCTTTTTAAGACTGAATAAAGGAGGGGTGGAGGAAGAAAAAAAAATGCTTTCACCATTTTCCCACTGCTTTCCAACCAAGACAAAGAAAAGACCATTCTCTAACCATTAGTTACTCACTGTGAGTAATAAGGCCAACCATTCTCATGAATACTGGTCTCAGTTACATCTCATGGTCATGTGTTGTTCTGGGAGCCAACAGCAGGCATGTGTTTGCTGTGGGAGGTACATATTTACCTAAAATGCTGGATACTAGAAGATGACAAGGTGACGTTGTAATGCTAGATTCACACCTGATATGAACTGTGTAGCCTGATGGCTATGAAAGTATGTAGAGGAAGAGAAATTCATGTTTTCTTATTTTTCAAGTTGCTATAAAAGTAAAAAAAAAAAAGAGTCTTATTCACTTCCTTCCAACTAACATGAAGTGTCTACAAGTCCAAGCAATAGACATATTTATCTTTGCAAAGATCTACCCCTACAGCATGATTAAAATGAGATTAATTTGGATAAATAAGGTTAATACTTCTGAGAAGATTTATGTTCTTGCCAACATGGGTGAATTCCCTCTTTGTGTTTATTCTATTTATTGTTTTGGAGCAATGTCAAATGAATCATTTGGAAGAAATGGATGGCATAAGACTGATTAGACAAAAATAAAATTGCCAACTAGTCTTAGAAATAAACTTGAGGTGGAAGAAACTTCTGTCTGAAAGCTTGTTTTTCACATATTCAACCTTCTACAGTCTTCTTCTGTTCGTCTAAAAGGCTTTCTGCATAGACCCAATGGGATCCTCCTGGCAGTCCTAAGAGCATGGAAAAGAAATGCAATTTTCTATATTTGAAATTCTGGGCAAGCTTGAAAGGTACAAGTAAAGTCACTGATTAGCCACTTTTCCTTCTGTTCCAGAAGTGCACTTGCCAAATTTAGCTGTTTGGGAGGTTTTCCTAGTACATAGCTTGTTGGTGGCGCCTAACACCACTCTGGGACAGTTGGCTTCCTGCCAGGGATCAGAACTCCTTCAGTTGTTGGGCAATATGGGGACTAGATTATCCAAAAAATAAAAAAAGTTAAAATCTGGCTTAGACCAAAGCCAACTTGTATCTAAGTGGTTTTTCATAAATCTAAAATATAGTCCAGTATACCTTTATGGTCAAATAAATCCACCTAGTGACTGAATGTCACCAGCCACTCTTGTGGAACTCATGGTCAACACACCTGTAGGCAGGTATTCCACTGTCTAGAGCTCAGTGGAATCTGAGAACACTGCTCATGATCACAGAAATTCAATGGTACATGTGTCCATCCAAACTTTCATGTTTTTACAGACTACTTTATTAAAGTTGTTGAATGTACATTTTTCTCACTTGTCATTTTGGAAATCCTATTGTAAAGACTTTTTTTTTAATCTAATGACAAACATGAGCCCCATTGCCAATGATTATTCTGGACCCCCATGTTGGATACATTCAATTTCTTCCTGAGACACAAATTTCCATCTGTATTTCTTTTTTTTTTTAATCAGTTCTGTAGCATCTGATAGACCCTGCTACACTGGCAAACCTACTCCCTGTAGAATGCGGTGAAGCTGCAGAACAGGGAGATGATATTCCTGCTGACCTCAAAGCTTCTGATACCTCAAGTTTAGGGTTGTCTTTTATGTCAGGGAACAATAACTTGATTACAAGATAATTTGGTGAGTCTCAAAATCAGGCAAGTCCTCTAACTACGATCTTCCCTTTATTTTGATTTTTGCAATTCTTGGTCCTTTGCATTTCCATATAAAATTTGAAATCACCTTGTCAATTTCTTATTTTAAAAAATCTACTGGAGTTTTGATTGGGATTGCTTTGAATCTAAGGATGAATCTGGAAAGAATGGCAGTATTAACATAACGGAGTCTTCAAACTCGTGAACATTGCATGTTTTTCTTCCATGTATATAGATTTTCTTTTATTTCTCGCAACAAAGTTTTGTAGTTTTCAAAGGACAGGTCTTGCATGTTTTTTTGTTAAGATTCATTTCATGTCTTCTGAAGGCAACTTCAGTTTTTATTTCTTCTTTTACAACATTTTATTTCTTTTACTTGCTTTATTGTGCTGGTTAGGAATTACAGTAATACAGTGAATAGAATTAATGAGAGTGAACTTCCTCTTTGCCTGTTGTCAGTGTTAGAAAGAAAGTGTTCTGTGTTTCCCTAAGTAGTATAGTTTTAACTAGGTTTTGGGTAGATGCCCTTTATCAGATTCAGGTATTTATCGGATTCCTGATATTTCAAGGTTTTTATCATGAGTGGAAGCTGAGATGAGCATATAATATTGAGATGATCGTAAGCTTTTTCTCCTTTATTATAGTAATACAGTCAATTACACTGTTTTTTTTTTTTTTTTTTTTTTTTTTTTTTTTTTTTTTTTTTTTTTTTTTTTTTTTTTTTTTTCATCTTTGGCCGCCCCACAGCATAGGGAGTTCCCAGGCCAGGGATCAGATCTGAGCTTCAGTCACAACCTAAGCTGCTGCTGTGGCAATGCCAGATCTTTAACCCACTGCGCTGGGCCAGGGATGGAACCTGCAGCCCAGCGTTCTCAGGACGCCACTGATCCCACTGGGCCCAAGAAGGAATTCCATGCATTGGCTGATATTTTTAACAGATTCCTTGGGATGTAATTCACATACCCCAAAATTCACCCTTTAAAGAAGTGTTCGATTTAGTACTTTTAGTATATTCAATTTCATAACATTTTCATCACCTCAGAAAGAAGTTCGATACCTATTAACACTTACTCCCCTCTTGCTAGCCCCTGGCAATCACTGAACTACATTCCATCTCTATAGCCTATTCTGGGCATTTCACATGAACGGAATCATAAAATATGTGTCCTTCTGTGTCCGGCTTCCTTCACTTAGCATAATGTTTATAAAGTGCATATGGGCTATAGTACGTATCAGCATTTTGTTCTATTTATGGTTGAATTATATTCCCTTGTATGAATACATCACATTTTTTTTTATTCGTTCATCAGTTGATGGGAATTTGGATTGTTTCCACTTTCTAGCTACTATTGAATAATGTTGCTATAAACATCTGTGTACAAGTTTTTGTGTGGACATAGATTTTCAGTTCTCTTGGGTATACCCCTAGTAGTGGAATTTCTGGGTCATGTAACTCTAGGTTTAATATTGTTTTGCCACGTCCATAGCATGTGGAAGTTTCTGGGCCAGGGACTGAACCCACACCACAGCAGTGACCCAAGTTACTGCAGTGACAATGCTGGATCTTTAACCCGCTGTGCCGTGGGAGAACTCCTACGTTTAATTTTTTAAGGAATTCTCAAACTGTTTTCCAAAGTGACTGTACCATTTTACATTCCCACCAGCAATATATGAGGGTCATATATACTGCCAATGTTTATTATTGTTCATCTTTTTGATTATAGCCATCATGGTAAATGTGCAGTGGCAGAATTATGGCCTGATTTGCATTTCCCTAATGACTATTGATGTTGAGCATCTTTTCATGTACTAATTGGCTATTTGTATATCATCTCTGTAGGAATGTTTATTCAAATCATCTTACCTGTTTTTTGTCTTTTTATCATTGAGTTGCAAAAGTTCTTGACATATTTTGATGTAAATTCCTTACCAAATATACAATTTGTAGATGTTTTCTCCTATTTTGCGGATTGTCTTTTCATTTTCTTAATGATGTCCTTGGAAGCACAAAAGTTACTAATTTTGATGATCTCCTATTTATCTTTTTTTCTTTTATTACTTGGGCTAAGAAACCACTGCTTAATCCAAGGTAATGAAGATTTTCTCCAAAGATTTCTTCTAAGAAATTTATAGTTTCAGCTCTTACGTTTTGATCTCTGATCCATTCTGAGTTAATTTTTATACATGGTGTGAGGTAAGGGCCCTATTTCATTCTTTTGCATATGAATATCCACATCTCAGGATCATTTGTTGACACTGATTTTCAAATGTTAATAAAATTGTGCTTTATTGGTGTATATGTATAATGTATGTATGTGTGTATGTAATATGGATGGATACTTATTGCTAGATTTTTAATGGTAAATTAATAAAAGAGTTCTTACATAGATGTTTATGAGAGATACTGGTCTGTAGTTTTCCTTGCTTGCAATATCTTCATCAAATTTTGATGTTAAAGTTACCCTCACCTCATAAAATGGGTTGGAAAGCATTCTTTCTGCCTTGTTTTTCTAAAAGAACTGGTTTAAGATTATATTATTTCTTCCTTAAATGTCTGATAACAATACACCAGTGAAGCCATCTGAGCATGAAGCTTTATTTTGTGTAATAAAGCTGTTCATAGTGTCACGGTATTATCCATTAGTGTCTGTAGGATGTGTAAATCCTGCACTGATGCTCGCTTTTCATCTTGATGTTGGTTATTTGCATTTTTTCTTTCTCTTCTGATTATTCTTTCTAAGGTTATATAAACTTTATTAATTTTTTTCAAAGAACCAACATCTGGCTTTGTTAATTTTTCTATTTTTTTAAATTCTTGGTTATTATTTTTACTTTTATCTTGATTATTTTAAATTTATTGTTCTTAAAACTTCTTAGTATGGAAGTTTAACTCATTTTAAATCTTCTTTACCACTATAAGCACTGAAGGCTATCCTTTTCCTTGTAATGTTTTCATTATATCCTATAAATTCTGACATAGTGTTTTCATTATCATTCAATTTGAAATAATTTCCAGTTTCTTTTGATAGTCAAAAATAATTTCCAGTTTCTTGTGATAGTCAAAAAAATAATTTTTTGAATGTAGTGATCTATAAATATAATTGAGGTCAAATTAGATCATAGTGTTGTTTGTAGGTTTACTAGTTTTTACTCTACTGACTTACTGAGAGCAGGGTGCTAACATTCCAACTAATTATTTGTCTATTATTCCTGATAGTTGTCAAGTTTTTCTTCTTTTATATTACTAGGCGCACATATACATTTGGCATTTTTATGACTTCTTAATGAGTTGACCATATTATCACTATGGAATGTCCTGCTTTACCTCATAATGTCTCCTATGTCTTACATTAATGTAACCACACTGGCTTTCTTATGCTTAGTGTTCACATGATACATATTTTTCCATACCTTTACTATCAATTTTGTCTGACGGTTTTTTGTTTGTTTGTTTTCTGTTTGTTTTTTTAATGACTGCACTCAAGGCACAAGGAAGAACCTAGGCCAGTGATTAAATCCAAGCTGAAGCTGCGGTCTACGCTTCAGCTGTGACAAACACTGGATCTTTAATCCACTGTGCCAGGCTGGGGACTGAATTGGCACTTCTGCAGTGATCCAAGCCATAGATTCTTTTTTTAGTGATTTTCATTTTTTCCATTATAGTTGATTTATAG
Organism: Catagonus wagneri; assembly: GCA_004024745.2. Lineage (NCBI taxonomy): Eukaryota > Metazoa > Chordata > Mammalia > Artiodactyla > Tayassuidae > Catagonus > Catagonus wagneri. The sequence continues at coordinate 34,037,500 of PVHT021183543.1, read as the reverse complement.
GGTTCTGTCAATTTTCTGCTGTACAGCAAAGTGACCCAGTCACACACACATATATACATTCTTTTTCTCACATTATCCTCCATCATGTTCCATCACTAGATATAGTTCCCTGTGCTATACAGCAGGATCTCATTGCTTATCCACTCCAAATGCAATAGTTTGCAGCTACTAACTCCAGACTCCAGGTCCATCCCATTCCCTTCCCCTCCTCCTTGGCAACCACAAGGCTGTTCTCCAAGTCCATGGGTTTTTTTTCCCCCCCTGTGGAAAGATTCATTTGTGTTGTATCTTAGATTCCAGATATAAGTGATATCATATGGTATTTGTCTTTCTTTTTGTGACTTACTTCACCTAGTATGAGAGTCTCTAGCTCCATGTTGCTGCAAATGGCACTATTTGGTTCCTTTTTATGGCTGAGTAGTATTCTATTATATATATATATATATATATATATATATATATATATATATATACACACACACATATACACACACATATATATAGTAGTATTCTATTATATATATATTATATATATATATTCTATTATATATATATATATATATATATATATATATATATATATATATATCTCATATCTTCTTAATCCATTCATCTGTTGATGGACATTTAGGCTATTTCCATGTATTGGCTACCGTGAATAGTACTGCAATGAACATATGGGTGCATGTATCTTTTTCAAGGAAAGTTTTGTCTGGATATGTGCCCAAGAGTGGGAATGCTGGGTCATATGGTAGTTCTATATTTAGTTTTCTGAGATACCTCCATACTGTTCTCCATAGTGGTGGTACTAATTTACATTCCCACCAACAGTGCAGGAGGGTTCCCTTTTCTCCACACCCTCTCGGGCATTTGTTATTTGTTGACTTGTTAATGACAGGTGTTCTGACTGGTGTGAGGTGGGACCTCACAGAAGTTTTGATTTGCATTTCTCTAATAATCAGTGATGTTGAGCATTTTTTCATGTGCCTGTTGGCCATCTGTATATCTTCTTTGGAGAAGTGTCTACTCAGGTCTTTTGCCCATTTTTCAACTGGGTTGTTGGGTTTTTTTGCTGTTGAGGTGAATAAGTTGTTTGTATATTTTAGAGATTAAGTCCTTGTCAGCTGCATCATTTGAAACTATTTTCTCCCATTCCATAGGTTGTCTTTTTTTTTTTTTTATGGTTTCCTTTGCTGTGCAAAAGATTATCAGTTTAATTAGATTTCATTGGTTTATTTTTGCTTTTATTTCTGTAACCCTGGGAGACTGACCTAAGAAAACATTTGTATGGTTGATGTCAGAATGTTTTGCCTATGTCTTCTTCTAGGAGTTTTATGGTGTCTTGTCTTACCTTTAAGTCTTTAAGCCATTTTAAGTTTATTTTTGTGCTTGGTGTGAGGGTGTGTTCCAGTTTCATTGATTTACATGCGGCTGTCCAGTTTTCCCAGCACCACTTGCTGAAGAGACTGTCTTTTCCCGTTTTATATTCTTGTCTCCTTTGTCAAAGATTAATTGACTGTAGGTGTCTGGGTTTATTTCTGGGTTCTCTATTCTGTTCCATTGATCTGTATGTCTGCTTTAGTACAGTGCCACACTGTCTTGATTATTGTGGGTTTTTTTTGTGTGTGTGTCTTTTTGCCTTTTATGTAGAGCTGCACCCGTGGCATATGGAGGTTCCCAGGCTAGGGGTCTAACAGGAGCTGTAGCTGCCGGCCTTCGCCACAGCGACAGCAATGCAGGATCCGAGCCGCGTCTGCAACCTACACCACAGCTCACAGCAATGCCAGATCCTTAACCCAATGAGCAAGGCCAGGGATTGAACCCGCAATCTCATGGTTCTTAGTCGGATTCGTTAACCACTGAGCCACGAAGAGAACTCCTATTGTGGTTTTTGTGATACTGCCTGAAGTCTGAGAGACTTATGCCTCCTGCCAAGCCATAGATTCTTAACCCATAGTGCCAGAGCAAGAACCCCTGAGCCTTTTTTTTTTTTTCACTTTAATGTTCATTTCTTAAAAACACCTTATAGTTGGGTCTTCAGGGTTTTTTTTTTTTTTTCAGTCTGAAAACCTCTTCATTTTTAAAGGAGTGTTTAGTTTATTCACATTTAATGCAATTATTGATATGGCTGAGTTTAAGTCTTTTGGTATTTGTTTTCTATTTGTCTCATGTATTTTTTGTTTTTCTCCTCTTTTCCTACCATTTTTGGCTTAACTGAGTATTTTGTAGTACTTCCTGCTATGATTTGTACTGATTATTTTTTAGTTTAACTTTTTTGTTATATTTAAATTTGTTACCCTAGAAATGAAATAGGCATCCTTAACTTATCACAAACTATATTCAAACACTAACATACTATCTCATGAACAATGTAAGAACCCTACAGCTATATAATTCCAAATGTACATGTTTCAGACCTTTTGTCACAGTACCTCAGGTCACAGACACTCTCTTCAGTTTTTTTTTTTTTTTTTTTTGTGACATATGGAAGTTCCCAGAATAGGGCATCAAATTGAAGCTACATCTGCCACAGCAATGGGGGATCCAATCTGAGTCTGTGACCTACACCACAGCTCAGTGGATCCCTGACTCACTGAGCAAGGCTAGGGATCAAACCCGCATCCTCATGGATCCTAGTCAGATTTATTTCTGCTGAACCATGACGGGAACTCCCTCTTCAGCTTATTGATTTCATTTTCCTCCTTATGCTTAGGTTTGGATAATTTCTACTGACTAGATCTCAAATTCACTAATCATTTCCCACCCAGTATCCTGGGTCATGTCAAACAAATTCTTTGCTTCAGGTACTGTATTTTTCAGTTGTACCATTTCCACTTATTATTTCTTTTTATAGTTATAATTTATTTCACTGTCTTATTCTGCTAATTCCAACATATGGGGCTTCTGTGGGTAAACTTCTATTGACTAATTTTTCTCTTCAAATTCTAGCACAAATCAGTTTTTCCTGATTCTTCACAGGGCTCATCATTTTTATAACATGACAAACACTGCGTATAAAAGAACAGTAAATAATATATAAAATAAATAATATTTACCCTAAAAATATGGCATACCCCTTCCTCTAGGTTTGGATTTGGAGTCAAACTAATTTCTAGTTGAGCTGACTCTGAGCTTTGTGGTGGTTTTAGACTTAGTTCACTATTGGCTAGTATTTTGAGGTCTGGATCAGTAACTTGCCTTCAGTGAAGTCTGGGATCTGAGCCTTGGTGACATTCTGGAGACTTTTGTAGATCTTATAGTCCAGTTGCCAGCATTCTAACCATGGGAGATTTCGCTTTGTTTATAGGCCAGCCACTAACGGTCTTGGTTGCTTATGCATTCTTTGCTCTTGATAACCTCCCCTGGCTTTCTGTGCCATGACATGTGTCTCTCGGAAATCTGCTCTGCCTCCAAACTTTTTTTGGCCATTGCCATGCCTTTGATGAAAATCCTACATACCCCAGTGAGTCACTATCAGTTCTTTGCTCTGATCCAAGCCTTTGGTGTGCTCACTTGGTGAAGGCTACACAGGGAAAAACAGGTGGTAGGTACAAGACTCACCCTGTAACTGGGGATTCTCAGGATTTCAATCCGTCACACCAGCTTACATGTGACCATAAGTAGTTTGTTTAAAGTTTGGCTGGTTTCTCTTTATACTCTCTGTTGGCTTTACTCCTCCTGCTGCTCTGCCAGGAATGAAGCAATCAGAGCTTTTTTCTCTCCTAGGAAAGGCCTATCTGTTTCTGGAATTTAGCTCAAGTTTTTCTAGCATATTTAGCTTTTTGGATAATTTTTTAAATCTATGGCTTTATAGTTTATCCAACTCATTCTCATTATTGAGAGTAGAAGCAACAGTCTCTTGAGACTTTCTTCATCCTAATTGGAAGTGGAATTCTTTTTCTCACTTCTTTTGGTAACTGCTTCTTGTGTACCTCATATTTTATAGTAAGTCTTCCTCCTATGGCTTTCCTTGAGAGGCAAGTTAGGCCTAGCAAAAAGCTCTCAGAAATCTCATCTGTGTTTATTGAGATTCTTTTCAAAGCCCCAGAAACCATCTTCATAAAAACAAAACATGTTAGATACTGCATTTGGGGTTGCAAAAATCATACCAAAAACTGAACAGCAACATAGATGCTTATTAATCTGGAAGGCAGAATTTAGAATTGTGCAGATTACAAGCAAGTATCTAGGGATGAAGGCCCATAAGATATACAACATCCACAGTATATGAAGGATTTTACCTGGGTCCACTCATCTGCATTCAGACAGATAAGACTGGTTATACCAAGTCACAGAGTACACAAGGGGTGGAGTGGAATCCAGGCTCCACCTTGCTGGTGTTGCACCCATTCCGATACTTACTCATTTCAACTGCAAGACACCAAAGAACTAATTAAATGTGCCATGATATCCAAGGGTGATATTTAAACCATTTTTTATTTGAAAATTATGGAATAGTTCAAGAAACACCCATACATCCTTTACCCAGGTTCACCTATTGCTAGTGTTTTGCTCCATTTTCTTTGTAATATGCTATCTATCTATCCCCATCCGTCCACTGATCCAGCCACATAATATTATTTTCTGAATCACTGGGAAGATATTGTGCAATTACAGCCCTTTACCCCTAAATACTTAGTTTATATTTCATAAGACTAAGAGTCTTTCCCTACATGCCAGAGTACTTTTTTTTTTTCTTTTTTAGGGCTGAACCTGCGGCATACAGAAGTTCCCAGGCTAGGGGTCAAATTGGATCTGCAGCTGCTGGCCTGTACCACAGCCACAGCAACGCCAGATCTGAGCCACATCTTCAACCTATGCTGCAGCCTGCAGCAGTGCCAGATCCTTAACTCACTGAGAGAATCCAGAGATCAAACTCGCATCCTCATGGATACTATTCAGGTTCTTAACCTGCTGAGCCACAACAGGAACTCCCCACAGTATGGGTTTTAACAAACAGATTTTAGAATGATATAGCATTTTCTACTATCTATGTCTGAATTTTGTAAACTGACCTAAAAATACACTTTTAACATTTTTTCTCCTCCCATATAGGATCCAGCCTATGATCCACTTAGTGCCTAGACTACTTATCATGACTCTTTATACTGTTTAATCTGTAACATTTCCTTAGCCCTTGTCTTTTATGACATGGACATTTCTGAAGAACCTAGTCCTTTTTTTTTTCTTCCTAGAATGTCCTTCATTTTAGATTTGTCTGATGTTTTCTCGTGATTAGATTCAGGTTATACACTTCCAGATGGGACACTGCAAAAGTGATGCCGTGTCTTTCTCAGGTTATCACATTCAGAGGCACATGTTGTCCATCTGCCCCTGGCTGGTGACATTAATTTTGATCACATAGTCAAGCTGTGAGCTGGTTTCTCCATTACATACGTATTACTTTTCCCTGCAACTAATAAGAAATCTGTGGGGAAAGACCTTAAAACCATAAAATAGCCTACTCCTCCTCAAGGATGAATGTTTATAACAGTATTTTCACTATGTTATAAAAAATGACCTCTACATAGTAGAAGAAAACTAGGTTTCATTTATTATACTTGAAAAAGTTCCATGCCAATTTTAACATCTGTTTTTATTACAGTAGTCCATGCACACTGGGTGTTCATTAAAAACTGTTCATTAACTGTCTGCTATCTCAGGTAGAATACCGGCAACCTGATTTTTAAATCCAGTTGGTATCAATGTCCTAATTTTGGTTCAATAAAAAGTAATCTCTTTAACTTATGCTACAGAAGGGGTTTAGAAATTAAATTAAGGTATATAACTGCGAGAACATTCTATTTTAAAAAGAAAGAAACTTAAAAAAGCACCCACTTCTATTTATTCAAATTATATGTGGATTCTGGTTATAATGATATTAGCTATTAGCCAGGATTTTCTAAGCAGTACGATTTTGAGGTGAGCTTTAATTCAAGGTCTTAACTTGGATTAAACACAGCTTATAAAAAATGTTCAAATCGCCAGGTGGCTTTAGTTTCTGAGTTTGGTAACAAGCAGAAAGAAGGCAATTTTTAGAAAGCAGGGCAAATTAAAATCAAATAAAAACTTCACAGGAATAGTTTTTAAATTTAAAAAAATGTTGTTATTGTTTTCAGTTTTTAAAGATGGCTCCTTTCTCATTTTGCTACCATGGTTTGCAACATTATGTGAGAGTATGTTTCACCAACCAATTATAGTGCTGAATGGAGATGCCACTAATTCAATAGTTCTTTCACAGAAATCAGGAGGGGGGGTGGGGGCTAGACCAAAGGCTTACCCTCTTAAAAAAGAATATGGAACTTTGCTATTGTCCCCCTTTCCTCTTTTGAGATCGGCTTCTTGTTTATAACTTTGTCACACTCGTAGTACAATAAAATCCCAGGCTTTATGACAAAAGAGTTTTTTTTTTTTTTTTCTGATCAATAGAATTCAGCAACCAAAGCTTTAGTGTTACGGGATTTTTGTGTTTGGTTGGTTTTTTGGTTTTGGAGAGAAGGCATTTATAGCCACAGGCTCAAAGAAGGAAGAAAGGGAGAGGGATTAACTCTCTGTAAGGAAGGTCAAAAACATAATTTACAAGTGAGGCAAAAGGAGCAGCTGTATCTGTTGGCCCATCACTACTACCAGCTGGAGAATTTACCAACAAATATGAAAACCCCATCCACCAGATGTCAAGCGATGCAACTGGAAGCCAAATATCTTTGGGCTCAATGCATGAATCTCCACTGTCTTTACTCCCATATTTCATATTAAATAGCAAGGTGTCTTCCACAGACCACCAGCAGGGATAACAAGAACATTTCCATGCAAGGGATGTAATAACATGACTGAATCCATCAGATAGACTTCAGACTGGCTTTAGTACTAAAGTCCACCACTTCCATGTTTTTTGGCTAAAAATCCACTTCAGTTCCAATTCAACATGTAAGGGGTGAGTGAAACTTAAATGGTTGCAAGCCACTCTTGGACAAGGATTCTTGTGGCTTTTCAGGCTTATTTCCTATATGAGAACCCCTGGGCCTTTGGGAAGAAAAGAATGTTTTGGAAATATTTATGTAAATAACCACTTTTCCACTCATTCTTCAAACCTGTGCTGTTCAATACGGTGTCCACTAACTACATGTGGCTATGTAAACTAAGTAAAATTTAAAATTCTGTTCTTTGGCCATACTAGCCACATTTTAAGTGCTCAGCAGCAACCCTACAGGACAACACAATGTGAATATAAATATGAAACATTTCCATCAACCCAGAAAATTATTTTTCAATAGTGTTGCTCTAAATTCATAAATCACCTTATAAAATGAGCAATTATAATTCTCTTCTCTATTCAAAAACAAAGCAATCCTTATGCATTCTCTTATGAAATAAATCTACTCATACAGGGAGGGTGACACAAAGGTGGGGGCGACCTCAGTAATATTTTCACCAATGTAGCTCTTGGACGCTGTACTCACAAAGCCCTGTGATGCTACCAGCTCCCTGATAATACTCAGAGGCCTGCCTAGATGGATGTTACGTGACAAATAAGCAAGAAACAGTTCTTTCTTGCACCTAGCACTTCATTTGCTAATGATTCCAACTCTATTAATTCATATCAGAAGTTTCCTTATTTGCATTTCCAAATCTGTCAAATAAAATCATGTCCTTTAAAAAAAAATAAGAGAGAGGCTGCCCAGCTTCACAGCTTTGTAATTGAGGAACTTGAATGCCAAGTCAACATCACATGCCACAGCTGTTTCTAAAAATTTTATGGACAAGAAGAACATGAGGCCAGTATAAAATACACACATGAATTGTGTTTCTTACTCCCAGGCTCACCCCTCCCGAGTACAGGGAAACCAAGCAACTCAAGGGGAGCGGCGGCGTGGATGTTCTATGTGACTGCTATGACTCGCCGAGAGAGGGCGCTACAGGTGCGGGGCATAGACCTCTGACAGTCCTTGCGGGCAGGCCAGGCACCTCTGCCCTCACACATGCAGCATGTGGCCCGGATACTGAGCTAACCATGCCTCAGTTTCCTTCCACTATTCCAACAGTCCCTGCAAAGTCACCCAGCCCTGGCAGCCCATCGGCTCCACACCCACTCTCTTCCCAGCCCCCAGTTTCTTCTTTCCCATTTATTCACAATTCACCAAGAAGAACAAGATGGAATAAAAAAAAAAAAAAAGGTTTTCCGTAATCTTTCCTAATCTCCCCTGCTCCATCATCAAAAGCAAAAAAAGGATCTGCTATTTTTCTTTGGGATTGTTAACTGTTCTTTATCAGATTCTCATAAAGATCACAGCGCTACCGCCCAAGAGAAGCTGAAAAAATTCCATCGTGTCCACTTGGCCAGTTAGAGAGTCAGGCGGTGGCTGTAAGGTTTTCAAGGTTATGCCCCCGTTTTCCCGCTTACCTTGGCCTTCCCATCCTGGGCGGACATGTACCCAACACACATGCTCTCCGTTGTGTGGCTCCACAGGAATTCCACTGCCATGGAAGAGAACACAAATAGGCACATTCAGATCACAGATGGAAAATAAATCTTTGCTTTTTAATAGAACAGTTAAAGATAGATTTATATTTAACACACTCAGCTCCCTACTTTCCATTCACTCGTTCATAAATGTCAAGATGATTTAGAACTCAAACTGTGTAATGCCATTTACTATGAAATGAAAAATGTATTTCTTTCTTGTCAAAAGTTATGATTATTACATGTTAAATAAATGTTCCTCTGTTTGAAACTTGTAACATTAAACATGCACATGCACACACACACACACTCATACATACAGTACACAATGACTTAATGTAATATTCCATAACATAGTTCCTTGAAAACACACACACACCAGGTCTAGTTTTTAATACCATTCTCCATGAAAAGGAACCAGGATTCCTTGGAGAAATGTTGATTCCAGGGCTGGGGCAGAGAAAATATAAAATGAATCAGGAACATGTTTTTGTGCAAGAAAATAAGGAAGTGCTCAAAGAATGATGAGGACTTATCAAAAGGACCCAGCCTAAAGGGACTCCCATTGGTCATCTCTGAGTCACTCTAAGTATCAAAATAAATAATTAAGAATTATCACCACTGAACAAAATTAAAACCAACAAGCCTATATACTAATGCAAACAAATAAAGGAATAAATAAAATGGGGGAGGAGAGAAAGCCCTCCTTGCAGCAGAATGCCAACTAATAAATACAGAAGAAATAACAATTAGAAAACCATCACGCTTCCTAAAATTAGAAAAATGTGAAGAAGAGCAGGCTGTTTACATAGTTTCAATGTCATCTCTCCACAAAGTCTCATGAAATATAGAGAGGCAAAGTGTAAGTTCACGAGGGAAGACCCAGTGGACTTCACTTTAACCAAACGATGGAAGCTCACAACACCAATTAAGGGACAGATCAACACAACATGCCTACTGATAAGACCCCCTGAGACTCACCACCATTTCTGTGGTGTTCTTGTCAAAAATGCAGAACCAGAATTGCATGATGAAATACCACACAAATCGGATACAGGAACCCTACTGAATAACTGGCTTGAACTCTTCAAAAAATGTCAAAGTCAAAACCACTAAGAGAGTTGAGAAACTGTTTCCATTTAAAGGAGACAAAGGAAACATATGACAACTAAAGGCAACGTGTCCTCCTGGAGTGGGGCCTGGATGGAGCAGGGGTCTTAAGAGGGACACTACTGAGACAACTGACGGACCATGGGTTAGACAGTAGTGTGGTATCAATACTAAATTTTGTGATTTTGATAACTATGCTGTGATTATTTATTTATTATTATAATGATTTTTATTTTTTCCATTATAGCTGACTTACAGTGTTCTGTCAGTTTTCTACTGCACAGCAATGTGACCCAGTTACACATACATGTACACATTCTTTTTTCTCACGTTGTCATGCTCCATCACAAGTGACAAGACATAGTTCCCAGTGCTATACAGCAGGATCCCATTGCTTATCCATTCCAAAGGCAATAGTTTGCATCTATTAACCTCAAATTTCCAGTCCCTCCCACTCCGCCCCCTCCCTCTGCTCTCCATGTCCATGATTTTCTTTTCTGTGGAAAGGTTCATTTGTGCCATATATTGGATTCCAGATATAAGTGAAATCATATGGTATTTGTCTTTCTCTTTCTGACTGACTTCACTTATAAAATAAATATACAAGTATCTCATTGTTAGTATACAGAAATGCGATTGATTTCTGATTATTAATCTTATATCCTGCTACTTTGCTGAATTTGTTGATCAGTTCGAGTAGTTTTGGGGTTGAGTTCTTAGGGTTTTCTATACATAGTATCATGTCATCTGCATACAGTGACAATTTTACCTCTTCTCTTCCAATTTGGATACCTTTTATTTCTTTTGTTTGTCTGACTGCTGTGGCTAGGACTTCCAATACTATGCTGAATAAAAGTGGTGAGAGTTGGCATCCTTGTCTTGTTCCAGATTTCAGCGGGAAGGCTTTCAGCTTTTCTCCATTAAGTACTATATTTGCTGTGGGTTTGTCATAAATGGCTTTTATTATATTAAAGTATGTCCCCTCTATACCCACTTTGGTAAGAGTTTTGATCATGAATGGATGTTGGACTGCTGTGATTATTTAAAAGAATGACCTTGTTCTTAAAAAATATGCACTGGGTATTAGGAGTAAAGACACCTGATATTTCAAGCAGTTCAGGAAAAAAATGTACACGTTTAAGTGTGTGTGTGTGTGTGTGTGTGTGTGTAAAGGGAAGTGGGACAGAAGGAGAAAGTGAAGATGGAGAAACAAACAGGAGAAATGAAAACAATGAGTGAATCTGGGTAATGAAACCATGGGTGTCCCTTATACTCTTCTTGAAACTCCTCTGTAAGCTTGAAATTATATCTAAATTAAGTTACAGAAAGAAAAATACTAAGATTCACACAAAGCTTTGTCACTTTCAAAATCCTAAGTTTTTTTAAGGCGTTTTAAAAGTTTTGATGCATCCCTCCACAAAAATTTCAAAAGTCCCCAGTAATAAAACTGGCTTGCTCAACCCCAAGCCCTCTGGGTCCCAGGCCATCCATCCGTTTATATTTCAGGCTAATGAAACCCGAAGACCAGTGTGTGAGTTGAGACACAAACTGGGGGCTTGGCAATCCCAGACTCTGAAGGCTTTTCCAGACACATGGGGAAGGAAGAAGCAGGAAAGGGCAAAAGTGAGCTCCTCAGATCCGTGGCTCATTCCCTCATCATTAATTAATTGTCAAACCTGCCAACCCGCTCAACAGACATTCTGCTGAAGACTGCAGGAACACAGCATCACGCAAGGAAGCAAATTCTCTTCGCCAGATGTTTTTTTCTTCCTCACACATCTGCTTTGAACTTCAAAAATCCTGAAGTCCAGAGCAAGGTCTGGGGATATTCCAAATTGCCTAACAGAGCAAAGGTGCTCAAGTCTTACTGAATTTCCCTAGAGCAGGGACAGTACCACTGTGTTTAAATACAAAGTTCAGGCATTTCTAACGCTGTGACCCCTCCTTATTCCCCAGTGTTAAGGGTAAACTGCTCAAAAATCAGCCAGGAAAAATATATGGAAATACAGTCAGTCTGGAAATATAGTTAATCTAATCATGAAAGTGAATGATAAAAACACTGCACGTTGTTTTTCTAACACAGAATTTTGATGATACTAAATGGCTTTATTCTCTCTAAAAATATAGCCTGCTCTAAGGAAATGTAATACAGAGTCTTACAAACCAGGATAAATTGGGTGTGCTGACTGATTACATTAAATCTTTTTCTATTGAAAGGTTTTCAATAAAGTTTCTAGATAGAGAGTTTAGGGATTCTTAAAGTAACTCAGGGTCTAGGAATTCAGTTCACTCTTTTCACAAACAAACAAAAAGGAGGTGCATTGTTCTGACACATTATTTTGTTCTTTTTTTAAAGTTTTATTGAAGCTTGGTCGATTTACAATGTTGTGATAATTTCTGCTGTAGAACAAAGCAATTCAGTTAAACATATTCATACATCCATTCTTTTCCAGACTCCTTTCCCATATAGATTATCAGAATATCGGGTAGAGTTCCCTGTGCAATAGAGCAGGTCCCTTTTGGTCAGTGATTCCATAGACCACAGTGTGTATATACCAATCCCAAACTCCCATTATTTTTAATACCAACAATTCAAATCAGTTACTAGTTTAGGTTAGCTTGAGAAACTCAGCAGGGATTGCATACAATTTAAATTATAAAATTATAAAGTGCTTCTGAGAGTCCCCTGGTGGTTCAGTGGGTTAAGGATCTAGCATTGTCACTGCTGTGGTCCTGGTTACTGCCATGACACAGGTTTGATACCTGGCCTGGGAACCTCTGCATGCTGCAGGTGCAGTCAAAAATAAATAAATTAATTAATTAAATGCTTTTGAAAAGAAATCTTATTTATTTCACTGCACATCTTAATTCAATAATTTTTTTTTTTTTTGCTTTTTAAGGCTGCACCTGCAGCATAGAGAAATTCTCAGGCTATGGGTCGAATCAGAGCTGCAGCCGCTGGCCCACACCACAGCCACAGCAATGCCAGATCCAAGTCACATTTGCAACCTACACCACAGCTCACAGCAATGCAGGATCCTTAACACGCTGAGCAAGGTCAGGGATCAAGGCCGCATCCTCATAGATAGTAGTCAGATTCGTTTCTGCTGTGCCACAATGGGAACTCTTTAATAAATTATTAATAAATAATTTTACAAATCATTTATTGGTGGAAGACTTCAAGGAGGCGAGATATTCCTTTTCCTATACTATCTTCCATCATGGTCTATCCCAAGAGACTGGACATGGTTCCCTGTGCTGTACAGTAGGACCTCATTGCTTATCTATTCTAAATGTAATATTTTGCACCTACTAATCACAAACTCCCCATCCATCCCATTCCCTCTCCTCTCTCCCTTGGCAACCACAAGTCTACTCTCTATGTCAGTGACAAACACAACTCTTAAATATCTCTTAAAGAAAGAAAGTATAACAAGATCATATATTTGACTAAATTAAAAATCTTCATAGTGTTATCTTTTGCCATGTGGAGGAAAAAAGTCAAGAGATGAGTGACAAGCTGGGGGAAATATATGCAGTTCATAGCAAAAAAAAAAAGGACCGATTTTCTTACTATCTAAAGATCTGCTACAAACTACAAATCAAGAGAAAAGACAGATAACCAAAGAGAATGCAAAAAGCATATGAACGAAAGGGAATATGAATCACTCTAAAACATGAAAACATGTTCCACATTTCTCCCACTAAGAGAAATGCAAATGACAACTTCAAGAGATCATTATTCAACTACCAAGTTCTCAGATACCAAAAAGTTGAAACAACATTATGTTAGCTGGGGGTGTAGAAAAGGCATTTTCATATAATGACGGTGGGAGTTTGGCCGTTTGGAAATACAATCTTGTAGTCGGTGGTGGTTATGTTCTATATTTTCACCATGAACATTGAATTAACAAATACTGAGCCACTGTTCCCAAGGGAAATACAGGGTGAGGTTCCTGTGAGCCTCTGGTCACAACATTTTCAATCAATAAGTAACTTTATTTTATGTGCGCTTCTGTTTAAAGACATCTTCTTTAATAATATTTCTTATAAATAATTATATGCAGTATTTTTTTTATAATAATACACTAGTCAAGAAGAGTTTAACCTTTTCCTGACCTTGGATAACCTGCAGATGAATTTCTTTGACTTTTAGTCTCACAACAGCACCCCTTAAGCTCTTTTTATTGGCTGCCATCCACGAATACACAATTTTGCGATTTTCCAGCTTTTTCCACGGCTTCATTATGCACCATACATGGTACTTTGGCAGTTTCTGGAGCAACCTTTCTCACAGATTGGTGAATTTTCTCTTGGGCTTTTTGGATGTACAGAATTGGTATCATTGGTTTATTAACTTTGAACTCATGGCCAAGAGCACTGTAATTCTTGTCTAAATGAAGTTTATTCAACTGTATGTTTTCTCCACAAGACACCACAACTTCCTTGCACTTAGGAATGCTAGACAACACCTCACCACTATGCTTGGGGCCATTTAAAATAGTGAAATCATCAGAAAAATGCATAAAAATGTAAACAATGCAGCAATAAACAGACCATAAAAAGGATGCTTATTTACAGTACGAGGGCTGAGACAAGAAGGCAGATCCTTGCCCAGTGCACCTTAGCTGTGCATGCCAAGTAACTCAAAAAAAATTTTCCCCACTCTGCCCATACTCACAAATGATTGGGAAAATCAAGAGCACTGATCTTTTGACTATAAGTAAATTTCAGCAAGTAATAAAATTAACAAATATGAATTTGCAAGTAATGAGGACTGATTATTTATCAAAATGACATGCTCTTGACCTTAGCAATTTTGCTTTTAGGTATTTATTCTACAGATATGCCTTTATGTGTATGAAATACCATCTTTACATGGATATTCCCTGAAGTAGTTTTCATTAGGAGGAAACTGGAAATAGCATGATTGCCTTTTGGTGGAAGTATATATGAACAAATATGATACCCATACGATGGAACACCACGCAATAATTTAAAACAAAGAGAAAGCTCTCTATATGGATGACATGGAAACACTAAGGATGTTTCAAACGTTTTGCCATGAACCACAGCAAAACCAAACCAAAACAAAAAAGCCCTACATACCGCTTAGTATATGCATTTCTTTATAAGTGAAATTTCATGAAGTAATACCTTTTACTTGCAGTGAATTGGCCTACCCATCCTATGGGTTCTTTAGAGTCTGTGCACGACAATTAAAAGATTCTGCTTGTGACTCACCAAATTAGACTTCATTAGATTAATTAATCATGTGACATTTGAAAAAATACTAATCTGAAAAATATATATAGTTTTTCTAAAAGAAAAGGTCAAGTGAAGAAAGATGTATAAAGATGATACCATTTTGTGAAAGAAAATAACCATGGATGACTATGTTCATAAATACATGAGCTCTCTCTGGAAGAATAATTTAGGGATCAGCAACAGAAGTTACCACAACAGAGGGAACTCAGTGATTAAGGGAGTCGAGGGGGGGCAACTTATTTTTCACCATACATCCTCTCTAAAACGTTTGACTTTTATCCTGTTTTCACTTATGTCCTATTTTTTTAAATGCACCTAGGAATTTCAACTACGCTACTACTCTAATCCATCCTTAAAGAATTAATTTCTTCTCTGTTTAGATCTGAATTACTGAAATGTGATATAATAAGATGTTATCACATATTTTTAATTCCCCTTCACGAGAATGCTCTATTATGATGTGAAACTGATCTAATGCTTTCGAATTGTTTCCTGTCTCATGACTACCTAAAACATGAACAAATCTTATGATGGAACATGAATAAATCCCTGCTTAAATTTACACGGGCCACAGATATTAGAACAAAATCTGCTATGTTCAGAGAGTACTCAAAACAAATAAAACAAGGCAAATACTTACTGCCATTTGAAATAAAAAAATGTCAAAGCCATCCTAAGTTTTTAAAAATGAGAAAGCATTTATTTGTCTCAAGGGTAGAGCTTATCTCACAAAGATCTCTCAAAACAGTTTGTCTCGATTTATAATTAAAATCTAGTCCAGAGTAGTATAAAGTTTGCTAAAATATAAATTATTTAGAAGAAGAACTAAAATGTAAATCCTACTCAGGAAAAGAGTATCATTTTTTTTTTTTTTCTTTTTACAGCTGTACCCGCAGCAGAAGTTCCCAGGCTAGGGGTCAAATTGGAGCTGCAGCTGCAGTCTAAGGCATAGCCATGGCAATGCTGGATCTGAACCACATCTGTGACCTATGCCACAGCTTATGGCAACACCAGATTCTTAACTCACTGAGCAAGGCCAGGGATCAAACCTGCATCCTCACAGAGACTATGTTGGGTCCCTAATTCTCTGAGGCACAATGGGAACTCCAGAGTGGCATTTCTTACCATCAGTGATATCTAGAAGTCTATAATTTATTTCTCGATTCTAGGGGCTAAATCTAAAAATTGTCTCATACACTAAAAATTGAAGTTTATGGTAATGATATAAAAAAATGATTCTAATAATAATGCTGCCAACTGGGCAGACCAGGATTTTCCCATGTGTAAGAATTACATAGAAGGGACCACGAACTCAAGCAGTGTGCAGGGTTAGTGAGTAGCCTGGAGCGGCACGCTGGAGCCTGTGAACGTGCTGTCTGAAAGCGTTCAGTGTGGTCAAGCTCAAGATAATTTCCATTTAGAGAAGTTCCTGGCCTCTCCGTAATGGCCATGCTCCTTTGGTAGTGGCTGGTGCCTGTTTACACCCAACTACTGACTTGCAAAAGGCTTTTGCTTTTTAGAAAGCCAAAGCCCAGGGATTGCGAGGCTACTGGAAATGCCTAGATCATGAAAAGCCCTCCATCAGAAAACATTAAGAACGCCCAAAGTCATGCTAAATTCCTGAGTGGGTTTCACATGTGAAAGATGGACATGGGGATTTGAGAGGACTCTCCTCTACCAAGCGACCTGTCGACTCATCCCACTGCACCAGCTCAAGGTGAGAAACGCCACCGCTACTGAGCTTGATCCAGTACTGGAGGATGGAGGAGGTGGGGACATGCCATACGTGTGCCCACGAGAACAGGTTAATGGCCTCACAGGGACATTTGGAATGGATTTGTACATTATCTCAGAGGCCAGGCTTTCTGGAAAGTTGTATTTAATGCCTTGGAACAAGTGAATTCACCTCTGGGTATAATGTCCAGGAGCAGCCCCACTTCAGTTAAGGTCATGAGACAGGCTTTAGCTCCATGCAAGGCCTGCCTCCTAGTGACGTTCACGACACCGGCTTCACTGGTTAACAGAGGGCTACAAGCTGCCCCTTGTGGGTTGTCCCCCTCAGTTACCTCCTTCTCTTGCAGAATGAATTGTGTGTCATCCTGTTGAAACGAAGTCCATCAAAGTTTCCTTGTCAGGGTCATGACCAAGTCTTTTTTCTGTTCAAACAGATTCTCTTTTCTGACTAGAAAGAAGCCCTCAGCCACTCTTGCTTTTGTTTAATGTTGTTCTCCAATTGTTGTTAACAACCCCTAGCTGCACTGGATCCTGCACCCATTTAAAAACTCTCTGCCTGGCTTCACATCCCAGACTTTCCTGCAAGGAAAACAGAACTCCATCAGAACCGTCTTAGGCTGTGAAGTTGCCAGGTCAGCTGCCGTTCCTTAGCTTGAGGTCAAATGGCTCACCCTGGGACACTGTGCACGGTGTTTAAGTTACTCCTTATTGAACAAAGATGAATTATTTTTTAAAATTGGGAGGGAAGAGGAGCTGTAAATAGAACAATCTCTTCTTATCTCTGGAGATCGCCCAGGTGGTTAGAGTCTTTATAACCCAGTAGTGGGTTCATTCAAGGATGCTTTCCTGTCCTGACATGGAATCCTTAAGATTCACATAATGCACCTCCCATTATGGCCACGAAGTAGCTTTGAGTTGGCCTGCTGCCCTGAAAAAGTTTCAACACCAAACTGTCTTGGGAGCTATGGTGATAGGGCTCTACAGAACTCCACTTATGCTAAGCCAAGAAAGTAATTATTCTCTCTTTCCAAGGCTCACGCCATTTGTTCAAGACTAAAGAAAGATGCTGACTGAAAAAAGGAAGAGGGATGTGTGTCAAATAGTAAAACAGGTCCCAAAGGAGATTTCATTTCTCTTCCTGTTTTACCATTTTATTGTGTTAGAAACTGCTCGAAATAAGGGGCCACTGGCTGAGACATGGGAGCTCTCTGCTGAAAAGAAAAGCATTTGTGGAAACAAGTTATAAACAAGTTATATTGAAAAATGATTTCATTTATTCCACAGATTATTTTAAGGAGTTATTTCATGTGAAGGTGATCTCTATTACCCTTTGAGTAGAGGAAAACTGACTATAAACTTTGTCAAAATGTTTTTCTGAGAATTTTAGGAGAACCAAAGTAACAAGAATTATATCATCACTAGAATTCTATTCCTAAATCTTTGTATTCTTTATTTCAGATGGAAAACTTTGTGGCAAAAAAATAAATAAACAAAACAAAGCCCCCCCCAAAACTAAATGGTTAGATTATGGCTAGAAGTTTACTTCTCATGATGGAGAAGAAATTACAGATGAAAATCTATTTCCAATTCTTAAAAAGTGTATTAGTTAATATTTAACAGAAAAAAGTTCTGTTATAAAGCAAGCAAAGCAAATTAGAGCTATCTGTAATTAACATTTTTGTGTTTTAAAAATGAAAACCAGTTCTGAAACATATAACTCTCAGGGCACTACCTCAACAATCAATGCAACTCAGTTGTTGAAAAGTTTAAATGTCATATCTGGCTTCTTCATGTTGCATCCAAGAATAAATTACTTAATTTGCTCCCTCCATCTGATCCTTCAATAAGAGCCAAGCCTATCTCTTAAGACTATAGTGAGGATGTAACAACTCCAAGCATTGCTGAGCCACTAAAGAAATAAACCTCCAAACCTAAATGTCCATTGACAGATGAATGGATTAAGAAGATATGGTATATATACACAATGGAATACTATGCAGTCATAAAAGGAACAAAATAATGCCATTTGCAGCAAAATGGATGAAACTGGAGACTCTCATAGTAAGTGAGATAGGTCAGAAAGAGAATGGCAAATACCATATTATATCACTTATATCTGGAATCTAATATATGGCACAAATAAACCTTTCCACAAAAAAAGAAAACCATGGATTTGGAGAAAAGACTTGTAGTTGCCAAGGGGCTGGGGGAAGGAGTGGGATGGACTTGGAATCTGAGGATAATAGATCCAAACTATTGCCTTTGGAATAGATAAGCACTGAGATCCTGCTGTATAGCACTGGGAACTATGATGGAGCATGATGGAGGATAATGTGAGGAAAAAGAATGTATGTGACTGGGTCACTTTGCTGTACAGTAGAAAATGGACAGAACACTGTAAACCAGTTATAATGGAAAAAATAAAAATCATTTTTAAAAAAATGAGTAAAGCAGAGAAATAAAAAGAAATAAACTTCTAGCCATGACACTGAACCCTCTTACAGAACAGAGTTTTAGTTATATTTTTAAGACATGGTATGACATCAGATAATGAATCATAAGTACTTCTTTTCCCACTACCAGCCTAATAACTAATTTGCCTTCTCTTTGAGTGTTTTTAATGATCATGTGAGTCCAGCAGAACACCTAGTCATAAGTGCTCATGGTGGCGTGTGCCATGAAATGGAAATAAGGGATATTGCTGGGCCCCAAGAATGAGGCTCCTTTGAAGTGCATATGTTTATGTGTACTCACCAAATTTTTAATGCCAGTAAAACCAAACGGCGGTTTGGAATTTTAACTTACAGTATAACGACCATTTATCTTTTTAATGTTCCAGGAAGCATCAATTCAATCTAACGTTTTTTATTTTTAAACCATAGCAAATTTTCACAACAGTGACAGAAAGTGTACTCGGTAAAGGACTTTGCCTGTTCTGAAGAGAGTGGGGAGAAAGCCGCATTCAAGTTCTAATTGATAACTGAAGAGGAGTTGATTTGACAGAGCTAGTCCAAAATAATAAAGAGACTCCAATCCTTTCACGTAATCCTGTGAGAAACTGGAAAAATTCTCACAGGAGGAATCCCCTGAGACAACATTTATGTAAAGCTCAGACAGGCCCTCAGGGGTGCTTCAGAGATGTAGGTAATGGGCAATTGCATAAGCTGGGTGGTGGGTCCACAGGTGTTCATTTTATTATTATCCTTTATAACTTACAAATTTATTACTTTCTTTTGAAAATACATGAAACATTCCATAGTAAAGATGAAAAACCTGGGGAAAAAGGAGTAGCTGGACAAGTAGAATCAATAACGTGTACAAAACTTCATTATCAGCACCATGAACATATCCCTGGGCAGCAAGGAACCTGAAGTTATCCTCCGAGTAAGGTGAGAGCAACTGGGTGGTGAAGTAACAATTACCACGGGTCCTCAGCAGATGACTAGGCTCAGGAGGAAGTGTGGGCCTTCACTAATGTCTTCCACTGGAACGCTTGATGTGCCTTTGTTTATACAATTATTAACCATACTATATATAGCAGTCTGAATAAAGCACTCCTGTAGGAGCCTGGAAAGCACATGTAATTGTACTTTAGCAGGTAAAAATATATTGGTTTTTTTTTTCCTCAAAGCAGAGAGAAAAATTAATTATTTTCAGCTGTGTCGTTCCAGGGACAAGCATTTGCTTTGTGTTACAGCAGTGGTTTGCAGGCTGGGCTATGCCAGCATCTCATGCTCTGGGAGGTGAGAGGTGGTAGGATGGGTGTGGCAAACACAGTCACGTCCAAACTGTCCTTTTACAAGGCTGTTTGCAATGGCTGTCTTCTGGGACCCATTTAAACTGTCTCCAAATCTTCTTGTTCCTGGACAGTCATCATTATCCAATACTTTCGACCCATTTTTTTTTTGTTTTCTAGGAGCATGCGAAGATTTTTTTATGTGACATTTAATTTTTCTGGAAGAATGGTCAATTTCTTTAAAAATTTCTGCTAAATAATCAGTAAAGAAATTCCATGTGGCACTTAATTTATTCATCCAATAATTACTGGGAGCTTACAGTGAATGGAGTGTGGGTACAAAGCTGACACAGTCCTTTCCTCCAAATGATTCCCAATCTGGTGGCTTCTCGGAGTGGAATCTTCTTTAAAAGATTTCAAACCCCTGTGCCTGCCACGTGAGTCTCTGAAGCTCAAAAACTTGTGATCTACTCCTTTCATAACTGAGTTCAGAAGGAAAGGTTAATGGGTCCTGGCCTGGAGGGAGAGAAAGACACTAAGACACGTGTCTTAGGATGTCATGAGACTGTTACAAATGGATGCAAATTGCATGCTGCAAAAAGAGCATGAGGAAGGAACAAATCGCCTGGGGAAAGGGCTTCCAAGGAGATTCCTATCTGCTCTGGATCTTAAAGAAGGACTTAATGAGCTTAGAGCCTTCCAAGTAGAGGTGATAACGGCATGTGAAAGTTACAGGGGAAAAAACATGACCCTCTGGAAGAAAACCAAGCAATGTGGAGCTGCCAGAACTTGGGGCATGGGAGATGAGTGGAGGAAAAAGAAGACTAGTCAGAAATGACACTGAAGGCATGTTCCAGGGTCAGAGCAGGGGTGGGCTCTGCTATCTGGGCATTTCCCATCTATCCTCTAGGAAAATATCCAGCAGAGGTAGGGGTGTGCATGTGTGCCTGTGTGTGTGCGTGTGCGTGTGTTCACTGTGAAGAATTAAAAGTAGGGAACATGAGAACCATAGTAAGAGAAACATGGCTTGCTTTATTTTCACACACATAGAAAATTATTCGACATTTACCTTAACATATAGTAAACTAATTACATATATTCCTGTGCCTCTTGTTTTGACCACCACACCTCCAATACTGGGATGGATGCCACTTTCTCAGCCACAATTTTGGCCCTTTCTGCTTCTCTCCTAACTACCCTTGCTTCTAAGCCCATGGTCAGGTTCTCTGGGCCACTAGAGATGTGTGATAGAGGGAGAGAAACCTGGTGGCAGGCTGCAGGTGGGAGATGGATAGGGGTGGGGAGCCGAGAGATTGGGGAGGCTTAGAAGACAGTCTAGAAAAGACTGATTAGGGCCTGCAAAGTAAGAGGGCCCTGATTCCATTGGTCTGAGAGGATCCCAAGGCAGAGAAGAGGACTCTACTGATGCAACCCAAAATCTTGACAGCCTGGGTTACCTAAAGATGCAACAGAGCACCCAGATGTGTCATTGTAGTTCTCCAGACAAACCAAAGAACCACCTAGCAATGAGAGCATTTTAAAGGTTTATTAGGAGTTCCGTCGTGGCTCAGCAGAAACAAATCTGACTAGTATGCATGAGGATGCGGATTTGACCCCTCGGCCTTGCTCAGTGGGTTAAGGATCCAGCATTGCTGTGAGCTGTGGTGTAGGTCACAGATGTGGCTCCGATTCCACGTTGCTGTGGCTGTGGTGCAGGCTAGCAGCCACAGCTCCAATTTGACCCTTAGCCTGGGAACCTCCACATGCCACAGGTGCGGCCCTAAAAAGACCAGGAAAAAAAAAAGGTTTATTAGTTATCTATCGCTACATAAGCTATCCCCAAAATGTAGCAGTTTAAAACTACAAACATTTATCATCTGTTTCTGGGGGTGGGAAGGTCAGGAGTGGCTGTGTTGGGTAGTTCTTGCTCAGGGTCTCTCCTGAGATTTCAGTCTAGAAATCTGCCCAGGACCTCAGTCACCTGTAGGCTCACTTGGAACTAAGGCTGTTGGAAAAGGCCGTTTTTGTTTTTGTTTTTTCTTTTTGCCACAGGGGCCTCACCATGGTGCTGCTTGAGCATCCTCATGACATGGCAGTTGGTCTTTCCTAAAGTGGGTGATCCAACCGGGAAAGTAAAAAGGCAGGCCCATCGCCTTTTCTGGCCTAGTCTCAGAAGCGATACACTGTCACTCCAACATCTTCTCAGGCATCGGAAGAGAGTCACAGGGCAGAGGAATAAGCTCCATCTCTTTCAAACAATTTATGGACAAAGCATAGGTAACAAAGTCACACAAGAGGACTTTGACAGTTCCTCTGTACCTGAGACTCTCCAATTGTATTCATGAATCAGTAAACAAAGGCCAGACCACAAAAGTACCTGTATTTGAGACGTCCCACCCTTCACAAGGCCCACTGGGGCTCTTGTAATTGACTTATTTGTAGGAAGAGGGGGACTTGGTAATAGCTTCCTGGAGAGTCCATCAAGCGGCAATGGGGTTTGACTGAAACTACTTTTGAGTTGTAAGGAAATGCTATTTACGATTTTCAGAAGGGAGTGAATACAGAAAAGACTGGAGTTAGTGTTTTGATTATACTATTCTTGGGACAAAAAAAAAGTGATCAAACAATACACAGCAGGGAAGTGTTTTGTGTTTGTTTTTTAATTTGGGGAATTGTTTTGTTTTATTTGGATGTGTAGGAAAGAAAGACTTCTGAGCCTTCCTGGTTACTAGATATTACCAAGCATTAAGGAGCCATGAGGTTAAGAAGTTATACTTTGCTGAGAGTTTTATAAAGTGATAAATGATAGGTCATGGTCCAAACATGAAGCAAATTAAGTTGCAGCCTGATCTGGAGCAATTAACGTGGTAAAGCACAGGAGAACACACTTGATGTTTGAAACATTCTTCTTTTATAGGCAATGGCTTATGGTAGACACTTCCCAGCTAATGGGTCCAATCTTCCCACTACTGGAATCTGCAGTGAATATTTATACAATCTTGATACCGTTAATGCTGGTTACTAATTGTCACTGTTTGAACTCAACCTCTAATCAGAGCGTAGAAGGCAAATTAGCTATAGAACAGAATGCAAATGTTACTAACCATGACAATATGGCTGCTAGAGGTTGAGGTGAGGGTTGGAAGTGGGGGAGGGAGAGAAAAGAAACTTATACAGTCCAAGGTGTGAGGGACGACTGGAAGAGATGATAAAAAGTTGATGAATCGAGAAATAGTGTGCTAGGAATGACTGGCCAATGGGGACCTGCTATATAGCACAAAGAACTCTACCCAATATTCTGTGATAACCTATATGGGAAAAGAATCTGGAAAAAAAAATGGATATGTATACATATTTATATATAACTGAATCACTGTTGTACAGCAGAAATTATCACAACACTGTAAATCAACTAGAAATCAATAAAACTTTCAAGAAAAGGAATAGTGTGTTAAAGCTGCAATAAAATTAAAATATATAATTTCAAGTTAGACTTCAAACAAAACTCAGGAGGAAAGGGGAGTGGGGAATGGTATGAATACATTCTTAATGTTTTCCCCCAAAGGAGTCACAAGTGACTGACTAATCAAGAAAAAAAGTGCACATTCTATAGACTGAAGGTGAATCCCATGAAAATAACCAGAATCAGAGGCTGGCGGCTCTGGGAACAGGGTAACAAGATGACTTTAACATCTTCTTTCTATCCTTCTATATTACATTTACTTTCTCACCACATACTGAACATACATAACTTTCTTAAAGCACAGAATATAAAAACCCATGTCATTAATAACACCTGTAAGTGGACAGCAGCCTTTGTTCAGCAAACTTCACAAACATCAACCCCTTCAGCTAACTTTACAAGATTTCACTTCATAAATTAACGCTTTACATTTCATTCTTCTTCTTGAGATAGAGTTATAACCAGTTTATAAATTACTCTGGTGATAAAAACTGTTTAACAGGAGCTAACATTCTATAATTTATCTTTAAATACGCATTTCTATACACCACCACCAAAAATGAAAGGACAATCAAAAAGCCCTTACCATTTTCAGGAATAACTTGAATGGCTAAGAGTCCAGGCTCAGTAAAGAACTGAAACTCCTTCCTAGAAATAGTCCATGAAGCAGTCTTAATAACTGTCCCTTCAGCTCCCCCATACTAAAGATTTATTTTGAGTTTTTATGGAAGGCCCAAGTTCATCTTCTGCATATGTTAAAAATAAATTCCCTGCTACCTAACTATAGAAGATATTCAAATGTTTCAATAATTATTAAAGTACCAAAAATGCAAGTGGCTATTTGCTTTAGTTTAAGAAAAGACGGCCATTAAAAAAAAAAGAAAATCCCAGGAGCAACCCGGGTACCAAATAGAGCAGGTAGAAAGAGAAACTACAGTGAGAAAAACAACAGTTGGTGACCAGAGTCCAGGTAGAGAAAGAGGCCTTTTATTTAAAAGTGCATTGCTTTTGTTTTGTTTTATTTTTTTGAGGAATGAGAGGAGAGACTTTATGAAAGTTCTTTGGGCTTCAATAGCAAAAATATTTTTTATACTCATAAGAAATGCTAAATTTTCTATTTTGTAGACTCATAGAACCTTAAGATAGGAAGAAACTTGTACTACAGCAATTCACAACAATCATACAATATAGACCAGATACCAATCACACATGATAAAAGGACATTTATGCAAAGAGTTGAGCTACCATAACTCCTGTGGATGACTTACAGTACTTATGTGAAAAAAAATATTTAGATTAGAATGGATAAACACAGAGTGGCATAACCATTTGTAATGGAATACTATACAGCAATGAAAATGAGCAAACTACTTCCATAAGTAACATGGATGAATCTAACAGGCTTAAGCCATTACAGAAGACATTAGACACAAAGAATACATATTCTATGGTTCTATTTATATAAAATATAAAATCGCACAGAACTAATCATGGAGTGAGAAGTCAGCACAGTAGTTAACTTTGAAGAGGGTAGAGACTGGACAGGGTTATGTGGGAGCTTTAGGGGTTGCAGCGTTCTATTTTTTATCTAGATGCTTATCACACAGGTAGGTTCAGTTTGTAATATTTGCCAAGCAGGTGCAATTAGCAGTTTGCGTACTTTTCTGATCAACACATAGGGCCCCCTCCTAACTTATATGGCACCTTTAAGCAGTTTTTTTTTTAATCCCACCCCCATGAAAGAATTAGAAAAAGGCACCCCCAAGGACAGAGGCAGCCCCATGAGTGTGTGTCTTGGTAAATGGAGGGTGGGGTGGGTGCCATTCCAACCAGTGCACTTAGCCAGACACAAACCACATTTCTGGATGGACATCTGTAAATCTGAAAAACAGTCCCTTGATCCTTCCTCACCTCAGCCTTATGAGAAGGACAGGGCAGACATCCTTACTGTACAGAAGAGGAAGTGACACAGAACAGTGGGACCTATGCATGAAGGCATCATAGCTAGTAAGTGACGGAGCCAGGGCTGACTTCTAGGCCAGTAGCTCTTCACATGATTCTGATTCCTTTTTGGGAGGGGAACAGAAAGAAGTGTCTTTCTTTGTTACTGTGTATATTGTTATGGGTCACCTCAAAGGCTCTGCTTAAAAGGCAAGGGCTAAATACATGGACTGATATTTTTAAAACTGGGCTTTAGTACAGAGTTCCCATTGTGGCTCAGTGGGTTGCAAACCTGACTAGCATCCACAAGGATGCAGGTTTGATCCCTGACCTCGCTCAACGGGTTAAGATCCAGGGTTACCATGAGTTGTGGTATAGGTCACAGATGAAACTCAGATCCTGCATTGCTGTGGCTGTGATGCAGGCTGGCAGCTGCAGCTCCAATTCAGCCCCTAGACTGGGAAATTTCATATGCCACAGGTGCAGCCCTAAAAAAGCAAAAACGACTGGGCTTTAGTAAAGCTGCTAGATTCTAAGCCCATTTGAAAAATATGCTATAAACATATACTCAGAAATGAATATTCACCCTGTATACAGATGTTTACCTGTGCAAAAAGATCAGCAGAATAGAGATGTTTACATATCAATAGAGCATTCTCACCCACCCACAGGCTAAAATGATAGACTTAAGGATATTAATATTTCCATCTCTTGAAAAAGTGAAAGAGAAAGGCACACACATGATGTGTATGTAAAACTCACCTAGAAGCGTCTGCTTATTTTGGGGGGAGTTAGGCTCAGCAGAACACCTGCAGGATCGGAGAACAATCACTCCCCCGAGCACACCATCTTCGCTGGCCAGGAAAGGTGAACCTAGGCAGAAATGACTGGTGGTCATTCTCAGTTAATTTTACTTTTTTTCATTTTCAATTTCCCATTTGGTATGGATAAGATCTTGAAAGATGCTCATTTTCTGACATTTGTCATTGTTCATACCTTTTACGGCTGAATAGCAAAGGCAGGCTTATGCCTGAAAGGGGGCCACTTGGCAAAGGCAGTGCCAGATGCCGCCAAGACGGCTTGAGTGGGGGTGGTGTGTGTGTTGCTGTATTCAGAACAGAATTGAAAACACTACCAGATTAAAGGAGCAAAACACAAATACAAGGAAAAAAATGCTCAGTAACTCCCTTTGATCAGCTCTTAGGGATCACTTACCAGGCTCTCGCTGCTGTCAGGGGCATGCCACCAAAAGCTTTGATTTACTACCTCAAATTCAATTTTAAACAATAAGCCACAAACTTTATTACAAACATTTAAAAATGCTCCTGATGGTTTACACAAATAAGGGTGAAACTGTACTTCTATTATGGGAGTCTGGTGGTTGGAAACGACCGTGCCTCATAGAGATCTCACACACTGAACCATTGTGAGCGTTTCAGGAACGCGACATTTTAAAACCCCTCCTTTTCCCTCCCCAAGGACATCTTCTTCGAACATCTGGCATGGCAAGTGAGCACGTGGAGAACAAATGCAAAATTAAGCCAAGCACTATCAAAGAAAGTAATAAAAATAAAAACCAACCAAATTGGATTTGGGGGGAGCTTCTGGTTAAACTTAGTAGATTAAACACAGGCATTTATCTCCACTTTTTTCTCAAGTCCCAGTTAACTCAGGGAAAAGGAAGGAGGGGGAAAAAGGCATGGCCCAACAAGGACACAGAGAGAGAGAGAGAGAGAGAGAGAGAGAGAGAGAGAGATGAGAAAAAAACTGACCTTTTAGAACACGGAAAGAAGATGGACAAATAGTTGCTCACCTAGTAGACCTGTAAAAACTAAAACCTAAGCTTCCCAGTGGGGGACAGGGGAGGCTAGTTGGAGTAAGGGGGACACCTATAAGAAGCCACCCAGTTTTGTCATAAAATCCAAAAAAGGACCAGAAACTGGAGGCTTCAAGTTCTTCTCAAGGCAGGGGTGCAGGGTGGGCCTGAACTAGATGGTTGGTTGAGAGTGTCCACAAGGAATCTCCAGACCATGACCTGCCTGGTCAGCAGCCTGTTTTCATAATGTATGCAAGCTAAGAATGTTTATTTTACATTTTTAAGGGATTTTTTTTTTAAAAAAGAGAGAGAGTAAGAGAAGGAAGAGAAGAAGAATATGTGATAGAGACCACAAGGTCTAAAATCTTGGCCCTTGACAGAAAAAGCTCACCTGGTCTTGAGCCCCATATTCCTATCTAAGGAGGAATTCCTATCTTCCTAACCTTGGAGAAACCAGGATATTTACTCTCTAGAGAAGCTGAACTTGTCAGAGGTACTTGAGATTCGGAGTCATTAGGACCAGCCCAGGCAGGAGGGGAAAGCGCCACACTGAAAACAGCAGCTGAAGGGGAGTCTTTCTGCTAAACAGTGAAATAACCCACTCCCTTCACGCATAAGCTCCTGGGATGCAAGAAGTTGGGCAGATATCCTCCAAGCAAGAGACTGGGTAATTCCTTTCCAGTGTCAAGAGTATTTCTAGTCTCAGTTTCAACCAGCTCAAGAGTAAACACCTACTTGAGAGACCAAAAACACAGCCTGTCCTTGCCTTACAGTGACAAGCCTGACATGAGTTGTCATACACAGAAGGCTTTCAGTTCAGCTTCTTGGTACATACAGAATATAGACAACCTAGGATCACTAGTTGTTGCAGTTAGGCTTCTACAAGCAAAAGGTAACAATAAGTCATTTTGTTTAGGCCAAACAAGCAAAAGGGTAACAACGGGAAAACTCAGGCAAATGCATTGAGCAGAAGAAAAATTTAAAAAAAAAGGAAAAAAAATACAGAGAAAAAAATTGAAAATCAGAAGAATAGGTCAAAAAATCCAATATCTGAATAAGAGCAGCTTCAAAGAGAGGGGGAAAAAAGAGAGAGAGAGAGATGAAATGGAGGAAATTTCAAAGAAATAAATTTTTAAAATTCCAAGAATTGAAGGATGAGTGTTCAGACTGAAAAGGTTCATCAACCTCCCAGTACAACTCATAGAGAAAAATAAAATAAATAAATAAATAAATAATTAATTAAAGGAGTACCATGAAGACATATCACTATGAAATATGAAAGTACTGAGAAAAGAGAGAAAGGTCTAAAAATTTCTAAATGGAGGAAAAAGATCAAAGGGCAGGTGAGGCGGTTGTAATGGCATCAGATTTCTCAACAGCAACACTGGAAACTAGACTAGGAGGTACTGTCTTCAAAATGTGGAGAGAAAATTACTTCCAACCTAGAATTCTATCCTTGGCTAAAATATCAATCAAATGTAGAAGGAGAATAAAGCTCTGCAATGTCTCAAAGAATTTACTTCCTGTGCGCTCCTTCTCAGAAAGCTGTAGGATAAACGTGCCTTGACGAAATGAAGGAGCAAGGCTTGTAGAGCCAACATTCCAAAGCATCAGAGAGCCAGAGGAAGCTGGAAGGGTTTCTCCAAAAGGGAGAAAAAATTAAATTTAGAGGCTATGTGTTGAATTTGAAATTATTGAGAGGAAACAGTTCAGATTTTGATGGAAGACTAAGGATAAAAGAGTAAATAGTACTAAACAAAAACAGAAACAAACCAAAAAACCCCGCAGAAAATAGCAAGCAAAATATTAATGACAGAAGAAATAAAAATTTCTACCAGAAAGGAAACAGAATCACAGTATATTATGTGGCTCAGCTGTCAATAACTTAAGTTGGAGTTCCCCTTGTGGTGCAGCAGAAATGAATCTGACTATGAACCATAAGCTTACGGGTTCGACCCCTGGCCTCACTTAGTAGGCTGAGGATCTGGCATTGCTGTGAGCTGTGATGTAGGTCGCAGACACAACTGGGATCGTGTGTTACTGCGGCTGTGGTGTAGGCTGGCAGCTGTAGTTCCAGTTCGACCCCTAGCCTGGGAACCTCCATATGCTGTAGGTTTGGCCCTAAAAAGAAAAAACAAAACAAAACAAAACAAAACAAAAAACAAAAAACACAACTAAAGTAAAAAATATAAACTTGTGATACTGATGAACTGAAAAATATGAAAATAATATATTGAGAAGAGAAAAGGCCCCGAGAAGGGAAAAGGCTCCTGTGGGTGTATATAGGCTTGAGGTTGGAAGTCTAAAGGACCTAAATCCTTGCCTTCCCTGGTGTGAAGATGATAACACCTAAATTTGATATCCAAATAATATCTAAAATTGAAAAAAATCAAGAAACAGTAGTTATGTTAAATTACAGAGTTAAAAGCAGTAGCCTCTGGGGAGAGCAAACTGAGGGGGGTATGGAAGGTTGGGACAGGGAACCAGTCATTTTCATTATATGACTGGGGATATTGCTTGTCCTTTTAAACCATATACGCCCACTGCTTTGCAAAGAAAACAACACAAATTTCAACTGCAGAACTAGAGCCAGGTTTTTACTCCTTGGCCTCTTAGAGAAGGTGGAAAGGACACAGGGAATTCACAGCCACTGTCCTTCCCAGCTCCCTTTCCTCCCACGAAATGAAGTCTGTTCTTCAGCTCCAATGCCTTTTTTATACTGATCCAAGCTCTTTGGGGCAAGAGTGTCTGATTCATCTTTGAAGCCCTCTTAGTGACTAACAAAGTACTTCCACTTATTCACTGTCTTCCCCTATCCCCGACCTTCACACATACACACGAACACACACACTCCTGCCTACACCACTGCAGTGCAGTATTAAGGACAGCAAGGCAGCACCTGAGTGCTCTGAAAGGGGTGCGGCCCCTGGGTACCATGGAAGCTTAAATCAGGGCTCCTCACCCTCGATATGCATTCATTCAATAATACGATGAAATTATGATTAGGCTACTATATTTCAACATTTCAAATTGTTCATGGGACATACTCAGATTTCCTATTATCACTGTGGTGTTTAAAAAAAACAAAATAACACTAACGCAGCTAGAAGACCCTGTTTTTACTCTCAAGGTAGCAACTATGTGGTCTTAAGCAAGATTTTTTTTTTTTAAAGCATATGCTTCAGGAGTTCCCACTGTGACTCAGTCGTTAATGAACTCAATTAGTATTCATGAGGATTCCTGTTCAATCCCTGGCCTTGCTCAGTGAGTTAAGAATCTGGCTTTGCCGTGAGCTATGGTGTAGGTCGCAGACGCAGCTCAGATCTGGCACTGCTATGGCTGTGGTGTAGGCTGGCCGTTACAGCTCTGACTCGACCCCTAGCCTGGGACTCTCTATATGCCACTGGTGCAGCCCTAAAAAGACAAAATAAATAAATAAATAAATAAATAAATAAATAATACAATGACAAAAACGCATATGCTTCAGTTTCTTCAATTATAAATAATAAATTTAATTAATTTAAAATTAATTTAAAAAAATTAAAGAACATCTTTCTGGGTTGTTGTGAGGGCTGAATTTCTATAGATGAACTTTGTAACCTCTGAGGAGTTACTTAAACATTTGGTGGTAGTAATCTTAAGGATAAGAACACACTTCAGTATTTCACTGGTTCTCAGAGATTATTGTGTTGAATAAGATCTATTACTGTACCTCCCTGGTCAACTTTACAACAACTGGAACAAGCACTCAACTGACATTCAGTGATTGGATGGTGGTGGTGACAAGGTATCGATTTCCCAAGTTAAAATGTTAAAAGTATCTGTATAAAAGGAAACACTTCCTTGCTCTTCCCAGTAAGAAAAATTAATATAGAGTGAAATGCTGGGCACTGTGATAAGTACTTCCTGTAATCAGTAAGGAATTGGGGGGCAAAAATTAAGACAAAGTTGCACGTGCCAACAGCTGCATAAAATAAATAAAGAAGATGAGTAAAGAAACAAATAATAAAAATTAAGCTTCATTCACTCTACTAACATATCTCAAATTGATTCTTCAAATACCCAAATCTATAACTACTATGGAGTAAAATTATAATTATAGATGGTAAGAAACATATTCACCCTGATCAAATGTGTAAAATCTGGATATGCATTAGGACTGTAAATCCAGACTGTAAATGAGATATCTAATTATTGTGTTTGTACCACAATCTGTAATGAAGAATTTGAAGAAATTTGAAAAGAGAATCGCTATATTAAGTAGAGAACTTAACAGGAATAGTAATCCACATGCTTTTGATTGCAAGTGCCAGAATTCCAATTAGAACGATTTTAAGTAAAAAGGAGGATTCGCTGGCACATAAAATCTAAGAGAATGAACCCAAACCTCTGGCAAGGTAGGGATGTGGTGGATTTCAGGAACAGCTGGAAATAGCTTCCTTGGTATAGATGGTAATTGCCACCTAAGGAAGGATAGCTCCATAAGGGCTGTATGACTTTGCTACCAGAGGGACTTCCTCTGTTTATCAGCTTTATCATTCTCAGAGGCTATCCATCAAACTTAGAAAGATAGGGAAATCTGACTGGCCTAGCTTTGGTTAGCGGTTAAACCTAGAGCAATCAACTTGGTCCAAAAGTCCAGTGGAGTGTGGCCGTGGATGGACAGACAAATCCACAGATGCCCACGGAACACAAATGGATAGAAGATAGGGCTACCAGACAACCAGGAAACTGGTGCTGTCTTGAACTTGGACAAGCCATCTTATCTCTCTGAATCTTGTCTTCCCTTGTCTGAAAAATTAGAAGACTAGACTGGTAACCTCTGATGTCTCCACCAGTTCTAGCAGGCAGGAGTATTTGCAGCTTTAAAGATCCATGTCTACCCATATCAGCCATTACCTGAGGCCAGCAAACAAAACATCAGCACTCCTTTTACAAAACCTGATAGATACAACACTTCCTCTTCAACATGTGAGAACTTATCAAGAGGGTAATTCTGTAGCCATAAGGCAGTTGCTAGCATTCTACTTTCCCACCGCTTTTAGCAAAGAACCTCTGTCTCAAATACAATTCTGTGCACTTTCTTTTTTTATGTCTACATGATAAAATCATTTCAATGTCATTTTCTCTTCAAGAAATTATACATACATTGAGATAAAGAAATAATACCGAGAGAGAGAGAGATGGTTTGGAGATCAAGTGAGAGAAAATGAAGGACTGAGGAATAATGAATGTTCCCTACTGAAAACACATACCTCTAACTCTAAAAGAACAAGAGAGATTATAAATATTCTTTAGACACAAAAGCAGGATAAGAATTAAAATACCAAGGACTTTTCCTCTAAAGACGCATTTAAGTTAGTTAACATATCTTTCGTAGATGTGAAGATTAGTAGAATAACATGAAGACCACATAACATAATGAGAGGAGCCAGTCACAAAGCTCAGAGGTGGTAGCTTTGTTAATGAAGTGCCACTATGTCCTACCTCCTAGAAGTCCACATGACGGCTGTCATCATCCTACAAGAGGTATATTAACTGAAATGGATCCTTTTATTTCCTGGTCCCCAAAAAATTCCAGTGGAATGATTACTACTTCATTCAACAGATGAGAAACCAAAGGAACGAAAGGAATAAACCAAGGCACTGGAAGGTAAATGATGGGCCTACAAAAACACTGAGAGGAAGTGGGAGTGAGGCTCTAAGCCATTGACCAGGATCCTCTCACTGTCAACCTTGAGGACATACCTGCTCCACAAAAACCTGCCTCTACCACAACTCAAGAGCGTCATCATTATGGTAATTTTCTGGTAATAATCATGGTTTTAAAGACTCTAATTTTTAAACTCCTTGAAGAGGAGAGCTGGGTTGAGTTGAATTGCATTGAGCTGGGTTGGTTGAATACAGTTGGGTTGAGTTGAGTTGGATTGGGTTAAGTGTGGCCGGTGGCCCCTTTGAAATCCTCCCCTACCAAAACTTGAAATACAGGAAAAGTTAGAAGAGAAAATTCTAAATTATAATCAGAACCTAAACATATCAAAGAGACATCTGGTCTTTGAATAAATTTACAGATTCTGCCACAATGATGAGGAGAAAGAAACTAAATTAAGGATCCCATTAAAGCCCCTGCTTCTTGATTTAACCACAGAATAGAGGCATCTGATACTACTACTTAGGTGAGAAAATGAAAGCCCTCATTTTGTCAATCCCCTATAACCAGTTTTCTGTCATATGAAACAAATGGAATCTTGAACTGAAAATTTCCTTTATTCATTTCTCTGCTGAGTTCTTGGATTTCTTTCTTACTAATTTGCTAAACACCTTGGTTATATGTTTTGTAAATATTTTCCCCCAGTTTGTCATATACCTTTTGATTTCCTATTACCAAAACAGGCTATGACCTTTTTTGGTAATAGGAAAGCCTTTAATGATTATGTGGTCAAATTTATCAGTCATTTGCCTTTATGGCTTCTGTGTTGGGATTTTTGCTGAAATGCCCAATATAACTCCAAATTATGAAAATAAGTTGTCCACGTTATCTGCTGGTGCTTTTATAATTTGTTTTTACTTTTAAAACTTTAGTCTACCTGGAATTAATTTTGGTGTAAGGACTGCAGTGGAGATGCTGATTTATTGACCAATATAAATTTGAATAACTCATCTTTTACCCCTTGACATGAAATGCATTTTATCACATATGACATTCTCATATATACCTATGCATCTATACCTAGATTATCCTGTTTCACTGATGAAATTATTTGCATATTGATACTGACTGGCTTTATTATAGCTTTGGACTCTGCACATTCATTATTTACCTCTCATTATTCACTGTTTTCATATTATTCTTTATTTTCACAATATTCTTTGTGACTTTCATGTGATGTTTTTCATAAGACCTGAGAAATACGCTTTCTTAGTACTCTTACCTCCTACCCTCACTGGAATTTTCCTATGAGCATAATTTAATAAAATTAACTGTGATTTTGCTTAGAGTCAGGGTGTCCTAGAAAGCCTAAAAATGGCATTAGTTCTTGGCACCTCCAAATGCCGGGACCACGTGGATATTAGACTAGGAAACATGACATGGTAGCCCTAAAATAAAATTTACAAACACATCTCTATATAGTTTAAAAGAATCAAGTAAGTGTCTTTATAGAATGCCTTGTGAAATGTGAACTTAATTTGAAAAGTCAGCATTTTTTTCTCCATAGTCAGTTCTTATCCTTCTGATCCACCTCACCAGATTTACTACAAGCTGTAACCACCACCTATAATATTCCCAAATCAAGAAAATCATTCTCAGCAATCCTCGGGCTGCTCATCGAAATAAGACAAAATCAAAACAAACAAACAAAAAATACCCCTGAGGATAGATGTCACTTTTCTATAAGTGAAGTAAAAACACTCTGGAATGGCAAAATTTTAGGTCCACTAATTAATCATAGTATACAAAAGTGTTTAAAACATGGAAAAAAATTTTTTCTGGGTACATAAAGTATTGCTCATGGAATTCTAGATTTCATTTCTGTGAAATACCATACACTATTTACGATATAACCCAAGGCACTGATGTTCATGAGCAATGCCTTTTGCTTCAGGAGGACTATGGTGGTATTTTTTAATCTTTTTTTTATGGAGGTATAGTTGTTTTACAATATTACATAAGTTCCAGGTATATCACATAGTGATTCACAATTTTTAAAGGCTACATTCCATTCATAGTTTCTTATAAAATATTGGCTATATTCCCTATGCTGTATAATATATCCTTGTAGCTTATTTATTTTATACACAATAGTTTGTGCCTCTTAATCCCCTACTCCTATATTGCCCTGCTGACCCCTGGCCACTGGTAACCACGAGTCTGTTCCCTATATCTGTGAGCCTGATTTTTTTGCTGTTGTTGTTTAGCTTGTTTTTTATTTTTTTTTTTAGATTCCATATATAAGTGATATCATACAGTATATATCTTTCTCTTCCTAACTTATTTTAGTAAGCATAATACTCTGCAAGCATAATACTCTGCAATACTATCCACATTGTCACAAATGGGAAATTTTCATTCTATGTCTGAGTAGTATTTCATTGTGTGTGTGTATGACATCTTCTTTATCCATTCATCTAGTAATGGACATTTAGGTTGCTTCCATATCTTGGCTGCTGTAAACAATGCTTCTATGACCATTGTAGTGGATATATCTTTGTGAATTAGTGTTTGTTTGTTTGTTTGTTTTTCAGATATATACCCAGGAGTGGTGTTCCTGGATCATATGGTAGTTCTATTTTTAGTTTTTTGAGGAACCTCCATACTGTTTTCCACAGTAGCTATACCAATTTACATTCCCACCAACAGTGTACAAGGGTTCCCTTTTCTCTACATACTCACCAACATGTGTTCTTGGTGATCTTTTTTGATAGTTATTCTGGCAGGTGTGAAGTGATATCTCATTAAGGTTTTGATTTGCATTTCTCTGATGATTAACAATGTTGAGCATATTTTCATGTGCCTGCTGGCCACCTGTATGTCTTCTTTGGAAATATGTCTATTCCAGGTTTCTGCCCATTTTTTAATTGGCTTGTTTGGGTTTTTGATGTTGAGTTCTGTGAGCTATTTATATATTTTTGATATTAACTCCTTATTGGTCATGTCATTTGCAAATATTTTCCTTCATTCAGTAGTAGGCTATCTTTTTGTTCTATCAATGGTTTCCTTTGCTGCACAAGAGCTTTTAAGTTTATTAGGTATCATTTATTTTTGCTTTTGTTTCCTTTACCTTAGGAGACAGGTCCAAAAAATATTGCTATGATTTATATCGAGGAGTATTCTGCCTATGTTTTCTTCTAGGAGATTTACGGTTTCTGGTCTTAGATTTAGATTTTTAATCCATTTTGAGTTCATTTTTTTATACAGTGTTAGAAAACATTCTAATTTCATTCTTTTACATGTAGCTGTCCAGTTTTCCCAGCACCACCTATTGAAGAGACTGTCTTTTCTCCATTATATATTTTGCCTGCTTTGCTGTATATTAATTAACCACAGGTGTGTGGATTTACTTCTGGGCTCTCTATTCTGTTTCACTGATCTGTGTGTCTGTTTTTGTGCAAGTACCATACTGTTTTGATTACTGAAGTTTTGTAGTATAATCTTAAGTCAGGGAACATGATACCTCCAGCTCTGTTCTTTCTCAAGACTGTTTTGTGTTTCCATACAAAGTTTGCAATTATTTGGTATTTTGATAGATATTGCATTGAACCTGTAGATTGTCTTGGACAGTATGTTCATTTTAACAATATTAATTCTTTCCAATCCATAAACATGGTATATCTTTCCATCTGTTTGTGTCATCTTCAATTTCCTTCATTACTGTTTCATAGTTTCCCAAGTATCTCTACTTAACTTAGTAAACAAAGATGTGATCCAATAACACAAACAAGTATCTGGGAGTGCAAAGGACTGTTTCCACCAATTACTATACAAAGACCGTCAAAGGACAACAGACCTTTACAACATTATACACTCATCTGTTGCTGCTCCTTCTAAGATTTTCCTTCTCAAAGTTGTTTCCTCATGTATGCCATTGCCCTGTGAACAAATTTTGCTCACTTTTATTTTACTTTTTTTTGTCTTTTTTTTTTTTTTTGTCTTTTTAGGGCTGCACCCATGGCATATGGAGGTTTCAAGACTAGGGGTCTAATTGGAGCTGTAGCCGCTGGCCTACACCACAGCCACAGCAACGCCATATCCAAGCTGCATCTGCGACCTACACCACAGCTCATGGCAATGCTGGATCCTTAACTCACTGAGTGAGGCCAGAGATCAAAGCCACATTCTCTGGGTTCCTAGTTGGATTCGTTTCCACTAAGTCATGACCGGAACTCCTCGCTTTTATTTTATAAGGTCAGATCCTGCCCACTGACTGCACCAAAGCACAGGACACTGAAACTTTCCATCACACTTTTAATTCACACAGAGTCAGTTTAATGTAGCACCTATTTGTTGTGTTCTTCTAAACTTTACTTTTAAATAAATCTATCTATCTTACTGTGGCAAAATGGCTTTATTATCTCTGTCTGGAAAGCCTGATAAAATGCTGTGATACTGTAGTGTAATAAGAAATAAATATAAATTTTGGTCTTTGATTAGGATTCCTGATGCACAACTCCTAAACCTTGTGGTTTCCTATATAAAGCTATAGGTGCATCTTTTGTTGTAATTTTAATTTTATTCCCAGTTTCTGAAATAGCTCCAGAGTAAAAAAAAAAAAATGAAATGAAAGTCTTTGGTTATTCATAATAAGCCCCTTTCAACCACAGTAGAGTTTAGGTTAATGTGCTGACTCTTGAAAAGCCCTGGGGGAACCTAAGGATGGGAGCTGGTTGCCAGGGGAATCAACCAGGTGATTAGAGGACTGAAACTTTCAGTCCCACACCTTTCTCCTCAGGGAAGAGAAAAGCATTAGAGGTTGAATTAATCACCAACTGGGAATGATTTAATCAATCCTGCTATGTAATAAAGCCTTCATAAAAACCCAAAAGGATGGTGTTTGGAGAGCTTCCAGGTTAGTGAACACACAGAGGTAATGGGAGAGCAGTGAGCACAGAGAAGGCTTGGCAGCTCCTTGCCCTTTCCCACGTACCTTGCCCTATGCACTTGCTCCACTTGGCTCTTCCTGAGTGTATCTTTTTTTATATCAAAACCTAGTAACCTAGTAAGTAAACTGTTTCCCTGAGTTCTGTGAGCCATTCTACCAAATTAAGAGATCCCAAGGAGGTGATGGTGAGAACCTCAGAGTTTTCAACTGTGGGTCAGAAACACAGGTGACAACCTGGACTTGTGATTGGCATCTGGGTGGGAGGGATTCAGTCCTGTGGCACTGAATCCTTAACCTGTAGGATCTGATGCTATATCCAGGTAGAGAGTATCAAAACTGAGCTCAACTGTAGGACACCCAGATAGAATCCAGAAAATCACAGAATAGCTTGGTGTGGGAACTATCGCCCCCCCCCACCCCCCACACAAGACATTTGGTGACCAGAAGTGTCAAAAGTGAAGCACAGAGCAGGAGACACACAGGAGTATGTTTTTCCTTAGCAAATGGTGGTTGCTGATATTACAGTTCCTGTCAAGTTTCTGGATAGTTCAATAGTTTTACATTTGTTACTGTATTGAGAGGGTATAGAGTTAGATAATTATAAATACATATTATCAATATTATCTATTAGTGCTTGAGTTTACAATTGTAGGTCTAGAAACAATGCAGTGTTTACATTGTGAACTCTAAATGAAGTTGTCATGTATCCATATATACTGATGAACCCGTAACAGGGAAACACTCATTAATGCAGGAGGACATTTACACAGAGGGCTAGACTGCAATGAGAAAATGTATCAATGTGATAATATGTGAGGTTTCTATCTCACTTCAATGTGCTTCTCTATATATTCCATTTTCAGTGAAATCACTGAACATATTAAATATCTCCTCTGCACCCAGTGTTCTCCCAAGCTGTGTGGTACACAAAATACTTAAAAAGAAAAAAAGTACAACCCTGTTGGCAAGATACAATTTACTTAGATAAAAGCTAGAGAACAGTGTATATATAAGTTTTTTTTTATGTACAGACTCATGTACACAAATAACATAAATATGTACATGCATCCACTAGAATGTGATGGCAACTAGAGTGTCTTGTTCAACACCCACAGCCTCGTATAGTGTCTGACATGTAATAGGTGACTAGTAAATTCTTTTCAGATGAATGAATGAAAAGGCCAATAGTGAACCTTGTGTTAAAGGGTTTAGGATTTGAGAGGGGATCTCACTTTATTAGGGAAGGGCCTCAGGGTAGAGGAAAGAGGGAAAATTTGCCATTGGACAATGGGTCGAACTTAGAACAATATCATGACACCAAGCAAGTACTAGAGTGAGCAGTCACAGCTCTTCACTATTTGAACTTTAACAAAGGTCATAAGGAAGAACACAGAATATTCAGAAGATGGCGGGTACTTAATATCTGCTAGGTGTCCTAGGCTACACAGCTGCACAGCTGCCTGGTCATGAGTATGTGGAAGGATGCTCCCCCTGAGTCTGGACACGGAGGGCAGTTCAATCAGATTAAGGATTTGAGGGTTAGTGAGAGAAGTGAAGAGAAAGGATGGGAGCAGAGCCAGGAGATCTAAGGAACAATGTGTAGAGAATGTCCAGGGCTATGAGGTGGGAGAAATGACATGAGGAGAAACAAATCAAACTCACTATACTGAAAAGATCGGGGTGGGGTGGGGATGTCAAGGAACGAGAGTCCAGAACTGGTCAATGTGCTGAAATGGGAACGGTGGAGGGAGAAAAAGATCTGGGGGATTGTAGCAAAAGAGAAGGATGAGATGATAGCCATCAAGCCTAGAAGCCTTGGGCTGTGGTGGTGTCATCAAGAATGTGAAGTCATCTCTAAGATCTTCAAGTGATGACTTTCTAACAGAGCTCCAGCAATATTTGTGGTCGCTTCAAAAAGTCAAGCAAACACTACCTGACCACACTCCCACGGTGAGAGCTGAGTAAGAATTCTCTCCCTGTTGGGAAGGTCAACTAGGGAACAGGGTTAAGGACAATAAAAAGGGCTATACCTGGACTGGGAATTTGGGGTTAACAGGTGCAAACTATCGCCTTTCGAAGGATAAGCAATGAGATCCTGCTGTTTAGCACTGGGAACTATATCTAGTCATTTATGATGGAGCATGATAATGTGAAAAAAAGAATGTATATATGTATGTGTGATTGGGTCACCTTGCTGCACAGTAGAAAACTGACAGAACACTGTAAACCAGCTATAATGGAAAAAATAAAAATAATTTTAAAAAATAATAAAAAAATAAAAAATAAAAAAGGCTATACCAAAAAAGGAGGAGGGGACAAGAAAAAGGTGACCAGCATCTGTAAGAGTGTGTGGATATCACCGTTACTTTTCCTTCATTTGTCTCCAAGTATTTACTGTGTCACTATGAATTACATACTCCACCTTATTCTGGGTATTAGGATTATATTGGTAAACAAAAGACACTTAGTCCCACCTCACAGGAGGTTACAGTCTCATGCCGAGATAGGCGAACAAGTAAATATACGTTATTACATTGTGACCATTCCACAAAGGAAACAAAGAAGGGGCTGAGATGGAGACTGAAAAGGGTGTTGACAGGCCTTCCTGAGCAGGTGGCATTTTAATTTAAACTAAAAGATGATGAGAGGAGTTCCCATTGTGGCTCAGCATGTTAAGAATCTGGCTGGCATTCATAAGGATGCGAGTTCGATCCCTGGCCTTGCTCAGTGGGTTAAAGGATCTGACGTAGGTCGAAGATGCAGCTCAGATTCTGGTGTTGTTGTGGTTGTGGCATAGGCCAGCAGCTGCAGCTCCAGTTAGACCCCTAGCCTGTGAACTTCCATACATCACAGGTGTGGCCCTAAAGAGAAAAAAAAGATAATAATAAAATAATAAAAAATAAAGAGATGATGAGAAGGAACCACATCAAGACTGGAAAGAGGAACATTGGAGACTGAGGAAACAGCACATGCCAACGTCCTGAGGGATGAAAGAATTTGAGAATGTAGGAGAAAAAAAAAAGAGAAGAAGGGGCGGAAGAGAAAGAAAAAGAGGAGGAGGAGGAGGAGAAGACGACAACCAAGGATAGCATAATGAAAGAGGGAGGAGAGTGAGCAGGCATGAAGATGAGAGCACAGAAGGAACCATATCACAGAGGCCAGGAGGTCATGTCTGCATTTCATCCTCTTTACAGGGGAGGACCATAAAAGGGCTATAGGAGAAAGTGGTTCAGGCTGCTGTGTGGAGAAGGGACAGGTTTGGGGGTGGTGACAAAAGGAGGGTCAGAAAGGCTCCTGAGGATGCTTGTGTGACAGCCCAGGGGAGAGTTCCTCAGTGGGTGGAGGGATCCCAGTCTCCCCTGGGTGGCCGC
This sequence comes from Catagonus wagneri, assembly GCA_004024745.2. Lineage (NCBI taxonomy): Eukaryota > Metazoa > Chordata > Mammalia > Artiodactyla > Tayassuidae > Catagonus > Catagonus wagneri. The sequence continues at coordinate 33,996,002 of PVHT021183543.1, read as the reverse complement.
CCCTTCTCTGGACCCAGTGAGCCTGTGTTGGCACAGATGCTGCTTTGAGGACAGGTGGAACAAGGAACCACACCAGAGATGGGAGGACAGGAGCTCCACCAAGGAGAGCACTGGTCACTGATCCCCATCAGGAGGCCCAGATTCCAGACGGGAATGCATGCAAGGGTCCCTGACCTCGACCTCTCATTTCTATCAGGTTATCTATATGTCCCATGGGCATCGCGCTAAGACTGACCACAGTGCCCCACGGCCAGCTGTCAATCCTGGGCACCGCGGTCAACTGCTTCCTGTGAAATTCCTTCCCTGGTCCAAGGCTCTGACTCCTTCCCTTTGTCTGTCTACCATGGCTTTGCCCATCTCTGGAATCCACCCCCATCCCCATTCAACTGAGCTCTAGTTTGTTTTCAGCTTGTCATTCTTTACTAAATAAAGCCCTGAACCCTTTTGTCACCTTAAGTGTAGAATTTTAGCTGCCCTGTTTTATTTAATTGTGCATTTTTACAGTCCACACATGCCTAGAAGCTTTGGGCTGTGGGTAACCTTTTACTATGTCTAATAAATAAAATGAAAAAAGAAACTGCAGAAGTAAACCATAAATGTCTTAAAGACTGGCCGATAGGCAAAAATGAGAGCCATAAATTTTAAAATTTTTTTAAAACATTTTTTTGGAGAGGGTGAGCTTCTCATTACAGAACAGCTAGAAAGAAAGCAAAGGTAATGAAAAAATTTAACTCAATTTTATTGGTAAAAGTATCTCTATTAGAATTCCTATGACATCAGTGGCATTGAAAGATCAAATTAATTTGTCAGTCACCTTTGTTTTAATTTATAGAAGCATGGCAGTAGGTCACCAAACCCAAGCAACTTTAAGGAAATTTTTTAAAATAAAATGAAATAAAATAATAAAGTAAAATAAAATTTAAAATCTTTGTAACAAGAAAAGGGCCAAAAACAAAAGTAGGTACTTGGTAGAAAAAAATGAGTAACGTAACCCATGATGAAAACTTATATTTTTGTCCTTAACATGTGAGAAAAGGGATAAAAGTTGAAAATGGAGATCTATGAGTTATATATTGAGAAATTCCATCATCTGGATAGAAAAAATTTGAAACATAGTAGTTTATATACACCAGGATGGCTTTAGGAAACTGTAAACAAAAAAATGCATTGTGTTCAAAAACAACTTTTTAATAGAATCTTTATAAGGAAAAAAACATAAAACCATATTGCAGATCTACTTGAAGGGTTTAATTAATCTAAAATTAAATGAAGAAAAATATCTTATGTAATTTTCTGTATCAATATGCATAGATAAATATATAAAACTGCCAAAACCTCATAAACAGCCAATAATAATCTGGGATAAAGCTAAAATGTTACTCTTAAGGAGACGAGGAACTCCAGCTACAGATTAGCAAGTTTATCCAGAGACACAAATAGACACATGCTCATAATTTCATAAAGCTTATGTTAATAAGCTGAAATAAACATTGAAATGTCACTCTAAGGATCTGGGTGATTCCATATAAACAAAGTCTGTTTTGGACCTGTCTCCCAGAAGGAGATAATTACTAAATAGCAAAAAGATCTGCCACCCACAAAACTGTCCAACGACAGGGAAATCAAATGAAGCACCGCCGTGAGGCTCATAAAAAAATTCTAAATTCGAAGAGAAGACAGAGGGATGTTTTCATTCCTACATTTTCAGTTATGCATCTCCAGCAAGAGAGATGACTAAAGATAGCCAGGTCAGGTCAGTGGTGAGCACAAAACCTTAATCCAGCGTGCAACCAAAAGGCCAACGCTGGAAACAGTGGTCTCAGATACGGATAGTGGTCAATCCAAGACGTTTCAGAACAGCACCCATATTTTAGAGTCACTTTTAACAGAGCAAGATCGAGGCAGGCAGTCAAAGTGAACAATATTTTGACGGTGAGCATCCTGAAGGAAAGGGCGCAGGGCCAGCGAGTCAAATTTTTCATTGTCATACTTAAGTTTACATACCACTTTCTGGGCTAAAGAAAAGACAAAGCACTCACTTCTGTACCCATCCAGTGGGGCTCTGCTTGAACCCCCTGGCTGTTCCATGTTGCAGTCAGTTAATGCTGCAGCTCAGCAAAATACAGCAGATTTGAGGGCTTGCAAGCCGACTGGCCCACATACCAAGCTAGTGCTTGTGGGTTCAGAGAACTGTGTTTTTCTTTCTATTTTTAATTGCGACACACAGCTGGCACTTCTACACTTGTTAGGGGTATGCTAGGTTTGAAATTGATGCTAATGTAAACGAGCTTCATGGAAACAATAGGCTATCATGTTGTGCCTGGAGCTAGGAGTGGTTTCCTTCCTCCCAGGCCTGCCCACAGACCCTTACTTAAAGGGATCTAAGTTTCCTGTCATCAGACTCGACCGTGTGGCAGTTCATGCACTGGCCCCCAGAGGGCACTCCCCATCACTCCTCAAAGACTGATTCTCTCCAGGATCAGAGTTTCCTGCCATCCCTTCTGCCATAATTCCTAGTGGTCTGGAGGTCATGCTTCCAATTCCCTGACCGCTCAGTTCCTTGGCTTTTTCTCTTCTAAGAGTCTTGTCCTCGACTTATGTCAGCTGCGCACTCCCCTTATCACACCTTAGTCCCTATGATGACCAAGCAATTACACTCTCACTCACACTCCTCTCACACACCACTACCCGTAGCTGTCCAGTGCACATCCCCTAGTACCCAGACTCTTAGCAATCTTTCAACGTGGCCCTCACCCCCTGAGATCTTCACTTTAGTCCTTAAGTGGACTAACATCCATGGTCTCTCATTTTAATTAATTCCCTGAAGAATCTATCAACTATTTTGGCCTATTCTTATGCATGACATCCCCCTGCCAAACTCCAGCCTTAATTAAATCCTACCCAGTGTCTGCAACCTTAAGCTAAATTTGGCTGAAAAACTGCAGTACTGTGCTAAGCACTCTAAGTTCATGACCACTAACCTCTGTAAGGGCCCATAATGCTGACTAGCCACCAATATATATACATTTCCCAAGTACTGACTTACGCTTTCTCCTTTCTCCTCCAATTTCCACTATCTCCTCCTCCATCCTAACTCTGCAACTGCCCTTGCTTCCTAATTCCCTGAGAAACATGGAGGCGATCAGAGAGAAACTCGGCAAGTGCCCTCGACACCTTGAAGGACTTCAGGTTCCACAGAATCTCCCAAGGTCATCGGCTCTGCCCGTTTCTTCTCACTCACTCAGTGACCTCCCACCAGTGATTCACCCCCACCCTCACTCCTCCCCAGACACACACAACATTCACTGGTCTCTCTCCTCCTCATTCCCCAGGATCACTTACTCTTAATTTCTCCTCTACAGGAAAACAAACATCTGTCTCCTACCAAAACAAGACAAAATCCACTTGCCTCTAGAGCTGCTGCCTCATCCTTTCCCTCCTTTTACGAAAGGAGAGGTCCTTGAAAGCTCTGTGTGTCGTCTCCTATATTCTCTTCTCATTCTCTTTCCTCATCCCTTCACGTTGGAATTTGTATCTCCATCACCGCATCCAAACCCTCTTGGCAAGGTTACCTACAACCTCCTCAGAGTGCTACAGTCCAAGAAAATTCCCTCAGTCCTCATCTTACTGGCAACTTCTCAGCAGCATTTAACCTGCTGATAACTCCTTGCTGCTTGAAACACTTACTTGACCTCACTTCCAGAGCTTCAAAACTCCTAGACCTTCTCCGGGAAGAGCACCAGCTGCTCCTGCTCAGTCTCACTGCTGGTTCCCCTTCATCACCTTGATCTTAAGTCTGGAATACTCCACAGCCGTTCAACATCTTCTTTTATCTGCATTCATTCCTCTGATGATCTCAGGTGGTCCATCACTTTAAAATGTTATCTGCACGTTCTTGATTTTCAAATTTATTTGAGCTCAGCCCTTCCCCCAAACTCAAGACTTGAATATGCAATTGCCTAATCGACACTTCTACTTGCACATTCAGAAAGATCTGAAACTCCAGATCTTTCCCCCAAGACCTCATCTTCCTGGAGGCCCTCCCACATCAATAAACAGAAACTTTATTCCTTCAGTTGCCCAGGCTAAAAACCAAGTTATTTTTGACTCCCTGTAGCCCTCACCCTATATCAACTGATTAGCAAAGCATGTTAGCTTTACCTATAAAAACTAACAGAATCCAACCACTTCCACCAGCATCATTCTAATCTAAGCCACTACTGTCTCCTGCTCAATATAGCCTGACAGCAGCTGATTGGTCTCCAGGTCTCACTCTGTCCACCACAGTCTACTGCCAGCTCTGTAGGCAGAATAACCATGCTATGTATAAGTCAGGTCAAGCTATTCCTCTGTAGACAGAATGACCATGCTATGTGTAAGCCAGGTCAAGTGAACTGAAGTTGGCACTTGCCATCAGCCTCTACGTGGATGAAAACACGAGCCACTGCAGCTGCTGACCTGCAGCACCCCCTGAGCAGATATCAGGGTGCAGACCAGGAGTGAGGTACCCTGTCCTCTGGGAAAACTGGAAGAACACCATCTTCTGAGAGTTAGATATTTTTAGAAGATTTTATGAGCCCACTTCTTGCATCTCCTCATGTCTAGAAAAACACTAAAACCCTTCACAGTGATGTCTGCTCCTCGTAACTAGTAGTAATCTTCACAAGACCAGCAGCAAACTTTGTAAAATGTGTGCATGGCTGCATGCACCTCCCCCGTCACCTTCATCACATATGTCCTGATATTTCCCCTTTCCTCTCTGAGGTGGTATTTCAGAGCTAACTGAAATACTGCCTCCCTGGCTGCAGTTAAGTCGACAAAAAAAAAGATGTCACAGTCAACTGTGAGTGCAGCCACTCCCAAGGGTGAGCCTGTGAGCTCTGAGGGAACTCAGGAAGGAAAAAAAGAATACTGGCCCAGACAGCTGAGGAGCATACCAAACGAGTGATTCCTGTAAGCCCAGACCTTTGCATCTTCCCATAGAAATGAGCTGAATTCCTTAACTTGAGATATTTGGTTTTCTGTAATCTTTTGTTCCTGCTACCTGACTATATGTCCTAGCTACCCCCTTGCCTCCTCAGAGCGGTTTTCCCAGAGCTACTTGATATGTGTCTCCCAGGCTAAAGTCCTAATTCTGCCCCAAATAAAAAACTTAACTCTCAACTTTCAGGTTGTGCAATTTTTTTTTTTAAGTGGACACTCTTCTCAAAACTCTCCATGGCTCCCATCTCACAAGGCCTTCTAAGTCCTGACATGGTGGCCCAAGCCATCTCTTTGAGTTCATCCCCAACCACTCTCCCTCGAGCTCACTCCATGTAGGCCACCCTGCTATTCCTCAGTTTCTCCAGACACTGCAATTTCCTGGGCACATCCTGTTCCAGAATGTTCTTCCTTCCATTGGCCACATGGCTCTGTTCCTCACCGTTGGATTTTTGTTCAAATGTCTCTTTAAAAACTGCAAGTCCTCTCCTGCACTTACTATCTACCTTTCCTACTTCATTTTTCTCTGTAGCTCTTATTACTATATAACAGACTATAAGTTTTACCTATTTATTTACTGTCTGCCTGACTTGATAAAATGTTAAGTGCCATGAGGAAATGGATTTTCTTTTATTCACTGCTATACTCTCCAGGGCCTGGCCTAATGCCTGAAGTGTAGTGTGTGCTCAAATACTTAGTGAATGAATAAATAAATGTATGTTTCCGTAACGACCAAGATTCAAGAGTTTTTCTGGATCATCTAGGCCAGGGATTGGCAAACATTTTTCTGTAAAAGGCCAGATAATAAATATTCTCAACTTTGCAAGCCATCTGGTCTATGTCACAACTACTCAACTTTGTCACTGTAATGTAAAGACAGTCATGGGCAGTGTGTAAAACCAATCAGTGGGGCTGTGTTTTAATAAAATGTTATTTACAAAATTAGGTCACTAGCAGGATTTTACCTGTGGACTATAGTCGGCCAAAGTCTGATTTAAGTTACTAGATCTGCTGTACGGTGCATTAAAGCCTTGATCACCAATTCTCCCAGAATTTATTTATTTTTGTCTTTTGTCCTTTTAGGGCCACACCCGTGGCATGTGGAGGTGCCCAGGCTAGGGGTCTAATCGGAGCCACAGCTGCTGACCCACGCCACAGCCACAGCAATGCGGGATCCGAGCCACATCTGTGACCTACACCACAGCTCACGGCAACGCCGGATCCTTAACCCACTGAGAGAGGCCAGGGATCGAATCTGCAACCTCATCGTTCCTAGTTGGATTCGTTTCCGCTGCACCATGACGGGAACTCCCTCCCAGAATTTATTAAACAGAGTTCAGAACTTCTAGAGTTGGAAAGGACAATCTAGACCGAGGGTCATCTACTCCAACCTTCGTGGCAGCCAGCAGATGCACACCTAGTAACCATTCCCTCCTTCCTTCTAAGTAAGAGAAGTCCAGTTTTATTGAGGGGACAGTGATGTATCCAGCTGAGAAATTTCTCAGTCTCTCCATAGCTAGAGGTGACCATGGGACATGGTTCTGGCCAAGAAGACACATAGAGAAGTGAGTGGAGGGCCTTTTAGGAAAAGCCCTTTAAATAGGAGGAGCACACTCCTTTTGCTTTTTACCATTTCCCCTCTTCCTATCTGAAATGCAAATATTATGCTAGGGAGCAAGGAGAGCCACACCCTAAGGGCAGCAGAGGAGGAGAAAAAGGGGGGGCAAGGGGGGGAGGGAGGGAGAAGGAGGAGGGAGGGGAAGGGAGAGGGAGGAGGAAGGGAGAGGGAGAGGAGGCAAGACCATGGAGGACACTGGGGTTGGTGCCCAGGTCCTCTGATGTCTTATGATAAGAGAAAAAATTAACCTCTGGGTAAGTCATGATAAGTGGCTTCTAAAGAGAAAATAAATCTTTGGTTAAACCACTATAAGCAGCTTTTAAAGAGAGCAAATGAATCATTCCAGATCCTAAAAGCCAGCAAAGGGCAGAACAGAGACTTGAAATGACCCTGTGACTTCTTCAGTAGCCTTCCTCTCATGCCACTTTCCTCAGAGTTAATTTCTTCCAGCTTTATGTTGGGACACAATATGTGGGGAGTGCCCTGGTGGCTCAGCAGGTTATGGATCTGGTGTTGTCACTGCTGCAGCTCAGGTCACTGCTGTGACCACTGCTGTGGTGGGGGTTCGATCCCTGGCCCAAGAACTTTCATGTGTGACTGCACAGAATAAGCAGCGTGTGAAATAGACAAGACTGTTCCTATCCAAAAAAGAACATTTCCCAGGCTCAAATAACTAGGAATTCTGGGGGTTTTATCTAGCTTCAGACATGGTTGGATCTACACTACTGACAGCCTCTAATTCCATCGTATCATTCTCAGCCTAAGCAGAAAAAGATGGTTCCTCCACAGAGCTTTGGCAGAAAAGCCCAAGGGAGGAATCCCATTAGCCTGACTTGGGTACCATGTTCATTTCTGAACCAGCCACTACAGCCAGAAGGATAACTATTCTGATTGGCTGAGAATGGGTTACATGCTCACCCCAGTGGCAAGAGAGATGGGTCTGCCCCACCTAAATGGGATCTAAATAGTTCCTCCAAGTAGGAAAAGGCTTTGATATCAGAAGACATGGGGAGAGAAGTACTGAAGTGGGTGTGCACGTGCACACGTGCGTGCACACACACACACGTACACAGATGCACTCAGGAAATTAGGAAATGTGGCTTGCAAGCTTAGCTCTCTGACTGACTAGACGCAGGTCAGCAGGTGGACACATGACCTTTGCCTTTTGAGTTTTCCAATCATTTATCAAAAGAAGATAATTCATCTAACACTAGCTTTAAGTTTTAAAAGACTGAATCAGCACTTCTCAGCGGAAACGAATCTGACTAGCATCCATGAGGATGCAGGTTTGATCCCTGGCCTCACCCAGTGGGTTAAGGATCTGGTGCTGCTGTGAGCTATAGTGTAGGTTGCAGATCCTGCCTTGCTGTGGTTGCGATACAGGCCAGAGGCTACGTCTCCAATGTGACCCCTAGCCTGGGAACTTCCATATGCCATGGGTGCGGCCCTAGAAAGACAAAAAAAAAAAAAAAAAGACTGAATCAGGGTGTTTGAAACATCTTTGAAAATATAAAGTGCTTTATAGTTATGTCAGATTATTATAATCAGTGAATAAATGAAACTGACATAAAATGTAAAGAAAATAGGAAATCATCCAAAATGAAAAATCATCCAAACCTATACAAATCTTTAAAATATCTGTTACTGTGATAAGCACTGGACAAGGCCTCAGACTGCAATTTTCCTAGAGTGTAAAGACAGGCTCTCCTGTGCCCTGTCTTCCTGGGACAACTAACAAGCCCACTACATTCCCTTCAGGACTCCTTACCTCACTCCACTCCCAGCCCTATTCCACCCATACCTCCTAACTCTGTTGATCTTTAAGAATCAAAATTATTTTAAGTAACCACTCACATATCATTTCAAATTTTAAATAACTTGGGTAGAATGGCACATATATGATGATGATCATATCATCATATGGCATCCGCTTGCAATAGCAAAAGACTGAAACAATCTAGATGTCCACTAAAAGGATATTAGATAATAAAATTATAGCACATCCATATATGATGGAATACTATGCAGCTGTTAAGAAGAATAAAGGAACTCGGGAATTTCCATAGTGGCTCAGTGGTAACAAACCTGACTAGTATCCATGAGGACTCAGGTTCAATCCCTGGCCTTGCTCAGTGAGTTAAGGGTCCAGCATTGCCAAGAGCTGTGGTGTAGGTTGCAGATGCAGCTTAGACCCCATGTTGCTGTGGCTGTGGTGTAGGCCAGCAGCTGCAGCTCTGATTCAACCCCTAGCCTGGGAACTTCCACATGCCACAGGCATGGCCCTAAAAATAAAAATAAAATAAAATAAAATAAAAATTAAAAAAAAAAACAAAGAATAAAGAAACTCTTTATATGGACTGATTCAGAAAGTACTATCTAGATATAATCAGTGGGAAAAGGGAAGTGAAGGATTGATATACAGATTGCTACCAATTATGTGAAAGGCAAGAAAAGAATACTCATACCACACTACATGTTAAAGCATGGGATTTCCCTGGATGAAGACAAAGAGACTAAATACCTTGGCTGCCTCTACAAAGAAGATGGGTTGGCTAAAGGACAGAGTGTTGGAGAGACTTCTCCACATTTATCCTTTTTAGCATTTGAATCCTGTATCATGTGAACATCTTACCTCGGAGCCAAATAATTAGCAGAATGATAGTATAATATAGCATAACACCAAGGATAAACACACCAGTGAATCATTCAGATCTCTAATAACCAAGCACAAAAGTAGTTGCACTTGGCTGGCAGAACAGTCAATTCTAAGTTTAACAGTCTAACACAATAGGTGTGTTAACAGATGGTAGTGGCTAGAATATAACAATCACTCAGCTCTTCTCTACAGCAAGCTCATGGGGAGGACCATAAAGCACATGGCCATCCAATATTTGAGCAAATTTGTGATTCTATTAGCAAAAACAGACAGGACATGAGGTGACCAGATAAGTATTAAAACAAGAGCACCTCCCTCATTTTAGTATGTAAGGATGTATGTACATATGTGGCTGTACACATACACATGTAAAATATAGTTTGAAAATAAATGGTCAGATTTTGGATACACTCTCCATCTCACAGATACAGAGTGTACTCAGCAACAACTTACAGAAACTCAAACCTGCTATGACTTAACTTGGAGTTTACTTTTTCCACTTAACTGAATTAGTCTGGAGGAAAGTGGCTTTTGCATTTGCAGCAGCAGATTTACAGTGTCAAGACCATAATTTCTGAGTTTCCTGTCTGTTCCCTCATGGCTACAAGATAGCTGCTTGTACTCCAGGCATCACATTCACATTCAGGAAAAGAAGGAGGGGAAAGGGGGTAATGTCAGTCCGTTTTATCAAAAAGACAAAAGGCTCTCCCAGAAACCCTCATACAGACTCTTGCTTGTGTCTCGTTGACTTGACCCATATTATATGACTATTCCTAGCTACAAAGGAATCTTAAAATGTAAACAGCTTTTACAGTCTATGTAGTAGACGCATGAAAGGGCAAAGGAAGCTAAGAATGACTATAGGACTAGCCAGCCCACAGTATGTGTGTATACTCTGACAGGGGGCAAAAGTTGGCATGTAGAGGTGATGAAGTGGAACCCTTGAGAGTTTATATTCTATATTGCTTTAAGAATAGTTTTAAATGTGACAATATAATGGATCTTAGATTGGCTGCATAAGCTGAGAAGGGGAAATAGATGCCTTTTCATGAAATCAAAAATAAAACATTAACCTACTAGTCATATACTTATGTTTATGTGCTTTCCTATTAAAATGCAATCCGCCATCAAATAAAGGCAAATCCAAAAGTTACGCACATGTATTTTCTATGCATTTCTCCTTAAATAACAGTTATCTGTTTAATGAACCATGTTATAATTTTAACTAATTTCTTTGGATCTATAAACCAGTTCTGTTCCCTCACCTTTGATAAACAGTAAATAGTTGTTATAACTTTAGTCCCTACAATTTGTTACTTATATCATAAGCTCCCCTACAAAGAAAGTTAATTACAGAGTCACCATTAAACTACAATGCAAAAGCATTATTCACAAATACATTTTTCTGAGCTATTTGAAATGTGCGTCAAACATTATAACCTCTCATCATAAATACTGCAAAAAACACCTCCAAAGAACAAGGACATTTTCTTTCCTGACCACAATAATATTATCATGTCTAAGACTATTAAAAATAATTCTTTGCTGTATAGCACAAGGAACTATAACCAATCACTTGTGATGGAACTTGATGGACTATAATACGAAAAAAAGAATGTATATATATGTATAACTGGGTCACTTTGCTATACAGCAGAAATTGACAGAACACTGTAAATAAACTACTATGAAAAAAATTTTTTAAATAGTTGGACTTTCATTTTGGCTCAGTGGTAACAAACCCCACTGGTATTCATGAGGATGCAGGTTCGATCCTTAGCCTCACTCAGTGGGTTAAGGATCTGGTGTTGCCATGAGCTGTGGTGTAGGTCACAGATGCAGCTCAGATCCCACGTTGCTGTGGCTGTGGCGTAGACTGGCAGCTGTAGCTCCAGTCTGACCCCTAGCCTGGGAACCTCCATATGCTGCGGGTGTGGCCCTAGAAAACACAAAATAAATAAATAATAATAATTCTAACTAATAAGACTAATGTTTATAAAGTTTTAATATTTATAAATAGCATCTATGAAAAGCATTATCATTTAATCTATTAAAAGTTCTCCAATGTATTTAAAAAGCATTTTTCTTCAAAAATCAAAGGCAAATAACTCCCAAATGTTTTTGTTTAAAATGCTATTGCTTTGAATATCTTCTCAGATCCACTTCCTAGAGTGATGACAATAAGAGCAAAAATAAACAAATGGGACTTAATTAAACTTAAAAGTTTCTGCACAGCAAAGGAAACCCTAAACAAAATGAAAAGACAACCCACAGAATGGGAGAAAATATTTGCAAATGAAGTGACAGACAAGGGATTAATCTCCAAAATTTATAAACACCTTCTGCAGCTCAATACCAAAAAAACAAACAACCCCATCAAAAAATGGGCAGAAGATCTAAACAGATAATTCTCCAAAGAAGACATACAGATGGCCAAAAAACAAATGAAAAGATGTTCAATGTCACTAATTATTAGAGAAATGCAAATCAAAACTACTATGATTTTACACCGGCCAGAATGGCCATCATCAAAAAGTCTACAAACAATAAATGCTGGAGAGGTTGTGGAGAAAAGGGAACCCTATTGGTGGGAATGTAAACTGGGGCAACCACTGTGGAAAACACTATGGAAGTTCCTCAGAAAATAGAAGAATTACTATTTGATCCAGCAATTCCACTCCTGGGCATCTATCCAGAGAAAACCATGACTCAAAAAGACATGTACTCCAATGTTCATTGCAGCACTCTATACAACAGCCAAGACATGGAAACAACATAAATGTCCATCAGCAGAGGAGTGAATAAAGAAGATGTGGTACGTATACACAATGGAATATTACTCAGCCCTTAAAAGGAAAGAAATAACCGCATATACAGCAACATGGATGGACCTAGAAATTATTATGCTAAGTGAAGTCAGCCACACAGTGATATACCATCAAATGCTATCACTTACATGTGGAATCTACAAAAAAGGACACAATGAACTTCTCTGTAGAACAGATACAGACTCACAGACTTTGAAAAACATGGTTTCCAAATGAGACAGGTTGGAGGGTGGGGGGACATGTTGGGGGTTTGGGTTGGAAATGCTATAAAATTTGGTTGTAATGATCGTTGTACAACTATAAAGATAACTGAATAATTTTAAAAATGCTATAAAAATAAATAATATGCTATTGCTTTGAAATCATTCAACCAAAGGGAGTTAATTTCAACCTGTATCAGTTTTATTGGCTGTCAGTTATTGGATATTTGGTTTGGATTCTTTAAACACAGGTTTCTATATTTATAAAATAGTCACTTGTTTTGCATCCATCCTTGTATCTAAAAAGTTATAGAATACAACAAGGAGCTCTTCAGAACATGATATTTTATAGAAAAAAGGGGAAAGGAGGGAAGGAAGATGGGCAGGATTGCTTTTGACCTTAAAAACACAAAAAGCAAAAAAAAAAAAAAAACACACAGACTTCTGGCAAACATATTCAAAATTTACCCCCTGAAAGCCCTTGTCATGGCTCAGTAGGTTAAGAACCCAACTAGCATCCATGAGGATGCTGGTTCTATCCCTGGCTTCGCTCAGTGGGTTAAGGATTCGGCATTGCCATGAGCTGTGGTGTAGGTCACAGACATGACACAGATCCCATGTTGCTGTGGCTGTGGTGTAGGCCAGCAGCTATAGCTCTGATTCAACCCCTAGCCCGGGAACTTCCATATGCCATGGGTGCGGCCATAAAAAGAAAAGAAAAAAATTACCCTCAAAATATAATTACAGGATTATGAATCACAAATTCAAATAATAAAGCCTGCTACTTGATTTAAGTGTTTTAAATAAATATAAACCTACTTAAAACAAACAGAGAAGATACTCTGAGCTTACTCAATCTGAAACTGAAAATTAACCCATTAGTGAAGCAAAAAGCAGAAAATCATGTGTCATTGAGCCTCAGAAGGACCAAGTGAGAAGCCCTCAGCTGGAGCTGCCCAGGCTTAATGAATGGACTGGCTTTTACCACATTCACAAAAGGTTAAGAATAATGTTTCCATGAACTTTCTTCTTCCCTCATGAATATGTAGTTTTCACAGGCTCAAAAATCATACTTACTCTCAAATATCTGATGGCTTAAAAAAATTTATGTTACAGTGAGGAAAAGCAACTTTGCAACCATAATAACAATTCTAAAATCTACTATGAACATGATGATAATTATGGATTTATTTATTTACCCACATCCACCAAATGTTAATTGAAGCCCGATTCAAACTAATCAGTCAATATATGACAACTCAGCCTTCAGCTTCATATGATTTAATTTTCCTTTCCTTCTTGCAACATTATAATTATGTGCTCTGAGTTTACTGTAACTAATATTAGTGGTTTTCTCCACATGCTCACAACAAAAGGAACAGACAAAAAAACCTTTTTGATCACCTAATCAGTACCCTTAGGAGGAAAAGAAAATTCTAATATGGAAACAAAGATCTTTCTTTTTCTTTTTCTTTTCCTCATGTGATGAAACAAATTCTTTCAGTGGTTTTAATTATATCCTAATATTTCATAGACATCTTTTAATATAAATTCAAAATAAAATTTCTATTGTCCATAGCTCAGGAGCTCCCAATTCTGTGATGGCACCAACCTCTATAATCAAATCCATGGTCCCCAAACCTGGCCACCTTTGAAATCAAATAGACCAGCAACAAAACTACGGTTCTCTTTAAAGTAATGTGACACTGTTCACAGAGTTGTTTTGTTTTGTTTTTCCTTTTTTTAGTACTGTGCTTATTATTTGATTTCCAGTAAATAATATCACCAAATTATTTCCAGTTATCAAAATTTGGTAGCTGGTTTGAATGGCCTTTTCTTTGTTTCCCAAAAGGCTAGAGTTAGTAAGAACATATTTGCTGCTGAAACAGTCATCCTCTGCTATTTAAAAACTTCCAAGTGTCCAAAATATTGGGATTTCTAGGGTCTAGGAGAAGGCCAGAGCTCTTGGATAAACAGGAAACCTAGGCCACAGGGAGAAAACCAACTTCAGCTGTGAATGCACAAAGTGCTACACAGTGACATTTCTAAGGCAGGCTACCCACTTCTACTTATTTTCATAAATCCTTTTCGTTAATCTGCTGCTGATCATTATGTTAGTATTTAACACAATCACAAGTTCTCTTTTTTTCTTATTTGTTAACAAGGAAGAAGAGAAAATCTATTGAGCTGAGTTAAAATTTTAGGCAGGTGGCTAGGGAAGACCTCTCTGAGCATGCAAGCAGATCTAGCTGCCTCAGTTGGGTCATCCATTCTGTGAAAGACACCATAAATTCTGAGGACAAGTCTCTACTACCCTCTCAAGCTCCAGGCCCATGTTTCCAACTGACACTCTTGCCTACAAATACCTCTTTGCTGCCATGGTCAAAATCAACCCCATTCTCTCTACATATCCAATGTTCCATACATGACATTCTTACAATCTCTTATTGGCCTTGTGAATTCAAGTCTAGGAGAATCAAAACTCCATTTACTTTGATGGCTTTTTCACTGCATCTGCCACATTCAATTATCCATCAAGAAGCTCCAAGTTAAGGCTCTTTGAGAGCTTCTGGCACCTGACTCTCCTCTCTATCCACTCTAGTTCTTTTTCTCTAACTGACATGGATGGCAAATTAGTATCTTCACCTAAAGATTCCCTCCTCTTAACCATCCCACATCCCAGCATTAACACTCCTTGCCAGAGCCACTGTGGCTCTCTCCACTAGAAGTAGTCCAATTTCAGGGTTTTTTTTTTAAGTTATAATTATACCACGCTCCCTAATATGCTGTCTACTTGTTAAATGAGATCACTGGCTGTTTACAAAACCAATCCAAGATTTTTTTCCTTCCTGAAGGTACTATGTTCATAACACTGTCCGTGGTACCTCTTCCTCTGCTTCTTTTGAACTTTGCTGCTCTACTACTTTATTTTTTTTAATTTTTAATTATAGTTGATTTACAATGTTTGATCAATTTCTGTTGTATAAATTGTAAAACAGTGACCCAGTTATACATATACATATATATATATATATATATATATATATATATACACACACACACACACACACACACATACACATTCTTTTTCTCATATTATTGTCCATCATGTTCCATAACAAGTGATTGGATATAGTTCCCTGTACTATACAGCAAGATCTCATTGCTTGTCCACTCCAAAGGCAACAGTTTACATCTACTAACACCAAACTCCCAGTTCATCTCTACTAGTTTATCATATTAAGGGTTTAATTGCGAAGTTTTTCATAAAACAAAAAAAGAATATGAGACATTTAATTCACAAAGCATAAAAATAGACTACGTACCCATGAATCCACCAAACAACTAGGAAAATCCAACACTATCAATACTATGAAGACTTCCCAGGTCTTTCCTCTCAAAGGAAACCACTATCCTGAATTACTTTTCCATAACTTCTTAATCTCTTTTATAGTTTTACCAAGCATACATGTATAATTAGTGTCTGGTTTTACCAAGTCAGATTAATAGTGGAAACACTGACTGCAGTCCTTTGCAAGCGGTATTTTTATTTTTATTTATTTTTAAAATTTTGTTGGAGTATAGTTGATTTACAATGTTGCATTGTCTCTCCCAACTTTATTTTATTTTATTTTTTTGTCTTTTTTGGGCCACATTTGCAGCAAATGGAAGTCCCAAGGCTAGGGGTTGAATCGGAGCTGCAGCTGCCAGCCTACGCCACAGCCACAGCAATGTAGGATCCAAGGTGCATCTGTGACCTACACGACAGCTCACAGCAATACCGGATCCTTAACCCACTGAGCAAGGCCAGGGATCGAACCTGCATCCTCAAGGATACTAGTCAGATTTGTTTCTGCTGAGCCACAATGGGAACTCCTCGAGTGGCATTTTTAATAGATCCTTAACCCATTGTGCCACAGTGGGAATTCCTAAGAACAGAACATTTTTTAAGTTTTCTAAATTATAAAGAAATTCAGATAACCTCAGGTAAGAGGCTGACTGATGACCTCAGATAAGAGGTTAAACTATGTAATGACAACATACTTTTGTTTCTATTATGGAAGTTAATGGTTATGAATTATCAGGATTTTAGCTAAGAATTTTGTCATTAAAAGATAATATTTATCAAATATAACTTCTCAAGTTGGCAGAAAAAAATAAGAGTGGACGCCCTTCAATCTCAATTGCCGAAGGCATCCTACATTTGACAGCAAACCTATGTTGTCAATAAGAATGTAAGAACATTCCCCAAAGGAATAATATAAGGAACATGGAGCAAAACCGCTTTTTTAAAAATCATAATATTATACACCTCACAGGTAATTGTTACATAGACTATAGATTGATGATACCAACACTTAGCTTAGAAATTCAAAGAGAAGAAAAGAGAAATTTGATTTTTTACAGAAAACATTTTATCAACTATTATATCTAGTAGAGAGCTGAACCAGCTAAAAAATGTCCTATGATATTATTTGTTGAGAACTGGGCAGGAAGATATAATGCCACCCTGAAGTTCACATACCACGCATGCAACCACAGTTTCCATCAAAAAAGAGTAATTCATGAAGCCAAATGCATTCAAAAATAACCATGAATAGGAAAAGTAATATCTGAATCGTTGTAAGAGCTTTTATGTGTGTGTGTGTGTGTGTGTGTGTGTGTGTGTGTAATTTAAAAAGCACAACTAAAAAGGAAATCTATTTATTTCTTTCACTACTTAACTAAGCATTCAGTCTATAATCAGCTGGTTAGCATGAAGTATTATTAAGGCACTATTTTTATAGTACTCATTTTTATGGGTTTTGTATGTTACATGAAAAGTGTTTTTTTTTTTTTAAAATGCACAAATTGGATATTCTCTTTTATGCTTCCTATATTAGGTCAAACCAAAGTTCTGGATCTTGGCATAATGGTAATGCAAGTGGAAACAAAAACATTTTAATCTTCAAGATCTCTTTCAATTTTATTCTATTCATTCTATCACATTAAAGCCTCATTTATCAAAAAAAAAGATTTTTAAAGAACCCTACACTTAAGATAATTTCAGAGTTTGTTTCAAATTGCCAAAAAATCAGAAAAATCTTTACTTTAATAAGGCACTGACTACTTTAGAAAAATACATAAAAACAAACTATTTAATTGTGGTATAAAATTACTCTTTTAAAAATCCTCTATTATTGTGGAAGGTCACAGATACCAAATATACCACCCACAACTCAAGAAAAGACAGGGTTATTTTAAAGTTCTACAGAGATGGTTATTGCTGTGCCATTTTATTTTATTTTATTTATTTATTTTTTGCTTTTAGGGCCGCACTTGTGGCATATGGAAGTTTACAAGTCAGGGGTCTGAAGGGAGCTGCAGCTGCCAGCCTACACCACAGCAACTCCAGATCTGAGCAGTGTCTGTGACCTACACCACAGGTGGTGGAAATGCCAGATCCTTAACCCACTGAGCAAGGCCAGGGATCGAAACCGCATCTTCATGGATACTAGCTGGGGTCGTTGCTGTTGAGCCACAACAGCAACTCCCTGCTGTGCCATTTTAGAATATTTCATTTAAGGTAATTTTACCATTAATAAAAGTTAAATGTCAGTTAAAAGAAAATCCCCAACAGCAAAATGGTCCGAAGCTATGAGTAGATAATTCACAGATTACTATAAAAGGCTAAATTGTATTTGAAAATTTGCTTATTGTTAAAAGATAAATAAAACTTTTTTTTTTTTTTTTTTTTTTTTTGCTTTTTAGGGCTACACTCGAAGCATATGGCAGTTTCCAGGCTAGGTGTCGAATTGGAGCTACAGCTGCCGGCCTACACCACAGCCACAGCAACACCAGATCCAAACCCCTTCTGTGACCCATATCACAGCTCACAGCAACACTGGATGATCCTTAACCCACTGAGCAAGGCCGGGGATGGAACCTGCGTCCTCATGGATGCTAGTCAGGTTCATTAACTGCAGAGCCATGACGTAAACTCTTAGAAACTTTTTTTTTTATAAGCACACCCGGACCATATGGAAGTTCCCAGTCTAGGGACTGAATCCAAGCCGCAACTGCAACCTACGCTGCAGCTGCAGCAAAGCCAGATCCTTTAAATCACTGCACTGGGCCAGGGATGGAACCCATGACTCCGCAGCAACCCCTCCCCTTGCAGTTGGATTCTAAACCCACTGCACCACAGTGGGAAATCCTGGAAACCATCTTTTAATCCATGATTTTAGACGCACTTTTTTTCTAACATGCTAATAATCATTGGAAAAAGAGTGTCGGGAGACTTCCAGTTTCTGGTCCAACACAAAGAAGGAGCTTAGAAGTAGCCACTCTACCCTAACAAGAAAAAAGCTTGAACAAACTGAAAAATCAACAACTCTTCTTAGATCCGTTAGAGAAGTGAGGTTACAATGTAAACAAATGCCCGTACAATTGGAAGTCAGATACAGAGAATCATGACACCAGCCAGAGCAGAGCTATAGGAGAGAAGCCTCCACAGGAACCAGTGCTGTGTAGGAAAACCAGAACTATAACTGAAGGACTACTGGAGTCTTAATGTGGACAAGTGAATTAAATACTTGGAGTAGGGAAAGAGCACACTTTTGTGATTTTTACCTCTTGGAGCTCTACCAGGTTCTCACAGTGAAATCAGAAGAGAAACTCCCAAGTGCTTCCAGCAGGGAGAGGGAAAGAGAAGCCATTTTCAAATTCAACAGAGCATTCTGTTCTTGTTAACAAGGCCAGCACTCTAGATAAACTGTTTTACCAGAGCCTAACCTCACTGAGAAATACTCAACTCCAGCCAGCCATAACCTTCCATATGGGGGAAGCAGGTAGGAGTGAAAAACTAAGAGGCACAGGCTCATTAAAAGACTGAGACCAGAGTTTCTGTTGTGGCTCAGTGGTTAACGAACTCGACTAGTATTCATGAGGATGCAGGTTCAATCCCTGGCCTTGCTCAGTGGGTTAAGGCTCTGGTATTGCTGTGAGCTGCGGTGTAGGCCAGCAGCTACAGCTCCGATTCAGCCCCAGCCTGGGAATCTCCATATGCCGTGGGTGTGGCCCTAAAAAGACCAAAAAAAAAAAAAAAAAAAAGACTGAGACCTATCACAGGACTACAGGATGCTTTCCTTTGCCCCACACTTTACCACCACATTCCTAGGGGCCTATTCCCCACAGTTCCTTTTATTCAGGACATCATGTCCAGCTAGAAGGACAAAATTACGAGGCATACTAATAAGCAAAAACACAGCTTGAAGAGACAGAGCAAGCATCAAAACCAGATTCAGAAACAACAGGGATGTTGGAATTAGCAGACAGGGAATTTAAAACACCTCTTATTAATACTCTAAGGACTCGAATGTAAAAAGTAGACAACATGCAAGAACAGATGGATAATGTAAGCAGAGAGGTAGAAATTCTAAGGAAAAATAAAAAAGAAAAGCTAAAGATCAAAAAACACTGTGATATAAATGAAGAATGCCTTTGATGGGCTTATTAGTAGACAGAATATGGGCTGAAGAAAGAATCTCTGAGCTTGAGTATATCTTAGTAGGAACTTCTAACCCTGGGAAAAAGCAAAGAGAAAAAAAGACTGAGAAAAAAAAAAACAGAATATCCAAGAACAGTGAGACAACTACAAAAGGTTAGGCTCTGACAACATAAATATAATGGGACTACTAAAAGGATAAAAAAGGAACAGAAGAAATATTTGAAGCAATAATGATGAAGAGTTTCTCTAAATTGTAAGATACCAAACCAGAGATCCATAAAGCTAGGCAATAAACTACACCCAGACAAATTATATTCAAAGTGCAGAAAATCAAAGATAAAGAAAAAATCTTGAAAGAAGCCAGAGAGGGGATAAAAAAAAAACGCCTTACCTAGAGAGGAGCAAAGATAAGAATTACATCTGACTTAATCCTCAGAAACCATGGAAACAAGAAGATAGTGGAGTGAATTCTTTAAAATGTCAAGAGAAAAAAACCACCAAACTCGAATTCTGCAGCCTGCAGAATTATCTTTCAAAAGTGAAGGAGAAATAAAGACTTTCTCAGACAATAAACACTGAGGGAATATGCTGGTAATAGACCTGCCTTTTAAAAGAAATTCTTCAGAGACAAGGAAATTGACATAAGCCAGAAACACGAACTACATAAAAAGGAGGAACATTAGAGAAGGAATAAGTGAAGAGAAAGAAATTTTTATTTTTCTTATTCTTAACTGACCCAACACATAATAGCATGTTCAAAATGATAATAGCAACAATATTTTAACTACATATCTGTGTGTGTGTGTGTGTGTGTGAAAGAATGAAACAAATGACAACAATGAAACAAATGACAAGAATGAAACAAATGACAACAATGACAAAAGGGAGGAATTAGGATTATTTTGTTATTTCCAGGTACTTGCACTACCTGTGAAGCGGTGTAATATTATTTCAAAGTGAACTTAGATTACTTGTAAATGTACACTGCAAACTCTGGGACTACTACTAAAAAAGGAGGGGACAAGTATAATTACTATTCTACAAAAGAAGAGAAAATAGCATCTTACAAAGGCTCAATTAGAGCATAAAGAAACAGGCATTCACACATGGTAAAAGGATACACACACAAATTATAAAGAGCTTGAGTCTCTCTTAACCAGCAGAGTAAACAAATTATGGAACCATAGAATACCAGCTATAAATCAACATATACTAATATATTAAGAGCACCAAGACAAGTTAAGCGAAAAGTAAGTTGAAAAACAATTCACTGGCAATCCCTTCTGTATGACTGTTTAAATGGTGGGGGAGGAACCTGCAGAATGAGACTACAAGGACACCTCTACACCAGCCCAGGAGTGGTTCTCTCCAGCAGGAGAAATAGAATTTAGAGTAAATGGAAAGGGGGTATCTGTCCTGGTTATTATATAATTTTTTTCTATGTATATACTGCAATGAGAATCTCTAGATATATTATTGATGCAAATCTTTAAAAAAAAAAAAGGAAGCAAGAAAGGAAGAAAACGATGACGCCTTTCCACAAAACCAAGAAAATGGTGGCTAGCTTACCTCAGCCGTCACTGGAAAGGATTTCAACCAAATCACCTCAAACAGAAACTCACGATCCACCATTAACAGTTTTCATCTATAGTTTCAATCCAGGACTAATTTGATTTACAACTGTACTTTCACACCAATAGTTCAGATTGACTGGCCTGTAGACAAAACAGGCTCCCACTCTATACCTACCACTGGGTGCTGGTAATCTGCTGCCTGTCTACACTGCACTCCAGAGCGTGGCCTTCATATGCCCAGCAACTTCAGACCAGTCCCAGCCTGGCCAAACCAGTGAACTTCTCTGCTACCAGGTGGCCAAACCACACTTTTTCAGACAAGGTCCGAGCCTCTCCCAATACACACCCTCAGCTCTAGTACCGCAGAGAGTTTCCTTATAGCTGACAGATACTCTTTGGTCAGAGTTAACAATTCCTTATATTATGGGGGAAAAAAATGTAATAAGAGAGATCCCGGAACTTCACTTTGGAAATTTCCCACCAAATGAGGTCTTTTCCCCTGATTACTTAAGGAGCCAGATGAATTAAAAGCCATAGAAAGAGGCAGCTGTAGAATTTGATCTTCTCAGTACCCCATGTACCTTTAATGAACTTAATCATAATGTAGTCAAACTTCCACAATCTCACTAAGAATTTCTATTTGCTGTCAGTAAAGAATAAAACTCTGGATACATTTTTATTCTTTTAAAAAAATCCTTATATTAAACTTCCCCTAATGGTTTCTACCTCCGGACTGGACCCAGAAGGCCACATCCTCCCAGTAGCAAAATTTATCAATATTTCCATTTTCTCTATGGACGCCTCCCTGAAAATCACCATTTCCTCTCTGTCGCCTGGACAGTTCCCTGCCCCTAAGGTCTCTCTCTATAGAGACGGTCTTGGACAACCTTGGATCTACTCTATAACATCGTTTTATCGACTTAAGAACAACTAAAGACTCTCTTCTTTCTACCAGATCAAACATGAACTGCTGCACTGAGCCTTTAAGGCCCTTGGTGACCTGGCCTCACCTGGCTGGCCCAGCCCCACTGCACGTCAGGAACACTTCCCTCCAGGTAAGAGCCATACCAGTGTCTAGCCCTCACCATGCCCGACCCACTGCCCTGTGGGTGCTCATGCTCCTTTCTTGTCCTCTTGTCCTGGCCTTCTAGGGCCAGATCTAGGATCCCGTGATCCAGGAATGAGTCCTTCCTCATGATTTCTCACGTAGGTGATTTCTTCCTACCCTGTTTTCTGTGCTGTCCTCATCACGTAATTAGCAACTTATTATATACCCTGTCTTAATTCTCTAAGTGAAGAGACCAGCCCCTTGATTAACCCGTGATATTCTTTCCTAGTTTTTATGTCCATGGCCTATTACCCTAACTTATTTTTAACTACAATTTCCATTTCTTATGCAGCTTCACAAATCTTTCCATAGTGGTAAACTCAGTGCTAAATGATAGGAAAAATCAGACAATGTAAAATAGTTTTAATCCAAAGGAAGAGTTATGTATAGGGCCACTGCTAGGCTCTATAAAGTCTTTCTACAGCTTAAAAAAATGGCATGCCTTGGAGTTCCGTGGTAGCTGGGATCTGGCATTGTCACTGCTGTGGCTCAGGTCCTGCTGTGGCGTGAGTTTGATCCCTGGCCTGGGAACTTCCCCACGCCACACAGGTGAAGCCAAAAAAGAGAAAAAGAAAAAAGAAAAGGCATCTCTTCCTATAAGCAGATGCAGCCTCACATGAGCCAGAGAGGGTTTCAATTCAACTCAACTCTCAACACTGGCTTTTTTAAAAAGTCACACTGTATTACAAAAAAAAAAAAAAAAAAAAACTTTTAAAGGGGGCTGTTCCTTGAATTTTGTCTTAGTAGAATTTTATTCTACAATATATCACTCTAACCCTAGACAGCATCTCACAACGTGGGCAGTTACCTGGTAAATTCATGCTGTGGTAACTATTTTGACGGAATTTCTATTCCCAACCAACGTTAACTGAAGATCTGAGTCCGTGCTAGGCCCTGAATCTGGGTCTAGCAACACAAATGTGATATCGAGTTTATGAGGCTTACAGCCCAGTGAAACAACCTCTATTTAGAAGGAAGTAATCTTCTTAATGCCATACTTACCGATGAACTTGTTCTGCATAGTCTCCAACAGAGCTTGGTGAGCATCTTCGGCTTGTAAAGCGTGTGAACATTCTCTAGCCAGTATGGTGCGCACGAGATGCTCCCCACATCCTGGAAATCCAAGGAAATCAAGAACAGTTGAGGATGAGTGGTACTACACATCTTTCCTGTCTTATTAGCATTAAAACACCTTTATGTGTCAACTTAAGAAGTAGCGATGCTCGAGAACAACTCAGTGATGGATGAAATGGTTTCTGCGAACAATCTAGTAATTTTGTAATGAGTTTTGGTAGAAACTAAAGAAACACATGACTCATCTTAAAAGGAAACAAAGGAAAATACAAGGAAACCTCTTTTTCATAGGAACTATTCACACAACATAAGAATTTAGATTCTCTGCCTCGGAATCTCCCAGTGTTTTATTTCATTTCCACTGATGGATAACTACAAAAACTGTTTCATAATTTCTTTATTTATTCATATTCAATTAAGCTTAGTCTCCCATTTTCCCTCTGGCACTCCACATACCTGGGAGCATAGAAGAAATTTAGGCAGGAGGGGGCAACTGAGTCTCCCCCACCTCCTTCCCCTGCAGTGTTCACCCAGTCAGCAGCTATTAAAGGGAACCTCACAAAATAGCATTTTCTCACCTCCTTAAAGTAATTTACATAGCTTTCAAGGGCAAATACTCTCTGACAAAAGAAGGAGTATCTCCAGGATCCACTCAGATTCCCCAACAGGATCAGGGACAAAATAATGTTTCTTCATGTCATTAATCTGCATGCAGGTACACACACACACACACACACACACACACACACACACACTACACTGGTAAATGGAAAATGGAGAGGAGAGATTCTCAGCAACCGAAAAGAAATGTGTACTAAGATTATTAAATGCAACAACCCTTTTTAAATAATGTCTAAAGATTCTTAAGGTCATGAAAAATCAATACAAAGTGATATAACACACAGTTCTGTTTGGCTAGTACACGCCATGACAGTCATTAGGCACTAACAACAAATCTCCCTGAAAATTATCATCTGTAGGGAGTTCCTGCTGTGGCTCAGTGGGTTAAGAATCTGACTGCAGCAGCCGCGGAAGTGCAGGTCCAATCCCTGGCCCAGTGCAGTAGATTAAAGGATCTGACCTTGCCATGGCTATGGTGTAGGTCACAGCTGTGGCTCAGATTCATTCCCTGATCTGGGAACTTTCATATGCTGTGGGCACAGCCACTAAAAAAAAAAATTATTATCTGTAATTTTTTTTATTTTATTTATTTTTGTGGCCACTGCTGCGGCATATGGAAGTTCCCAGGCTAGGGGTCAAATTGGAGCCCCAGCTGCCAGCCTACATCACAGCCACAGCAACACGGGATCCGACCACATCTGCGACCTACGCCACAGCTCACGACAATGCTAGATCCTTAACCCACCGAGCGAGGCCAGGGATCAAACCCACATCCTCATGGATACTAGTCAAATTCGTTTCCACTGTGTTATAATGGGAACTCCTTATTATCTGTAATTGTCAAATCATGCTGGTGCTGTTCATTTCAGAAATTTTCTTTCATATGTACATCCCTCCTCCTTGCCCCCCCTCCCTCCCTTCCTCTGCACACACAAATGCACATATCCACACACACACGTATATATTATGTATACATATACATTATATATACTCATTATCAAAAAACAAACCACTCAAAACCTGTCTAAGTTTTTTTTTTAATTACCTAGGTTTGGCCAGAAATAATTTCCTTGTATTTTTTGGTAAAATAAATGTAAATACCCTTCAAGATCTAAATATCTCTGTGTTCCTACACTTAGAGCAAGATCTAGAAATGTAATTTAATATTTAACTTTGTGGGCAGGATTATGGTGATTTTCTTAAATTTTTGCCATACTATTTTTATAATCAGGGAAAATTTTTAAAAAGTTAATAGAAAAGAAACCATTTTTGACACCTAGAAATCATGCTAAACTCATGAAACTCCATAAATTTTAATTCCCTTTGTGTACATATTTGGTGCTGATCAGTGAAATGTTATACTTTAGAACAATAATAATTGTTAGGAAATTGGCATATTAGGAGCTTAATGGGTGTTCAGAAGGTTATGTACACATGCCTCAAGTCAAACAGCTAAACCACATGAAGTTAACATTACGTCAAAAATACAGAGTATGTGTCAGAGAAACTTTTCCCTCTGTTGTTATATAGGAATATACAGGGTTTTCCAGTGATTGATATATTTTTTTTAACCAAGAAACTTAAACTTATGACTTCGATTCTGGCATATATCACCTTTAACTTAAGAGTCTTGACACCAAAGGTTTGTTCTCCAAGTTCCAATCAAAGAAAAGTTTGACTTCTGTGGTTTTATTCACAAATTCCAAGGTTTCTTAGAATATGCCGCTATATAGGTGAAGTGTGACTCAGAAGCAGCTTCATTCTTTATTCATAGACATTAGAATTAAGTCTTGCAATACATCCTCATTTTAACCTTAATCATGAAAGCAAGAGTGTATTCATATCCTCAGATCTTAGCAGAAAACATAGATTCTACAAAGAGTGAAAATCTAATAACAAACCTAGTGGAAAAGTGATAAAATCAAATTTCTAAAACAACTTACAAAAATATATATTTAGCATCAATAAGAATGACAGCTTAATAGATTGAAACATACAGTGAATTCACAGCTTATGTTCAAAAAAAAATTTGTCACCTTGGAAGATAGTATGGAACCAATTTATTATTCTAAAAACGGATAGATGAATGAAAACAATCAAGCCTTTCTCTCTGTCCTTCCTATAGTTACTGCATAGCAGGGTAACCAAAAAGTTTATAAAGGAAAATTTTCTCCATAAAAGTATCTCAGCTAATAAATGAAGGAGAAATGAACAAAATTAGAATATAACCATTTGTAACTTATAATGTAATAACTGCTACAGGCAACGATCATCAATAGCTGCTGATATCACTAAAAGATACAATCAGGTATTATATATCTCGACAGAATTACACCTTTGTAGTCTTGTCCCACACCAAAAAAATTACACCTCATTCTGATTAATCGTCCAAGTTCAATTATTAATTTCTAGAAATAAAGAATACCTGCAAAAAGCCTACAATTAACTTCATACTTAACCTGAAAGACTGAAGTGTTTTTCCCTAAAATCAGGAACAAAGCAGTGATGTCTGCTTTTATCACTTTTATTCAACAATACACTGGAGATTCAACCCTTTGCACTACGTCGAGAAAATGAAATAGGCATAAAGATCAGAAAGGAAAAAGCAAAACTGTTCCTATTTGCAGATGATATAACTGTTTATGTAGAAAATCTCAAGGGAATCTACAAAACGACCACTAGAGGTATCTCTCCAGATTATTCCTATCTGGTTAGGAGCCTAGGGCAAAGGCTAAGAGCGGATTCCTGCCTGGCACTTATCAGTCCCCAAACCATGAACTTGATTTTCATTTCTTCCCCTCTCCATTCACTCACCAGATTGTTACTAAGCAACTACTTGATGCTAGACCCAGAGAACACAGTAGCTGGCAGAAATGCTGCTACATGTCAGATTTTCCCAGAGGTGCCGACGCCCGGTTGGCCACAGAATACTCAGTTAACTGTCATTCTGGCCAGTCCAGATGCCAACACCTTGACTGGGGACTCTATAATCCAATCTTGGGGATTTAGATGGGAATCTTGCATTCAGTAGAAACCCTGGACATTCCCATAGCCTACTGAGAGCCAACCTCAATGGCCAGGTCTCTTCCATTAATCCCAACCCTTAGCCCAGTCCCACCTCACTCTTTCCAATGTGATTCCTATTACTGAGATTCTGGGATGTTCCACACCCAAAGACATCAGAATTATAATACATTTCCACTCTTGTGGGGATCCTCAACTATTCACAACCCACACTAAAGATGAATTCACAATAAAAAAATTACAAACCTCCTTCTCTCTCCCTCTCCCTCTTTCTCAGCATAATGAGCAGATACGAAAAACAGGGATTACCAAACCAAGAAGTGATGATAGAACAGAGGCTGACAAACATTTTGTTTAAAAAAAAAAAAAGATGAAGTAAACATTTTAGGTTTTGCAGGCTACATATGATTTCTGTGAAATATTCTTTTACTTTTCTAATCACCCTTTAAAAAATTAAAAATCATTCTTAACTCACAGAGCATGCCAATACAGGCCATGGGCCAGAACGGCGCAGCATTCATTGCCTGACATCGATGTTATTTACATTCCTGCATTCACAATACTTCCTTTTCAGGTAAGATAGTAAAGGACAAAACAGGGTCTCCCCCAACTGGATTTGGTCCCATTCACTTCACTTCCCTGTATCTGAGTTGAACTATTGCTACAGGTGTTTTGTTTACTCTGACCTCAGTTACACGTTTGGTATTTTCACTTCAGTGTCAGTTATAGACACATCCTTCAAATTAAGACAGTTAAAAATATGTAATATAGGAACCCAATAAAATCATGCTTCAGTTCCAAAAGGTAAGTAGCAAACTGAAAAGCATCTGCAATAAGTAAGGACAGAGAAACACAGAAATTTACTGACTCTTGGCTGACATTTAAGATCTATCTTCACTGAATCCCAAGATAATTTTTGCTTTATCTTCATCTTATTTAGTGGTGGCAGCAGTGGGGGTAAGGGGGTATGGACCAGATAATTATGAAATGAAAATTAAAAGACCCTTATGTGTTGGGTTTTTAATGTATGTTCAAAGATAGGATTTTAATGTAGTGTTCAAATGAAGGGTTTTGCTGTAGTATTTAAATGGTAGAGGATTAGGGAGTTCCTGTTGTGGGTCAGAAGAAATGAACCCGACTAGTTCATGGGTTTGATTCCTGGCCTCGCTTGGTGGGTTAAAGGTGGGTTAAGGATCCGCCGTCGCCGTGAGCTGTGGTGTGGGCCAGCAGCTACAGCTCCGGGATTCGACCCCTAGCCTCGGAACTTCTATATGCCGAGGGTGTGGCGCTCCAAAAAAAGACAAAAAATAAATAAATAAATGGTAGAGGATTAGGATATTATTCCTCCAGAGGATCTCAAAATGAGATTAGAATTTTTAAGTATAACTCCTAATCTCACAGAGCTTTCTCTCCTTCTGGAGGCCATTTCTTCTAAACCACTCTAACCTTAGCTCTAATACAAAGGCCACAGAGGCAAGAATGAAGCTGCATTCACAGGAGAGACATAACTACCACATTCCCAGGCAGCCTGCATCCCAGGGCGAGATCAGGAGAAGCAAGAGCTCACATTCAGTTACTGCTGGCATCCTACACATCTCCAAGGATTATGGATAATTTTGAAGTATTTATGTCATCTTATAAATGCTGCCATTCACTCTCACTGTGGCTAGTGGGCATCTGAAAAATCTTTCAACACATCCCCTGTTGGAAGTCCACAGGGACAGATAAGTAATGAGGAAAGGCCTTTCCAAATTTAAAAGGAAACATTTGGTACTTCAGTTTCCAGGATTGTAACATCTCTTTTTCAACAAAGGAATTTATTACACAGTACGTCACCTTTTCCCTGTCGGAGGATTTACTGCCAATTTTGGAGTTGGGTTACTTCTGGTTTTCAAGCCTGTCTTGTGAAATTAAAGAGAGGGCTGCCTTAAAAGTGATAGAACACACGTGATTTCAGTCTTCACAGTGTCCCCTTGGCTATCAAACCTGGAACCTATTATATACAAGAAGAAAACATAAGGAGCTTTATAAAGAGATGGAATAAATAGTGAAGATGTCTGATCCGGTCAAGTCCAAAAGGCACGGCCACCAAAACACATTTAGTTTTTCTCCCGTATTCAGTTCTCTCTAAGTCATGAACCATAGACACACTCTGGATATTTACAACAATCTATTCAAAACAATTCAGGCTCTTCTAACTTTTTAATAAATAAACAAAAGGAAAACCAGTTGTACAATTACCTCTTAGAGACTTCATCTCTTACAAACTAGGATGTAACTGATATATGCATTAGCATTTCATCATTACTTAAAATGCAGAAAAATACACTAGAACAGTTACAATTAAATAGGAAAATCGCTCATCTGAAGCACAGTGCTAGGTATATGCTAAATGTATTAAATGTTTGATACTGATTATACTATTATCAATTTTATTTAAAAGGTACAATAACCAAACCATGAAAGATCCAACTGTCTGAACAAGAGGTAGCTGTGTAAATGGGAAGAATTCCAGTTTTGTGAGGGCAAATATTTCATAAATTGAAACCTATTTCAAAGAAACTAAGACATACAAACAAAAAAGCATTTAAAAAATGAGTGTGAGGAGTTCCCATTGTGGCGCAGGGGAAATGAATCCGACTAGGGACCATGGGGTTGCGGGTTTGATCCCTGGCCTTGCTCAGTGGGTTAAGGATCTGGCATTGCCATGAGCTGTGGTGTAGGTCGCAGACATGGCTCGGATCCCGCATTGCTGTGGCTGTGGTATAGGCCGACAGCTATAGCTTCAATTCGACCCCTAGCCTGGGATCCTCCACATGCCGCTGGTGCAGCCCTAAAAATAAAAAAATTTTAAATGTTAAAAAAATAAATGAATGTGAAAATCCTCTATCTAATCTATTTCATCAGGGTATCAGGGGTCTGTGGCAACAATACAGAAGTGCCCACCTAAGGCTTGAGCCTCTTCTCTCCCTGGGCCCCGCTCTTTGTCAAAGTCACAACTCAATGTGGGAACTTATCCACCACTCATTGTGAGTGTGAACACACTTTGCTTTCTGCTTTAAATGTTCTCAGTTTAGTTATCTGAATACAACACCCTCATTTGGGCATCAGAGAAAAATGGTCCCAGGCAGTGCAAAGAGCCAGAGAAAAACCACCCCCAGAGAAATGGTGTTGCTTAGCTATGTCAGGGGCCTGAGAAGTCTGTCACTGCTGTTGCATTTGTCTGGAAGGCACACTTCATGAATGAGCGTTAGACTTTCTCACTTGCGTACTTGATCAGAGCCATCGCAGAGCAGTGCTGCTGGTAATGCTGATGCCCCTCTGCATCTTCTATCTGGATTTCTGTGCCCTTAGGGAGATAAGGAGAACCACCTCCAGCTGCGGTACCCAAAGGTGTCACTTAAGATCTCTGTATCTCAGCTTCCTTGAGAGTGGGAAAAAAATAAATGGCTTAGCTTAAATGGCTTTAAATTCCTCAGGACAAGATTTTTATAGCTGGAGGTTACTTCTGGAATTTCAGTAACTTTGTGGTTAAAATCTAGTTAAGAGGCTTGCCGTGAACAGGCCACTTAGGAGAAAATCGTTTTAAAAAGCTGTTAATTCCTGAAACGGTATATCTAGATTATTTTTTAAGCTGTTTTTTAAGGGGGAACAGAAAAAGGCACTGACTCATTGATTCACAATTAACTGATCAACTACTGTGTACCTGGGGCTTTCACAACTGTCATCACTTTAGGGCTCTACAATTAACTTGTAAGGAAGGCGCTGTCATCTCAATGGGGCAAATAAGAAGTAAAAGGGAAGAACTAAGATTCTAAAATCTAAAGCTTGGAAGATCCCGTGGTGGCTCAGCAGTAAGGAACCTGACTAGTATCTAGGAGGTCACAGGTTCGATCCCTGTCCCCACTCAGTGAGTTAAGGATCTGGCGTTGCCTTGAGGTGCGGTGTAGGTCACAGATGCGGCTCAGATCTGGCATTGCTGTGACTGTGGCTTAGGCTAGTAACTTCAGCTCCGATTCGATCCCTAGCCTGGGAACTTCCCTATGCCACAGGTATGACCCTAAAAAAATTATGAAATAAAATCTAAGTCTTCTAACTCCAAGTAATATGCTTGTTCCAAGGTAGTCCACCACTGCAGAAATCAGCCTTAAAACATCACACAAATAAAGGAGATGCAAGCTAAGACTCCAAAGCCTCAAAAACCTAAATCCATGGTCAAGATCTAAGTAATAGTTACCTGCAGTTAAGTAGCACAACAAATTCTGATACAAACACTTAGGACTGTAGATGGCCTCCAGTCTAAACCATAACATTCTAAAAACAATCACTAAGCAGTCCCAGAGAAGTTATGTTAAACCTGGAGATTTTGTTTCACATCAAAACCATAGTGTGCATTTTATGAGTAAAAAAAGCCAAGATGTAGCTATAAACATCTACAATAATGTAGATGTGATGTAATGTAAAATAACTATTTCCTCACACGTAGTGATTATACATGTAGTATAAAGCCCACAAACAGAAAGAACATAAGCAAGACAGTTATACTATACTATAAATTTAACCTATAACTACTAAGCCAGCCAATATATTAAACATTTAATTAATAATTTTCTTAATGACAAAATTCAGAAGTGATTTATGAGG
Organism: Catagonus wagneri; assembly: GCA_004024745.2. Classification (NCBI taxonomy): domain Eukaryota; kingdom Metazoa; phylum Chordata; class Mammalia; order Artiodactyla; family Tayassuidae; genus Catagonus; species Catagonus wagneri. The sequence continues at coordinate 33,964,186 of PVHT021183543.1, read as the reverse complement.
GTGATTGGAATGGCCAGGGCCTCTTTAAAAACCAAAAAGGGAAGTTTGAGTTGATGTTGCTTCTCAATAAATTCCTCTGTACAAAGGAGAGGCAATATAAATCATTTCATCAGTTTCAAAGCTGTGCTCATAGTTTAAAAACAACATTCGGTGTTTAGAGGCCTCATGAAGTATGGTGGAAAAAAAGTTTGAAATCTGTTCACCAGTCATTGTTTCCCCCTTTCTCTATTCAATACAGTGTCAAGGGTGGTTCTGAGATTGGAGAAGGACAAAAAAGTTCTGAAGGTGGAAATTGCAGTGAAAATAATGAAGTTAAGTTGTCATATTAGAATCATATCATTTCTTATTAAAAAGAAATGGCTTTGGGGAAAATGACTGGTTCTGAGTCTGACTAAGGAAGTGTCCAAGAGGAGTCTGGGCATCTTGTGCTACTGGAAAGCAAGGAAATTATCAAAGACAGTCACAGCAAAGACCACAAAAGTCAACTTAAAAGTACTTCCATTGACAAGAGATGAATCAGAATCCAGTGAAGCCCCATTCATTGAGCAAGTCTGATTTTACTCACTGACTCCTTTCCTGCAGGAGCTTCTTCAGCAAGAGCTCCAAAGACCTGGGACAGAGCTGGAGGTCTAGAAGACTTCCACACCCTGGGGTACATAGGTCCTCTCTCAATGTAAAGCAGAAGCATGCTGAAAGCTGGGATCAGAACAAGAAAGCTTAAGAGAGCCTCCTCTGCCTACCTGGATGCATAGAGCTATCGCCTGTTGCAAGGCAGTAGCCACCAAACAATGACCAAAAGGCAAGAGAGCCAAGAGAAATCCTTCAGAGGGACAGCAGATCTTCCCTTAAACACTGCACCAGTCCTCCAAGGCATGGGGGCGGGGTAGGGAGACAGGAAGACCTCAGGGATGCAGAGAGATAAAGGTAGGGACTGAAATCTCCCAGTAAACCTATAAGGGGGAGACCAGGCTGTAAAAGAGAAAAACAGAAGAAGGAGGAGGAGGAAAACAGAGGGAGAGGGACGGAAGGCAGGAGGGATGGAGGGGGAGACAGAGAGAGGTTTCCCCATGATTCCAAAAGCTGACAGTTGAACAATAAATAACACTAAGGGATATCTGGAGTTCAGCTGGTACTCAAGATCTCCAAGCTCTGCTGAATGGCAATCCTAATACTACCATCAAAATACCTAAATCCAGGAGTTCTTGTTGTGGCTCAGCAAGTTAAAAACCAAACTAGTATCCATGAGGATGAGCATTTGATCCCTGGCCTCATTCAGTGGGTTGAGGATCCAGCATTGCCACAAGTTGCGGCGTTGGTTGAAGATGCAGCTTGGATCTGGTATTGCTATGGCTGTGGTGTGGGTCGGCAGCTGTAGCTCCAATTCGACCCCTAGTCTGGGAACTTCCATATGCCGTGGGTGTGGCCCTGAAAAAAAAAATCTAAAGCCAGGAGTGAATTGTATCTACTACTGCAAGAAAACCCAGCCCCAACTCAATTACAAATGACAATGTAGTAAATGTAAGAAAGAGGGAGTTCCCTTCATGGCTCAGTGGTTAACCAACCCGACTGGGATTCCATGAGGATGCAGGTTCCATCCCTGGCATCATTCAGTGGGTTAAGGATCTGGCATTGCCGTGAGCTATGGTGGAGGTTGCAGATGCGGCTCAGATCCAGCGTTCCTGTGGCTATGGCACAGGCCAGCAGCTATAGCTCTGATTTGACCCCTAGCCTGGAAATTTCCATGTGCTGCAGGTGTGGCCCTAAAAAACAAACAGAAAAAAAAAAAAAAAAGAAGAAGAGTGTGTCCCGCTTTAGTGGCAAATATTTTCTTCAGTCTTGTCGGTATTCTAAGCATAATGTTTAGCATACAATAAATAATTATGAGACATACGAAAAAGAAAAAAACATGACCTATAAACAAGAGAAGGAACAGTAAACAGAAGCTGACTAGTAATGGCTCAGATGTTGGAATTATCAGGTAAGAACTTTAAATTAACTAGAGTAATTACTTTATATAACTAATGCTAAAGGTAGAAATTTTCAGAAAAATATGGGAAAACATGACAAATTTCAGCAAGAAAAAAATCTTCAAATATAAACCAAGTGGAAATACTTTAAAAAATATAGTATCAAAAATGAAAATACATTCAATGGGCTTCAGAGCAAACAGGAGACAGCAAAAGAAAGGATCAGTAAACTTAATAATAGTCATACTAAATTATCTAAAATGAAACACAGAGAGGAAAAGAATGACTAAAAGTGGAACAAAGCTCCCCATATCTATAGGATAATACCAAATGTATATAACAGCAGTCCCAGAAGTAGAAGAGATAACAGGATAGTAGAAATATCTGAAGATATGCCTGAAAATGTTCCAAGTGGCATTGACCCAATACCCAAGAAGGTCAGTAAAGCCTAAGAAGGATAAACACAAAGAATACCACACTTAGGTACATCATAGAAAAACTGCTTAAAACCAGAGATAAATAGACAGGCTGGAAGAAAAGAGACATGATACATACAAAGGAATGATCATAAAACTTCTCACCAAAAACAGTGGAAGTCAAAAAGACAACAGAATGACATTTTTAAATTACTGAAGGAAAATACAGTCAACACAGAATTCTCTATGCCGAGAAAATATCCTTCAAAAATAAAGGGGAAATAAAGACACATCACCGGCAGAACTAACTATAAATATACTAAAGGGCACTCTTTGGGCTAAAGGGAACTAATACTAGCAAAAGCGTGATATTAGGAATAAAGAAAGAGTTCCAGAAAGAGGAACTAGTTCAGTAATTTTTTTTTCCTATTTTTTAGGGCCACACTCACGGCATGTGGCAGTTCCCGGGCTAGGGATCTACTCAGAGTTGCATCTGCCAGCCTACACCACAGCCAGAGCAACACCAGATCCGAGCTGCATTTGCGACCTATACCACAGCTCATGGCAATGCCAGATCCTTAACCCACTTAGCCGGGCCAGAGATTGAACCTGCATCCTCAGGTCAGGTTTGTTATTGCTGAGCCACAACAGGAACTCCCAATTTAAAAAAAAGAAAAAAAAAATGGAGAGATTTAAAGCTGTTAGGAGTGTGTGTGTGTGCATGTGTAAATTTCTTTAAAAGACAACTGACTACTTAAAGCAAAAATAAATAATGATGATGTACTACGGAGTTTACATCATAATATCAACATTAAAATATATGCCAAGAATTCAAAGAGTGGGAAGGAAATAATGGATTTATACCACTAAAAGAACCTTGTATTGTTTGTGAAGTAATATATTATTATTCTAATGTAGACTATGGTACATGTAATCTGATGCATATGCAATCACTAGAGTAACCACAAAAAATAATAAATCGAAGTATTACAAAATATTAACAGAAGAAAAACAAAATACTAAAAATGACTCAACTGAAAAGAAAACAGGAAAAGAACAGAGAAATGAAGAAAACAAAGAAAGAAAAAAGGCAAGATGGTAGATTTTAGCACAATCATATTGATATTTACATTAAATTTAAATAGACTAGACATTGTATGGAAAGGGCTTAGATTATCAATTTGGATCAATTTTATAAGTGGAGCGACCCACTTGTTTTCACATTTTTTAAAAATTATAGTTGATTTACAATGTTGTAGGGTAAGGACCCATTTGTTTATAAGAAACCATACTTTAATATAAAGACAAAGTTCCCATCGTGCCTCAGTGGTTAATGAATCTGACTAGGAACCATGAGGTTGCGGGTTCGAGCCCTGGCCTTGCTCAGTGGGTTAGGATCCGGGGTTGCCATGAACTGTGGTGTAGGTTGCAGACACGGCTCAGATCCTGCGTTGCTGTGGCTGTGGCGAAGGCCGGCGGCTACAGCTCTGATTAGACCCCTAGCCTGAGAACCTCCATATGCCGCGGGTGCGGCCCTTGGAAAGACAAAAAGACAAAAATATATATATATATCTATATATCTATGTATATATATACATAGATATATAAAAACAAGATAGGCTAAAAGTAAAATAGGTGGAAAATAAGATGAGACAAGCACTAAGCATAAGAAAGCTGGTGTGAATACATTAACGTTAAACGAAGTAAATATCAAAACAGATTATCTAGAGATAAAGAATGTTTTATAATAATAAAAGTATCAATTTTTCAAAAAGACATAAAAATCCTAAATGTGTATGCACCCAATAACTTCTAATACAGAGATGTATTTAGAATACTTCCAAAAGTTAAAGCTTCTAAACTGTACTTCTGAGTAGTCAAATATACAATGAGGATAAGATTTTCCTTTAGAGGAATTACAACCAATAAATGCAGAAGGAATCACAGAATTCTGGGATATAGTCACACAATGTATTAAAAGTTTAAATATTTTTTTTATTTTTCAAAGCAACTATAGAGACAAATACTATGGAAACATTCAGTAAAAGAAGAAAGGACCATATACCATAGAACACCATGATCCTGTAGCCCAAATGAAAACCATAAAACTAAGCAATATACTGTTTAGAGATACACACATATGTAATTAAACTTTTTTTTTTTTAAGCAAGGGGATAAAACACAAAATTCAGGATAGTAGTTATCTCTGGAGGAGAGGCAGGGGTTTGAGAAAGAGTAAAAGTACATACAGGTACTATTACTAATGCTGATGTTTAAACAGAGATAAATTCAAGGGATTTTCTTTTATTTTTGTTTCATAACTTATGCATATACAGTACATTATTTTATATGTACTCAATAATGCAATTTTTGAAAACAGTTCTTAATAAGAAAATAAGATATAATTAGTCAATATCTACAAAAATCCTTAAAAATGTCTATTCCTTTGAGTCATAAAGTATATTTCTAGGAATTTATGGTAAGGAGATAGAGAAGTATACAAAAGTTACAAGAAAAACACTGTTTTTAGAACAGCAAAAAAAATAAAACCAGGAAATAACACATAGGTCATTCTCAGAGACTAAAACAACTATAGGCTAGGATTTAATTCCGTTATTTGAAAATAATTAAGTAACTATTTAAATCACTGACACAGGAGTTAGTAAATACCTAAACTCTGAGTTAAACCAAGGGTACTTACTTGGATAATCATGGGTTGTCCAGCTGGAACTCCTATGAAATTTTTCTAGAACCGTGTGTAACCTTATGCTCGTAACTGTGTTCACATGCCTACTGCTAAGAGAGGGTCCACAGTTTCTATGTTCTCAAAGGGAGAATGGTTACTCCAAAAAAATAGGAACTGAATCTCCACAGATGGCTTCCAAAGAACAAAGCTGCCCGGTATTCACTTGCATATGAGATCCCCTCCTACAATGAATCAAGATTTGCCCTGTAATTCACTCTAACACAATGCCTGTCTTAGGCCTAAGCCCCAAGAAAGCTTGATAGCTTTTGCTTCTGTCCTTTGAATGTCCTGAGCTACCATGTAAGAATCCAGCTACCTTGCTAGAGAGGCCACAGTGACAAGGATTAGCCTGGACCCTATGCAGGAGACAGCAAGGCCAAAGCACCCTAGCCAACAGCTGAGCCCAACCTTCTGGCTGTTTCCACCAAGGCACCAGCCACATGATAAAGCCATCAGGGACACCTAGTTAAACCACTACCTGACTGCAGCCACGTAAGCATCCCCAAGCATAACCAGCAAAAGTACCATCTACTTGAGATCTAATTAACACACATAATCATAAAAAATAAGAAAAAGGTTATTCTTCTAAGCCACAAAGTTTGCAAGTAATTTGTTCAACAGCGATAGGTAACTAAATAGCTACAGACTGCTAGTTCAGACTGAGTAACCTCACCTAATTGAATTAAACCTCACCTAATATTGTATGATATAATGGCCAAAACAAAAATCAGAAGCTACCTATCAGAGGATAAAATATCACTCTCATGCTCGCTTGGGCTGCACATATACTAAAAATTGGAATGCTACAAAGGAAATTAGCATGCCTCTTGCATAAGGATGACACACAAATTTGTGAAGCATTCCATTAAAAAATGTGTGTGTATGTGTATATATATATATATATATATATCATTCCCCAGTCCTCTATGCAATCTCTGTCCAGGCACACATGCGCACGCGCACTCACGCACACATGCGCACACACACACACACACACGTCATTTATATAATAGTTTCATTGAGAAAGAACAACTTTACTTTGATTTCATGCACTTTATTTACATAGGCCCTTTTATTACACATAAATGAAACAGATCAAGCATCTAACTTTGCCCTTATATTAAATGAGATGAAAAGAAGTGAGACCTTCAAATGACCCTTCATTTAAAATATTACAGTGGTTACTTATGTAAATCACTTTCCTTCCCTCTGGACTGAAAAAGAGCAACAAAGTGGGCTGAGATTCAGGGAACACACATGTTAAAGGTATATTATAATGCTAATAAAATAGCACTGTATTATATCATATTAGGAAAATTACAATGCTTACCAAATAGAAATACTTTCTATTTATTAATTTCCACAGTAATCTTGCAAATGATACTTGAGAGGGGAACAAATTCAAGCAGAACCAGGAATCCTGCCCCAGAACCAAGAAGCAAAGCAGAACATAAACAATATGAAAATGGCCAGATCCCATTTCATCTATTCAATTTGAGTGAAATAAAGATATAAACAAACTTTGTGGTGGCGTGCTTTTTTTTTTAATCTACTGCATTTGATTTTTCAAAACAAAAACATCCATTTCCCACAGCCAGCTTTCTGTTAGCCAAAAATAATGGCAAGGGGCGTGGCTTTAGTAAGGACAGATTTCAATAATAACTACATGTTTTTAACTCTCTAAATACCTACCTTATGACATTTTTAGTAAGACAATAGCTGGTTAAATTTCAATTTGGCCCCTCTACTTTGGCATATTTCTCTGCCGTCATTGAGTGAAGATTGTTTAGATTCTTTAGGCACTCAGACACTGTTTGACTTTTCTGAACCTCAGTTTTCTCTTTTGAAAATGAGAATCACGATGGAAAAAGTACTTAGCACAGTGCTTTACCATAGCATATGCTCAACAAATGACAGCTATTGTTATCATCCTTATTACTGATCACAAAATGATGGCAAGTGCCAATTTAGCAAGATACTGGTGGTTACCTATACAACATTTATTTCCTTCTCCTGTCCCAGCAGAATCCTGATTTTGTTCTGCTTCCTAGCCCTAACCCCCACCCATGATTGGTTCATGGGTGATTCCCCTTTGTCAATGATTAACTCAGAAATGGGGACACAACCCAACATTAGTCAACCAGAAAAATGTGAAAAGTCAGCTGGGGTGCTTCTGAGAAGTGTTCCTCACTCCCAGAAAAGAACTACACAAAGAGACTGGTTTTTCTTTTTCCAGAGATTTTTGTATGATGAGTTTTCTTAGCAATGTAGTAGCCATTCTGGCAATAGCCTGAAGAAGAAGCCAGCAGCAATGACAGCAGAGCAAGCAAGAGACATGGAGAACTGGATCCCTGATGTTAGCAACGGAGCCCTTGAACCAACCAGCCCTGAAGTCCACCTACCTCAGAACCTCCTCCTCTGTGAAATCATGGCACTCCTTGTGCTGAAGCCAGTTTGAGCTGTGATTTCTGTTATCAACAGCTCAAAGTACTCCAATTACTACAGGCGCAGAAGGGAGTGGAAACTCAATGGATTTTATCAAAACTAAAATAAACTAAAATTAAACCACCCTTCTCTTCGAGCAGAGCCCTGAGCATCAATATTTAAATCTTTAAGCAAGCAGGAGCACTAGCTCTGGTTTACCACCATGGAACAATTAAGTCATTTTGCCAATCAGAATCTGTTTGACACTGCTTCGAACTATGCAAAGGGTTACTCAGTTCAATTCAACAGACATTGACTGAGTACCAAACACATCTTTAAGGCATCAACTTCTTCCTCAAAGGAGCTCCTGGGTTTTGTTGAGGGGAACAACCATACAAATAGCGTAAGTGCTATATCATGGCACCCGTGACGACAAAGGGAGTAAATTTGTGGGATTGGGCAAGAGAGGGAAGGAGGGGAGGGAGACTGCAGAAAAGAAAAACATTTGAGCTCAATATGAGAGGATGAGCCAAGCTTTACCAGGTGTGATAAGGAGGGAAGGGATTCTAAATAGAAACAGAAAGAGAAATATGCCCTCTTTGCTCAAGAAATTGTGCTATACTGTTTATGTTACAATGACAGATATAAAGAAATGAGGTAAATGACGATAGCTAGGACTCGCTAATAAGAGTTGCCCAGACTTGAAGATCAAAATAAAACTTACCCGTGCCATGTAGTGAGTTGCTGAAAAATATCCATGAACTTGATGACAGTGGCAGGGTTTAACCTACAAATCCCGTTCTGAGGAAAACCCATGAGTACACAAACTCAAGTCTACTGTGCTCATGCTTATTCCAGATGCAAACATGCTACACCTCTAATGTGAAAGGCTGCAAGAAGAAACTGTTACTAAGGTATGAAATCAAAACCGATAAGACAAATCAGGTGACTAAAGATGTGTAGGATAAATACCTGAAAAATATTTCTATTAGGAATGTTACATCTCAGAAAAGAAGGATGATTAAACTAAAATGAGATTATTAGGATGAACCCTGATCCAATAAGATTGGTGTCCTTACAGGACAAGGAAATTAGGACAGAGACGTGCAAGGAGGGAGATGCCATGAGAACACGAAAAGGACTCAAAATAAACTGACCCTTCCAAGACTTTGATCTTCAGACTTCTAACATTCAGAACAGTGAGAAAATAAATTTCTGTTGTTTAAGCCAAAAAAAAAGGAAGAAAAAAGAAAGAATATTACATTTCAGAGTTCCCTTGTAGCCTAGCAGGTTAAGCATCCAGTGTTGTCACTGCTGTGGTGAAGGTTCAATCCCTGGCCTGGGAACTTCCACATGCTGCTGGAGCATCCAATAAAACAAAACAAGAATATTACATCTCTATATTCTACTAATTTTGATTGTTTTTTTAGGGTTGCATCTGTGACATATGGAAGTTCCCAAGGCTAGGGATCAAATCGGTGCTATAGCTGCCAGCCTTCACCACAGCCACAGCAACGCGGGATCTCAGCCATGTCTTCGACCTACACCACAGCTCACAGCAACACTGGATCCTTAACCCGCTGAGCAAGGCCAGGGACCAAACCCGCATCTGCATGGATCTAGGGCTCCATACCACTGAGCCATGATGGGAACTCCCCATATTCCACTAAATTTACACTAACATTAGAAAGAAAGTTTAACAGGTAAATCAATAATCTAGATTTTAAGAATAGGAAGAACTCGGAGTTCCCATCATGGCTCAGTGGAAACGAATCCAACTAGGAACCATGAGGTTGCAGGTTCAATCCCTGGCCTTGCTCAGTGGGTTAAGGATCCGGCATTGCCGTGAGCTGTGCTGTAGGTCACAGACGTGGCTCGGATCCTACGTTGCTGTGGCTGTGGCGCAGGCCAGCAGCTGTAGCTCTGATTCGACTCCTAGCCTGGGAACTTCCATATGCCGCAGGTGTGCTCCTAAAAAACGAACAAACAAACAAAAAGAATAGGAAGAACTCAAATGAAACAAATTTCAGACTATCTTAAATCCTTTTTGTCCTCTGGCATGAATTCTACCAGCCATCTTAGTTTGATGGGGCAAATATTCTTCTCGATTTCTGAGAACAAACCATCACATCATCCTAGCAGAATTAAATCAGAAGCTTATTGTTTTATCATCAATATTAGTAAGTGATGACTATTATGATAGATTACAACACATATAATTTACCAGGAAATTATGAAGACCCAGGAGAACATTCTCATTTAGGGCTTGAATATAGAGAAAAAGACAGAGAAAACAGAACTCCTCAGCATCACAAAATATACAAAACTGAATCCCAACTAACAGGAGATGCAACGGTACAAAGTGATAACATGGATGATAATTAGCATACCTGTACATCTCTGCTCCATAAAGAAAGATGCTCCAGTCCTGGTGGGAACAGGAAGACACACCCTTCTAACCTGCTCCCTTCATTACAATTCCAGCCAAGTCTGATTTCCAAGCCCACGATATCCCATACCCTACACCACTTCCGGAGGACACGTGCTCTTCCATTCAATGCGGTATAGGTAGACCTGAAATACTACTATGGAACTGTAAAGAAACCTCTAATTCTTTGCTGTCTAACTCAGATTATTTTCATTGACTATCCATATTATCTACTAGCCCATGCCGTTAATTTTTTTTATCAAAGCCAAAAGAAAAATACAACAAACAAATGTACATCCTCATGAAAACATTCTGAAAATAAAGATGTTTTGCATCCTTTGATTACAAAGCGTTACACTTCAGGCTCGATCACGCTGTGCTTCACTAATGAGAACCAAAGTGTATGTTCAACAACAAGCTAATAAAAATGCAAACCAAATCTTCCTACCTTTACCATTAAAGTGTCTCCACTTTTTCTCCATGATTCACCAACAAAGCTTTTGGCCTGAACTGACCAGCCACCATGGACAGAGCCGGTTAAACTAAAACACACCTGACTCACCATTACGTTTTTCTAACCCCTCTATCAGCACCTTTTAGAGTTAACAGTTTGTTTTATCCACTTCTGTTTGCAGCAAGAATCTTGGCTACTTTGTATCAGGGTTACGTGTGCCCCAGATGAGTCTGGAAACATAAACATCATTTCTGCCAGCCCAATAAATCCTGTCTCTGTGATCCCTTTCTGTACTAGCCCACGTGGCCACCTGTTAACTATCTGTTAAAGCTCTCAGGGATAGCTAGGGTCAAGGATACACACCAGACCGCCTTAGCTTTAGATCCACCAACAGGATGAGAGAAGAGACTGGTAAATTGTATGGGGGCAGGGGAAAGTGTTATAGGCAAGGCACAGCTGGGGACAGCAGCACTTCACCCATCAGAATGTTGTCTTGCTACTTAAAGTGTCATCTATGGACCAGCTGCACTGGCAACATCTGGCACCTTACAAAAAATGCAGACTCCAGGCCCGTCCCGGGCCCACTGGATCATAACCTGCACTTTAAGAGGTGACTCGTGCATGCTAAAGGGTGAAAAGAGTGGGCTTTAAAAAAAAAGGGAAAGTGTGAGAAACTATTTCTGAAGATGTGTCATTAAGATCACTATCCCCAGTAACTCAAAAATAGAAAGCTTAAACCAGAGTTTGTGTCTAAAGAATCTTGCACCTTACACTGAAAAGGGAAACCTTCCAAAGAACCAAGGATCCAACTCCTTTGGGGACAGGGCGTGTGGCAAGAAGGGAGCTAAAGGCTTGAATTCCCTGGGCACTGTTTCTTCCCCTAACATGCAACATCAGACATACCATGTACCTTCAGAAAGTGATGAGTTATACCATGTACGACTTTCACAGCAACAAATTATCAATTTACAAAACTCAAAGTCAACATATTGTGCCTCACAGTCATTTAAGCTGGCAGGACTTTAAAGTACACACAAATCTGAAATAATGCCTTGGAAATATTTGATTTATGTCAAACAGCACTCTGGAATTTAAACATTCGTATGCTCAGCCCAGCCCTATTCCTGGCCAGTTGGTTCACTGATCAGTTTACGGAGACGCCTCCAATATGGACTGTCCAGCTAAATTTCATATTTAAAACTTTTTAAGACCTTTCTGTGTACTTTTTAAAATAAATCTTATTCCAAGTAAATTTTCTGAGCTGAAAAAAACACCACCACAACAAACTAATACTCCAAACGGTCCCTGTGCTATGAAAGGCGCTGCTTGTACTGAGTGAACTATGTCTCTAACGAGAACCTTCCACAGAGGGGACTAAGATGGCAAAGTCACGAAGGCTTCAGTCCGGTAAGGAACACGACGCAGCGTGTCAGAAAGAAATTGTTTTTCTGCTCCTTTTGATGGGTTGTGCTTTCAAGTCAGGAAATGAGAAACAGGTGTGCCAGAGGGCACACATCCTCGCTCCACACTGAAAAACACGCGTTTTCAATTTTCAGACATGAAAGGGACTCCTGTTGAATGAAAGAAGAAATGAAAAGCCAGCTCTGTTTCTGCGAACCATATGAAGAGAGTGCAGAAAGGCTTTGACAAGTTGCTCGACTTACTCCCTCTTGGACTGACAGCAGGTAGTGCTCGACAATGGGAAGGAAAAGGCATTCTTTCAAGTGAGAACAATCAAAGGGAAAATTACATTCAGGATCAGAGCACTGGCATTTTAACCCATCACTTGATCTTAGGCTTCTGTTTCTACCATTTCTTTACCTTGTGTTTTAAAAGAAGTCTGTTCTTTTACCAAACAACAACAAAGCCATGCAAAGTAAGTAACTGGCGAGAAAAAAAAAAAAAAATCTGAGAAAGTGCAAACATCAAAAGAACATCCTGGAGCTCACTTGATATACCATAACCCAGATCTACAGTCTCGTTCAGAGAAAGACCTACTTCACCACGTCCTGAGCTTTCCCGGGGCACTGGAGACATTTCAGTGAGTATACGAGTGGTGCTCAGCTTAGAAGCAACTGGTTTGGGTGGAAGTTTGGGGAGAGGGTGTGTGGCAAGAAGGGAGTGGTGCTAATGGAGGCTACACAAGTCAGGCGTCTGGATGCACCGAGGAAACTTGGGAGGCCCAAATGCAGCCCATTCCTCAGGTGTGTGGGTACGGCAGGGCCCCCCTCAGGGCAAGCAAGCCATCATGACAGCCATTACTCAATGTATTTCTATTTCTATACTGGCAAGAAACTTCCCTCTATTATCAAGTTAAGTCCACAGATTTCACGACCTTTGAGGACAGGAACTGTCTTCTCCTTTATCACACCCAGACGCTCTAGAGCACAAGATAGGAGACATTCAAATTGCTGTCGACAAACAGCTTGAGAGGAGTTACAAGTCTTGCATGAGAGCAAAATGCCTGAACTCACACATGTGGGAAGGACATCTTTCGCAGCCTTCAAAATTATGTTTTGAAGAATATTTAACAGGTCATAAAAATGTTCATTATATAACATTAAATGGACAAAGGATAAAAGAAACTAAATGATAATTGTCATTTTTACCTATTGAAAACTTACTAAAAATATCAACACACTATCACAGCATAGCAGACTTATCAGTTTCATTTTCCAAATTCTTTTCTTTTCTTTTTTTGGTCCACTATTTTTTAAGGGCTGCACCTGTGGCATATGGAGGTTCCCAGGCTAGGGGCTGAATCAGAGCTGTAGCTGCCAGTCTACACCACAGCCACAGCAATGCGGGATCCAAGCCGCATGTGCAACCTATACCACAGCTCACGATAACACCTTATCCTTAACCCACTGAGGGAGGCCAGGGATCAAATCCAAGTCGTCAAGGATACTAGTCAGGTTCATTACCACCGAGCCATGATGGGAACTCCTTTCCAAATTCTTTTCAATGACGGTGTGTTTATTTCACAATCAGGAAAAAGTTCATTCATTTAAAACAACATACATGATAACCAGAGCTGGGACACTCAACTGGTTCCTTAGGAAATAACCTAGCAAAATACAGAATTCTACTTTATTTTCAACCATCAGTGACTCCAGTTATCTAAAAAGCAGGAAATAATACATTAATAGTTCATCAGATATGAAGTGACCTAATTAGAGTAAACAACAGTCTCGGAACAGAATTCCCATCTGACATAACTACTTTAGTTTTGGGAAATATTCTGGCAGTTACTCGGTTATCTGTAAATGAACAATATTCCTTCCCACCCTCACTAACCCAACAGTACAAAGAGTCAAGTGCTTTTAAAAGGATGATGCTTACAAATATTAAGGTTTTATCTGTATTCACCTCTAGAAGTCATAAGTCCTGCAAAAAGGTTTCTCATGGCATTATTCCCACCTCTATATATTAAATCCCAAACTATTTCAGCTTAAGTAGATGCCCTCTAAGAATCTTGTTGAGTGCGACATGATTATGAAAGGTTATTCTTCATAAAGACAAGAAGCTTCTGAGAGGCCACCATGTCAGCCGTGTGAGTGAGAAACAGCACCGCCTCGCAAGGCAGATAAAGGAATCAAAGTCAGCTGAAGGGATCCGCCCAGCAGAACTAACAGCCATGTAGTAAGCCCCTTGCCCACTCTTGCCTCTCACTGTCTGAATCGCTGCTCATCATTCCAGGGCAACCTTAAAGCGCTGTCTTCATCTATCTTCCAAAACTATGAGCATCTCCCTCCTCAAGAGCATCCTCACTTTATACAAAAGGAAATTTAAGTGCTTCATCAAGGCCATTTAGAGACCACCAAATAATATCCCAAGATCCACACACACTGCACTCATCCCTCTTTTCAGGTATCCTCTGCTGTCATCAGAACACAGTGCTCTCAGCCCTGCACTTGCCTTCCTCTCAGCCCTGATTCGCCTGCGCTTGACCTACCTCACTCCGCCTGTTATGAACTGAGTCTGTGTGCCCCCTCCCCGCGCAGGTTTCTGTGTTGAAGCCCTAACCCCAATGTGATGTTATCTCTGGGGAGGTAATTAGGGTAACGTGAGGTCATCAAAGGGGGGCCCATGATGGGCTTAGTGTCCTTGTAAGAAGAAGAAGAGAGATCATAGCACCCACTCGCATGCTCTCTTTCTCTCTCTCTTTCTCTCTCTCCACCTCTCATCCCCTGCCCCACCCCCACCCCTCAACCCCAAATGACAACCCAACAAAAAGGTGGCCATCTGCAAGCCAGGAGGAGAGTTTCACCAGGAGCCAAATCTGCCACCACCATGATCTTGGACTTCGCAGCTTCTAGAACTCTGAGAAATAAGCAGCTATTGTTTAAGCCACATAGTCCATACTATTGTCTTGCAGCAGCCTAAGCTAAGCTATCACCCCGATGTATCTGTTCACTCATATTCATTCATATCAATTCATTCAACAAACATCAGAGGCTCTATCTGTTGAGCACCATTCACATATCAATGAAGAAAGCTGAGGAAAATCCCAAACCTCATGGAGTTTCATAGTAGAGTGGGGGATAAAATATAAACAAAATAAACATGTAAAAGATATAAAATGTTACTGGGAGTCTGGGGTTAATAGATGCAAACTATTGCATTTGGAGTGGATAAGCAATGAGATCCTGTGGTTCAGCACAGGGAACTATATCTAGTCACTTATGATGGAACATGATGGAGGATAATGTAATAAAAAAGAATGTGTATATATATATGTGTGTGTGTGTGTATGTGTGTGTGAGAGAGAGAGACTGGGTCACTTTGTTGTACAGTAGAAATTGACAGAACACCTTAAACCAACTATAATGAAAACAATTAAAATGAAAAGATATAAAATGTTAGACATGACACATTCTGTAGGAAAAAATCAGACATGGATGGATGGGTAAGAAATGTCTGAGGGAAGATTTACAAGTTTAAAATAGCAGGTCAAGGGAGATCTTCATGAGAAGAGGAACTGTCTGAACCAAGGGTTGACAAGGTGGAGCAGGGGCTAAAGACACCATGGGTAGAGAGCAAAAGGGAAAGCACGTGACTGGGACCAAGGCCCTAAGGTGGGAGTGTGACGGGCTTATCTGAAGCACAGAAAAGCAGCAGGTATCATGGAGCTGAATGAGCAAGGGAAGGAAAGTAAGAGCTACAGTCTGAGGGGAAGGGGACAGCCCCTCCCATCAGGCCATGTGGACCCTGAGTAAGGGTTTTGGCTTTCCTTTGAGTAAGACGGAAAGCACTGGACAGTTCAGAGAGGAGGCGGTACACGTGATCTCGGTTAGGCTTGAACATCAGTTCCTTCGAGAGTTGCTGAAAACTGAATAAAGGGGGAAAGGAGAAAAAAACATGGGACCAGCTAGGGGGCTCCTGCAATAATCCAGATTCGAGTTGACTGTACTCGGAGCTGTTGACTGCAGCGAAGGTGGTGAGAAGTGGTTGGATTTTAAGTCTACTTAGAGAGGAGAGTAGAAGGGTTTGTTGCTGGAGTGGATGTGGCGAGATATAAAAGAAAAGAGGGTCAAGCATGGCTCTGAGATTCTGGCCAGAGCCCAGTGGGAGGCTGGAGAATTTGTTGTGTGGAGAAGACAAGAGAAGCACATGGGGGGGGGGGGCAGTATCAAGAGCTGTATCTACACATGCTAAATTTGAGTTGCCTATTACATACACAGAAGAAGGCTTCCAACAAACAGTTAAATCACTTTCTCAGGGGAGGCCCCAGGTTGGGAGTCAGCATATACATGGTGCTGAGCCAACAGACTGGATGAGAACACCAAGGGAGCAGGTAGTCAAAGACAAAGACAAGATCAAGGACTAGGCCACAGGACATCCTAACATGGAGAGGTCACGGACATGAGAAACATTAACAAAGGAGACTGAGAAGCAGCAGCCAGTGAGGCAAGAAGACCAGATGAGTCTGATGCTCTGGAAGGTCCATCAGAAATAGTATTTCCAGGGAGAGCAAGTCATTCAAGTGACTTTGTCAAGTGCTGCTTACAGGACTAAGAGGTGAACACTGGATTCTGGAGGTGACCGTCAATCTTGAGATCAGACTGGTACAGTGGTGGACGGGGAAGACCTGACTACAGCAGATTTAGGAGTCAATGAGTGGAAAAAACTAAGAAAAATAATGGACAGTTCCTTGAAGATTCATCTTGAAAGGCTAAGAGTTAAGGGAGGCTGAAACCAGGTGACCTACTAGAGTCCTGAGTAGAACAGGGCTTTTACTCATGATAAGCAAAAGAGGAAGCCACCAAGAGCCCCTGTGACATACAGAAAGGACTAAAGATAAATAATGGATACTCTTAAAAAGGAAGCAGAAGCATGGATTCCTGCTGGCCCCACTCCCACCCCTTCCAGTGCCCAAACAGCAATGACCACAAGGCACGTTAGATGTCCTGGAAGTGGTGTCCCACTGGCCCTGGTGTCATATGACTCCACTCTCGCAGGGAAGGCTGTCTTGTCCCCTCCTGACAGAGGTACCTGGGAAGGAGGTTTGCCGCACAGACTCCTCGGCCAATCTCCCACCAAGGGCAGAGGAAAACCTGTTAGGTGGAAGCATCAAGAAAGGGTGACATGCTTCCCAAATCTGGAGGAGGAGACTTCAATCACTGGCTCAGAAATATCAAGGCAAAGCCAGCTCTCATTCTTTGTGTGGTTTTTATCCCATCCACCTTTGAACCTGCTCTTAGCAAGCCACAGCCACACTCCCACCGCCTTCTGGTTTCTGGGACAGCCAAGCCCTGGAAAATCAAAGAACCCAGAAAATCAGAAATCATAGGGCCTCATATGGGGTAGCAGGTTTTTCTTCATGCCAGAACACTAAAAAGGGGAGATTGAAGCCGACGTCTCCTGACCTCCAGTCAGCTGCCATAAAACTCCTGGCCTTACTGTTTCTCTTTAAGAAAAAAACCAGACTGCACAGACAAGTAACAGAAGACCAATGTTAAGGTCAGCCAGAGCATAAACTTAATCTCTTGCTTTTTCCTCCTTCTGATCTTCTAATCCTCAATCTGCTCTTCCTTTTCATAGCCAGAGAAAGACCACAGATGTATCTTACATTATGTACCTGATGTGTTACTGAAAAATTATGTGTGAAGCCGATTCTGGAGAATTAAATCAAATTTTAAAATGCTACTTAAAGATATTCCATGGTGAATAATAATAAGAATCCTTCTAGAAGTGGGAGGAATCACATGGCATTTTTTTTTCATTCAAATGTATCTGACATATAACATTGTATAAATTTAAGGTGTACAACATAACTGGATACATTTATTTATAGTAACATGACTGCCATTGTGTGATAATTAGCACCTCTACCACATTACATAATTATCCTTTCTTTCCCCTTTTTTTGGCTTTTTAGGGCTGCACCCAAGGCATATGGAAATTGCCAGGCTAGGGCTCAAATCCAAGATATACCTGCCAGCCTACACCACAGCCACAGCTAAGCAGGATCCAAGCTGAGTCTGTAATCTACACCACAGCTCAAGGCAATGCTGGATCCCCGGTGCACTGAGTGAGGCCAAGGATCAAACCCATGTCCTCACAGATACTAGTTGGATTCATTTCCACTCCGCCACAACAGGAACTCCTATCCTTTCTTTTTAATGGTTGGAATAATTAAATAACATTCTCTTAGCAAGTTTGATGATTATAGTATAATACTGTTGTCCTTATATACACATTGTTAAATTTTAATTTGTCTATTAAATTTTAATTTGTCTATTTACCAAGTGCAAAGTCCTATACCAGGCACTCAGGAAATACAAATATACCCACAGGCTCAAGAGCTTACATCACCACTTAAAGAAAGCTTGAAATTAATGATTTATTTTCATACAAAAAGCCGAGAATAAGAAAAGCACACTTTTTTTCACATTTGCAATTCTCAGAGATCAGAAGGTGAGCTGAAATTGGTGGCACCCTCCCCGGCTGTCCTCTGGGCTGCAGCTGGGCCGTGGCCACCAATGCCTCTAGAGTAAGCTCTTCCTATTTGTTGACCGTTCGGTTAAATTATGTGCCATGTTTGAACTACATGTGCTGAGTTTAACTGCCATTTACAATGTCTTCAAAAGGATTAGAGTATATAGGATTGAAACAAAAAGTGATTATATACATAGAAAGGCATGGAGACGGCAAAGGGGCACAACATTGTTATCAGGGAAGCAAATACTTCCCACCCCCAATTCTATACTTTCTTGTAAAGCAACAGCCATATACTGAGTGATGAGAAAGCAGTGTGTCATAATATAACTGCAGGTCTTTTTCTTCCCCGTAGGGTATGCAGGCATCTTACATTGGTATATTTTTTTTTCTTGGATATTACAACAAATTGTACAGGCAACAAAAGCAAAAGCTGACAAGTGGGACTACATCAAACTAGAAAGTTCCAATACAGCAAAGGAGATAAGCAACAAGATGAAAAGGACACTTACGAAATGGGAGAAAATACGTACCAACCATATTCTGATAAGAGTTCAATATCCAAAATAGATAAGGAACTCTGACAAGAGCAAAAAAAAAAAAAAAAAAAAAAAAAGACGACACATTAATATATGGGCAAAGGACTTGAATAGATATTACTCCAAAGAAGGTATACGAATGGCCGACAGGCACATGAAAAGGTGTTCAGTGTTCACTAATCGTCAGGGAGGTGCAGGGAGGTACAAATCAAAACCATGAGATACTGCCTCACACCTGTTCAAACGGCTCCTATCAAAAACAGAAGACATAGGTGTTGGTGAGGATGCACCCTTGTACGTGGCTGGTGAGAATATACAATGGATCAGCTGCTATGGAAAACGGTATGAAGCTTCCTCCAAGATACCAAAAATGGGACTATCACATGATCCAGCAATTCCACCTCTGGGTATTTTTCCAAAAGAACTGAAATCAGGATCTCAAAGAGAGCTCTCCATGCCCTTGCTCGTTGCACTATTCACAATAGCCAAGGTGTGGAAATGACCTAAATGCCCTTTGACAGATGAGTAAGTAAAGAAAATGTGGTATATCAACTATACTCCAATAAAACTTAATTTAAAATAAATAAATAAGTCATGCCAAATATAAAATAAATAAGATACAAGGATATACTGGACAGCACAAAGAATATGCTCATTATAACAATGTATAATAAAGTATAATCTATAAAAATTTGAGTCACTAATATAATACTGTAAATCAACCATACTTAGTTTAAAAAAAAAGAAAATGTGGTATATACAAACAAAGGAATATTATTCCGACCTTAAAAAGAAGGAAGTCCCGCCATACATGATCACGTGGATCAACTTAGATGGTATTAAGTTGCTCAGTGAGATAACCAGTTACAAAAGGACAGACACTGCATGATTCCAGTTTATGAGACACCTACAACAAGCAGATTCTGAAGCAAGAAGTAAGACGGTGACTGCTGGGAGTTCGGGAGGAAGGAAATGGGAAGCTACTATTCAAAATTCATCAGTTTTCAGTTATACAAAATGAGTAAGTTCTAGAACCCATAGGTCAACGCATTAAATCCTCACAGATAATAAGAGAAATAACACTTCCTGATGTACAAATAACTCCTTGCCGGGATGTCCTCAGCCAGTGGGTGGAAGAGTCTCAACAAGCAGCCAAGTACCTACCCTGCTCCCTCCTTAGCTAGGCAGGTTTCCAAGTTGCCGAATGTGAGTCAGAGTAGCAAGTTCACCTCCTGCCAGCTTACCCTCTTCCCCAGCCCCTACTCATTCCTCCCCACTGTGATGAGAACAAGATGCTAGAGTTTATCCTTCAGGCTAATGACCAAATCGCCTGTCTGGCCTTAAGAGAGCCCTGCCCTGCCCATAACGACTGTCTTCCCTCTGTCTTTCAAGTATCACCTTCCAAGAACTATAAACTAAATTGCAGGCCAGGTCTCTGGATTTTCTGCAACAGCCTACGGCACATGTCTTTTTTTATTTTGACCAAACAATTACAAAATTCTGTGCTCCACCTTTTTTCTGACTTGGTTTCCCAACTCTGCCATGTATTTCCACCATCAACCTCACAGCAACCCCAGGAGAAACAAGGATGAAGCAATCACACAAAGTCCCACAGATGGAAGGAACTGCAGCCTTGTTCTTTTTTTTTTTTTTGCCTTTTGTCATTTTATGGCCGCGGGTTTTATGGCCGCACCCGCGGCATGTGGAGGTTCCCAGGCTAGGGGTCTAATCGGAGCTGTGGCCACTGGCCTGCGCCGCAGCCACAGCAACGCAGGATCCGAGCCGCGCCTGCAACCTACACCACAGCTCACGGCAACGCCGGATCGTTAACCCACTGA